>PYXC01001128.1:0-1200000 GCA_015244755.2 Tenualosa ilisha
TTCTATGTTGTGTACTCATGTCTATGTCTGTTTTACTAAGGTTCACCCTGCAGAGTTTGTGTGGCCAGTACCAGAGTGGAAAGTCTTGGATTATCCACAATACATCCCAATTATAAGTAGAGTTCTGGTGGGGTTTTCTTCACAATTAAAACTTCAAATTTAATTCAAATTTACAGTACTTTGTCTTTTTTCTTGATATTGAAAGATCTTGGTGGGGAACATGACATTTCTAATTTTCAGGGAACTGCTGTACCTACTGGTTTTAAGTAAGCTCTTCAAGCTGTGTTTACTTGCATCATTGCTTGTGTTACAATATGGTTCTCAGCTCTTCATTCAACTGATCCTAGCCAGGTCAAATTCAACCTCTCTATTTAATCCATTACACATGTAAACAGCCTAAGCAGCAGTGTTTGGGGGAAAGTGTCCCATTGTGTGGTGGGCCCACATAACCTGTGACCCTTTGACTACAAGTCCACTAAGAAACTACATAGAGCAGAGCTAACATATAGATAATTGAACACATTTCATACAGTAATTCCATGTTTTACACAATTCAACACCTATTCCAAACCCTGGCACAAAGTGTTATAATTGTTTTATAATTGTAACATAATTGTTTTGCCTCATATAACAAAAAAAGTTCAATGTAGAGTGAAAACATGTACTATGTTAAAGCTTGATGTTGGGCCAATGATGGCCCGACAGTGGTTCAACTCTGGAAGTCCATGGGGAGGAAAATGTTTCAGGTATAACACATAAACAGACTATTCATCCAAGCATCTGTATATTGATAGTTCCATCTGTATATTGCCATCTGTTAAGCATACTAATTTACTCTTACTTCCATTCTCCTGAATGTACTACTCCCCCAATTATTTGTAGCCTGTCTACACATAACTATTGCCCACAATCTTTATTCTGTAAATTCTGCACATTCTGAACACACTGGGGTTATACAGACTTTAGCTGTAGTATTGTGAACTCAACTATCATACTTGGTTTCCTAAATTGGCTCATCAAACACAATTGCCTACTGTGATCAAGCGGTGACCAGCTTGACGTCAACGTTGGCATGACGGTGGTTCGATGTTGGAAGTCAATATGGTATGAAATTTGTTTTAGTTGCGCACATTAAACACTATTGGGGAGTATTTGTTCAGACATTGTGATATTATTCGGGTTTTGTAAGGACGGTTGATGCAAATAAAAAGTAGTACCTTGTTGATGTCGTCGAACCAACGTCGACCCAACTGTGGATTTTTGACGTCGGCTTTTGGGGCAAATCCGACCTTAACCCAACGTCTGCGTTCAATAGATGTTGCATGACTGACATTGGTGTGAGGGCGGCCCAACGTTGGAATTCCACCGCCGAACTTGCCAACCAATGCCAACGTTGGGCCAACGTGTGCTTGCTATCTGGGTTGTAGGTGTCTCGCCCATTTTGTATGAAAGCTTCAAAAATAGCGTCACAAGGGAAATGGCGTGTATGGTTTTGTTTTCATTGGTGTTTTTGTGGCCATTACAGTAGCAGTTAGGTATTCACTTGTTCCCTTTTTTTGTATAAAAATATTTTGCTATGGTGTTTGTAAAACGGGCCTACAGTCATGGAGTTTAGCGTGCGCAAGTTTCTTCAGGAAGACGTGACTTGTAGGCGTTTAACAAAGCTCACAAAAACCGACATTGTGCAGATTTTTGAATTCATCTAAATCGATTATACAGAAGACATGAAGAAAATTCAACTCCTTTATTGTCTTGCTTTACACTTCAGTTTAAAGGATGAATGTACATCAGAGATCTGCCGAGAGAAAGAGAGAATATTTGAAGTAGAGCAGCGAGAGCAAAGAGAAAGATCTACAAAGCCAGTTGCAGTTGGTTAATGCCAAACTTGAACAAACGGAAAAAGAAAGTCAGCGCCAACGTGAACATGAGAGTAGATTTGATGTCTCTCGGTGTGTAAAAATAATGCCAAGTTTCTGTTCTGACACACCTGACACCTTTTTTGAAGCTTTTGAGCATGTTGCGGTGGAAAGATCATGGCCTAGGGGTGAATGGGTCACATTAATCCACAGGGAGCTAACAGGTAAGGCCCAAGAGGCATGTATTTCTTTAGGTTTTGCTGACAGTAGTAATTATGAAACTGTTAAAAAGGCAGTGCTGCGGGCATATGATTTGGTGCCTGAGGCTTACAGGCAGCAGTTTAGGCATAGTAAGCTGTCACCTGGATAGAGTTGTATAGATTTTGCCAGACAGCAACAACTTGGGTTTGAGAAATGGCTGTGGGCCTGTGAGATCCATACTTTCTAAGGATTGCGCCAGCCCTTTTTGGTAGAGCAGTTTAAGATCAGTGTGCCTCGTCCCATTTAGGTTCATTTAAATGAACAACAAAGGTGACGGAGCAGCATAAGGCAGCTGAGATGGCTGAGAATTATGTGTTGGTCGATCGTGAGCCTTGGAGGAGTAAGCCTCCAGTCATGGCAAGAAATCCAGATATAGATGGGAGGAAAGATATTGATAAGCCATGTCAGTCTCCATCTTACTCCTCTGTTAAATCAGTTTTGCCAGCTAAGCCTTCCCCACCTTTTGCCCAGTCCCTATAAGAAACCAGGGCATATGAAGTCTGGGTGCCGTTTGCTCGCTAGGAGAAATCAGAGTGGTGGCTAGCAGCCTGTGTCCCTAGTGTCCACTGAGGGTAGGTATGTTCTTTCTTCAGAGCCTGAGCGGTCTCCTGTGTCTGTTAGTGTAGACTTTTGAGTTTTGTATCTCAAAGTGTGGTTGCATTGGAAGAAGGGGAGAAGGAGGTGCCTGACCATACCACGAGACACAGGTGCCACTCGGTCTTTGATGGTGTCTAGTTTGTTTCCATTTTCTGATGATGCTTCATGTCAGGCTTCAGTTTTGTTGGGGGTGAATATGGTGCTGTTCCTCTCCATAGAGTATTTCTAAGGTCTAGCTTAGTTACTGGGTTGGTCACGGTGGGTGTAGTACCCTCTTTGCCCATCAGTAGGTCTGCCGCCTCTACTGGCAAAGATCTTGCAGGCAGTCAGATCTGTGTAATCCCTGTTGCAAGTCCTGTGCTGTGTGAGTCCCCAGACACAATAGCCTTAGAAAAGGAATGTCCAGAAGCATTTCCAGCTTGTGTAGTCACCCGTTCTCAGTCTCGTCAGGAAGCCAGGTCCCATGTATCTGATCTGCCGGTCGAGCTGGCTTTACCTTCACCTTTTAGATTAAAATCCCCAAACAGCCAACAATCTTCTTGCCCTGATGACTGAGCCCAAGGCTCCTAAATGTTGGCTACAAAAGGACTTAACACAATACTTTATTTGAATTTGATTCGGAATTGCTCCTAGCAGTTCTAAGGAATCATTCAATTTTAATTGTGCATTTCCTTTGTCTTGCTGTAACTTCAAACTCTTTCTTTTCAAACAATCCAGCAACTGCATCTCTGTGGCTAGCTAGGCCACATGGTTTCTGCTAACTTGCTCAGTCAGTTTTAACCTGTATAGCTTTATGCTTTTTTTGCACTTGCACCAAAGTTACAATTTCCCACCAAGTCTAGAGAGTTAAGTTTTAATGGTGCAATTTCTTTGTGTTATGCTTTATTTTCAAACTGATGTGCTTTCTTGCCAGAGTTCTCAAACAACACGGAAATAACAACATATCTGTGAATTGTAAAGGTGAGTTGCTTAACCTGAACCAGCATTCAATAAGTTCTTATTTTGTCTAGTCCTGCAGAAACACTACCCTCTAACTATTAAAATCTTAAAGTGGGGTTACTTTGTTGTTTATGAAAATATGTTTGTCTATTCCCAGTTTACAGTTGCACAAAGCTAGCTTGAATGCAATGCTGCATGTTGCAATCCCAAGACAAGGTAATCAATGGAAAATTATATGTTGATTACCATGATTCTTTTATCAGTAAATGGAACTTGGAAAGTCAAAATTAATTTCTAGTCAGTATATTTTTTCTCAGTTACCACGCACAATAGCTGCCATCCAAGTACAAACCAAGTCTAACCCTGCTTAGCTTAAATACATAGAGAATTTTTTTATTATAGTCAATGTTTGGGAGTCCCAAAATAATTTTCTGTCATATAGTCCAAAATTTCTAGCGGCGCCGTTGATCCTATGCTACATCTATCCTATAGAAAACACAACATTCCAACCCTTAAAGAGTTTCATAGACATACCTCCTTCTACCTCAATCAGAGTATACATACCCACGTTCCAACTTTCCATGTGCCCAATATCCTGAATTACTCGTTGCAGGACCCCACTGAAACTGATGACGAGTGAACCAGCCTGAGGTATTTTTTGCTGTGACACTGACTGATTACCAACAATCTGCCTTAAATCAGACATTTTTAGAAAAAGAATGAAGAGAACATCTGGTTTAATGTATACATAGCCATGTTCCAACTTTCCATGTGCCCAATATCCTCAATTTTTCGTTGCAGGACCCCACCGAATCTGGCGACTTCTTCTGTGCGTCCTCCCTTTTAATTTGTCATCTTCAGTGGAGAAGGATTGTGATGCTGGTAGTGACTTTGATTAGGATGTGACTGTGCCCTCCCGTGAGGTCACTGAGGGACGGTTGCGTAACTCAGAGATACGAGCTGAGTTGCACAAGCATCTTTCTAATTTGTCCATTCAGGAGAGAGCTAACACGGTGGATGCTTTTACATCCCTTTTCCCAGATGTCCCGAGCCGTACCACCCTTATAGAGCATAACATCGATGTAAGCTCAGGACTACACCTATCGGGTTAATCCTGCTAAGAGGGCCATTCTGGTCACAGTACTCACAGATGAGCCTAGTTTTAGCTTATGGACCTCCCCCTGTCTGTTGGTAGGTAAGCCGGATGGGATCCACCAGTTCTGTACGGACTACCGAAGATTGAACGCAGTCACAAGACCCGACTGTTACCTTCTTCCCTGTGTGGATGATTGCATAGATCGTGTCAGACTGGCTAATTTTGTTAGTAAGTTTGACTTAAAGTGCCTTTAACTCCTCGTGCTAGAGAGTTGTCAGCATTTGTTAGGCCGGACAACTTCCTACAGTATAAAGTTATGCATTTTGGGGTTAGAAATGCACTGGCAACATTCCAGCACCTCGTTGACTGCATCCTATCAGGGATGACAGGGTGAGAGGCATATTGAGGCAACAGGCATTTGAGACTGCCAAGGCTCTCCTTTCCAGTGCTCATGTGTTGGCTGCTCTGAGGTTTGAAGAACCTTTTCAACTGGCTGTTGATGCTAGTGACTGTGGGGTGGGTGCTGTCCTTCTACAGGTGGAGTCAGATGGTGTTGAACACCGGGTTTGTTATTTCTCAAAGAAGGCCTACAGTGGCCTACTCCACTGTGGAGAAGGAGGCACTGGCACTTGCAGTTCAATTTTTTGAGGTTTATTTGAGTTCTGATTTGAGTCCTATAACTGTCTACACTGATCACAGTCCTCTGGTGTTTATAGACAAGATGAGGAACTCAAACCAGCGTATCATGGGCCAGCAGCGTATAGGCGTATAAGTATATTACATCCATAGTGGTTTAGGACTACCATTGGAAATGAATGGGAAACGGTTTAGGATTGTTTAGCTAAACAATACTCGGGCCCGGCGTGGGAGACCAAGCTTAATTTGTCCTTTTCTTTTGGTTTTGAGTTCCAAGAAGGAGGGCAAATACAGGTGCCATTGCATCGGCTGGGAATCAAACGCGAGCCTTCTGCGTGGCCCAGCGAAGTGTCCCAGCGAAGCTCCACAGAGCTACACCATGTGCCTGTGCCTGTACTAACCATGCTCCACAAGCTAGCTGATGGTACGAACTTGGGGCCGCATGTGCTTTTCAAAGCTGTTTTTCCCTGGCAAAGCCGAGCTTTTACAACCAAAGACAGTTTTTCCCCTTGCGAAGCTCCACAGGGCTATGCCACATGCTTGTGCCTGTGCTGACCATGCTCCACAAGCCCCCAGGACACCAAGCCAGCTGATGGCAAGCCATGCTCTGCAAGCCTCCTGGAGACCAGGAACCAAAATGACATTGGCGTTGAATGGCACACATGCTGTTTGACATGAAAATGTAAAAAACTGGTAGTTTTCTGTTCTAAAGTGCATTTGACAAATAGAATAATTTAACATGATAAGTGTCAAATTTTGAGTGTTAATTAATAAAAATGTTGAAATGTGATACAGGAACTCATGTGAGACTTTGCTTCACCCTTCCCTGCAAAATGTGTGAACGTGTAAGAAAAACTCCAAAAAAGCATGACTACCATTCCAGACTTGTGTACAACAAATATGTTGAAAATGTCAAAGTAAAATTATGAAACTGTCTTGGCTTTATTTTACCCAACACAGGTCATTTTTGACATTTTGGAAATATGAAAAAATGTGAGCCCATTCTGAACTTCCAAAACTTCACTCATCAAAACTTTATCAAAACATTTCAAGTGTGGTATGGCCAAAAGTCGTTGTAGCTTGAGCCAGTAACCTTCATCAATCTCCGGTGGCCTGAAATTAAGCACTTAAAGGTGAGAAATGGTATTCCCAGGCAGTCTCTTATCCAAGTACTAACCAGACCGGAGACTGCTTAGCTTCAGAAATCATATGAGAGTGGGCATGCTAAGTGTGGTATGGCCAAAATTGATTGCAGCTAGAGCCAGTAACCTTCATCAATCTCCAATGGCCTGAAATTAAGCACTACATGGTGAGAGTTGATTATTTATTTAGTTTTGTTATTTTTTTCTAAAAGCTACCTTCTACTGATTTGGAAAAAAAAAATGTTGCAGCCCCTGGTATTCCCAGGCAGTCTCTTAACCAAATATTAACCCCGCCCAACACTGCTTAGCTTTCAAGTGTGTAAGCAGTTGCAATGTGAGTCAGTCATCTTCATCAATCTCTGATGGCCTGAAGTTAAGTGAAGAATTTACTAAATATCAAATCGCTGCCCCAGATATTAAACCTGTACTGTGCTCTTATATCTTCAATTAATGGCAACCTGAACAGGATGAATGTCTTAATACCAAATTACATGAAATTTGTCACTCTGTTAAAAGTCTGTGAAAAGATTAATGTTTTCATTCTCATCTAGACACGATCAAGTGGTGTATACTAGATGTAGAACTGGACATTCTAGATTAACACGTGTATTTGTTGACTGGAGATGAACTTCCTCTGTGTTATTTTTGCAATAGGCCTTTATCAATTAAGCATGTCTTATTGTCTTGCTCTGCCCTGAGAATTAAATGAGAGCATTTTTTTTTAAGGAAAATACTGCCGTAAACATTTTGCACAGTCCCACCTTTAAAAGTTTTAAACTTTTTAAGATGTATTGATGTTAAAGCACTTATTGAAATATACCTTCTCTGGCCATAAAGTAGCCATAGATGCTAAAATTGCAATAAATTAAACAAACAAACCTTTTGTTAAATTTAGTGATGTCTGATGGGGACCCCATCTCACTGAAACTACCCCAACAAATGTCCAACACAGGTCAGTGCCATTATGAGGGTGGTCAGTGTGATTCAAATCTGATACAACTCATTTGTGTCATCATCACTTTTCCTTACAGTCCAGCTGTCTCATACATACCCAGAGGTGTGGCCCAGCTGTCTCAATCCATTTTCTGGATGACCTCCAAGCACCAAGATATTGGGGGTCATCCACGCAGTTCTGGTAAAGTGAAGAAATGGTTCTCTTAAATGCACACATTTAAAGCATACTCTGTGGCCATGGCCATGTGGCCCTGTGGCTTCACCCTGAAACACCCTAAATGCAAGAAATTAATCAGCATGCAAATTTGCCTTTGTCAAGTGGAAAATTTTCACCTTTATCCCAGTAAATGAAAGATTAAGGCCAAACCAAAGCCAGCTCACCTTGGAATTACGCTGTAGGTTGTCACCATCTAGTGGTGGAATGATAATAGAAAATCTCACATGCAAATCTAGTCCTGAGACATACCACTTGTATGATTTGTCATTTGAATTTTATTAGATTTACATTTCCAGTTTTTTTTTCTTTCAGAGAACTGAATCCAGACAATTCTTTAAAAATTACCTAAGAAACACTACATTTAAGGTACTGATCTATCTCTGAACTGAAATACAAGGAAGTGTTCTGTACATGCAGTCCTGTGTGCAGCATAGGGACAATACAGATAGGAGTACCCCAAAGAGAAGCGCTTACCATCACATTTCAGAAACAGTGCTGCCAGGGTCTTTATCCATCCAAAGCAGAGTTTGCCAGACATGCTGAAATTATGTGAATTTCTCAGACGACAATGACACTTGAAACTACCCCAACAATTAGTACCTACCAACTCATCAACACAGGCCAATGCCATACTTAGGGTACTAATTGTGACAGAGCATGAATGCAAGTTCTGTCATCATTTGCATAATAATTTTGTTGATGTCAAAAGAGCCCCAATACTCAGCAGTATAACAGAAGCCACCAGATATTTAGCCACAATACTGAGGAATTATCAAGATACTCCAAAGAAAATTACGTTGCAGGTTGTCACTATCTAGTGGTGGAATGATTACAGAAAATCCCATATGCAAAGTTTGAGAGACATCACTTTTATGATGAGTCATCTGAGTCTTCTTAGATTGACTACATGTAATTGTATAATGACAGCATAGACCAGAAAAGTTACATTTCAATTTTTTCAGTTTCTTTTCTTCAGAGAGATGAGTCCAGACAATTCTTCAAACTTGACTAAACTTTCTAAGAGACACTACATTGAAGGTACTGCCTTATCTCTTTGACCTGAAGCACAAGAAAGTGTTCTGTGCATGCAGCCTTGAGACAACACAGATGAGAGTACCCCAAAGAGAGGCAGTTACTGTTTCCATCTAAAGCAGAGTTTGCCAAAGGTGCTGAAATGATGTGAATGTCCCAGATGAAAATGTCACTTGAAATTCAACAATGCCATTGTTAGGTTACTGAATCCACCCCTATACTATGCACTGTAACAAAAGGCACCAGGTATTTAGCTAGATAGCTGGATGACACTTTCTTCTAAATTTTATGACAGACAAACTAAAGTTGAGTTATTCCTCTGTCTTCTTTCTTTGAAGTAATTGCTCTTGTCTGGTACTTTGCATGTCAAACAAAGATGACTACAGTGACAGTCACTACTGGGACTACCCCAAAGAGAAGCACTTGTGATTACTTTGAGCTACTCGTGGTACCATTTGAAGTGTCCTTTTGTTAAATGTAGTGAAATCTGATAGGGATCCCAAATGAAAATGCCATTGAAACTACCCCTACAAATAACACTTTCCAAATATCCAACACTCATCACTTTTCCTTATGGGTCTACGACATAACCAAAGATGTGCCCAGATGTCCCACATTCTCAGAAAAAAAGATACGCAAGGGTACAAATATTAAACCCGGGGGTACAAATGTGTTCCCTCCAGTTTGTTTTATCTCACCGGATACAGGACTGAACCTCTGCAATACAATGGTGTACCTTTCAGAGTACAAGATTTGTGAAAGTATGTATCATAGGGTTTTGTATCCATGAACTAGGCCAGCTATCAAACCACAGAAAAAGATCTCTCTCTTGAACACAATTTATTGGTGTTGGGAGGATAACCCCTTGAGATGGAGCATCTCGTTTTCGAGGGGGTCCCCAGACAAAACAGTACAATACAATACAAAACACAGATAATACAACACATGTACACACACACTCACTCAAACGCTACCTAATCCCACCTCACCCGCCCCACCTACCCCACATACTCCACAATATGACAAGTCATGACAGCATTCGACCACCGCACATACATATACGTATATAGACATATACATACATACACACACATATACATACACATACACACACACACACACACACACACACATATATATATATATGTGTATGTATGTATATGTATATGTATATACATATACATCTGTGCACGCACATACATATACATCTGTGCACGCACATATACACACATACACACATACATACGTAAAATTAATATTAAAGTTATACGAGGGTATATAAATCACAAGTCCAGTTACACATATAAAACACTTGCAGCAACAGTTTTCTTGCAGGTAGGTAAAAAGCGATATTTTGAAAGAATTCAGTGAAGTTATAGACCTTAGGGACCCAGGCAAGCTATTCCAATCTAAAGGAGCTTTAAATTGAAAAGTACGTCTACCACTCTCTTTAGTGAAGTTTGGCACAGTGAAAGTAGGATGTTCAGTGTGTCTCAATCTGTAGCTAGGTCTATATGGAATTAAATATTCCTTCAAGTAAGGAGGATAATCAGAGTATACACATTTAAAGATAACCTGGTACCAGTGATATTATGTATCTGCTGACTTTTGGTGATAGTACATTCAGTGAGTCATACAACACACAGTGGTAAATAGTAAAGGGACATCTTAGAACAAATCTACATAGGTTGTTGAAATCAACAGTTAATGGTCTTAAATTTGTTTCTGACGTGTTTCAATAGACAACATCTGCATAGTCTAAGAGTGGAAATATTAAGTTCAACACGATTCTCAGCCTAATTGGTTGAGTGAAACAGTTATTAGAGCGATACAATTTTTGTAAATTACTATTGATCTTTTTTACAACAGAATTAATATGACACTTAAAGGAGAGTTGTGAGTCAAGCCAGAGGCCCAAATATTTTAATTCATTGACTTGGGCAAGTGGAGTATCATCTAGGAATTAAAGTGAGAGATTATTAAGTTGGTTCAGGGTGGCTGATCTGGTGGAGAACAGCATGCAATATGACTTTTTCTTGATCAGCAATAGGTGGTTAGATTGGAACCAACGTTGAATGGTATTAAAGTTAGACTGCAGTAAGGATTGGGTCTTAGAGACCAACACATCAGATGTGTAAATCACTGTGTCATCTGCATATAGATGAATATTACAGTTTGAGCAGATTTGAGGAAGAGCATTAATAAATAGAGAAAATAGAAGAGGCCCTAAGGAGGAACCCTGGGGGACACCTTTCTCCATTATTACAGACTGTGATACACAACCATGTAGAGAGACTCGTTGACGTCTACAGTGAAGATATGAGTTAAACCAGAGAAGAGAGTCTTTAGAGAGGCCTATTGCATGTAATTTGTCAAGAAGCAAATAATGATTGACCATGTCGAAGGCCTTGGAGAGATCTATAAATATTGCGCCAATCAACATGTTACTATCTAGGACGGATGAGACATCATTGGTAAATTTTAGTAAACCAGTGGTTGTAGAAAAATTAAATAGGTCTGATAACTTACTCAGTGGCCTATCACTGTCATGTAACCCAAAAGTTAAAGACCTCAGGGTAATTATTGACCAGGACCTCTCTCTAAATTGTCATGTAAAACACATTTCAAAAACATCTTTTTTCCACCTACGAAATATTGCGTAGGTTAGAAAGTTCCTATCCTTTGAGGATGCTGAAAAATGAATACATGCATTTATTATTTCCAGGCTTGACTATTGCAATGCTCTGTTCTCTGGGTGTAGTAATACCTGTATCAAAAATCTACAACTAATACAAAATGCTGCGGCCCGAACACTCACCAGGACAAAAAAATATATACATATCTGTCCTATCCTTGCTTCCTTACATTGGCTCCCTATTAAAAGTCGAATTGATTTTAAAATACTCCTCCTAACCTACAAAGCCCTCAAAGGTGATGCGCCAACATATATTAAAGACTTACTTGTCCTTGTATCTCCTTGTAATCCCAAGAATATCAAAATCTACGATAGGAGGAAGAGCCTTTTGTTACCGTGCACCCCTCCTATAGAATAATCCCCACCCCGCCCCACATTCGACAAGCGGACACTCTCAATACCTTTAAGTCTAGACTTAAAACCTTCCTCTTTACTGTTTCCCATAGTTAGGGATGGTGCATGGCAAATCATCACTTCTCATGGGTCTTTTGGGAGGGACTGCCTCTGCAGTTGCCCCCAGTTGTGAGGAATGGCAGCCACTGACCATCCCTGCAGTGGTGCTGGGTTGCCATCCATCATCCCTTAGTTATGCTGCTATAGCCTAGTGCCACCATACAACTCTCTCTCTCTTACCCTCTCTCTCTCTCTTTCAGCTCTCTCTCAACATTTATATATATATATATATATATATTTTTTTTTTTATACATATATATATTTATATACATATATGTATGCCCAAATTACACATTTGCTCTCTGGTGTGTGAGCTTGGCCTAATTCACTTTCTTCCTCTGTCCACAATTATCTGTGCTGAGTGTCATCCCTGCCTCATTCTGGCGGACTCCTCTCACCCTCCCCTTCTGAGTGGACTACAACCAACACTACGGGAGGCCCATGTCAGGACGACTCTCCATCATAGAGGCCCTTCCTGGATGCCCATGCAAGGCCCGACTCTCCTTCCTTGAGGCTTTGTGATTGACCCCCCCTTACAATGGCACTGTCAAATGGACCCTCATTGTTACCCCCATGACCCATCTCACTCCTTTGAGTTTGACACTATGTCTGGCCACTGCTACATTGTCCAGCCATAATTCCTGATAACTACCTATGGACTGACTACCATGTAGTGTAAAGTGGGATAATACTCTATTATGAACTATTATGAACCTTAGCTAAAACCATAGACAACTTGTAGTCTGTCATTGTTACTACTGATTGTAATTTTTCTGCATGACCTCTGGCAGTTGGGTTAGCCCCTTGAGTCATGGATCTGCCCAAGGTTTCTTCCTAGATTAACTGAACATAAGGGAATTTTTCCTTGCCCCTTTTGCTCTCGGGTGCTCCTTCTATGAAGTGCCACACAACACTATTGTAAAAGGCGCTGTATAAATAAAACTGAATTGAATTGGATTGATAAAGGAAATGCCAGTACATGAGATACTATCTTAATAAACTTAATCTCCAAGCCATCAGGATCAGTCCCATTGCCTGACTTCAATTCAGATATTGCCTGCTGAACTTGAGTAGGGTTTATTGTAGCAAATGAGAAAGCACTACCCAGCATATGAGTTGAACTAGAGTAGGAGAAATTAGACAACTGTGAACTACAAATAGTGGAAAAGTGTTGGTTAAAAGCATTGGCAACTGCTAAGGGATCACTGATAATATCGTTATTAAGTTTTATTTTGGTGACGATGCTTTTAGTAGATTTATTGAGTAAAGAGTTGAGATTTTTCCAGAACTGCTTAAGATTACTGAAGTTATTAGACAAAGAATTGTTATACTAATTTGATTTAGCATTTCTTGTTTTAGTTATACACATATTTCTTAGTTGTCTATATATAGCCCCATCTGCAGAGTCCTTTGACGATCAGTACTTTTCCCATGCCTTATCTCTTTGTTTGAAAAGATGTATTAAATCAGCATCAACCCGTCAAGGTGAAATAAACGAGTAGGCGATTGGCCACTGTAGTTCCAGCAGAGAACAGACCAAAAAAAAAACAAACAAAAAACACCTCAATAGAAAGGCAGACCTATACCAAATTAGACTAATCGGCAGTGAAAGACAGGTAACCAAGCTACAGCACTCAAATGAAATATAATTCAATTCACTTCAATAGATATAAGCCACTCATGCCATAAATAACCGCAACATCGCAGTCAAATCAGTTCTTGTTGTAGCATTACCTCATTTTAAATAAGACAAGTGAAATTAGTCATTCCGTGAGTGAGTCTCAAGACCTCAAAGAAAGACTCTGCATCTCCAGGACTTTTAAACATAACTGCTTTGCCCGCTGCAATGATCCTCAGTGTAGCAGGGTAAAGTAGAGAATACTCCAATTTCAGTTCGCGAAATTTTGTCTTGATGCCATCGAAGTACCGACGTTTAAGGACAACACCAGGGCTGAAATCAGGAAAGATGTAGACACACTTGCCTTTATAATTTAGTTCCTTTTTCTCATGTGAGAGACGTAGGATCTGTTGTTTATCCTGGAGACTGAGAAGTTTTACAAGGATTGGCCTTGGTCCAGCATTTGGCTCATTCGATTGGGGTATAGTGGGAGGACGATGACTCTCTCGATGACTCTCTCGATGACTAGAGGGGTCGGAAAGTTCTCTGCCCCCAGGAGTAGATGGATAAGGTCTCTCATGAAGCTGAGGAAGTCCTGGCCCTCAGATTTTTCCGGAACATGCAAAAAGCGCAGGTTATATGCCCTGCTGCGATTCTCCGCATCCTCAATTTTACCTCACAGGGAAGAGTTTTCGCTCACAAGTGCTTTAACCTGCTTTTGTAGTTCGGCTAGGTCGTCCTCATTTGAGCTTACTCTTTGTTCAAGTTCCAAGACCGGGTCACCAAGTGTGGACAGCGAGCTTTGTATTGTCTGTAAGCCGGATTGAATATTGTCCATTTTCGCATCAATGTGGGAAAACATATCAGGTTTCAACTGTGGTATTGCGTCCCAGATTGACTGATTGAAAATCGACATCTGCTCCATGGCAAACTCAGACAGGCAGATCTCAATATAGATAATAGAAACAAAGTTTCTTTTCAGCAAACAAAGGTCCAGTTCATATATGATTTGATGCGAGATAATAAAGTTTAAGATTTAGGGCATGAAGGCCAAAAATATCACATTAGCAGACTAACACCTGACGCGCACGTCGTTCACGTCGCCATCTTTTTGTAATATGAATATTTTTACTTGTTTAATACATTTCAGAAATTAAACTTAAAATTTACAGTAGAGGAAGTTAACTTTTAATCAGATGCGTTTTGATTTTATCATAGATTGCTTGGTTTGGGGTCTCCAAGGTAACAGTAAACAAAGGCAGCCGTTGGGGAAACTATCTTAAAATTGGAAGACACTGTCAGAGAAATTTTAACAAGGCTCTGTTTTAATCTTATGCTGATCAAATTAGATATTATTGTGTGTATACACGGTAAATGAAGATGTTTTACATGTAACATTTCGGTGACAGCAAGTGCATGAATACGGCAATACGTCAAGTTTTTGAATCTGCAACGGTTGAGAATTGGCTCGTCAACTCAGATAATATCATGATATTAAATGTACAGACACAATTATTGAAAATTTGTGATGGATTGTGGTAGTATTAGCCTACAAGTGTACTACAGTTGATCATTAGTTGATCATGAGTTGACCAAAAAAGTGGTTATGTACCTGCCAGACTGATGTATTTATTGCTGATTTCACACAATCTGCCTTAAATCATATATTTTGGAAAGCACCTAAAGAGTACATGTGATTTAAGGTATGCGTAGCCACGTTCCACCTTTTCATGTCCCAATATCTTGAATTTTTTGTTGCAGGACCCCCCCCCCAAAAATAATGATGTGCGAACCAGACTGAGGTATTTTTTGCTGTGACTTTGACTGATTTCAAATAATCTGCCTGAAATCATACGTTTTTGGAAAGCGCCTGAAAAGTACATGTGATTTAAGGTATGCATAGCCACATTCCAATTTTCCCTGTAGCTCTGAATCAAATCAGGTAACACATCCATATATCTTCTGGTGTTTTGGGCTATAAAGTACCTCCACACACATTTTCAAGGTACAGTTAAATCTTACTACCACCATACCTTTAAATCAGAGGCCGTGGAAAATTAAGTGACTTTTCACTCAATATCTTGAAATGCTTATTAAAAATTATTTTCTCACATATGTCTGTAATATTGATGGAATTCCTGATTATTGTAAGGTAGACTGTAAAGTTTCACTCACGTCTTTACTTGTCTTACTTTTCAAGACACATCTTTTAACGTTTACATGTCACACAAGTCTGTTTGAAACTGATACGATGGGGTGCAAATATTCTTAATCTTAGGACATCACCTCCAACTAAATCTCTCCAAAACTGAACTGCTGGTCCTCCCAGCCAAACAAGCCATACATCACGACATCAGTATCAAGATCGACTCCCTGTCTGTTTCTCCCACCAAAGTGGCAAGAAACCTAGGTGTCATAATCGATGACCAACTAACCTTTGCAGATCACGTTGCCTCTGTGGCTCGGTCGTGCCGTTTTTCCCTATTCAACATAACGAAGATCAGGCCGTACCTAACCCAACATGCAACCCAGCTCCTGGTTCAGACCCTGGTTATCTCTCGTCTTGACTACTGCAATGTCCTCCTATCAGGCCTACCAGCCTGTGCGGTGAGACCACTACAGATGATCCAGAATGCAGCTGCACGTCTGGTCTTTAACCAGCCAAAAAGGGCACATGTCACACCTCTGTTCATTGAACTTCACTGGTTGCCCTTGGCTGCTCACATTAAATTCAAGGCACTTATGTTGGCCTACAGGGTGAATGATGGCTCTGCTCCCATTTACTTGAATACTCTTCTGAAGCCCTATGTCACCCGACGACCGCTCCGCTCCTCTAAGGAACGTTTTCTAGCACGGCCAACACCTTGTGCAGGTCAGTCCAGACTCTTCTCATATCTGGTTCCGCGCTGGTGGAATGACCTACCAAGTGCTACCAGATCAACTGATACCCTCTCCACCGTCAAGAAACTCGTGAAGACTAAGCTCTTCCAAGAATATCTCCTGGCGTAAACTTCGAGAATGCACTTAATAATTTAATTTCTCTACACTGTGTTACACTATTGCACTTTCAACTTAAAACAGTGCAGATTCTATGTTAGCAATATGCACTCCTTGTTAGTTCATTGTGTTGTAGCTTGAATGTTATCCTCTTTTGTAAGTCGCTTTGGATAAAAGCGTCTGCTAAATGCCTAAATGTAAATGTAAATGTTAATGTAGATGGATGGGTCTGTGTAATATGTAAGCATCCTGTTCCATTAACTACTCTTCCATCTTCTTTTTACATATTTTTTATTTCTTTTAGACATTTTTTCCTTCTACAACCTTCATGAACCATTCCTTTCTGCCTAGGGAGTCCAGATCAGAAGGATCATAATAGGTTTCTCTCAAAACTGTCTTCCAGAGAGGGATGGAAGAATTTTTCTTCTTGTCCTTATGTTGTGGCCACGCCCTCCTTTAATCCACTTTTCTTTTTGGGGAAAGATTCTATATCCCCCAGGTACACACCCACTTATCCCCTACAGGAACATAAAGGACCCCTTGACCATAAGCAACACAGATACACATAAATGCAATTCACCAATATTTATTATTACCCCTTCGCAAACTCCTCATACACATACACTTAACAGCAGGAAGAATAGTAAACAAAGTGGCACAGCACACACAAGAGTTCAGCAGCACAGTTCACAGTTCAGTATCACAGTTCACAACTCAGTTCAGCGAGGTCTTACAACACACCAATAAGGGAGACATAAACACCACAAGGTTGAAAAAAGGACACAGCAACACCACACAGTGTAAGATCCACTACTGCAGCATATCAATACAAGTCTTTTGCGAGGAGGCACACACAAACATAAATAGAATCAAATAACCTGGGGGACAGTGGCATAGTTTATTCGCATTAACAGAGTATAACTGGTGAAATACTGCCATCTAGGGAGGCCAGTTTTACTTGGCCTCCCTACCTAAAGGTTTTAGCCAATCAGATTGAAGCTCGGTTTGCCGCCGAACGCTCATCAAGGTCCATAAACAGTAAAAAAAAAAAAAAATGAGGCCAGCTTCAGTGAGCCTCCCTCACCAGTACGTCATCAATCATAGACAAGTTGAACCCATAGACTGTATGTTACGTTATATACAGTCAGTGGTTGAACCAGTGGCAGTTCAACAGTGGATTACCCCCGGGCAAGACCGCCTTCAAGCGCCCCCACCCCCCGAAAGAAACAAAAAAAATATTGGCAATGCCCAAACAATATAACTTAACATAACTCACTAATTGGATTAGAGTATTGCTCTACACAGTGGATCCCCGTTCCCCCCCTTGGCGTTGCGTTGCATTTGCAACCCAGACGTAAACTTTTCCCCGCGCCCCCTCCCCTTTGCCCCTCTCACACACAGCTTCTGTGCATGGCACCTTCTCAGCAAGCAAGGATGCCTGCAGTTAGGGGGCACCAATGTGCCAATTGCCCACACAGTGATAGGATAGATATTCAGAGAGTTTTTTTTTCCTAAGCATTTGTGCCGCCCCCTGCGAAATGGCGCCCCGGGCGGCTGCCCTGTTCGCCCGTGCCTAAAACTGCTACTAGGTTGAACCTGTCACAATAGATAAACGACCAATTCCCCAAGATATCCAGGAACGAAGAAGAGCCCTCTTGCCCATAATGAAACAACTTAGGCAAGAGGGAAAACGTGCCACACTGTCAGTTGATAAACTGTATGTCAATGGAACACTTTACTCTGACCGCAATATCACCACCTGGCTATAGCAGTTCACATGCCAATATTCATCTTGATTGCGATTTATTCACCCCTCTCCTTCCCCCTCCCCTTTTTAACTCATATAAAGACCTGCACCCCCCCACACACACCGCCCATCCTCTCATCACTCAATTTTATCTTCAAGAGGATAACATGACACCACTTACATTTATGTCTTGAAACATCCGTGGGATTGGGTCTCAGGCAAAAAAGTCTTAAACCATTTGCTACAAGCCAACATGCCTCCTACCAGAAACTCACCTCTCAGATTCAGATTTCACCTGTTTAAAATCAGCACAATTCAGTCACCTATATTCAGCACATTACAACACAAAACAAAGGGGAGTTTGTATTTTGATTAACAAAGGAATCTCATTCACACATCGTTCATCACCACCGTTACAGACCCAGAGGGACATTTTATCATTATAAACAGGTGTTATTCCTTTGAAAGAGGTCAATGCCTGGCTCTTCACCTCCTCCATGTCAAGGTTGGCCACAGGGGGTGACACTGGTGAGCCCATGGCACAAATTTCTGTTGTACTTAAAGTAGGAGGTGGAGAGGCGAAGTTCCAACAGCATGCATCTGGTCTGTGGTGAGGTTGGTTCTGGTGTGCAATGAACCTTCCTGTTGTGGTCTGTTTCTAACTGCCTCCACTACTTCTATTGTGGGGTCCATGGAATTCTGAATATGACAGGGGTGTTGCCTACCAGGGGAGCCGGAATAGTTGCAAGGAGTTTGGCATTGTTGTAGGTGACAGAGTGGATGCTGCTCACAATAGGTCAGGGGGTGGTACCTTCCTTGTGGATCTTTGGGAGACATGCATGGAATGGTCTCACCTGGGTAGAGTTTCCAGTTGGTACGTTTGTCAATGGCTTTTGCCTTCTTCCAAGGTCTTTTGCAGTCAGTTATCTTTTTCTTGTCTCTGTTGGTGGGCTCTCTCCTTGGTTTTTCAGAGGTGCTAGTGTTAGTAAGTAGGGTGCTCACCTTGAAGTGATACTCAGTTATATTTAGCACAACTGTGCATCTTCCTTTGTCAGCTGGTAGTATGGTGATCCTTTTGTCCCTGCTTAGAGATGTTAGAGCTCTTCTCTCCTGGTGGGGGAGACTGGATGGTGGCGCCTTTGCACTTGTAAGAGCTGCTTGAGGTATCTTGTTGTTCCAGGTTGTTAACTCTGTGGCTGTGATAAGATTCAGTTCAATTCAATTTTATTTATACATTTTTCGAATAGTATTAGTAATATCAATATTAATCCTATTGGATCTTAGTGCTGCCTTTGACATTATTGACCATGGTATCCTACTACACAGGCTTGAACACATGATAGGCATCAAAGACACTGCATTAGCCTGGTTCAAATCATACCTCTCTGGTCGCTACCAGTTTGTACACGCTCATAATGAGTCATCAACCCATACCAAAGTAAACTTTGGTGTACCCGAAGGCTCAGTGCTAGGTCCCTTGCTGTTCTCCCTGTACATGTTACCTTTAGGATCTGTTATAAGGAAACATGGTATTACTTTCCACTCCTATGCTGATGATACCCAGCTTTACCTTTCTATGAAGCCTAATGATCTTAGGGTTCTAGGAGGGTGGTAAGGGACAAGTAAGTCTTTAATATATGTTGGTGCATCGCCCTTGAGGGCTTTGTAGGTTAGGAGGAGTATTTTAAAATCAATTCGACTTTTAATAGGGAGCCAATGTAGGGAAGCAAGGATAGGAGAGATATGTTCGTATTTTTTAGTCCTGGTGAGAGTTCGGGCCGCAGCATTTTGTATTAGTTGTAGGTTTTTGATGCAAGTATTGCTACACCCAGAGAACAGAGCATTGCAATAGTCGAGCCTGGAAGTAATAAATGCGTGTATTAATTTTTCAGCATCCTCAAAGGATAAGAACTTTCTAACCTTAGCAATATTTCGCAGGTGAAAAAAAGATGTTTTTGAAATGTGTTTTACATGACTATTTAGAGAGAGGTCCTGGTCAATAATTACCCCAAGGTCTTTAACTTTTGCATTACATGACAGTGACAGGCCACTGAGTAAGTTTTGGTGATGGGGTAGAGTGTTGGTCAGCTGTTTAGGGCCAATCATCATAACTTCAGTTTTATCAGAATTTAAACAAAGGAAATTATTAGTCATCCAGGTTTTGATGTCTAGGAGACATGCATCAAGTTTAGTCATTGGCATATAGTCATTAGGCTTCATAGAAAGGTAAAGCTGGGTATCATCAGCATAGGAGTGGAAAGTGATACCATGTTTCCTTATAACAGATCCTAACGGTAACATGTACAGGGAGAACAGCAGGGGACCTAGCACTGAGCCTTGGGGTACACCAAAGTTTACTTTGGTATGGGTTGATGACTCATTATGAGCGTGTACAAACTGGTAGCGACCAGAGAGGTATGATTTGAACCAGGCTAATGCAGTGTCTTTGATGCCTATCATGTGTTCAAGTCTGTGTAGTAGGATACCATGGTCAATAGTGTCAAATGCAGCACTAAGATCCAATAGGATTAATATTGATATATATCCATTATCAGATGCGATAAGGAGGTCATTGAAGACTTTAACTAGGGCTGATTCTGTGCTATGATTAGTTCTAAAGCCTGACTGGAAGGTTTCCTGGATATTATTGTCATTTAAGAAGCTACAGATTTGCTTAGACACTATTTTCTCAAGTATTTTTGAAACAAATGGGAGGTTCGATATGGGTCTGTAATTAGCAGAGACATCAGGATCAAGGTTTGGTTTTTTAATTGATGGTTTGATAACTGATGTCTTGAAGGATTTTGGGACATGCCCAGCTATGAGTGAGTCATTTATAATTTTAAGAATCGTCTCAGCCAATAGAGGGAGAGCTGCCTTAAGAAGATCAGTTGGGATAGGGTCCAATAAGCATGTTGAGGCTTTAGCTAAAGAGATCAAAGACGTAATTTCTGATATATTGGTGGGTGTGAATGAATCAAAGTATGTTACAGGTTGACTAGAGCTAGCTGTAACCATTACATGTGGTCCAACTGGATTTGAGGTTACAAGGGAATTGTGTATTTTAAGTCTAATAGATTCAATTTTGTCATTAAAATAGTCCATGAAGTCCTTGCTGCTTAGAGTTAATGGAATGGAATGGGACACCTCGTTCCTGCTTTTTGTTAAACGGGATATAGTGTCAAAAAGGAATTTTGGATTATCTTTATTATTGTGTATAAGTGAAGAATAGTATGCTGATTTGGCATTGTTAAGTGCTGTCTTGTACTCTTTTAAGCTATCTTTCCAAGCAAGGCGGAACACTTCAAGTTTAGTGGCATACCATTTCCTTTCAAGTCTACGAGCAGCTTGTTTCTGTAAGCGAGTCTGTGTGGTATACCATGGGGCAATTTTTTCTTGTTTCCTAGTTTTCTTTTTGAGTGGTGCAATTGTGTTGAATGTGGAGTATAGTACATTTACAACACTGTCAGTTAATTGATCAACTTGGGTTGGGCTTGGCATAGAGCCTTCTAATACAGGGCTATATTGGCTCAGCAGAGGCTCGAGGAGAGACGGAATTTTTGCTATGAAGTCATCTGTAGTTTTGGGAGTTATGTTTCTAGGGTAGTAGTAGACTGAGTTAGGTGCTACATAGTCTAATGTGATTTTTAAAGTTAATAAGTAGTGGTCAGTTAGTGTAGAGTGTTGAGGTAGGGTTGTAAGTTGTTCTATTTGTACTCCATGTGTCAGAACAAGATCAAGGGTGTGGTTACCTTGATGTGTAGGTGTGTTTACATTTTGGGAGAAGCCAATGTGATCAAGCAGAGATTGGAAACTAATTGCCAGGCTATCATTTGCAACATCGATGTGGATATTAAAATCTAATATGATACCTAATATGATTATCTTTTCTGTTTTAATGACTAGAGCGGACAGGAAGTCAGAGAATTCTGATAAGAATTCAGTATAGGGGCCTGGAGGTCTATATAATGTTACAATTGTTAAGGGTTTAGCACCATTCCCATCAGGATGAATCAAGTTAAGGACAAGAACTTCAAAAGATTTAAAAATATAATCAAGCTTAGGGGCCATAGTGAGATTTGAATTGTGAATTGTGGCTACTCCACCACCACGGCCATGACGACGTGGTATGTGATAATTTAGATGACTAGGGGGGGTAGCTTCATTTAGTGGGAGGTATTCATCAGGTTTTAGCCAGGTTTCTGTAAGACAGAGTATGTCAATTTGATTATCAGAAATAAGTTCATTTATTAAAGTCGTCTTTGAAGAGAGCGAACGAATATTTAATAAGCCAAATTTCAGTTGTGATTTCTGGCTATATTCTTTTTTTCTTTCTGGTTTTATTTTTGTGAGGTTGGTATAATTTATACCTCTGCCGGGTCGTTTTGAAAACGTTTTAGTCGCGGACACTCTCACGGTCTGTCTGCTGCTAGGGTGATGGCGGGGCGGCAGAGAACTGTGTAGGACAGTAATTCTGCTACCTGGACCAAACTCTGGTTCGTCAGGAACAAGCTGAGTTTAAGTGACGGTCAATGTTCCTAGAAAGGAGCTCAGCACCCATCCGAGACGGATGGATACCATCTCGATTCAAAAGTCCAGGCTTTCCCCAGAAGGAGCTAAAGTTATCGATGAAGCCCACATTGTTATCGGCACACCATCCTGACAACCATCGGTTCAGTGAAAAAACTCTGCTGAGCATTTCTTCACCGCGTTTAATAGGTATGGGACCAGAGAAAGTTACAGAGTCTGACATCGTTTGTGCCAACCTGCACAAGGAAATAAAACTCGTTTTAGTGATCTCCGACTGCCTTAATCGGACGTCGTTAGTGCCAGTATGGATAACTATCCAGGGGTACTTCATTACTTGTTTAGCCGCCAGCACTTTTAAATAGGCTTCGATGTCGCTTGCTCTAGCCCCAGAGATTGAAGTGACTACGGCCGACGGAGTCGCTAGATTCACATTTCGTACAGTAGAAGCGCCAATTACCAGAGTTTTGTCTTGGTTGGAGGAGCTACTTAGGGGGGAGAATCGATTAGAAACATGAATTGGTTGGTGGTGTGCAGGGGGTTTCGTTCTACGGCTAGTGCCCCTCACCGTAACCCACTTTCCCTGCTGCGAGGGAGATGCCGCCGGTTCACTGGCTAGCTTGCTAGGGGATGATCTCTCTGGTACATCCACACTTGCTAAGGGGGCAGCAGTGCTTTCTGGCGCTGAGTAAGTCTTCTCTAATGTGTGGAAGCGGCTTTCTAACTCAGTGATCCTCGCCTCCAGACTAGCCAGCTGTCTACAAGTGTTACACGTATCATAACCGCTAAAGGAGGCTGGGGAGTAGCTAAACATCTGACAAGCCGGGCAACGGATAGAGAGAGAGCGAGGAGGAGAAGTCATACTGTAGGAAGTGCTGTTGCTCTTGGTTGCTCCTTCTGTGAAGCGCCACGAGACAATACTATTGTAAAAGGCGCTGTATAAATAAAACTGAATTGAAACTGAATATTGTCTCATGGCGCTTTACAGCAAGAAGCACCAAAGAGCAAAAGGGGCAACAAAAAACTCCCTTATGTTTAGTTAGTCTAAGAAGAAACCTTGGGCAGATCCAAGACTCAAGGGGCTAACCCAACTGCCAGGGGTCATGCAGGATAGACTATGATAGACTAGAGATAGATAGAAGTTGCCCATGGTTTTCAGCATCCTGAAAGGATAGGAAGTTTTAAACCGTAACAATATTTTGTAGGTGTAAAAAAGATGTTTTTGAAATGTGTTTAACATGACTATTTAGAGAGAGATCCTGGTCAATAATTACCCTGAGTTCTTTAACTTTTGTGTTACATGACAGTGATAGGCCGCTGAGTAAGTTTTGGCACAGAGGTGGAACGTTGTTCAGCAGTTTAGGGCCAATCATCAAAACTTCAGTCTTATCAGAGTTTAAACACAGGAAATTATTAGTCATTCAGATTTTAATGTTTAAATGTTTTTAATGTCTAAGGCAGGCATCAAGTTTAGTTATTGGTGTATAGTCACTTGCCTTCAGAGAAAGCTATAGCTGGGTATCGTCAACATAGGAGTGGAAAGTAAAAAAGGTTGAGTCCTTTAGCAACCATTTCTGGTTTGGTGAGGTCCCTATCAGAGGTTCTTCATTCATTTGGTCTAACTTATTGGGTGTGTGGTCTCTATCTACTCCTGTTCCGGCAGAGTGGAGCTTGGGGTGGCTCTGTGTGATTTACCTTGGAGGGTGTTGAACTTATGGGACAGTCTTTCTTTGCTCTTGGTGTGCTGTGCAAGTTGTGCCTTGTTCACAAAGTTGAAGACTTCTTGTAAGATAGAAGTGCTGTCAGTTGTTGAAGAATCTGGTGACCCTTATCCTTCAGCTGTCTGTGGCAAAGTGAAGGAAACTCCTTTAAAGGGACTGGCATGCATATTTTGGACAAGGAAAAGAGAAAGGAGTGAGGGAGGCTATCTGTGCCCACCAATAACAACCAACTTTGAACAGAGAAGGGCGCTACATCATCATCTATCTGCTACATACCATTCTGCTTTGAGATCTCATCCCTGGAAGTTTAACTGCTCATTACCATCAAAGCAGTTAACACTCTGTGGATCCTGTGATCATAATGACCAATTCAACTCCAACTCACACATTGAGTTATGCTAATTAGGTCAATGGGTGACTCATGTGACCCATTGTCACATGATGAGAGGTGTGGTCTACACCCACAGTCCAGAGATACATCTCCTGGTCTTCCAATCACCAGGCCAGAACTGCAGAAGCCTTTTGGATAAAAGGTGAAATGTCTTCAAACACCAAAAAAAGTCCAGCTGCACATAATTGAACACCTTGACTTCTGATTAGTAACTTCTGAAATCTATGCTAGCTAACACTGGCTAGTGATCCAAAATGTTAATTTCAAGCGTGCACGGCTTACGCACTGATTGCTGTTTGAATGAGGCTTTAATGAGGCCAGTAAAGTGAAAATAGTGTTGCCTCTAAGTTCCTCA
The DNA here is from genome assembly GCA_015244755.2 of Tenualosa ilisha. NCBI lineage: Eukaryota > Metazoa > Chordata > Actinopteri > Clupeiformes > Clupeidae > Tenualosa > Tenualosa ilisha. Next base: position 25,235 of record PYXC01001128.1, read on the forward strand.
TACCAAAGAAAGGGTTAATTTGAGTCTTCTCATCAACTTTTGCATAGTTCTCTAATGTATTTCAATGGAATGGAAACATAAATTTTTAATGAACAGCTATTCATTGAGCTGAAACTGGTACTGCATTCTCATACAAGATTCTCATCATTAACACTCAAATTCACCCTTTGCATGGTCAACATTATAAGCCCATTATCCCTGGAGCCTATCATGAAATAAAGAAATGCAGGAAGTTATATGTAATTAAGCATAATTGTAATTAGCTAAGATTAGGCTATTATTTGGCAGATAATTTTCTGCAGGACACCCACACTTTTGAAAAGCTTGATAAACCTTTGGATGGCTAGGTAGCAGCTTACACAATACAAATTACACCTAGGTCTACACAAATACAAAAGCATATACATGGATATAGATTTGCAATAGTAAGAATAAAAACTATGAACTATGATAAAAAAAACAAGATAGACAATAAAATCAAACACGTGCTGCAACAGTGCAATGAGGTCTATCCACCTATCTACCTACTGCTGTACAATGATCTACTGAGTATCCACCGAGATTGTAGACACCATACTGTTCGTTTGAACCTCTTTTTCTTATACATATGTTTTATTTATTCATTTATTTTTTGTAAGATGGCAACTCAACATCAATCTGAAATTCTATGTTAGATCAATGCATTAAATTAGAGATTACATGCATATTTGCACATGTGCATTCTGGAAAAGGTCACAGAAGTCTCTGGGAGGTGGCAGAGTTGAGCTACGAGGAAGACAACTTACTAAGACAGGGAACATACTTGAAACTGGTAAGAAAAACGTTGTAACACTTTATATTAGCACACACATTTTTGCCATTAACTAACTGCTTATTAACACACAATTAAATAATGTACTATTCATTTGTTAGTCATTACAAATCACTTATTAATACCTTATAATAAATGACCTTTTTCTACCCATAATAGACCAACTTAGAATTTTCCAGTATTACCTCCTAATTACAGCTTATTTGTATTAAGTAATTTAGTTGTTGTATATGAATTATGATCTTAATATGCTTTGCTCAGTAAGAGGCCTATAAGGTACTAGTACAACAGTTATTTTCAGGAACAATTATTTTCAGGAAAAAAAAAATGTAATTAGGACTTATTTTGACACTATTAGCACTTGTAGCTTTGGGTTTTGTTCCAAAGAATAGACTTTTCTGCGTATTACTGAACTGTTTCTGTTGTACTACTGCCTCATAAGCCTCACATTAACCAAAGCATATTAAGATCATAATTCATATACACCAAAAAACTTACTAACTGCGAATAAACAATAATTAGGAGTTAATATTGGAGAGATTCTTAGGAAGGGCGACCACACATGAAAACCATGGACCACTCAATTCAGTATGCTGTGAAGCCATTGTGTTCCAACTTTCACTGCCGTTTCGAAGAAACATAAATTTTCTTGATAGTGTTAACATTAGCTTACACTAGCTATCTTACCTGATAGCTCAAATTAATCCTAGCGCCAATCCAGATAGCAAGCACATGTTGACCCAACAATAGGATGTTGTTTGGAAATGTCAGAGGTGGAAGTCCAACGTTGGACTGACTTCACACTGACATTGATACTGCAACTGATAGCAACTTGAACGTCGGTCTATATTCACGTTCGGCTGCAAAATCGACGTTGATAATTAACAGTTGTTACAACATTGTTTCAACATCATCAGCTCCATGACACCATGCATCAATTTCATAAAATCTAATAGTTTGCATTAGTATAATGTTTTGCATAGCTTTCAGGTCTGTTTAAACTCATCTTAGACAGTTTTAAAGTTCTGCATTTTCACTGCCAATGCCGAACCACTGTTGAACCAACACTGTCTGAAAATTTTTGTCAGCCTATTTATCAGCCTTTATAAAAACAATCTGTAGTTTACCCACATTTTAACACTCAGAGGTCCGGGGCCTTTCAGATACTTAGAGGCAGTCTGCTACACTTTGACATTTTTAAGTTTTTCATCTAACTAAAAACACATATGCAAAAGTGGCACACATGGTTATATTCTAGAAGACCTTGGGCTAACCCTAATATAAGAGTAAAGTGAATGTAATGAAATTAGTTTTTATTAAAATTCTGTGTAAATACAACTACACAAAAACCTATTTTCAAAGGTCTTCAAACATTGTAAAAAAAACACACTATAAATATATCTGGCCAAGACTTTTGAAGCCTGAACCTTGTAAACATAGGTGTTGGCTACATAAAAGTCAGAAGAGCATTTAGAAAAGTGTTGCAGTTTCAATACAAATTGTAAAAAAGTAAGACAAACTAAAGCCAGTGGCTGTTTCAAATGAATACTGATTAGATGGGTGTATCACACCTGTAACTGCCCCCTCCCCACTGTCATTGTCCATGTGTCTGTGTGTCAATTGCTGTCATTGTCCACCTGTCAATGGCTCTGCCAGAAAACTGTTACATTGCCCCAGAGCTTTGCAAAAGAACTTAGACTGAGCTGTAAAAAGAGCTTCTCATCTAGGATGCCAAGCAAAAAAACAGTTTCTGTTTTGCTGAAGGCAAAGGTAGACGTTGCATGTATCGCACTTCCACAAAGTTTTTGTTTTCTTTCCCTGCAGCCTGCAGAACACACAGGCTCTGCGACCATCACCGTCCCTCTTTCCATCTGTGCTGAGCACAATCCCACATACTGGCCTGTGAGTCTCTCCAGCTGTCTGTACAGGTGCCTTTGGGGGCTGAGAAGTCAGTGGTACACCACACAGCTGTGCAGTGAGCTGCTCCATGAACTGCTTGTGGCTCATGCTTTCCTCCTGCTTGTTTTGCATGAGTTCTTTGTGGAGGATGAAGGCATTTGTTGTAGCAATGTCCAGGAAGTGCAGAAAGAGCTTCTTGTACCACTTTGCAGTTTTGTGCTGTGTTGTGTAGTACTGGATTAACTGGTCAGACAAATCCACACCACCCATGAACTTGTAGTACTCCAGCACTGGTTTGGGGCAGGGAACAGACTGTGTTGACCAGGCACCCTGTCTGCTTCTCACTCTTCGCTGAACTACATCCCCAGTGTAGGCGGCATGGATGGTGGAGCAGACAGAGACCTCTCGTGTATCCATCCACTTCGTATAGACAACAGGTCCATCTCTTATCCAGCGGATTGTTCCTCTGGGTGAGCGCTTTGTCAGTGCATTGAGGTTACTGCGTGGGCAGTCCCTCCGGGATTCTCTGTATGTTCCACATGCACCAAACTTGGCAGAAATTGTCCATGTACACGTGGTATCCAGACCCCAAATATCCTCTGTTAGTCAGTGACATGACAGAGTCAAAAGAGAGGCCAAAACCTGTGGGGAAGTTGTTCTTGCCTGTGTATACAGAAAAGTCAGAGGTGTACCCATTGCTGGAGTCTGCAAGCACAAACAACTTGAAGCCCCACTTGGTTGGTTTGTCCTTCATGTACTGTAGTAAACTCTCAAAGTAAGTAAGTCTCTAGTAAGCCACATTTATTTCCTGCATCAAACCACTGTCGCATAAACGTTAGTCCGCAAACTGGAAACGATGTCGTATCAGCGTTGGTCTACCGGGTGGCAGCTGCATGAGCGGTTGCAGCATTCAACGTCAGCAGGATTTTACTGAACTCACATAAATATCCTGGACGACAGACTTTTCACTTTACCTTAGATTGAGCTGGACGACAGACAGCTTTTCATTGCCCCCTCTCACTATTTCAAATCATTCCAAACATCACATGCCTCAGACAAGACTTCTGATATCTGATCTGATATACTTTTGCTGTTGGTTTACTTGCTTGAATGTTGTTCCTCGCTAAAAGTTGGTTTGGCTAAGACCAGCAGCTCAATTAGCCTAACATAGAATGGAAAACCTTTTCACATTGTAGATCAGTGTCTGGTTTAGAAGACAAATGATCTTACAGACAAAGCATTACTGGCAAAGTATCTTATCAGAGGGTATAGGCTGTAAGGTCATGGACTGTTCAAATTCTGTGTATTATAATTATAGAAGGATAACATTTTCCTTTATTAACTCATATATTTAATCTTAATGTCTGATCTACTTTCCCTTTCAAATTACAACACATTTGTTAACATTAACACCACATTTGTTTTTTTTGTTTTTTTAGAACAACCATGACACAAGTCCATGATCTGACTAACAATTTATTTGATTCTGGCATTTTCTGTAGCACATGACCTAATTTAAAATCTTCTACAAGTAGAATGCAGATCTCCCAATATAATGTCATGAACGAGTAACCGCTTCACAGTAGGTCTCCGCTCTTATCATGGCCTGATCTCATCTTAGGCTGTAGGGTGCACCTGAATAAAACTGACATAAAAGGGGTAACTATCCACACCAGTAGATGCTCTATACAGTAAATGGGCCAGGGCCTTAAAAGTCACATATCATCACAATCTAAGGTGGTAAAACCTAGTGATGACTGGTAGGCCACAAAAAGGTTTTTAATATTGAAGTGTGGCACAAGAATGTCTCAAGGTGGTAAAGGTGAAGAGCTCTCCCAAGATATCGGCAGCCTAATTGTTACAAATGCATATCAATCCAGCTGTTCACAGATATATTTCAAAACCTCTGACCCCTCCAGTAGGAACTCTAGGCGCCATTTTCTGCATGAAGAAGCTTCACTCTACTATCAAGCAAACACTCAGAGGAGCTCCTTGCAAGTTTTCTATTCAGGGAGCCAAAGGGATAGTCAGACATGTGGCTGAAGAGCTTAAGACCACTCAGTAAGAGCTCAATAAAGATTTGGAGGCAGCAAGTACATTTGTAACAGGGAAAACAATACACAATATATTCATTAATTTCTATCATGAAACACACTGATTTTCAAGCTATTATGGGACTGAAATAGGTAGTGCATCCCCAAATTTTCAATGTCAACATTGGCATTTTACAAGATCCCATAAAACAGTGCATACAGAAAGTATTTATGACAGCAAAATACAGAATTGTATAAGTTTTTGCAAATTAATAAAAATATAATTTGAAAATATATATTGAAATATCCACAGGGAAATATCCACAGGGCATAAGTATTCACACTCGTTCTACATTACATGTGAGTGTACATTACATACATTATAACACTTAGGAATTTGAGATAGCTCTACAGCCGTCCAGTTGTGTTTAATTAATTCATCTGGACATGATTTGGAAAGCCACACACCTTTCTGTATTAGGCCTTACAGTTCAAAGTGCATAGGCCAACCAGGAGGACTCCTTAAACTGGCTGCATGGCTAAATTCAGCCATCAGGGGAGAAAAGCCTTGCTAAGAGAGGTAGCCAGGAACCCAGAGATGACTCTGGCTAATCTACAGTGATCCTGTATGAAGATAGGATAAAGTTCACTTCAGCCACTCATACTCACACTGCCATATAGCCTATATCTACAATTCTGTATTTTTCTGTCATTATGGGGTACTGACTGTAGATTAAGGAGAAAAAAAAAAGAACATTAATTGACTCTAGGAGATGGCTGCAATGTAACAAAGGGTGAAACACTGAAAGGGGTGTGAATACTTTCTGTGTGCACTGTACATACAGAGGTATTCACATACTAGGCTAAGTGTATCCATTAAGATCACAAAATCTAAGTTTAGGTGTTTTTCAATGACATTGATGTGATTTGCAGAGGAGATAACTTGTCAAACTGCAAGATTAATCTCTCATTTGAAAATGTATACATTCAGTTTAATAATAAATGTATAATAAAGATATTTTACAAAATATGTCAAAAGTCTGGCATCAGCTTAATTGGTCCCGTGGCAACATTTAAGCCCATTGGTGTTCCAAATAAGCCCACATCACAATTTTTTATTAAATTATAATAATTATTGCTTTACAAGAATACAAAACAGCAATGAACCAATTCAACATCATGTTAAGTAGATAAAAAAAATGAAAATTACTCTTCGACTAGATCTAGATCTGTTCAGGTGAAGTCCTCACACTCATTTATATGGGACCTACAAGAACTGTGAAAAGGACCAGCCTCTGGACTGAATCATAACCTTTTTCTTTCTTTCTTCCCTAATTTGTTTATTTTAGGGAATTTGTTTATATCTTGTATTCTTTCTAAACTTTGCAGGCCTAAGATGCACACCTAAAAATGGTACTTTGACAGGGTGATCTATTCAGATTCAGTCTATGTTAAGTTCATGTTTATGTTTAGATTGTCAGCAGGGTATTTCTCACTGCAAATAAAATCTACAGCTTAATGTTCAATAAGATCAGATCTGTGCTGTTTATTAGTGGACTCCAAAACCTAGGTATCATATGAGTATTTGATTAGAAAGTCATAAGAGTGCATCACTACCTATGTTAAACAAATTATGCATATTATTTTTTCTATTTGTTGCCCTTTTCTAACTGAAAACAGGTAATATACACTTAGCTGTTGCCTATTGTTTAACTGAGATATGAAGGCACAAGCAGCTTTTGGTCTATAATGAATAAAGGCCTATTTTCGTTTGTTGCACATTAGGTTAAAACAGTGAAAGAACGAAAACAATGGTTATTGTCAACACTTATGCACAAGAGTTGGTTAAAGGGAGGAACTCCTGACAATGTATTCCTCTCAGAATAAAATATATGTTCACAGAATCATGCGTGAAGCCAAAATATAATTTGAACTAAACATGAAAATCAATATTACTTTGCATAGATTTATGAACATGAAATTATTATTCATCAAAGTTGTCTTATGTTGGCTGTAGTTTGTGGCACTGTACCATTTAAGACCACCTTAAAAATCCTAAAATGACAAAGTATTATGTCTTAACATACAAATATCAAGTCATTTACCTCTCATTTTTTATAAATTAAATGGAATTCTGAAGGAAGTGGCTAAAACAGTAAAATACTAAGTTTGAGGGGTCCCCGAACACCAAAGTTTTGAGGTAGCTTTTTGTGAGTTATCTTGACACTCTTTGCAAAGATGTTGGGCCAACTTAAAAAAAAAGGTTGAAAGTGGGCTTAAATTATATGTGTGCTTAATGGGTACACTTACCCTACACAGAACTTGTAATGGTTGGTACTTCAAGAGTCCACAAACTCTCCAAACTCTCATAATACACATATGCTGGTTATCTAATTATGTTTATACATCAGGGGCGCCTTTTGTAAGACTACAAGGGAAACTCTTCCTTCCCTCAAATGTTTCCAGAAAGTTTGTTAGTAAAAAGTACAAGTAGGCTACGGCACAGGTTGTCTGAACTTAGCACTGCTGTTTTACAGTCTAGCAAAGATACAAATTCATCTGACAAATGCTTTAATAACATAATATTCAGGATGCTCTGGGTAACTTTAGCCCACAAAAGATATAGTAACCTAATAACACAAATCTTATTGACGAATTTTATGTCAGCGTTTCTTACATTAGTCGTATGTAGCTGCGTCTGGTGTGCATGTTATTTTTTGACTTGGGACATGGTACAAACCCATTTTTCTGACGTGTTGGGTGAGTCGTGGTTCACATGCTCCCTCTGGCGCTGGCCTGTTTGCGCATTACTGGAGGTATGCTTGTTGCTTGAGGAGGTATGAGGAGCATCTATGGGTTGACCAATGAGGAAAGAACAAGAAGAACCAGGTTAGGTGGGAAGGTGGAGAGGGTGAGCTGCTGATGGACAATGGATTCAACCTGTCTTACTGCAAGTACAAGAAATAAAGGTAGGACGACACACAAATGAGAAAACAACTGCAAACAAGTGCTACCTAACATTTTCCAATCCATCAATCTTATAGGCTACAAAATACACTTAAAATAAGTGTAATCAAATGTACTTCTGCATTAACGTTACTTTGTGATCATAATGTGATTTTATGTGAATATAGGTCCACGTACACACCAGTGTCTCTTCTTCACTGGAATCCTGCTAATGTTACCAATCATAGATCCATAGTGTTACTGTTGAAGTTCCCTTTTGATGGACTAATAAATGGTACAACAGCTGAGGCGTACCTCTATTTTTAAAAAGCTATTTAGAGATTACCACTTTACATCGACACTTCCAACAACTCAGTTTTTCCTGAGTCAAGTTGGTGAATTTCTCAGATCAGCATTGAAATTCTCATCACATAGTCATATGTACCCTTTTCTCTTTGTTTTCTCCCTACCTGCCTCCCTGTACTGTACTTTTGAATCAGTGATAACAGGCCTAGTAACACTTGCCTGTGAGCCCCATCCGCCACACTCACATTCTCACACTCTATCCTTCATGTTTCCATCCCAGCTGATGGAATGATTTACCAAGCTGCAGGCAGAGTATCCTTCTTCCTCTCCTAATACGCCCAACAACATAAAAATAGACAATTCCCTCGCCCCTTCTACTGTCAAGATGGACAAAAAGAGAGAAAGCCGCTACAGCAACATTCAATTACACACAGGCTTGGAGACAAGTTGTTTTACCGTCATGGTCATCCATTGATCTTCTGTACATCTACTGAGTTTGCTCTTATGCATAATAGAACAACAAAAAATATATAGGGCTACATGCACACTCTCATTCGTAAACAAAGAATCGAAAATCTAGAATTTGTGAAAGGGTGCCTATTTTTTAAACATTTCATACTCATAAAAGTGAACTACTGTTTAATATTCTACTAGGCCAATTTATCACTGCATGTCATTTTATCTATTTGCATTTCATTATCTAAACTAATCCACACTATGTGCTGTCTGTGGTGGCCAACATTTTTTTTTTTTTGCATGAAACAAACAACAAACTCACAGAAAAATAATATGGCATTTTACCCTGCATAACCTTTTCATTATATAGGCTAAATATTCATAGCTGACTGATGAGAAACTTTAACTGAATTGAGAAGACTAAGAGCAAAGCTCTTATGCCTTGTGCCTTGAACGATGAAAACATCTGAATGTTGAGTAATAAGACAGATGTAGATAGGTTTAGACTTGATTATGTCTTGAACCGAATTTAAGTTACTAGTTATGATGAGCTGCTTGATTAACCCTCATGATTTGCAGCAGATTCATGCCCCATTCATTAAGTTTTGGTGCTAGTTGCTATATCTGGAATGGCATGCTAGTTGGTGGTGATTAGCACATACTATACTCAAGAAGTTCAATTCAATTCAATTCAATTCAGTTTTATTTATACAGCGCCTTTTACAATAGTATTGTCTCATGGCGCTTCACAGAAGGAGCACCCAAGAGCAACAGGGGCAAGGAAAAACTCCCTTATGTTCAGTTGATACTTTACAATAGCCAAATCAATGTTATTTTGAGTTACCGTTACCTGAGCTAGACTCAAATTTACCTGGGCTGAAGCCCTGGTTAAAATAAGCTGGCGATGCCCCTGTCCCCAGGTGACCTAGAATGTAGCAAGCTGTAACCATAAGGTTAGCATGACTGCTAGCCTTATCATTTTCATTTAATGTCCTAGAGTGTAGTCTGCTAAGAAAATATTTTTTATCCCTCCATTGACTCCTATTCATGTCATTTTCCAGCATAAGTCTAGTGGAATGGATGAGCGTGAATTTGGCCACCTATGGCAAATTTCTGGTGACTTTGCAGCATTGTCCTGTGTTAGCTGGGGTGGTGTAGCCTACCAAGCGTTTTACTGCAGCTGTTGAAATGTGAATTAAAGCGATTAACTACAACTATGATTCTGTACTCTATACAGAATCTAATGACTATGTTTTAGTGTAGGTAAAATAAGACTGCCATTTAGTGCAGCTAAAACTGTTATGAAGGAGGCTGATGAAGTAAAATTGGTCCATGGTCCAAAAACGACCAATGTATTGGTCGACCTCTAGTATCTAGTGAGAGTTGAGGGAAAGTGTAACCTATTCATCCAATGAAATGCATTGACTTTCCAAATAAAGTTAAAAATGGAATAATGCCTTTGTGTCTTCCACACCCCATGCACAAGACTAATCACATTTACAAATGCAAAACAAAAATGTATTTAATTTGCTTAATTTATTTATTATTGCTCTTATAATTCTTAGAAATCATAAGTTGTGCACAAAGGGGATCAAAAATGAAATGATGGCATCAAATAAACAGAAGCAAACTTACTACAATACAATAATACAAATTATGTCAAAACATAAAAACTTTATTTGAAGGTGCACACAAATGAGTGACATGAGCATATCATAAACATGACATGAACACTGATGACTCTTCATTACTGTTTATGACTGCTGTCATTTAGTGTCTTTCATTTTTTTTAATGTCTGCATCAGTCAACTTTACATTACAAAAAACGAATGGCACATAATACATGTGTATAGTACATGAGCCAGTACATAATCTTGTACACCGACTCTTACGTAGACACCTTCAAATAAAGTGTTAGCAAAAATATTACAAAAAGGAAAGCATGAACCATCAACACCATATTTGAAAAATATCAACACTGATTTTATATGCAGAAACAACAAAAAATGTCTTGTTTGTATAACACGTGCTGTTGCTTCTGAAAAATTTTCACATCATTCTTTATGTTCTACATTAATTTCTATGCAAAAGACCACAAGGCTAAAATATCTCCGATTGATCACCTGATTGAATTAAAACAGGCTGGGATCATATATAACAAAACAACAGATTTACAACAGAACAACAGACACTCAGCTAGAAATTAACCGTTAAAACAAAATCAGTAATATTCACACAGTTTCAAGAGTGCCGATTCAGATTGATATGGATTTCTTTTCAGTTCACAGATGCTGGGCAAAAAATAATGGAATGTGAGTATCAGACCAGAGGTGGCTTTGCCATGTCAGTATCCGTCAGTAGCGTAGTAGTTTTTCAGACATATACACATTAAACCTCAGTTTTGCTCCTCAACTTCTGTGAAGATGTTACTGAGGAAGTACTCTGATATCTTTGTGGGCTCCTCTGAGTGATGTTTGATGCAAGACTCTGTTGATTCAGAGGGATTCTGTTGACAACATGAGACAAAACAAAATAACTAATTGTGATGGATTAGGGCTGTTCATTTGTGTTTCTTAATAGTTTCATTTTCCCTCCAGGAAAATTAGAGATTGTGGAATCTAATTATTCTAATTTGAGGTCACATCACATGGCTCTGTAATATGGATATGGGCACTCAGTTAAACATTCATGACAAAGAACCTCTCAGTTCTGAGATTAATTAACAGTCTCATATTGACAGAAATGAGCAAGCTAGCCTGCTAATACAAGCCTGCTGACGTCAAAACATTTGCCCCAATAGCTATGTTCTGTACATGCTAAAGACATTAACTAGCCAAGAAATCTAGGCACACCCTAGTGGTAGCAAATAGTTTTTCCCACCATTGGGACCTTAGTAGGTCTACACAACACTCTGTCTTTGTAAAGGCACTTAAGTCATTTGTTTCATAGAGGGACGTATTTACTGTTTTGCTGAAGTTGCGCTGATAGACAACTGCAGATTCTGCCCCTAGGATTGAGCCCGGTCTATTGGTTGTGGTCAGACTATATATTTTGATGTTATAGTCTGGCTTCTCAGGCAAGATATTAACAAACTAGCTTGCACATTTCACAATGAATGTTCAGCTTTCTGCACCAAATAAAAGTGCGCAAAGCCCTGTAACAATTCAATTCAATTATATTTATACACCACCTTTTACAATAATAATATAGTACCACATACCATACCTTAGACTATATTTTAGTACCATTGTATCTGTGTGTTAATAAAAAGCTGGAAAGGTGACAACAATGGCTATTATTAAAATGTTACATACATAAGACAACTATAGACAATAGTATTCATATTACTATGCACTGCTGCTTGAATAATAGAGCATGGTAGGCATTGATTAGCATTAAAATGTAGATCTAGATCAGCCCACTTATATGTTAGACCAAACCAGGTTACAAACAAACTTGTTTGGAATACATCATAGGCAAACATTATTCAATAAAATGGGGTCTGTAGACTGCCAGCCTAAGGGGCGAGGCGAGGCCTACTTGTTAAAATACACCTTCCCTCATAAATGGTGTTATAGGGCACTGTACCATATGGGACAACTTCAAATTCTGCTATTTTTTTTTTTGGCGATTTTGACGATCACCACCATCATTAGTTGCCCTTGTCTTTGAATGTACCATACTGCCTAACAAGATACATACAAATTAGATGAAACTAGATACATTCACTGCATACGGTTCATAATATAAGCCCTGCACACTGCAGCATGTGCCATCCAAAGAAAACTAGTCTCCATCATTTCTCTTGACACATCTTTTGATCCGCAATAAGATTTGTGTGCTTATGGGCACAGTCATCAAGTGCATTTATCATCTATCATCAAGAGCATTTATTACAAGTGCATACTTGTAAGACATGGCACACTTTAGCTGTCCTAAGCACAAAAAATGTTGCTGGGATTGCTAGGATATAGGTACACTGGCAAGTGTGCTGGCTTCTTGTTTTTGTTTAATGCTTTAAAATTTTAATCATTTTATGTTTTGTTTGTTCTGTTTATGAGTATGTATTGTCTATGCATAATTAGAATGCATAGATGTAGGTTTCGTGAGTTCTGGTCTTTGCCTTGACATGTATTTGTTTTAATTTGGCCAATCTTTGATGTCTAGTCAGTTTGTATATATTTTTAGTAGTATTCAAAGAAGTGATTCCTGAGGATATTGTAAGCTCTACATAAGTCCTCAAAAACAAATAAGGTACAAATGGTACTACTGCCTTATAAGCCCCATATTAACCAAAACATATTAGGATCATAATTGATATACAACAACTAACTTAATATACATAAACAGTAATTAGGAGTTTATATTCTTATACTCCTTAGTCAATGATTTAGTATAGGAAGAATAAGCTCATGCAGAAAAAGGTATTAATTAATAAGTGACTTGTAATGACTAACAAGTCAAGCTAGTATGATACTAACTAAATTGCAGTTTGCATGAAATAGTTTTTTCCCTCCTAACATTATGTGATTGTTACCCATCGTAAGACATTTGATAACGGTACAAATGTTAATTGTACCTAAATACTACAATAAATATTGTAGTATTTAATATAATGTAAATTATTTATAATTACTGTTCCAAGTTTTTTAAAAAGGGGCCCAATGTTGATAATTATGTATTAATTATGTGTGACATTGGTTAAACTTAAGCAACTTTATTATAAGGGTCCCATGAACGATGGTTCTCACTGAACAGATTCTGTTTACTAACAGAAAAAACATTAAGGAAAGTAAAAAAATATTTAATATGAAAGTATATGTTAATAGACTTACTATTAAGCTTGTAAAATGAATAATTAACTGTACAGTAGTAATTTGATGAATAAAAATGTAATACTGAGTTAATACCAAGGCAACTTCAGTTAGGGCAAAAATATACATTGGGAAATTTTAACAAACCACTCAATAGGCACAGCCTCTTTGCTGTGTCTTGATACAGCAAAATACAGCTTTTATACAACTAATTAATACTTAAATAATGGTGAAAAATTAACTGTTAACCTGTGTCAAATAGACACATTGGTAATAGTTAACTATTAGGTACTGGCTACTTTGCTATTTGTGGCACCTTATTATAAAGTGTTACCCAACTTTATTTTGGATATTTAATTACGAGGGACTGCATAAGTGTCTGTGTGACAGAATGTGTCTACAGGCTAGCTGACAGCCAGCTAAACTGACTGATCAGTGCTATGTTGTGAATCAATTTTCATTAACTCTTTCTTCTGAATTAAATGTCATATCCACTATTGCATCCACGTTGCATTTCAAATGTCTTCAACCTAAAACTGCTCCAAGATTAATTTAAGGCTATGTTAACAAAAGCACATTCATTCTTTCATGCCTGATGCTTTTTTGATTCATAGCTTTGCACCTGGCATAATAATAGCATATTCATAGCAGTAGCAACTACGGGCGTTTCTAATCGTTTCTTAAACTTCATGCAGAATAACAGTGACAAAGTGACAAAACAACGATGTATGTTGTTAGGTAACTATATAAAACAGTGAATATATTCACAATGCTATGTTAGGCATGAGATGTAGGCAAATACAGCTGTAGACTGCTTAGGTAATCATAAACCGTGTTGATCAATCTAGAATGGGCTAGAGAGTGTTTGCTCTCTGACTACAGGTCTCGCAACATGACAATAAGTGCCGTAGGCTAGTTGCTACAGTTATGATTATACCATTGCTAGGCGAGAAGCGGCTACTGGAGGAAACACCAGGCATGCTAGAATGTATGTGATTTTGTTAATATATAGCCTAAAATGAATGTTGTGGAACAATTTTAAGTTCAAGATATTTGAAATGCAACATGGATGCAATAGTGGAAATGGCGTTTAATTCCTGAGATTCTGATAATGCTTAGTTTACAAAACTTAGAAGTCTAGCTGGCATTCAGCTATAGCCAGTAGTAACAAACTACGTGGGTGTCTGTGTGTGAGTCAGTAGTACAAACTATGTGGGTGTCTCTAACACAGACAACCACATAGTTTGTTAGTATCAAGGATTCGAAATACTTAAAATGAAGTTATTTCCTCCCTAACATTGTGTATGTCATTGTTTCCCTGTGCAAAACAGATCAATTATAAGACATTTGATAACAGTACAAATGTTAAATGTTACTAAATATTAAAATAACTATTGTGAATTGTTAATAATTCTCCTTCAGCTCTCTCTCAATATTTATATGTATATATATATATTTTATACACATGTATGTATGCCCAAATTACACATTTGCTTTCTGATGTGTGAGCCTGGCCTAATTCACTATTTTCCTCTGTCCACAATTATCTTTGCGGAGTGTCATCCCTGCCTCATTCTGGCGGACTCCTCTCACCCTCCCCTCCTGAGTGGACTACAACCAACACTACGGGAGGCCCATGTCAGGACCGACTCCCCATCACAGAGGACCTTCCTGGACGCCGATGCTGGGCCCGACTCCCCTTCCTGAGGCTTCGTGATTGACCCCCCCTCACAATGGCGCTGTCAAATGGACCCTTACTGTTACCCCCATGACCCATCTCACTCCTTCGAGTTTGTCACTATGCCTGGCCGCTGCTACATTTTCCAGCCATAATTCCTGATAACCACTTATAGACTGATTACCATGTAATGTAAAAGTGGGATAATACTCTATTATGAACTATTATGAACCTTAGCTAAACCATAGGCAACTTATAGTCTGTCATGGTTACTACTGATTGTAATTTTTCTCCATGACCCCTGGCAGTTGGGTTAGCCCCTTGAGTCGTGGATCTGCCCAAGGTTTCTTCCTAGATTAACTGAACATAAGGGAGTTTTTCCTTGCCCCTGTTGCTCTTGGGTGCTCCTTCTGTGAAGCGCCATGAGACAATACTATTGTAAAAGGCGCTGTATAAATAAAACTGAATTGAATTGAATTGAATAATTATTGTTCCAATATAATTATTATTGTTTTTAACGAATAAAATACTAATAAAATATTAGTTAAACTTTAGCAACTTTACTATTAATTTGAATCTGAAGTACTCCGCCTAACCTACAAAGTCCTAAATGGCCTTGCTCCTACACATATTGAAGACCTACTTGTCCCCTACTGCCCTGCTGCAACCCCCAAGATCCCAAAATGCTGGGTGAAATATGAAAATTGGTACCCCTTTAGATCAGGGCACACATTTTCACCATTGACTGGCAACTTATTAACATGCAAATTAGTAACATACTAGGTATTTGTTAGTCATTACAAGTTACTTATTAATAGTAACTTATTCTGCATGAGCTTATTCTACCCATTAAAACTATTTACATATAATTTCTCCAATATAAACTCGCAGCTGTTAATAAGCTGTTTGTTGTATATGAATTATGATCTTAATTTGCTTTGGTTAGCATGGGACTTATAAGGCAGTAGTACAAGAGGATGTTATTCTCCTTCAATAATACTTAGAAAAGATGGTCTATTCATAGGAATAAAACCAAGTGCCTGATGGTGTCCAAATAAGTCCCAATTACGTCTTTTTGATTGAGAATAACTGCTCCCGTTGTATTACCACCTTAAAGGCCCCTTACTGAGCAAAGCATATTGAGATCATAATTCATATACAACAACTAGCTTACCATGAGTATGCAGTAATTAGGAGTTAAAATTGGAAAAAATCTAGCTAATGGTCTACTATGGGTAGAATAAGCTCATGTAATATAAGGTATACATAAGTGACTTGTAATGACTAACAATGGCTAGTACGTTTTTAATATACATGGTAATAAACTGCTAATTATTGATGAATATGTGGACTCTAATCTAAAGTGTTACTTGAAAATCTAGAATAGGCGCGAGAGCCTTCTGCAACCACGCGCCTCTCCTGTGAAATAACCTCACCACCTGAACTCCGTGCCTTGACTTTCTGAAAGGTCTGAGACCAACTCCACAGGAGGCCCCTGTCAAGACTGACTCCATCCAATCGAGAGGCCCTGTGACTGACCCCTTCTCACAATGACACTTGTCCCACCCAATGCTACCCCCCATGACCAGCCTCACTCCCTGATTTTAACATGACGTCTAGCTGCCAGTACGCTGTTCAGCTAGAACTAAAGACAATTCATTTATGGCCTGACCGTGACATAGGCTGTGTTTTGAAGCGTGACGCTAGTGACTTGCTGCCTTGCTGTTTTCACCGTCTAAAAAGTTACCCGTCATAAAAGGCATCAAGGCACTGGCTAATAACTTCAACCTTGAGTGAAATGAAGGAGACAAAATTTTGAAGACAGAATTTTATGAATTTATCTGATTTGGACATGCCTTGATGCCTTGTTGTCACCAAACGTTCCCTTTGAAGGCAGCATATCTTCCGTTTCGGACAAAGCTATATTGTTGTATAACAATATTCTGGAATTACCTTGATGCTCATCCAAAACTGTGGACAAATTTGTTGTCTTTCACTTAATGTAACTACTGACTCTACATTTCCTGCATGACCCCTTGCTCCCTACTGCAAGGGAGTTTTTCCTTACCCCTGTTGCTCTTGGGTGCTCCTTGTTAACTTGACTGTAAAGCACGATAAGACAATTATATTGTAATTTGCCGCTGTACAAATATGACTGAATTGAACTGAATGCTAGAATGTGATGCTATCAAATAAACCAGCAACCCAATAGCCCACAACCTAAAACACACCTTAAGACTTTTTATTGCAATGACTGCTTACCCAGGAATGAGTGTTGCAAGAGGAAGGAGTAACTAGCACAGCATTTCCAGTGTCACAAGTAGTTGTATTTGATGAACTGCAAGGGGTAGCTAATTCTGTTTCTGGGGAGATGGTTCTTGGCACTGTTAGCATTGTTCTTGATTGAGTAGATTTGACTTGGGGTGGTCTTGTAGTTGTTGTTCCAGACACATTCTTACTGGACATGAAGGACAGGAAGCCTTTTGGTTTTCTTCCAGGCCTGCATAACAGCAAGAAAATCTGGTGACAGTGTCACAGTTTGACTACATGAACACAACTGACACAAAAAAGACAACCTTAACAACAAGAAAGACAGAAAAGTAAACTGTTTCAGAAAATCACCTGGTTGTTGCATGAATAGTCACCGGCGGATTACTAGGCTGGACAAATAAGGATTCTTCTCCAACCACAGCACTAACTGTTGATGGAGGCTTAGATGATGATTTTGGTAACGGTGTACTGTTAGTCTGGGCAGACCCAGAGTGACTTGTAGAGAAACTCTGAGTTGAGGACAGTGGTAGTGCAGAATTTTCTCCTGAGGCATTTTGAGATGAAATTCGCCGTACTGGCAAGGCTGGCTTCACCTGAAGCTTGGCTGGAATGTAAATAGTGAAAGCATATATTTATGTAATTAATTCAGCTTGAAAGGATTTGTATTTGTACTGGAGGTGGATGGCTGTTCCATCACCCCATCCTCTGAAGTCTGCAACCTTGGTGCTCATGGACTACACCTTGTCATTCCAGGTGCACATCAAATTTATCACCAAATCTGCCTTCTTCCACCTCATAAACACTAGCCCAAACTCTCCAGCTCTGTGATGGAGACACTCATTCATCACCTCCTGTCTGGACTATTGCAATGGTGTCCTCTCCAGTTTGCCTTACAAGGTCCTGGACAGGCTACAGTTAGTCCAGAATTCAGCAGCCAAGGTCCTTTCATGCACAAAGCCTTGGCATCGCATCACACCACCCTAACTCTCATTCAGCTTCAGTGGCTGGCTGTTAAGTTGTGCATCACCTTCAAGATCTTCCTCCTTACCAACAAATCCCTTCATGCTCTTGCCTTCCAAAACCTCTCCGACCTCTTCCAACCCCATACCCATTCACAGTCCTCTGACAAGGGTCACCTGGCCATCCCCCGTATCAGGCCAAGATCCATTAGGGACAGAGCCTTTTCTGTCACTGCCCAAGTTCTCATTCAAAAAGCATCTAACAACACACCTGTTAAGTGAGGCTTTTGGTCTCCTCCCTACCTACAAATCCCTTCATGCTCTTGCTTCCTAAAACCTCTCCGACCTCTTTCAACCCCACACCCAGTCGTGGTCCTTGCGGTCCTCTGACAAGGGTCACCTGGCCATCACCCGTATCAGGCCAAGATCCTTTAGGGACATAGCCTTTTCTGTCACTGCCCCTGGTCTCATTCAAAAAGCATCTAACAACACATCTGGTAAGTGAGACTTTTGGTCTGTACGCCGCCCCCCCACCACACAAACACACACACACAACAAACCCAACCCCCATTGATTATTTTGCTGTAAAATGTATCTCTAATAGGATGATATTTAGAACTGTAGGATGAATCTGTATCTCTAGATTTGCTTTGTAAGAGTGCCATATGGTAGTAATATTGAAAATTTTACAGTTTTGCAAATTGTTCTGACACAAATAATTTCTAAAGTAAGTCATGTGAAGTGAATTAATTCCATAACTGTACAAAACACATAATCTCTGAAACAGATTTGTAAACTATTTTCACTTTCCTTCACCTACCTCTCCTTGTACCCTCCAGTACTTTCCTTTTTCTTGGGGGGGACATCTCTTCAATCAGTCCATCACTATCGAGCTGTCTTGATGACCTTGTAGCTGCCAACAAATGTCAACAGTCACATCACAACAATACAATGCTATAATTGTATTGACTTGGCTCTTTCCATTCTGCATCTTACCATTTTCATTAGTTGAACTGTCACTGTCAAGATTCTACAGAGGACACACAAATTAAAATGGGTTGGGGTGGGACTGGGATATCTAGGTGCAATGTGGAAATCATAACATTGTTAAGAATGTTTATGTAGTCCATTATTCTTACATCCGGTTTCACCCTCTTAATACACTTTCCCTGCTTGCTCTTCTGTTTTTTCTCCATTTTCGCTGAGACAGGCACGAGAGCATCAGGGACAATCATGTGAGATACTGATCTTGTATCATCCTGTGGGGTTTCCCAGAGGCTGGAGTGGCTGGAGAGATTTAGGCAAAAGTAAACTTTAAACCCCATCTACATTTACATTTAGGCATTTAGCAGACGCTTTTATCCAAAGCGACTTACAAAAGAGGACAACATTCAAGCTACAACACAATGAAAGAACTAACAAGGAGTGCATATTGCTAACATAGAATCTGCACTATTTTAAGTTGAAAGTGCAATAGTGTAACACAATGTGGAGAAATTAAATTCAATTATTAAGTTCATTCTCAAATGATTAAGTTCATTCTCAAAACATTTCATACACTTAACCTCTTGAGACCTGGGGCCGCACCTATTCTTCTCCATTAGATTACTAGTGGAGTTTTTATCACACAGACATCACCCATGCACATCACATGAAACTGCACAACCTGACCTTTCCAACGGTGCTAGTCGCTAGTTTTTGTGATGAACTGTTTGCAAGATAATTAGCTTTGAATATATATCAAAATGAATGTCACTAATACAGCTCTGTGTCCATGTCATACCCATTCTTCTCTGTGTAATATCTCATGACCTTAACTCAACTATGGTAAACAGGAGATTCTACTGATTCAAATGGTGTATAGCATCCCTCTGTATTATTAGAGGTTCCCAAGTAATCCGGTCTCCAAAATAAAGAATTTCTTTTCCATTTTTGCAAATTGTAAAATCATACAGTATCCCGCTATCATGATTCTTATATTGCCAGATTCCAGACCACCACCTTGATCCAAATGTGAAAAGATTTTTGTTCTGGTATGCTTCTGCAAAAATGTAAATTTCTTGATTCCAAGGCTGATGTCAGTCACATGTAAGTAGTATCACATCAAACACTGCCAGATTTGGATATCCTAGACTGTCCTGAAAAAATCTATCAGCTTTACAATGACTGAGATAAGAGCTTAAAAGTAAAGTTAGTAAAATGACCCCAAAAATAGACTAGAAATTATGTATGGGCCATTCCATGCAAACCGTCACATCCATAACACCATGGCATTTGTATGATGCAAATGATTATGCAAAAACTTTCATAAAATTGGTTCTACAAGCAAGAAGAGTGAATGCTCAAATTTAATGTAATCGTCATTCACGTCATACCATATCATGGCATCATATTTTGAAAATAGGAACTACACCCTTTCATCCAGGGTTCATCCAAAAAATAGCTATGTGTGTGTTAAGGGTAGGCTACTGTCAATGGTATTAATGATGAGTCATATGAAGCAAACATATTTCAGCAGCCCACCAAATTAA
The DNA here is from genome assembly GCA_015244755.2 of Tenualosa ilisha. Lineage (NCBI taxonomy): Eukaryota > Metazoa > Chordata > Actinopteri > Clupeiformes > Clupeidae > Tenualosa > Tenualosa ilisha. Next base: position 45,939 of record PYXC01001128.1, read on the forward strand.
AGCAGTAGTAGGCAAGCCTGGATTTTTTTTTCCCCCCTACATATGCCAATTTGTTTTAAACATAGCAACAATATTGTACATTCTCACCAATCCATAAGGATATGTTAGCAAACAAAAAAATAGGGACCAGCAATGATAATTTTCGAAGCGTTATGTTGACAGACAAGGTAATAAACGCAATTTTAACAGTGACTTGCATTGTCAAACTGCAAGTGTAACTGCGCTTTCACCAGGGGTGGCCGAGAGAGCCTTCATTCACCCTGTTATAAAGCCATTTAACCATCAAAGGTGGTAAAAGCTAGTACATGAACCTAAAAACAGCATAACATGTTGCCCGGTGTGCCTTTTAAAACCCAAATTGGTTGTAGAAGGTAATAGGGGTAACATATGGCCTTGAGACCCCATCCTGAGGCACACATCCGGATTTTGCTTGTGGTGTACCTACCTTCTCTTTATTTTGATATGCTGTTCGCCACGTTAGGGTAGAGATCTTGATATTGCACCACAAACCATTGTGTGAGATGGAAGCAGAGCTGCATTAATGGTCCGTTATTACACAATTTTTAATTAAATTCGAAGCTGATTTCCTTGCAAACCTAGTGAGTAGCAATGTTCGAATGCTCAGATCAAACTCTGAATAATGTAGCCTAACAGAAAAGATAGCGTGTGTGTGACATGCATGCTTGTGTCGGGCCCATAGATAAACTATGGTAACAAGCCACAGTTTCTTGACTGTAATGGTAAGATGATTTAAAGATGGACAAAGTAATTACCTAGATTACTAAAATAAACATGACAATTAAACAAGTATTTAATTAATAATAAAAAAAGACATTATACTAAATGTCACATTATTAGCCCCTTTTACACTGCCAAATATTGATAATTGCCCAAATGTAGTGCGTTGCCTGTACCTTTCACACTGGGTTTCCACTCGATCCGCCTCGGACCTACACTTTTTCGCGAGGCGAGTCTGATCTAAACAGCCCACACTGAACCCGGGATAAATGGTGGGGTTTGTTGATGTGAAACATGCAAACCTCCACCATAAATTTTCAACTTTGTTTCCCAACACTATAGCTGGTATCTGGGTAAGCTTTGATAGCTGTCCCCATTGGCATATAAAACGCAATGTTTATCAGGCCTGGTGCATAGTAAGCCTACATATCTTCCAGTGGCAACAGGAATAGAAGCAACCTAGCAACACTGTGAAAAAAATATGACATTAATTAAAAAAAAGGTAACATAAATCCTAGGCTACACAATAACCTAATGTAGCCTAGCCTGCACTGTTACTGCTAATTTCCTTTAGTTAGTCACATCTATAACCACATAAAATTTCCACTCACCTTGCTCCTCCCTTATCCCTGTCTGGCATATTCGTAAATAAATCCTTTCTTATTAGTGATGTGGCTAATTGCAATTTGCTAATATAATATTAGCATATTTTGGCATTTTTAATCCTTTTGCATATCTTACCAACCAGTTACATTCTATTTTTTATTAGTATTAGCAAACCACTTTGTTTGGATTAGACATAGGTGACTACTGCTGTGCAAAGGCAAAAGACTGTACCTCCAAGTTTGGGCAAATATGAGCCATCATCACTTTTGGGACATTAATGATCAGCTTTATCACATGGACAAATACTTTAAGTCAACTGTGTTGTTTTTTGGAGAATTTAGGGGGTTTTACTGTAACTTGATGACAGTAATTTTAGAAGTATATTCTGCCTCAGACAGCCAGGAGTCACCATTATTTGGCATGGCACAGAAACAATAGGAATCATCCTCCCTCGGTGATCAATGTAAATTAACTGCTGGTACCCCTGTGGCTGAATAGAATCTTTTGTTCGTATGTACATTGCAAAGACCTTACCTCAGATAGATTTGGAATGTATTTCTGTATGTTATGAAATGTGAATGTATTCATGTTTGATATCATTTTTATTGTCTCAGTACAAAGTGCAATAATCAAAGTATATGATTGTCAGAACAATCCATAAGTAATATTTCTGAATCTTGGTGTATACATACAACTGGATAGGCACTTAACAATGCTAATTGCCATAAGTGTGTCCTTGGGCCATTAGACACAATAGCGCCAGGTAAAGAACCAATCACCTTTCATTGTACTTCCTTCAGCTGTATGCTAACTGTATGCAACTCCCCTCAGTTAAGCGTAGTGCTTTCGGGCTGAAACCCTTATGTCTCCCTTGACGTGCGCCATTGTAACGATCAAACCTGTTTCCTGAAGTTCTGGAGTCTGCCACCAGTCTGCAATTCTTACTACAAACTAATTACTTTTAAACTCTAAAAAGCCACTGTCAAACCAAGGCAGAATGCTTTGGACGTTACCATTCTTTGGCTTTGTATAGCCCAACTTCTAGAATGTTAAAGATATGTTAAAGTTCTCTGCCTTTGTTTTGCTGCCCACCAAACTTTACTGCGCAGAACTTAGTGTTCTGACAGTATTAATTTGCTATTATAGCATATATGACCCACTTTAACTGACCCACGCATATGACCCACATAAATTAATCCTGTTACAATAGTAGTTTTAACTAGCAACCAACATACTTTTAGGTAGGTTACAGCTAAACGGTCAAACTAAATATAGCCTAGCCTAACCTATATTAACCAAGAAGCAAATGCATGGGGAATAAACAAAACTAACTTGATCAGGCGTAAATCATAGCAAACAATTTTCAACGTCATGACAGTTAGACCATCTAAACCTATGGCAGCTAACACTTTGACACTTTTACTTTGACAGCCAAGTAAAATGTAGCCTACGTGACATGGGCTCACAATTTAGTTGCCAAAAAGCTGTCATTGTAACTCAAAAACACTTTTGAAATGATGAACCGACAATCTAACATAAGCATATTAGCAAGCTAACAACTCGAACGGCTCAAACGGTTGCTGACCTGTCAACCTCGCTACAGAACACAAACTACCGAACATAGAACTGCATCCGCTGATGGACCGCAAGTGTCTGAACGAACCGTCACTGAGCACATTGGGGGCAGCTGTGGCCTACTGGTTACCGAAGGGTTGCCGGGTCAAACCCCAACCAGCGGACCACGGCTGAAGTGTCCTTGAGCAATGCACCCAACCCTTACTGTTCCCCAGGCACAGCTGTAACAGCAAGCCAACTGCCCTGAGTTAGTGTGTGCTTCACCTCACTGTGTGTATTCACTGTGTGCTGTGTGTTTTACTAATTCACGACTGGGACAAATGCAGAGACCAAATTCCTTGTGTGTACTAAAATATACTTGGCCAGTACGACTGATTCTCTATTCTCACAGTTGTGGCCGCACCTACTTCAGTTATGCACATGCTGAAAGATTAATTTAACGTATCTGATCATCTGCCACTGATCCTCAATGCTGTTTAGTGATATAGTGGAACCTTATCAGAGCCTTAGCTGAGCATAAAAGTGAAGTGCCTGAAGACAAGTTAATTGCTGGTCCATATATCTTTGTTAAAGGGAAGATTTTCTCTTAATGCTTCCAGCCACAGCTATTACCAATGCAGATGAATAAGAAACATTTCACAAGTAATAGCAATAGTCAGTGAAATTTTATGACAGTATTAATCCTTCTCAAACCTTATGTTGGGACATATTGAGGGATCTTCTGAAGTAAGTTCCTGTTCACTGTTGTCCTTAAAATCATTATGATGACTTGAAGTAGAGCAGCAGACAGAGGGAGACATTGTTGCATTGGGTGCAGAGCTTTGGTCTGTGGGTGCAGTTGGTCTTATAAATGGTTTACCATCAGACTGATGCATCTTATTAACTTATAATCAGATCACAACAGTACAGTTACCCCTATTACCTTCTACAATCAAAGATTATCACTTACTTCTTCATATGAACTATAAATCATTAAGACTGAATTAAACTAAAATGAAAATTTCATCTTACCAGTTTTGTCAAAAGCATGAGTCGTAGTAGAAGAGGGCAATGCGGGCTAGAGGAGAAAAAGGAAATAAAATAGTTAGTGATGTGCTGTGATGTAGTGCGCAGTGATGCACCAATGATATATTCAGGTTTTGTACTTGAAAAGTAGCATCCTCTCTGTGGTTGTGGTCATCTAACTTTTCTTTCTCATCTCCTCCCTCTTGTTCTTCTGACACAGCAACCAAAGCATTGGGAATGAGCAAGTGAGACACCACTCCTGAGGCTGTCTGAAGTTCGTCACTGCTGCACAACCAAAGGGACATTATAGATTATGGTGTTAATACTGTCAGTTAAGATCTTAGAATTTCACAATTTACTATGCTATCTAATGACTATGATTACTCAAACATTAATATATCTAACTGTTTCAAAGACTGCAACTATAAATTTGTGCAATTCAGAGTGGTACATGAAATGACAATACACCCAAGCTAACTTAGGCCAAGTGCACAGCACAGATTTAGAATGTCAGACTCTTTGAGTCAACGTTGCAATCTGCAGGCACTAGGTTTTATAGTTTGTTTTTGCACCAACAATCATTACATGCCTCAAGTGCTGTTGTTTGATACAACATAGACCAAATAGTGATTCGGCAGCTAACACTAACTGAATGAGGCACAGAAACTTACTTTCAGTTCCATTTTCCTATACCCTATTCAGTTAACATCAGTTAAATCAGCTGTTACTTGCGATAATGACTGCTGAAAAGACAGTAGTACAGCAACTGAACAGTTTTCTTTATAAGTGAGCTGCGCACTTTTGTACCTTTTAAATTTACGTCTATTCCATACACGCATAAGTTGCAACCGGGTGATAAGCGGGGTAACGACCTTGTTATAGAATTAATGAACTTGGCAGAGGATACTCTGGAAAGTTCTGCGCCTCTACCTCGTTCATTAATTTCGTATGACAGCACATCTTGTCAGCTGTTTTCCCTTAAATGTTGTATAGATGTTCTGGCTCTTTTCCCTACCGACATTACTAGGTAGGTACCTATGTATCTATCTATCTATTGTCACTACTGTTTGCGGTTTTATTTTTCCATTTTCTTTGCAATGTCTCCTTAAAAAGATTGAATCCTGCTATTTTGTCCTGTTCACTGTTCATCTTACAAACTTTGTATTGGTAAACATCTACTGTCAAACCAATATTCTCAAAATGTTGGGTCTGTATGGCTCCTAAAACATGAAGGATTATTTCAATCAAAATGCATACAAGATCTTTTAATCAAGTGTTATTATTTTTTAATAACTGACACACTTACCTACTGATCGCAATTGAAACTTTAGGAGCAAAGTCGCAGAAAGACCCAATCTCTTCCAAAGTTGAACTTTGAGTCTCTCTGACTCCTCTTTTTGGTAGGCTCACACATGATGTCTCTAATAAAATTCCTGTCAACGGTGGCTGATCAATTTTGCAGATTTTAGAAACCGGAGTCGTCTTTGCTTGAGTACACTTAGCTGAAGACTGTCTTGAGGGTGGATCTGATTGCACATCTGTCTCTCCTGGAAACATTAACAAGAGACATAACAACTCCCACCCCACCTGTACCGGCTCCTTCATGCTTTCAGGCTAGTCAATCTCAGTAAACTTCAAAAAAGTCCAAACAGTTGGGACATTGTGTAAAATGTAGATAATAACATATCATTAGTTTTCATATCCAACATCGAAGCTATATATTTGATTGTGAATAGTACAAAGATGATATCAGCTGTTGAAAGAGGGGTTTGGGTGTTTTGGGGAAAACATACTGTAAACATACTGTTTATTTAAAAAGTTGGGACAGAGGCAATTCAATTGTGAATGATAAAAATGAAATAATCTATGGATCATTCCACGTCAATCTCTTGCAGATGGGTGCTGAGCTCCTTTCTAGGAACATTGACTGTCACTTAAACTTGACTTGCCTCTGACACACCAGAGTTTGGTCTACAGTTGGTACACAGTTCTCTGCTGTCCCGCTGTCAACCTAGAAGCAGGCAGGGTCAAAGAGTGTCTGCAACCAAAACAATCTCAAAACGACCCAGTAGGGGTATACATAATAATAACAACAACCTCATAAAAATAAAACCAGAAACAAATGAACAATATAATCAGAAGTCTGAAATGTGGCTTACTAAATAGTTATTCGCTCTCTTCCTAAAGGCCCTAATAAATGAACTTGTTATTGATAATCAAATTGACATTCTTTGTTTCACAAAAATCTGGCTAAAGCCTGATGAATGCCTGATGAAGCTTGATCATTTTGACTACCACATACCATAATTATGGCCATGGTGACGGAGTAGCCACAATTCACAATTCAAACCTCGTTATGGCCCTCAAGCTTGTATAAGTTTAAATATTTTGAGGTTCTTGTTCTTAACCTAATTCAACCAGACAGGAAATGTGCTAAACCCTTAAAAATTGTGACATTATATAAACCTCCAGGCACCTATACTGAATTCTTAACAGAATTCTCTGATTTCTTGTCTTCTCTAATTATTAAAACAGAAAATTTAATTATACTGGATGATTTTAATATCTACATGGATGTTGCAAATGATAACCTGGCAACTGCGTTCCAATGTTCGATTACATTGGCTTCTGCCAAAATGGAAATACACCCAGACATCAAAATAATCACACCATTAATCTTGTACTAACATATGAAGTACAAATAGAACAACTTACAATCTGACCTCAACATCCTACACTAACTGACCACTGCTTAATAACTCTAAAAATGCCATTAGACTATATAGCACCTAACTTGATTTACTACTACACTCAGAGCTTGACTCCAAAAACTAAAAATGACATAATAGCAAACATTGCTTCTCTTCTCGACTCTTCATTGACTCAATATACATTAGGAGGCTCTACTCTAGGCCTAACCCAAATTGACCAATTAATTGATAATGCTGTCAATGCACTATACACCACATTCAAATCTATTGCACCACTTCAAAAAAAAACAAGAAAAAAATGCCTCATGGGACATCTGTTATTAAACCATGTATTAAAAAACCTAACCTTGATCCTAATATCCTGGCTAATTACCGACCCATATCTAACCTCCAATTTCTATCAAAAAATACTAACAAGTACAAAAATACTACAAATCTGTATCTTCTTAAAAGAAAATAATATCCAGGAAACCTTCCATCAAATCTGTAAAATTTAGGAATAACATAATTATGGCAAGATGATTGAGAGAGTCAAAGCATGATGGCAGTACCGTGTCATGTCAGGGCAATTAGAAAAAAAAAACCTACTCTATGTTTTGGTCTAAACAGTGGAACAGCAGAAAACACATCCTGTTTTCAGTCATGTTGCTGGTATGAAATATAAAATAACCAAAAATTAAAAAAAAAAAAAAAAACTTTCTGTTTCAACAACAGATATTGTGTCTTTGCACTATTATGACTATCTGAGTTCAACGGATTTGCAAACAATTTCATTCTCTGTTATTTAGCAAACAATGTCCATTTTGTCAATAATCATAATCAAGGATAAGGACTATCTGTTTTAGAATTTTGCATTTTACCATGTGGGATGGCTGAAGCCTCTAGAGTGAGATTTGTTGGTGAGTTGTCTGTAGTACACTCAAGTTGATTATTCTTATTTCCTTTCTCTTCCCCTTCTTTTGGCACCAGATCATCAGCAAACAGCTGACCAGCAAAATGACCAGGAGCAGCTCTTCTATCAATCACAAACATATCTCCACTGGACAAAAACAAAAAGAATGTTTTACAAAAACATTTTCCACAAGACATGAATAGCTATTGAGTATGACTGTAGGAGAACCTGAGTACATGAAAACAGCAGGAGAAACAAGAGCGCAGAAAATGACTTAAAGAAAACCGCAGTTATGCTCACCCTAACACTTCTTGTGTGTTCAACTGTGCTGTCATTGCACTGGATTTTGCAATAGAAGACAAAGGCTCTGTAACACTGGGTAGATGGTCTGTAATGGAAGCAGTGGGCTCCTGCAGAGAAGGGACAATGTCTGTGACCATATTATGTGGCTCTGTGAGGCTCTGTGAGATGTGAGAAGATGAGCCCACATCTGAAAAAGATGACAGATTTTCTACATTCAGAGGAAGTGTGTCAGTGATGCATGGAAGTGTCTTTGTCTCAGAAGTGAGACTTTCTGTGAGAGAAGGGAGAGGTTCTGGATTGCAGAGGAGCAACTCAGCGTGGGAGAGGGGAGATTCAGTGTCAGAGGGAAGAGTTTCTATGAAGGATGGTGATATTTCAGTCAGGGAGATGATGAATATAGGCTCCTCGCAGTGAGCATCTACAAGCTGAGACAAATCTGTTGATTCTTCGACTGCCTGTTGTAAAAACAAAGTAGCGGTTAGTCCAGATGATAAAACTAGTCCTGGTAAGATGCATTTTCATCTTTCACAAGGTTATACACTGATCTTACATTTATTTCAGTGAATGAGGCTCCATGAACAGTAGGCTCTGAAGAAACATCTGGCCTCTCAGGAGCTGTGATTGCACCAGTGACTTGTTCATCTGTTTGCTCCTTACCTGCTAATATTGGGGGAAAAAAGCTGTATTAAGATAATAATAATAATAATATTATTTAATAATAATATTTTTAGAAAATACACAACAATTGTCACAATTAGCATTAGGCTTGGCCAGCATATCAGTGTGATTATATCAATATATTTTTGAAGAGGTATGTACACTGTAAAAAATAATACATTTACATTTACATTTATGCATTTAGCAGACGCTTTTATCCAAAGCGACTTACAACTCATCAACTATCAATTGTTCAGGGCCAGTCTCCCCTAGAGCAACTTAGGGTTAAGTGTCTTGTTTAAGGGCACAACGGTGGCAGCCGGGATTCGAACCCACAACTTTTCAGGCTACTTACACGCTAGCCAGGTTCCTTAACCACCCCACCACCCCACAATAAGTCCAGTTGGAAAAAATTGTAAAATGCTGCCTCAAAGTTAAGTAAACATAACTAGTCTCTTTCAAGTACATTGTAAAAAAGAATAAGTAAAGCTTACTTGAGAAATTGTTGGAAACTCGTACTTGAAACTTGAGAGACGAGTTATGTTTACTTAAGTTGTTTGAGGCAATGAGTTTCCACCAATTTTTTAATTAAGCCTTCTTTTTTTAGAGAGTAACTACAGAGGATCTTGACTAGTTACATTTACTCAGAGACTAGTTATGTTCACCAATTCTTCAAGTAAGCTTTACTTATTTTTTACAGTGTAGCAATATTGTTACAATTTATTACACAGCTCTTTTGCTACCATGCGCCCCTCTTGTGGAATAATCCCCCCCCCCCCCCCCCCCACACATCCAACAAGCGAACACTCTCAATACCTTTAAGTCTAGACTTAAAACCTTCCTCTTTACTGTTCCCCATAGTTTGGGATGGTGCATGGTAAATCACCATTCTCAGGGGTCTTTTGGGAGAGACTGCCTCTACTGTTGCCCCCAGGTGTGAGGCATGGTGGCCACTGACCATCCCTGCAGTAGTGTTAGGTTGCCACGCACTATACCTTAGTTATGCTGCTATAGTGTAGTGCCGCCACAGACCTTTCATGTGCCATGCCGTACAACTAACTCTCTCTCCTTATGTGTACATATATACACTTATATACATATATGTATGCACAAATAACACATATGATCAGTGACATGTGAGCTTAGTCTTCCTAGACACCCATGCCCGGAGTCCCATTTCCTGAGGCTTTGTGACTGACTCCCCCTCACAATGGCACTGTCACAGTGGACCCTTTTTGTTACCCCCATGACTCATCTCACTCCTTGACTTTAACACTATGTCTGGCTACTTCTACACTGTCCAGCCATAATTCCTGATATCAATCTATGAATTGACTAACATTACTACTTATTGTACTTTTCCTGCATGACCCTGGCAGTTGGGTTAGCTCTTTGAGTTGTGGCTCTGCCCAAGGTTTCTTCCTAGACAAACTAAACATAAGCTCTTAGGTGCTCCTTGCTGTAAAGCGCCATGAGACAATACTATTGTAAAAGGCGCTGTATAAATAGAACTGAATTGAACTGAATAATGTTAAAGAATGCTCCATTCACTTCAATGGGACTTCCCAACATTCTACAGTCTGATATTTCTTGATAACGGACTGTTGCTAAGCATAACAAACTGCTGTTTTAGAAAGTGAAACAGAACACTGCCATATCGTTGCCATCAGCTATTATCCATCTTAATCATTAAAATGACTATGATAGCAATGATAAACATGCTTTGTTGTCATGTTATTGATGTATTCAATAGATAGCCGTGTAATTAGCAGGATAACATTCTGTGAGGCGGTCATTATCATGGAATAACTCCCTTCAGAGTGATTCCAGCCCTCCGCAGGTGTCGGGCTTCCATCACTGTCAGTTGTTAATGACCACCTGGCAGCACATTATTCAGGATTATGACAGTTTTAATAATTACATTGAAAATAAAAAAAAACTTAATGTGACCAAAACAAAAAATCCAGCATAAAGATATCCAGACCTTCACACACTCTTGGCATACAAATATACAGTTCCCATATTTCAACAAATAATGTGCAACTTACCAGAAACAGATGCACTAATCGGTCTCATATGAGCAGAGTTCCCAATGGTGAGCAGAGTTTGGGCTGCCTCCTTATAACTCTCCTCAGACTCTAAAGATTGTGCAAGAACATAAGTAAAATGAGTACTTCTTCTCAAATTTCATGTATAAAATAACTTAAAACTATAAAACAGGCAGATCTTCATTCATTTGATGACCTGGACATGTGAAGGACAGATAAGATGTGCCATTCCCACAGTCAATAAAATTGCAGTTCTGCCATGTTTTGTCTGCAAGTCAGGTAACTAGTTCTTGGTTAATAGACCATAATCTTCACCAAGGCAAAAATTCTGTAAAAACTGTAAAACTTAAAATTATTATTATTATTATTTTCTTTGACAAACTTCAAAATAAAAACAGCTGCAAAAGGGACTGACATCAACCTGGTCAAGCTAGGGGTTTGGACATATAAAGGCCAGTCTCAATGACAAATTACCTTTACCCCGATGATCCATCTCACTCCTTGACTTTAACGCTATGTCTGGCTACTACTACACTATCCAGCCATAATTCTTGATAACCACCCATGGACTGACTACCGTGTAATGTTATGGGATAATATTCCGCATTCTGGAACTATTATGATCCTTAGCTATAATCATGGACAACTTGTAGTCTATCATTGTACTTTTCCTGCATGACCCCTGGCAGTTGGGTTAGCCCCTTGAGTCGTGGATCTAGTCTAGGTATCATCCTAAACAAACTAAACATAAGGGAGTTTTTCCTTGACCCTTTTGCTCTTAGGTGCTCCTTGCTGTAAAGTGCCACGAGACAATACTATTGTAAAAGGCGCTGTATAAGTAAAACTGAATTGAATTGAATGTTTCTACTATGCTGGTCCATGTGTAAAAGTTCTGAATAGACAGCATTGTTTGATACACCCTTTTGACTGTAGAAAAAACAGCGTTCTTAACAGGTTAATGTTCTATCGCACTGCACATCATAAGATCGCCTGGAATCTCTAGAATGCAATTGTTCAATCAGTTTAATTTAAAGGTACTATGTGTCATAAAAGCCTTATATTACATTCATACTCCACATGCCAATGGGGGTAGTATTTCAGCAAAAAGTCTGCTCGTTTACCCTAGTATTTGAAACAAGAAACCGCAGTGCCTTCTCTTGTCATATTCCATGCTCCACACTCCCAGACATGTTCACAGATGTAAGTCCTTTCCACCCAAGAAAATGAAAAATATTAAATTACCGCCAAGAGAATCTGTGCTATGGTAACATCAAGCTGACTGCCACTACATAGGATGTAATTTGACCATAACCCTAACGCTACGTTGCCCAAACAACCTCATTCGCTTGCTCAAGTTGAAATGATAAATTACTCACAGCTCTGCAACAAACGCAAAAAACACAACTAAAATTACCAAACTGGGGACATAACAACATGACATTTGGCATTTGCCTGATGGTAAATATATTTTTTCCAAGTTAGCTAGTTCAAGTTAGTTAGGCTCTCTCCACTCGCAATACCTCCTAGCATTCAAGTTTCGTTGCTCACAACAAAACATTTTGTTAACATTCATGACCGCAATATTTTCTGTTACATTTCTTGCTTTCACGTAGGTTTGAGATCCCTTCCATTACCGTCGAAGCAAACGCTTCAGTCATCCTTGGATTTAGCTTTGCTGTTCATTTCAGTTTCCTATTCTATTCTAATGGTGACATGGGGGTAGTATCTCATGGGTTTGACAACAAGATCAGAAAATGCTGATGGCAATGATGGCAATAGACAGTAAAGTTAACAATCCATAAACAAGTTCTCTAGCAAGCTCCAGTCACCTTTCGCCCACTTGCGCCCACAAGCAGACCAGAAGGTGTGCGGCTTCTTTGTCTTTAGGAGTCTTTGCACTAGTTTGCCTGGTATGTGACTCAATATTGGCACCTCAGACATAAATGGGTATTACAAGAGAAGACTACCCAGCACTAGTCAGTTAGCATGCTAATTCTTGAGAAGATCTCTACAATGTAATGTATATACTTCAGTCACAAGATGTGCTGTTATTTTTTCACACTCTATCGGTGTGCATAGTTGATTTTTGGATGTATTACACTTCAAAAAGACACATAAAATACACAGTCCCTTTAATATCCCATCTTCAAATCCAAATCTGTGTCTTTTCCTCAATTTAAATATTCCTTCATGCTCCACAATGGTCAGACGATCAATAAAATTCATCAATGATGACAGTCAATGTTCATCAATTATTTAAATTGTACTGTTCTGCTATCCCGTGGCTTTATTACAGTGCAACAGAAAGCAATGCATTCTGTTAACCACTATCACTACCGTCGCTAGTTTTTTTTTCTATTGTCAAATATTTGTGCACAAAAAGAAAAAACCTTTGTAGACAAATCTAGTTCAAATCTGCAAATCTAGTTCTCATTTCTATTCTTCCATTTTTTTTCTCTGAGTGGTTTAGCTGAATAACCAGTTCACCTTGAAACTTCCGTCAAACATTCATTTTGTTGCTCGTGAAAATTCTAGATGTGCTATATCTTTTCACTTTTCTGCTATTTGTATTTACTTTTTTTCTACAAAAATATCTAATATAAACAAGTGAAAAAGTCTCTATTGGTCAAACTATTCAAGAAATCAACTACTGAAATATTATTTTATGAATTATTTGGAGTTTTATAGCCTCTTTATACAATAAACAACTGTTCGAGCAACCATCAACATTATGTCACTGCTGGAACAATATGCCTTTGGCAGTGTCCAACCATCTTCGACAACTCAACTACTGAAACATTTTTTAATAAATTATAAGCAAATTCATAGCCTTTTAATATGAATTTCTTCCTAGATTAACTGAACATAAGGGAGTTTTTCCTTGCCCCTGTTGCTCTTGGGTGCTCCTTCTGTGAAGCGCCATGAGACAATACTATTGTAAAAGGCGCTGTATAAATAAAACTGAATTGAATTGAATTAATACAATAAGCAACAAACAACTTGATTAGTAGAGTAAACTATTAACAACTTCTTAAGCAACAGTCATTATCATATTCTTGCTGGAACAATATAGCCAGAGGTAGCGTCCAACCATATATGGTCTACAGCACACTGCACACAGCGGAACAGGGTGAAGCAGAATATGGCACAAACGTCAAAGAGTTTTTTTACGTTGATTATGGGATAACTTCTGTCCCTGGTGAAGAGACCTTGTTGACCTGTTGAAAAGAACGCAAAAGATGCTGGCAGCAGAAAACGCAAAGCTTCACAAAGGGACAGCGCTACAGTCATGGAAGCCTTTCCATCAGACCAGGCTGCAAGACAAGCCTCTAGTAAGAGAACTCTCAACAGTGCAGCAGGACTAGGATGAGCCTCTCACAGCAGATAAAAAGGCTCAATGGACTAAGTCTCTAGCAGACCCTGAACGCCTGCACATTCAAGGAACGTATGTCTCAGTTTTGTTCTCACAGGCTCTTGGCAGAGAGCTGGACATAGCTGATGTAGCATTTCTGCAGGTCAAAGATTGAAAAGGACAGCCCGATGTGGGGTTCGTGAGGAGTAAGTCTAAGCTGGCTCCACTTTCTGCTCACACTCTCACTTGGAGCTGTGTGCCTCAGTGCTTGCTGTTGAGCTCACAGAGCTCATAAAATAGGAAATGGATGCTGACCTACATGTCAAGTTCTACAGTGGCAGCCGTGTGGTACTTGACTGCATTGACAACTCGACAAGGAGGTTCCACATGTATGTGGCCAACACGGCTGCACGCATATAGAAATGAACTTCCCCAGACCAGTGACATTATGTCCGAACTGACCAAAACCCAGCTGACCATGCTACCCAGCCTATTCCACCAACTCAGTTGCACCTCACCAACTGGTTTTCTGGGCCTACCTTCCTTAACAGCCAGATGCCCTAAAAGACGATGTGGAGTGTTTCAAGCTTGTGAACCCAGATCAAGATGTTGAGATTAGGCCTCAGGTAACCAGATCATACCATCCAAACATCACACAGCAAAGCTGATTGCTGCATATTACACAAGTAGTTCATCAAGGCCAATATGGAGTCCTTTAAATTGTTGGAGGCAAAAAGTGCATCTCTTGTGTAATCCATAAATGCGTCATGTGTAGGAGACTGAGGGGATGGCTGGAAAATCAGAAATCATCAGACCTGCCAGCGGACAGAGTGACAGTAGTTCTTCCATTCACGCATACAAGTCTCGACATCTTTGGCCCACGGAGTGTAGTGACACGTCAGAGGAGAGGAGGTAGTGTTGAGAACAAAAGACGGGCATTTATCTAAGTTCCAGAACTGTTCACCTGAAAGTGATCTGAGTCATTGTCAAATTCAACCTTTATCAATGCCCTTCAACACTTCTTGACAATCTGAGGGGCAGTATAACTTTTGAGGTCAGACAGAGGCACAAACTTTATCTGTGTTCGCAGGGAGTCACCAAACACACCTCATTCATGATTCATACAGTTGCATGATGCATCCTCAATAAACTCTTGTTGAAAAACAATTCTACAAGACTGACGCATAAAGTGCTGACTACTTTAATAGCTGAAATCATGGCTATCATTAATTCCTGACCTTTGACCCCATCTAGACAGATCCCGAAATGCCACAGGTTCTCTCACCTGCAATGCCACTGACTCAGAAAGCAAGTATCACGTCTGCTCCTCCAAAAAAAATGATCATCTGCACAAAGGTCAGTGGCAGCAGGTTCAGAGCCTTTCTGGAAAAGACGGAAGCAGAAGATTTGCCGACTCAAGAAAGAAATGGACTGAAAACAGAACCAACCTTCAGGAGGGTGAAGCTGGACCGCTTAAAGACTGTCAGGTGAAGCACAGTGAAGCACAGTGCAGTACTGTCTCTCTAGATCTTGGGAGTAAATATGCCCATAAGTTGTTTTTCTCTCTGTCTAGGCATGTAGATTTAAAATTATACTTCTGTGAATGCTAGGCAATGAAATGAAAGAGAGTAATTTTATAAAATGCTAGGTTTGAAGTTAACAGTGCATGTCGTGTTAGCATTACTAGCTGGTCAGCTCAGATTAATATTACGGTAGCTAGCTAGTAGCCTGTGTGTTTTTTTTTTGTTTTTATTTTTTTTGTGTGTTTCACACATGGAACAGATATGCAGTGAATACATCGGCACACGAGATGGAAGTCTTAAAAGTAAAGTAAAGTATTCAACCAAACAAGTGTGATTTCATTTTTCGGTAACACTTTTTGAAGGGGTCTACATAAGGGTGACACGAGCCTGTTATAAACAATTCAAATTCGAAGTCATTTCTAGAATAGCTATTACACTGCCAAAAAACTGAAATAGGCACTGTGAGTCAGAAAATCTTCCAGCCTCCGTCTCACAGTAGGAAAGGAGTGACCAACTAAGTAATGACCAGGGGATAACGGACTTTAGTGACTAGCAGGTGAGCGTTTATTTACAAGTGCACTAGTGTAGGAAAAAGGCAAACCAAAAGACTGGATCAAGAAAACCAAAAAAAAAAAAAAAAAAAAAACATTGCAGGTAATACACACGTAGGTAATGTACAAACTCACAGCAAGCTGACATAGCACCACATCCACCACGTTCAACCACCAGACACATTCTGACTGTCTCTTAAATAGGCTCACCAATAATTAGCTAATTGGGCAAGCCCAACTAAACAGGAAGGCAAACAACCACAATACAAAATTAACATGGTAATAAACATCATAAAACACATATCACCACTTCTCAGTACATATCAATAATTATAAACAGTTGATTCATTGCAGCAATGCAGCTACACTCAATGAATACAATACAGATTGACAAATCAATACAACCAACACCAAACCACCACCCCTCTCCCTACAAAGTCTTTTCCACTGCCCCGGGACAATGAATAAGAACTCTGATCCAATGCAGCACGTGTTTCCCCAAGGACCAGTTTGCGGACGGACCAGGAGAGAACCGGCAACTAGGCGTGCATGAGAGTGAGTGTTATGTATGTTAGACGTGCGGATTTATTGTCAGCTACGGAACGGAGAATGGAGCTGAATCCGCGGGTACCTCACTGTTTGCAATGTTGGTTAGTAAATAAAGTTTATTGAATGAACTGACTGTCGTTATTCCCTTATGTTAGTTTAACAAACTGCACTAGTCGCGATGAACTAAGCTTTGTACTGCAGCTGCTACGGTGGCCGGTATGTGTTGCATGTTGGGAAATGTAGTGCAGCTATCAGTGTAAATGTGACGCTGTGTGTGCAAAACTACTGCAGCAACTCCGGGGGTTCCGATGAAGCTATATCGCCCTTTTCCACAGGCACATATGTATTTTACAGCTTTGATTTCAGGTAATTACTGGAAATTGATACTGGACCTTATCATTTAATTACTTCATTTTAAGTCTTACCATCAATTAACTATAAAGTTGCTACCATGATTTTACCAATTTATTACCACAAAACCTCTTATTAACGATCTGGAAATTACAGTTACCAAAAGTCATATCTCTGAAACGCTTTGGCGTATCGTAACCAAATTTTGTACATTGACTCCTTGGGTGTGCTATAAAAACGTTTTTACCTGACAAAACCAAAATTGGTACACAGACTCAAGTAGTGGTGGGCAGAGTACTGAAAATCTGTACAAGTAAAAATACTGCTTTCAAAAACAACTCATGTAGGAGCAGTAATTCCCTTTTGATAAACTTGCTCAAGTAAGAGTAAAAAAGTAAACTGCAATTAAGTTACTCAAATTACAAAATACCTTTTACTTTAATATAGGCTACTGCAGATAAATGTAATGGTGAAAAAACAAGACATTCTAAAATGCTGGAAGTGATACACCAGTGGTTTTCGATTATAGGCTGTTTTCCTGCCTAGGCAAGGAGAGCTATTGCAAAACTATTGCCATAAACAGCTAATTGTGCATTTTCCGCCATTCATTCACTTTCAGTGATGGATTATTTTTCTGACTTGGTGGCAAGAGTAAGCTGCAGATAAGACACTCTCTCTTTTCCTCTCTCTCATAGCCCATGCCAGGGCCAACTCTCCATCCTAGAGGCCCTTCCTAGACACCCATGCAAGGGAATGAGCACCATTTCCTTCTTTGATACACCTTATATTGGCATCCCCTCATCTTTAGCGTTGCACTATGACTTTGGCATAGTAAAACCTGGAACAACTATCATTCTTTGATGTCTTTATTTTGTCTTTCTACCATATTTTCATGGAAATGACACAGACATAAGTTTGAATTAAATGCTGGCGCATGGAATTGCATGAGGCTTACATGTAAATTCTCCTTCAATATGAAAATAGGGAAATGCAAATGTAATGTATAAAGTCAAATTAATTCAACCTCATGTTCAATTAATTTTAAGTTTCATGTAATTCAAACGATATTGATTTTTTTAAAAAATTAGATTGCGTTTAATAACAATTGGCAAATAGGCCATTTGATGTTCAGTTATTGAATTAACTTTTAACTTATTTTTTGTTCCTCTGACTAATAATACTACTCATAATAATCTCTCTGTGAACATGAAGTTTTGCCTGTAACACCAGAGCTAGATCCAAGGGATTTAATACTGATTGGATAGCATTTGGGAGGAAATATTAACAATATTTTAAAGATTTGAGAGGATTTTTCATCAAGGCCTGCCCTAAATAGACACCTGTCCCGAACACAAGTGGAGCAACTTGTTGCTTTAGGCAAATAAAAGCCTAGATTATAATTTGACGTTTTACAATAAACAATGAGAAACTAAAATCCGAACCAACCTAATTTGCAAAAAAACAAACTGCATCTCAACACCAAAACCTTTGACTTGAAAATTAAGTAAAAAAATAGCACTGAAGTTACTAGCATTGTAGCAAAAACAAAAGGCCAAAAGGAACTGACTTTAAAATGGTAGTTCAATGTTCATTTTTGGCTAGTGGCAGAGTATTGATCATAGGTCACAGCTGCAAAATTACTCTGCTCTAATGCTATAATTTTAATTGAGTAACTGAAGGAAATCAATCATACCTTCAAGGTTCTCTGGAGCTATAAAGTCAATAACATCCTGAAAAAAAAAGAAAAGTTATCATTTTCAAAAAAGCTCAAGCCAGCAGAATGCACTTTTTGACACATTCACAGTAAAGGCACAATCTCAATCAAAAGCAAAAAAGGTATTATGATTCAGAGGATGACATTAAAGCATGTTCATATTAACCCTAGATAGGCACCTTATGTGGAAAAAGTAAGGGACAACGGCCAACGAGGTGTCCTGTTATACGGAGTAACTTCCTCCACCAAGTTCATTGATTGCACACCTTGCAGGCCGTTATCCCGCTTATCATCCAGTTTTAACTCATGCGTGTAAGCAACAGACATCAGTTTAAAACTGTTTTTTAATGGTGGCTATAGCTAATAACAGCTGATTCCATTGTTACTGACAAGTGCCAACTGCCATTTACTTTTACTATGGTTGTTATAGTTACCATTCAAAAGAGCATTTATATAGAACAGTAATTAGACAGATCTGCTTCAGAGGTGTGCTTTATACCGAATTAACACATACCCTGCCAGCTAATCAGAAATCTGTATTCCATTTTTCCTGGCGATAATTGTTTTACATTATAGACACTAGAAATCAAAGCAGAGAACAATTTCTCACCTCCTGAACTGCTTCTTCAACAACTGCATTTTCAAGCGATGGAGAGCACAGACCCAGTGGCACAAAAGCAGGGACTTGGTTCTGGTCCTCAGGATTTGTGGGGTAGCAATCTTCTAGAATTCTTGGCTCTTGTTTATCTTGTACTTCCATGTCTTCTTCAGAGACTGTTGCTCGAATGGTAACAAGCCCAGTCTGTTTCTTTTTGCTTCGACTCACTGTATTAGGAGGATCATTAGAGTGCATGTGTTCTTTGGACTTCTCCTTTGGGACCTGAGGCCGTTTTAGAGTCCTAAAAGAGATACAAGAGGATTTTTTTGTGTGTGCGCGTGTGTCTGTGGGGGCGTCATTTGATCATCATTCAGTAGGATCATTTAAAACAGCTGTCATGAATGCACCATAATGACACAGAAAGGCACATCATTTAATAGATGTCATAGCTATGCCTGGATGATCCTAAATGAAGGGGTGCCCATAAACATCGAACAGGAGATGAGAAGCAAATAATTACATTACATCTGAATAAAATGATAAAGTGTGCTCAGTATGTCCTTGTATTACCCATGATCACGTGAAAATCCACAGAGGGTACACAAAATGTTATAATCAAGTGAACTATTGAATAAATTCAGAATAGCTGTCTATATTCTACAATTTCCCCCAAGAGGCTCCTCAAACATTTTGGACGATGGTGGTGCAGGTAGTAGAGACCTTTCAGCAACCAGAGGGGTATAGGTTTGAGCCCCATTCCGCCTTACCCCATCAAAGTGTCCTTGAGCAAGATACTGAACCCCAAATTGCTCCTGGTGAGCAGGTTGGCACCTTGCATGGCATGGCAGGCTCTGCCATCAGTGTATGAATGTGTGTGTGAATGGGCAAATTTGAGGCATACGTTGTAAAGTGCCTTGAGTGCTCATAGGAGTAGAAAACACTATGTAAATGCAGTCGATTTACCACACACTTTAATTTGCTCTTATAAAAACATGAAGTAATGACGTTTCCTCTAGTATTGATGCCTAAACTTATCAAAGTTTATTACCGAATGGATTCCAAATAACCGTCAAAATAGACGAGGGTATATAGTTTGGTATGTTTATTGAGTAATATGTCGCAAAAGTCCTCAACATAAGCTGAGATCTACCTGAATAGCAAACCACATAACACATAACACATCTCACTTTCATAGAAGAATTAATATCCCTCCCTGCCTACAAAAACCTTTGATTCAAGGTTGGGTCTTGTGATTCCAAGATTATCAAAACGCATCTGAAGCCAGAACACTGAATGACGTTCTCCATCAGGGAGGCGGACATTTAGTATTAGGGTTATACTTCCAATATTTGTAAGTGAGGAGAGTTTATCTAATGCACAATATTTGGCAGGAAGTTCCATCTGCCCATCTCAATATTATGTGTTGGTGTTCCTAGCTTTTGCCCTTCACTTAACTCCAGTTTGTAATTATTCTCCTACTTCTAGCCTAATATACCACCCACTTTCACATTGTTTCATTTTGTACAAAGTGTCTGGAACCCCTTAGTTGACGTACGTTTGCCTGCTGGTGGGTTAATGCTTTCTGTGAAAAATGTTTAAATATTACCGTCATGCCCTGCAAAGGCAATAATGTTGTTTTTAATGCGAAATGCAGTCAACATCCTAAATACTCCAATTCATGTCATTTTACAAAGTAACTAAAGCTCAAATTCCTTTATAATCAAAATAGACCTTCCACTGATTTTATTTTAGACACTTCATTTAGTTTTCGTTTTCCCCTCCTGTAATTACTGCACCCACTGCCCTGTTTTTTACACTTAAAGCCTTGTTTTGTGATCGTTTATGACAAAACACAATAGTTAAGATTGGAATTTTGATGTCCTACAAAAATTACACAGGAAAGTTAAGTTTTTGGAAACATGTGCAATGGGTGCAAGCCAATTTGAAAATCTGGATGACGAGCCGGCATCAACAGTGCGTGTTGAAGTGTTTGAATGGACAGATTGTTGAACATTTGACTTCGCTATTTCAGGTAAGTGTTTTTGGCTTTAAAATGGTCATTTTGGTCTTGCAGGTTTAAACACTGAATCCCTAATGGTACGGGCTACCTTTGTCTTCTTTGTTTGTGCAGTTTACACCTGTTTACGTTAAGTGTTAAACTTAACTTTACATTGGCATTACCTGACTACCAGAGTGAATAAACCGATGAGGCAAGATTGTCTCCACGCTAAGCATTTTACAGCCATAGTATGTGTTCTGCTTCATTGGCACAGGTGAAACTTGATTGGTCATTATGTGGAAATGTGCGTATGTGTGTTTAGCATGTCAGTGTCCGGAATCCACTGGGAATGAGTCAGTGATACAACAACGGAGTGGTCACTTTGTGCACACACTGCATAAACTGATTATTAGGCAATATTACACTTATTTGTCGAACACAGTGACTGGTCACTAATTCTTACCTGTTAGCTAGCTAGCTGAGTGAACTAACCAGTAAGCTCGCGCAGCTTTTGCCAACATTAGCGATTTAACGGTGCCAATGTTGCAATTAATTGAAATGACTTTAATATTAGTTTAACATTGGTTAAACCCTCAGAGTAAATCTCCTGCAATGTTGAGTTAAACTTGATGGAATGTTGACCCATAGAACGTTGTGAACTTAAGTTTAACTTTGTAACATATTCTTCAGGTAATAATGTGATATCAAACCTTTTAATCAGTTAACTGCCTTTTTTACAGTCAACCTTTTATCAGTCAGGCTTTCGCGCCAATCATAGCACTGAGACAGCCCTTACAAAGGTTTTAAATGACATTCGCCTTAATACCGATGCAGGCTTGACTTCTGTTTTAGTTTTATTAGATCTCAGTGCAGATTTTGACACTGTGGACCACAGCATACTTTTACACCGCCTCAAACACTGGGTTGGTTTCTCTGGCACCTTCATTCACTGGTTCAAAACTTATTTACAGGATAGGAGTTTCTTTATGGAAATCGGAAACTGCACCTAAACCAAATTGTCCCAATTGAGTTCAATTGTAGATCAATTGTAGATCCTTTGCTTTTTAATCTTTACAAGCTCCCTCTTGGGCAAATCATCTTAAAACACACTATTGGTTATCATAGCTACGCCGATGATACTCAAACTTACATTGCTCTATCACCTAATGATCATGCCCCCCTGGAAGCCCTTCTTAAAATGCCTGGACCAGATTAATAACTGGATATCTTAATTTTCTTCAGTTAAATTCTAAAATCATTGTTTTTGGAAAAAAGGAGCAAAGACTCAAGGTTATTTCTTATCTTAATGCCAAGGGGCCATCCATTTATTGTTTTATTTATTTATTTTCTTAAGGCACCTTGATAATAATAAACTGTCTTATTCCCTAATTTATCTATTTATTTACTTATTTATTTTTTATATTCTTGTTTTATTCCCTGATTTACCTATTTATTTTTTTATATTCTTTTTTTTATCTTTCACTTACATAAAATATAACTGCTGCAGTAAATAAGTATCTATTTTTTTAAAATCTCTTCTATGTGTATCCTTTTACTTTGTCCTTATTTTTAACATCTTTCTTTTACTTTGTTATTTGTCTTTGTTTTTAAAATTTTCTTGTTAAGCACATTGAGCTGTCCTGACATGAAATGCGCTATACAAATAAATCTGCCGATGCCTTGCCGATGTGCTCAGAGAGGACGTGAAAGAGTCACTTGCAAAGTTTCCAAATGCAGAGGCTGTTAATGTGACAAACAAAGCGTTGATTTTAGGCACTGACTATGCTGTTGGGATTTTCTTAAAAATTCTTTTGTTACTAACTGCATGGTATGATGAACATTTAAGGAGCTTTAAACTGGAATACACAAGGAACATGGAAGTCATTGAACAGCCATAGTTGCTTGATGTCTATCCTTTAGCAGCATATAGAGTCACAGGCAGACAAATGGTGTCTCTCAAACACTTTATTTGTACATCACAATAAGTTTGTAAATACATTTTTTATTGTTTAAGGTAGTGCTGACATTTAGTGTTGAATCAATGCAATTGGTGTGTGTTTCTCATTCTTGCCTACACTGCTTCAGCTAGAAGTAGTCAAACATGATGTCTGGTGCCTGCATTGAAATGGGATGATCATTTCAACTCAGGCTATGAATAACAGTATCCCTCTTATCACAGATGACTACATTTTTCCAGAGCATCGATAATGGAAGTCCAGTTAAGACTGGTGGTAGCCCAACATGACATTAGGAAACTAAGCCTTCCCTCTGGGATTCCTCAAACAGCAGATGGCCTTTTGAGAATAATTCAGGACACGTTCCAATTAAAGGGGGAATACCCTCTACTATATCAAGATAAAGACTCTGGGAATGGGTTTTTCACAGTGACCACAACAGCACATATAATGGATAGGAGCACAGTCAAAATGATAGAGTCCAAAGAGCCCATCACTCTTACCTCTAGTCATATTGGAGGATCTGACTTGTGTTCAACTCCAAAACAATTGGATCAGAGTTGTACGACTGAAGGCTCTCATTACTGTGTGGATGACACAGGTCTACTTCCAGCTGCTTGCCACCTGGACCCATGGCCTGCTCAGTTTGGAATACCAACGTTTAAGGGATGTGGAATGGATTCTTCAAGGAGCAAATAGGATTTCTCATGCAAATGGAACATTCTTCAATGATGCAAGTGTAAAGTCAGCCATTAAGCAGACTCATGCAGATGCAATCTTCTATTAAACAGCTTATCCAAAAGATCACCACATTCTACAAGTTGTTGAAACACTTGTGGAAAAGTTCCCATGTCTCAAGGAGCCAGGCTCTTTCACCGGAACGTATGGCTGGCAACAAAGCCTTAAAATGAAGATGAACAATTATCGTAAGAAGTTGAAAAGTCGCAATGTGTCTTGCCCTGAAATTGAAGTCCATTTTTTAAAACGGAAAGCTTCATGTGACAAGGCCCCTGCAAAAAATATTAAAAAAAAAAAAAAAAAAACAAGAAGACAAGAAGGGCAGAAGTAAACTATCCTCCTCCATATCCAGTGGGAGAAACTCCAGAAATTTTAGAAAAAGAGCGACTTGACTTGGTTTTCAAAGTGGCGAAGAATCACAGTGAAAAAAAACACTGTAGAAAAAATGGCCAAGACTTTTGCAATTCAACAACAGGAAGTAGTCAGTGACAGCCCATCTGTTCAAGATTTTATGGAGCAATGGCCTGCTTTGTTTCGTGAAGATCAAGTAAGAATGTCCATATCACATCTCTAGTTTTCACTTAAGTTTGTTTGCTTATTTCTCCGTTTGTTGGGTGTCATAAATCCATTCATGAACAGTTAACAAACTTAATTTCGGAATTTTGTATTTAGTCGTGCATTAGGTTAAAGAGGAGTTCAGAAGGATTACAGCTGTTCCACTGGAGCAAAACATTCTATGGTAAACTTGATGCTTACACACATCTCCTTAAAGTGATGAGAGCCAAGGGAGGGGTTGCAAAAATGTGTGGCCCATGTTGGATTCTCTGCAGCAGGTACATTGTGCATTTTGTTTTGTTCAGGAGTTTTAGTTTTTCACATACATCAAGATACAATGCAACATATCTAGTGAAATGACACTCGCCCACACACCCTTGTTCAGCCACACACTCTTGTTCTCACACTATTTAGGAGAGTGCAATGAGGATCTCTTCTTTATGTGCCAGGTATGTATATTAGTATTGGTTAGTTCATCATTTTCGTCATACCTGGGGAATGAATATGTTCATACAATTGTCTTTTGTTCCCCGTTTTATTTATTGTTATGATTATTTGGATCATCCTTGTTACTTAAGTATTCTGTTTTTGACACTCAAGAGAATGTGATTCTCAGTCCTTTCATCTTCTGTATTGGCTGCTGCTGTTATGAAAACACCTTGTGTTTGCTACATGTGGTAATTATTTATTTTGTCTTTCTATTATAAGGGACGATGACCAAAGGTGCCAGTCAGAGCCCAGATGGCACTGAAGTTCTCACTGGATGTGGTAACAAAGCAAAGGCATGCATACTATTGATGGGACTAATATATGCAATTAACCTACAGAATCCAGCAAAGTTGAAAAACACTTTTGAAGTTTTCCAAAAGCTTTTTCTTGAACTTGACCCTAAGAGACTACTGAATAAGGTACAGACACTGAAAACCAAATTGCTTGCATGAATACTGTGGTCTCTTGCCAAGCAAAACAAGCAAACTCCATGCTTATGTTTCTTTTTTATTTAACATTTCTTGCATGCATAAATTGAAAATTATTCAGGATTATCACTTGTTTTGACTTATATTATATTGTGCCTGATACCAGAAGTGCTCTTTAAAAATAGTTTTGTGCAACTTGACATGTCTTTGTTGTCATGATGGTCTGAAGGGGGTGCACCTGTCTTAGTGATGTGTTTTGGGGATTTTTTTTAAACTAGTGTGTTTCTGACATGGGGGAGACTTAACTGAACTCATTTCTACTTTTTTTTTTAATTGTTTGTGAATAAATGCATAACCCTGTTTTGACCATCTTAGTTTTGTTGATAAAACAGCTTTTGGGAATTGCTGTAAATTAGTTGATGTAACTGTACAACAGTTTTCTTGCTGAGCAAATTCATAAGTAATTGTTAAATGTAGCAGTTGTTTAAAAAAGGCAAGTAAAGCTGTTCATTTCATTTCATGTTTGTTCATATTTTATCACTTGTATCTGCTTGCATTATGTTGTACCAGATACCAATAGTGCTCTTTAAAAATAGTTCTGTGCAAGTTCACATGTCTTGGTTGTCATGATGGTCCGAACGTGGTGTCTTTGTGATGTGTTTTGGGGATTTTTTTTTACTAGTGTATGTTTGGCATGGGGAAGACTCATTTGTACTTGTAGTTGGGAAAATTTTCTTTTTTGACACTTGGAATATTTGCATTGTTTAGTGAATAACTGCATAATCCTGCTGAGACCATCTTCATTTTGTTTATTGGAATTGGAATTTGAATGAGCTGATGTAATTGTAGATCATTTATCACTTGCTTAGCAAATTATTAAAAAATAATAAATGCAGTAATTAAAACAAAAAAACAGCAAATGAAACCAATATTTATAAGTAAACACACAATTTTTGTAAGATTGTGTTACATTTAAAAGCAGGCAGAGTAAATGGAAAAAGGTAAGTATACTTTACTTAATATATGTTTGTAAAAGACACATGGAAAGTCTATGCAAAGTTTACTTAAAAACATGTAGCATTAAATTTACATGAAAAAAGTGGGTGCAAATAGCTGCCAAGGCTTTTTTATGTAAATCCCACAAGTTATTTTTTACAGTGTACCTTTACTATTCCCCATAGTTGGGATGGTGCATGGTAAACCATCACCTCTCATGGGTCTTATTGGGAGTAACTGCCTGTGCTGTTGCCCCCCAGCTGTGGCCACTGACCATCTCTGCAGTAGTGCTGGGTTGTCATGCACCATACCTTAGTTATGCTGCTATAGCCTAGTGGCACCACAAACCTTTCATGTCTCATGCTGTACAACTCTCTCTCTCTTTACTTATATTTATTCATTTATTTATATGCATATATGTATGCACTAACTCATTTACTTCCTCCGTCCATCTACACCACAATCATCTCTGCTGACTGTCCCTACTGATTGTCTCTGCCTCCTTCCAGCAGACTCCTGTCACATTCCCCTCCTGAGTGGACTGCAACCAACACTGCAGCAGGCCTATGCCAGGACCAACTCTCCATCCTAGAGGCCTTTCCTAGATGCCCTTCTCAGGAACGACTCCCCTTCCCTGAGGCTTTGTGACTAACCTCTCCTTACAATTGCGCTGTCAAATGGATAACTTGGTCACTGATCCATCATGGTTACTGATTGTACTTTTCCTGCATGTCCCCTGGCAGTTGGGTTAGCCCCTTGAGGCATGGATCTGCCCAAGGTTTCATCCTAGACTATTTAAACATAAGAGAGTTTTTTTCTTGCCTCTTGCATACTCCTTGCTGTAAAGCGGTGTGAGACAATATAATTGTAAAAGGCGTTGTATAAATAAAATTGAATTGAAGGCCCAAGTCCGCATAACCCGATCGGCTCATTTTACTCCACTTGTCTCAACATTCTCTATACTACTGCCCCAGTCAAAAAAATGCGTTCAAAGAATAAAACAGAGCCATGACTGAATGATGTCACTTGAGCCTGCAGGTGTGAAGTGGAAAATAGATAAACCGCAAATTTCTTTTGATATCTTACTTTGCTGGGTCAAATTTCAAAAAACTTGTAAAAATGAAAAAAAAAAAAATCTATTTAGAGAAAAACTATTAGCACTATTACATGTCTCCCCTTGGATCTGTCCATCTCTGTTACGTGCCACGTGGTCTTTAGCCACTTTGAATGTTCCTCTCTCTACTCTTGTACACCATTGGGCATCTGAAACCTGCAACTGAGCCACCCCTCCTTGTCTCATTAAAGACACTATTGATGCCACTGGAGCCAGTATTTTAGCAATCAATCTAACACCAGGCATTGTGCCCAGGCATTTTAAGCATGCTATTGTCCAGTCTTTTAGGACAATAGCATGCTTTTATCAATTAGGAAGCCTAACCTGGACATCTCAGTCTGCTATATTATATATATTCAAGCTCCCATTTTTGTCTAAACTATTGCAGAAAATTATGTTTAAACAGCTTCAGTCTTATTTCGACACAATTGATTGGTAATACTTTAGATTAGGGCACACATCTTTACCATTAACATGCAAATTAGTACTAGCCATACTAGCCATTTGTAAATCATGACATGTTACTTATTAATATCTAATTCTACATGGCTTTATTCTACCTATAATAGATGATTAATTAATAATTTTTCCAATATAAACTCCTAATTACTGTTTATTCATGGCTAGTTAGTTAATTGTTGTATATGAATTATGATCTTAATATGCTTTGGTTAGTACAGGGCTTATAAGGCAGTAGTACAACAAGAACAGTTATTCTCCTTCAAAAATATTTAGAAAAGATGTTCTATTCATAGGAACAAAACCCAAAACTGCAAGTGCCTAACAGAGTTAAAGTAAGTCATAAGTCCTAATTATGTCTTTTTGATTGAGAGTAACTGTCCCTGTTATAATTATAATACTTGTTCCTATTGTACTACGACCTTATAAGCCCTTACTGAGCAAAGCATATTGAGATCATAATTCATACACAACCACCTTACTTACTACGAATAAGCAGTAATTAAGAGTTTATATAGGAGAAATTCTAGTTAATGGTCTACTATTGGTAGAATAAGGTGACGCAGAATAAGGTATTAATAAGTCATTTGTAATGACTAACAAATTGCTGCATGGTATAGAGCTGCTAGTAAATGGTGAACATGTGTACCCTAATCTACAGTGTTACCAAATAATCTCCCAGAGCCATTTCAATCTGGTTTCAAAGCTCGTCATAGTACCGAGTCAGCACTCCTTAAAATTTTTAATGAAATGCTTCAAATCACTGATAGTGGTGACTGTGTAATCCTGGTTCTTCTTGACCATATTGGCATTTGACACAGTAGATCATAACATTCTACACATCATCTAGAACAGTGGGTCGGCACCCAGGGGAATGGCTCTTAGACGGTAAAAAATCTAAATGAAAATAAAACAGAGGTTTTACTCTGCAAACCTAATACGGCCTGTAAACAGTCTTGACCTTGGCCCTCGAAGTCCTTTTGTTAAAGCCTCAGTAAGAAATCTAGGTGTGATTTTTGATTTCAAACTGGAGAAACAAATAAATAATATAGTCAACCTATTTTTTTCCATTTAAGACTCTTATCGAGGGTCAAACCTTTTTCATCATCTGATAATCTAGAGCCACACCTGCTTTTATTATATCCCGGCTTGATTATTGCAATGCACTCTATGCTGGTTTTAGCTGCTCCTATTTGTCAAGGCTTCAAAACGCTGCAGCACAGTTCCTGACCAGAACACGCAAGCAAGAGCACATCAATTCTGTTCTGAAGTCTCTTCATTGGCTCCCTGTGCACCTTAGGACAAATTAAAAAATTCTGTAATTTGTTTTTAAGTCTGAAAAAACTGGCTCCACCCTACATCTCTTACATCCGCACAGACCCATGAGATCGCCGAGATCCTCTTACCAACTACTGTTAACTATCACTCCATCAAGACTAAAGAGTAGGGGGGTTCGTGGCTTTGCAGTCATTGGTCCTTAACTCTGGAATAAACTCCCATTAAATGTAAGACTTGCCCTTTCATAGCCTACTTTCAAATCCAGCCTGAACACACTTTTTTTTTTTCTCCCTGGCATTTGACCCTGTATGAGCGTTGTTGTGTGATGATGTTCTGTGTGGTGTGCATCCCTGTCTGTGTCTTTGATCTGCTTTTAGGCTATATGTATGACTTTTTACTTAGATGGACTGAACAGCACTTTGATCAACTGCTATTGTTCTTAAAGGGCTTCATAATAAACCTGAGCTTGAACTTGAACTATTATCTGGTAAGCAAAACACTAAACCTCAACAGTGACAGGTGAGTGGAGCTAGCCTACAATCGATGTTTAATTTTTAGAAAATAAATGCATACAACACATTGATAAAATTAGGAAGTTTACCAACTGAAAATGATGTCTGTTCTTGACATGCAAGCCTCAGTTAATGTCCTGGCATAGGTATATTTTAAAGAGGGATGATAAAATAGCTGGCTAGCTACCAATAATAAATAGCTAGCTTTTCCGATAAAGCAGCTCTGCAGGCATACACATTTCCTACTGGCAATATTGCAATGTCTACAACGTAATAGAAACTGCCTTCATCTCTGTTTTAATATGTCAAAAGATATTTGTTCTGGCATGCTTTCAAAGGTTAGATATCAAAAGTGTAACAAAGACTGCACATACTTTTTATTGATTCTAAGGCTGACATCATATGTGTAGATGGTATTTATAATGACTGAGATAAGAGCAAGGTAGTAAAGCTGCCCTGAAAATAGGGTTAATCCAAATAGATTTAATCGCAATGAAAAAAAAAACACTGTCTATGTAAACATGGCTACTGTAAGTCACGATGGCAACTGATTAAGTGTCACCTACCATTATGGCAGCACCTTCCTGGAATGTAATGCGTCTGAAGAAAGTCGTGACGTAACTTCTCACTCTCAATAAAAAGTCCCACTGACAGATATTGCAAGAGTAGGGGTTCCCATGGTGCCCTGGCTAAAGTCCCACCTTGATCATTCAATATCACCTCCAAATCATCCCCCAGTGTAGTTGTGTTATTGGCTCCTTCATTCCCTCCCACTCCACCTTAAAGGAACACACCACCATTTTGGGAAATCAGCATATCTGCCATCTTTCCTGGAGTTAGACAATTAAGTATTACCATTCCTGTTTCCATGCAGCCGTTATCCCAGTCTGCCTCTAATGTTTTTAGCTTAGAATAGCTAAGTCCAATTGAATCTTTGGGATCCATTCACACAACTAATTTACTGTTGATTGTAGTTCACATGATAACTTTTGTCAATTTTTAAATCAGAAAAATATTGGAGTTCTGTGGTCACATTTGGGAGTTATGCAAATGAATCCTAAGGATTCAATGGAAAAATGCAAAAAACACTGCCAGACTGGGACAGTGGCTGACATCGTCCCTCTTAGGTTTAAGTCATCACATATTGCTGACAAGGATAAAAGTGCCTAATTGAAGAAAGATGTGACTGGAGTGCAGGTGGCGGATAGTAGTAGGATGTGCTACTAGCAAAAGGGCTAATACAGGGCCGTGTGGTTAACAAACACAAACATAAACATAAATCTGACAATAGGCACCATGTCGGCATGATTTATAGGAGCAGAAGAGTACTGTGAGATACTTCAGCAGTATTTTGAAGCTAATGGAACTGATCCTCATCATCGTGGCACATGCCACATACAAGATCAGAAGGAACCTGGTGAGTCCATCTAAACCCAGTTCGAAAACATACTATCAGTTAAACAACATCACATCCTAAACCGAGTGAGACTATTTTGCGAGATAAATTTGACTTGCGTGCCCATCAGCCAAATGAGACGGTGTCAATGATGACAGGATTCAAAGACGTTTGCTGTCCGAAACAGACTTAACATTTGACAGGCAAAGACAGCTGTGGCAGCACAAGCCGATACTAAAAATGCCCAAGAACTACAAACCAAAGCACTGTTAGCATGAAACAGCGTGAACACAGAGGGAAAAGAGAGAAAGAGATGAGATTGGGGAAAAAAAAAGAGAAAGAGTAGCTACACAAGGTAACAACATAGTTCATTCGAGTGCAAGTCATAATAAAAGTAAAGATGATGCACTACCCACCAAAGAGAACCACACTGAGAGGAGCAGCATACACGTCCACATGGAGCACACAATGTATATGGAAGGCAGAATGGTGATAGTTCTTTGAAGCAAGAGGAAGAGGCATTAGCCTACGTGGAAGGAGAAACCTCAGTAAAGAGAAGTAAACTGTTTGCAGTTAATGTTGAAGTGAATAAGAGAAAATTAAACTTTGAAAGTGATGCAGGATGTAGTGTGAGAGCTATGAAAGAATTTCATGAGATGGGGAAAAAAAAGAAACATTTACAGCAAAAAAAAAAAAAAAACTTGTAACATTGAGTGTCTGCTGAAGCCCATCCTAAGACCTTCCGGCCCAACTCAGTCTGAGGACAGAAAGAAGAAGAGATAAAGAGGCTACTGAAAGAAAGCATTATAGCACCTGTTAATTATGCTGAATGGACTGCACCCATCGTACCTGTCCAAAAGCTGCATGGTTCTGTCAGGATATGTGGTGATTACAAACTACCAGTCCTGGGTGCAATACACCCTATTCTCTGCATGGGAGACCTGTTGAACACACCGGCAGGAAGGAAACGGTTCTCCAAGCTTGATTTATGTCATGCTTATCAACAGATTTTGATGAATGACGAGTCTAAGAAATACACAATAGGCTCGCTTTCAAAATATCATCTGCTCCAGAAATTTTCCAAAATTACTATAACAAGTTTCTCATGAATATGGCCATACACTTAGTACCATTAAATCAGTTGCTATGGAAAGATGCTCAGTGGACCTGGAACAAAGAGCAGGAAGATACTTTTCAAATATCCAAACAGATACTAAAATTGGCCAAAGTCCTGAAACACTACACAGCGAACAAAGACCTGGTACTTGGCATGTGACACCTCATCATACAGAGTGAGTGCTGTGTTGTCCCATGTCAAGGAGGACAGAAGTGAAAATGTCATGTCATGCACGCTGACACCAGCTTGTAGAGTTGTAACACCAGAAGTGTCACAAGTCACCAAGGAGGGCTTGGTCATCACAACTGGGAAAAAGTGGTTCAATACGTACTATAGACAAATCTATAGACAAATATTTACAATTAGCACTGACCACAAACCCTTGACCGTGCTTTTCCAAGAAAAGAAGCCTGTTCTACAAATGGGGTCACCAGGAGTGCAAAGGTGGGCAACACTGCTGAGTGCTTAAGAGTACAAAATTATATACAAAACAGTCAAGGAACAGGTAAATGCAGACATGCTGAGCAGGTTGCTTCTGCTACAGATGAAGAGGACAACAAAGATCAGGTCCTCATGCTGGATGTGATGAAAGACCCACCAATCACAATAGCTCAAGTGAGGCAGTGGACAACTATAGATGACAGACTCTTTCAGATACAACTCTGGTGCCTGAAGGATGGCAAAGGAGGTTGATACAGTGGTCCAACCCTACAGCCAGAGAAAGCTGGAGCTTAATGTGAAAAATGGATACGTACTTTGGGGGGAGGCCGTGGTTGTTCCAAAGGAGGGAAGGCACATCATTTTGAAACAGATGCATCACATGCACCCAGGTATATCCAGACTGAAGGGCTAAGCATGATGTTCTGTCTGGTGGACAGTGATGGACACTGATATCGAAATGAAAGTTCAGTCCTGCCATGTCTCAAGAAATTATGAAAATGGGATACCACATATGACTTCACTTGCAAAAATATATGTGCTGACAGAATATTTTATTCATTTTCATATTTTATTCATATTTTATTGCACAGAGAAGAATGGGAGTGCAACATTAGAAGTGGCTACATTAGAATCCTCTCGATTGCTGGTCTGGGTGCTGAAATTACATTTTTTTCAAATGACAAACACTTCTGATTATTATTATGATTATTTTTTGGGTGGGTTTAAGACAATGCAGAAATTTGATCTGATTTCAACAGGGCTGTAGTTTACAAGATACACAGGTATACCACGTAGAACCACTTAAAAAGGTCTTGGGGTTGCGTACAACAAGTAAAACATAGTCTGCTATATGAATGCTATACGCCATTGGATTTAGTATGATCTCCTGTTTCTTTTGATATGCCATGTTATGTATGCCATGAGTTAAGAAAATGTGAGATATTACACAGAGAAGAATGGCTATTTTTATATAAATTAAATGTCAATTCTCTCGTAAGCCGTGCACAGAAACTAGCGACCAGCATTGTTGGAAAGGTGAGGCTGCGCAATTCCATGTGATATGCATATGATGTCTGTGTGACAAAAACTCTGGCGCAGTCGTCATGGGGGAACTAGGTTCAAGTCATCACAGACTCATTACCACATCGAATAGGCATTATTTTCTGAAATACGAATGCTGTCGTTTACATTTACACTTTGCTGTATATATTTTGCTTGCTAATAGTGTATGTATGTAATAATGCTTTGATGTCTATACCTTACTCTCTGTGTGTGTGTGTGTGTGTGTGTGTGTGTGTACCTGGTGGACTTGTCCAATAATTCATTTACTTCAACACTCTCCCTCTTATTCCTTCTTGCTCTTGAAGTTGCCTAAAAAAAAGAAAAATAATTAAGATTCAAGGCAAGGCTAACTTATTTATGTAGTGCATTTCACTGACAAAAGCAGTTCAATGTGCTTCAAAATAGGTAACAAAGAAACCACAAATGATAGAAAGCAAAAACATAGGTTGAGTAAATGGCAGTAGAGCACCAAAAAAAAGTGTTAAAGATTAGGTCCTAAAAATAAAATGGTTTTCAAATACAGAATTGAAAAGGGAAGTAAACGGTGTTTTTGATCCTCTGCGAGCTGATTCCAGAGCTGAGCTGCAAAGCAAAGCTTCATAACTCTTTGTCCTAAGAACAGGATGTACCAACAAAATGTTGTCTTGTGATCTGTGAGATCTGGTAGGGTTGTATCACTGAAACACATGAAATAGGTAATTCGGTCACATCCCATTTAGTGACAACACAAGAAGCAATACTTTGAAGTCAATTTAATGACTTACTCAGAGCCAGAATAGGGGTAATGTGGTCAGTTCTTTTTGTTCTTGTGAGGACCCTAGTCACTACTGGAAACATGGGTACGTTTCTGTACATTGCTTTTTGATACAAGACCTATTAATTAGGTTAAATGAAAATTCCTTTCATGTAACACCAGGATTTAACAGCAGTTCCAATTTTTTCAATGTGCAAGATAACATTGACAATCCTTTGTCCTTTTTCCACAAATATAATTACCTCCAGTTAATCTGTGTTCAGCTGAGTGTGGCCCAATATTTCAGTGTCCCTGTAATATTTTACCAAAAGTGTGGTGGGGCTGCATGACCATCAAGTTTCCACGTTTCAGTGTCCCTGTCATATTCTAACAAATTGGCTTAAAAACTAATATCTGCTCAAGAAAAGAAAGAGACCTTTTATTGCCATTAAAAACAGCTCACTGATATAAGTGTGTTGAAGAAAAAAAGAGGTAGAGGTGATAGGAATGATTCAGCTTTTGTTGAACAACATTTACATCTTGAGAAGGTTCAGGGTGAGAATGAGGCAAGGATCCTTAAATAGAATGAGCATAGAACTCCATACATATCAGCTAGAGCTGAAACACATGGAGTCTGATGAGCTTGTGCAAGAACACAAACATGCGGCTGCCGTTAAAAGGCTTGAGCTTGAGTTAAAACCAAGTTGAATCTCTTCATGCTCCATCTGGTCCCGTAGCTACGTCAGTCCTCAGCAGTCTTGCTTTTGATGCGAGCAAAACATTTGTTTTTTCCCACCCTTCTTTGTATTTACTGGCTGTTGAGAAAAGGGGCATCACATGCTGTTATTGTAATATACCTGGTCATTAGGAGACTGAGTACCCAGTAAAAAAAACTGAGTTCCCGGGTCTAGTTCCCTCTTATACACCTGATCAAGAGTGTGTTAGACATCATCCATACGAACACGCACAAACAACTGTGAGACTTACGGGAGATTTTATATCACTGTGATTGTGCGATTGTGATTGATTGCTGAAACTACTGTTTGTTGGCCTGCCCATGCCCTCCTATTCGCTACCGCTTGTTTATCATCTCCCTACAGTGCTAGTCTAAATTTGATCCCACTGAGCTCACTCTCTCAGGAGGCATTCTAACCCTAGGGAGGCAATGTGAATGCAGAGCTAGAATGCTATCAGTTAAGACAAGCAGTCAAGGGCTGATCCAATCTTTTGAAACTTAAACACTTTCAGAATATTTCACTATGGTATGTCCAGATCCTCTGTACGAAATGAACGTGTAGGTCTGGTTTTATTACTACGCTAACTGGTTGTAGAAACACCAAATATACGAACTACTGTTCGAACGACCAAGATTGTGAGCTATGCTAGCCAACGGTGGTTTGTGGAAAAGTACCCCTGACAACTGGACTACTTCCAAAGCAAAGTAAATCTCATTAGGTTCGACAGTAGTACCCCTCAAACTACATGCAGGAGACATATTAACACATCTAGATTGGTAACCATGAAATCAAGGAAAGAAAAAATACATTATTCATTTATTAATAGATGGCACTATTTGATCACCTATGTAACTATATATTATCCATTTGTATCACACCCTATAAGCTACAGGGGCACATCATGAATTACCTGTGATATTATTTACTTTTAAGACAGGTGATGCTGGCCTGGGTTACATAAGATCTGCCCCTGTGGTCTTAGTTTAGCTTAGTTTATTTTATCGAAAATATTATAGATCATATCTTATTCTTATTATTTTTATATTCTTATCTTCTGTTTATTTTAATATTTATTTGGTCAACTTTTGTTTTCAGGTGTTTTAGCCAATAAATAAATTAACTTTGACACTGACATTGATTCAACATTCCATACAAAACTGAGAGAGACAGATCTCACATCAAGGGGGCATACCGTTTTATGGATGGCATGAGTTGTTAAATCAGAAGCCCCTTAATAATAGAGGCCAAAAGTGCTACG
This sequence comes from Tenualosa ilisha, assembly GCA_015244755.2. Taxonomy (NCBI): domain Eukaryota; kingdom Metazoa; phylum Chordata; class Actinopteri; order Clupeiformes; family Clupeidae; genus Tenualosa; species Tenualosa ilisha. The sequence continues at coordinate 82,379 of PYXC01001128.1, forward strand.
TTGTATGCACATGGACTTCTTTTTTGGAGCTTGAAGACATTTCACCTTCCATCCAAAGGGCTTCTTCAGTTCTGATCTGATGGTAGAGAACCAGGATGTATATCTCTGGACCAATGTGGGTGGAGCTGTGATCTATAGACCACATCTGGACAACAGGACACATACGACACCCATTAACATAAGTTGATGTGTGAATTGGAGTGAGTCATTATGATTATTGATCCTGTGATCATGACAATAATGACAGCTGCAGCCACACAGACATATACCTCCTGGTTCTCCACCATCAGATCAGAACTGAACTGATGAAGCCTTTTGAATGAGAGCTGAAATGTCTTCGAGCTCAAAAAATAAGTCCAGTGTCATATAACTTAGCACTTTGATTACCATGACCTGGATGAATGAGAATCTTCACAGACAATACAGGCCAAAACTATCATACTTGGTTAGTAAATACAGGTCTGTGAAAAGGTCAAGGTCCACCAAAATAAATCAAGCAGTCTAAAATTACACATTCTGAAAGTATACCTTAGAAATGAAATAACATTAATTGAGACGTGTGATTTCTTCCTCCATATCCACAATACAGTACGTAGCCCTATACTGCATAGGCAAATCAAGTGAATAGCTAAATACATTTTGGCCTCCACTATGAAGTAAAAGCCAATTAAAACCACAAAAAACCCTACTTTTCCTAAATGCATACCTTCTAGACAGATATAATTTAACATGCATTAAGCCATATCTCACCATCTAGCATATCATATACAGTACATAGTTCTGTTGTATATTATTAAACGGGAGTACCCCAAGGATCTGTGGTGGGGCCCCTTCTCTTCGCCTTGTATACCACTTCGTTGGGCTCGATCATCCAGTCCCATGGCTTTTCTTATCACTGCTATGCTGATGATACCCAGCTCTATCTGTCCTTTCCTCCTGGCGACTCCGCGGTGACAACACGGATCTCGTACTGTCTTTCTGACATATCTGCATGGATGAAAGGAAATCACCTCCAACTAAATCTCTTCAAAACTGAATTGCTGGTCCCAGCCAAACAAACCATACATCACAACATCAGCAACAAGATCGACTCTCTATCTGTTGCTCCCACCAAGGTGGCAAGAAACCTAAGTGTCATGATCGATGACCAACTGACCTTTGCGGATCACGCTGCCTCTCTGGCTCGGTTGTGACGTTTTTTCCTATTCAACATGAGGAAGATCAGGCCGTACCAAACCCAACAAGCAACCCAGCTCTTGGTACAGACCCTGGTTATCTCTCGCCTTGACTACTGCAATGCCCTCCTATCAGGTCTTCCAGCCTGTACTGTGAGACCACTATAGATGATCTAGAATGCAGCTGCACGTCTGTTTTTTAACCAGCCAAAATGGGCGCATGTCATACCTCTGTTCATTGAACTCCACTGGCTACCCTTAGCCACTCGCAACAAATTCAAGGCACTAATGGTGGCCTACAGGGTGATTGATGGTTCTGCTCCCATCTACCTAAATACTCTCTTAAAGCCCTGTCACCCACCGGCTACTTCGCTCCTCCGAGGAACGTTATCTAGCACGGCCAACACCTTGCACAGGTCAATCCAGACTCTTCTCATGTGTTGATCAATGTATTTTTCAAGTCAGTTGTTTATTATTTAATTAATTAATTAATAATACTAAATTATTAATGGTCTCCTGCCATACATCTACAGGGTATTTTAAATTGTTCTCTGAGGTGTCCAAAGATGGCATGCAACTTTAGTTGGACCTCAACAGTGTCCTCTGTAACCTACTGAAAAAGCCCTCCGGTAAAGTGCCTAATTTTTTCCACCTGTGATAATGAGTTGTGCTCCAATTCGCTGCTCTGATGGCACATTGCGTGAATACACTTACATTAGTTCGGTAATGTCACAATTGCAAGGGAAGATGAACAAAACTTTTTGGAATACTAATTTTCAGAGGAAGCTCAGGAAGAAATTATACGCATATTCACTTGAGATCTCACACCCACTTGGAGATCGTACACAGGCACTTTGCAACTAAGCATGTAAGGGTTTCATCCTAGCCGACATTACCAGATAACTGCTTCATTGTCGCAATATTACTGTTACAACAAAGCCTCTGGTTATTCACCAAAGTTGACATCTCATTCTTTTTTAAATGCCCTGGATTAGATGTCTGCATTGGGATTGGGTCACGCTGGCGGCTTAAAAAACACTGCAGGTTTGTGCGGGATAGCAATGCAGGCTAACCTAGCTACAACAGGATCTCAGTCAACCAACAACATAGAGAACATTAAACAAGGTGTGTACACCACTAAAAGCAAGCAAAGTCCGACATTTGGAAACAATTCTCAGTTATATGTGACAGAAAGGGAAAAGAGCTGGACTTCGTGAGTTGTGACAAGTGTGAAAAAATTCTTGCCCTTGTGTTTAGGCGACACACCTGTGCTGTTGTCCCTGGTCAAAGCAAGCTGCTTTTCAAGAATAAACAACTTCTGCCCACACACATTAAACAAGAAACTGCGGACAAATGTGTGGACATGTGCTTTGAGGACATGCGGCCCTATGATCTGATCGCCGGGAAAGGCTTTAGTAACATACTGTAACACTTCGTTAATTTCGCTGCGAAATATTGCAAATTTTATGATATTTTACCTTACCCAGGCACTGTGTCCAGACATGTTGAGGGGCGAGAACAAGTACTGAGGGCGTCAGTAGAAGCTGAGATAAAGCCCATCATAGAAACATATGGATGTGCCATCAGAACAGACGTATGGATTACCATAAATGTTCATTCATATCCGGCACCATCCATTATACAACAAACAACTTGTACCTCATTTCCAGGGTTTTATTTGTGGCTCCCTTTGAGAATGGTGTGTCAAAAACAGGAGACTACTGTTTCAGAAACTTTGTGAATTTGGAATTGATGCATCACTTCCCCTTTTAATAGGGGCTTTTATTTTTATTGGTATTTCACAACAAATACAAATGTATTCTTTCATACATCTTCAGTATGCATGTAGAAAAAGAAAGGAAAAAGAAAATGAACAATAAAGGTGGGCCTATTGAGAGGGACAATTGGAATCACACATTATAGCACTCAAGACAAAATTTTCTACATCTTGTATCCATTTCACCCTGTTTTTTTCATATAATTCTTCTTTCAGTTTCAATTTGTATGTCAACATTTCCATCCCTTGCATTCTTTAATAATAGACAACCATTGTTTAGTATTTGGTGCATCTGGTTTCATCCAGTTCTTTGTGATGGTCTTTTTACTTGTAATGAGAAGTATTTTAGCCAGATATTGATCTTCTCTAGACACATTTCCTTCTAGGTGCCCCAGGTATAGTACCACACACATAAAAGGAATACTGTAACCCAGAGTCTCACATATAACTAAATGCACCTGTCTCCAAAATGGCTCTAGCTTTTTGCAACTCCAAAAAATATGTGTATGATGTCGTGCCATCTCTCCACACTTTCTCCAGCATTGTTGCTGCTGTGAAGTTTGTTTACTAGTGATTTGAGGAGTGATGAAAAAGCGAATCTGGTTTTTCCAAGCAAATTCCCTCCACCTACATGACTGCGTTGTGGTCTGATGGCATTTCCACATTCCAAGTCAAATCTCATCTGGAATCTCCTCCCCCAATTCTTTTTCCCATTTAGTTTTGACATATGCTGTGGAGTGTTGTCTACTTTCCAACAAACATGAATAGAGGATTGAGATTGCTTTGAGAATGTGTCTATTATAAGATGTTGCCAGAACTTTAACCAGGGGATGCACCTCGTCTTTTTAAATCTTCTTTACATAATAATCTCTCATTTGCAGATACCTAAACAGGTCTGCATTTCCCAGCCCAAACATATCTTTCATTTCCCGGAAACTTCTCATATTTCCCTCTAATAACAGTGCATATTGCAGTTATGCCCATATCTACCCACTGTCTATAGGTCTTATCAATGGATCCTGGAATAAATTCCTTATCAAAAGCAATCCATTTTAGAAGACTCATCCCCTCATCAAACTTCAACCGTTTTGCAACTGAATGCCATATATCTAGGGTAAAAGATGTTATTGGGTCAATCGCTTCCCTGAATTGGGGGGGGGTCTCCCTTTCTCCAATGTACGTTTGGGCCAGGAAATCACAATCATTTATTTCTATATCCTTTCAACGGGCCACAAAATTGATACTACACCAATTCAGCAATGGTCATATCTGAGCTGCATAAAAGTAGCTCCTCAGATTTGTAAGTGCCAGTCCTCCCATGCACTTGGGTAACTGGAGGGTGGAAAAGCGCACTCTAGGTCTCTTGCCCTCCCAGATGAATCTTGATATTAGCTTATCCCATTTTATAAACTGTGCTTGAGGGATTTTAATTGGGAGTGACTGGTATAAATACAATAATCTGGGTTGAATGTTCATCTTCACTGCATTTATTCTGTCAGTTAGGTCCATGGGGTAAGTAGACCAACGTGCAATATCAGATCTTATCATATCATTAACATTATCATAGTTATTACTATATAGCTCAGACAGATTTTTGTTATATGTACACAAAGATACTTCAGAGATTTTGCCTCCCAGTTTAATTTATGTTCTTTCATTTTTGGTGAAGGTATGGTATGAAATAAGAGCGTCTGTGTCTTAAACATGTTGAGACTATATCCAGAATAATCACTAAATCTTTCCAAAGTCTGTAGTAATCTCTCAAAATGTTTGACTGGATCATTCAGATATATCAACACATCATCTGCAAAAGATTTACTAGGCATAAGGCATTATTAGGCCTTACATGTATTTGGCTATGGAAAAAAACGATATGGAATTTTTATGGAAAAAAACAGATTGAGCCAATTTATAAATACATGTATTTATTTAAATCAAATTTTATCCAAAGGTGCAAAGAAAATTATTCAGAAGATGAAGTTTGCCCAGGTCACGGCCATCAGCAAAAAAGAAAAGCACAGACCGATTCGCAGATTGGGAAGATGATGCGTCCTTTGTTTCAGCGCCAAATACAGTCAATGACGAAATGGCTGAATATCTCAGCTCCCGGGTTTCTGATAACCTGGACCCAGACAGCATGCTTGAATGGTGGAAGTTCAATAAAGAGCAGTACCAAGCACTCTCACAGCAGTGGATGAGCCATCAGCAAAAAAGAAAAGCACAGACCGATTCGCAGACTGGGAAGACGATGCGTCCTTTGTTTCTGCGCCAAATACAGTCGATGACGAAATGGCTGAATATCTCAGCTCCCGGCTTTCTGATAACCCAGACCGCGTGCTTGAATGGTGGGAGTTCAATAAAGAGCACTACCAAGCGCTCTCAAAGCTGGAGCGTTAGTGTGCCTTCAGAGCGGGCCTTTAGTGTCTGTGGGCACATCTTGGAACAGAGACGCATGAGATTGGGGCTGCAGTCGGTCAGCAACATTCTCTTCCTCCATAGCAATATTGGCAAGTGATTCATTTGTTAAATTGTTTATTTTAAGTTATGCCATTACTGTTTGAGCCACTCAGCCTCTCGTTGCTATTTGTTATTTAGGTTATGCTACATAAAGCGGTGTGATGATGGTGATGCTATGAGTAGGCAAAGCAGAATATCTGCAACATCTGACAAATAATTTCCGTTTATCATATTGTGTTTTTGCAAAGCAGTCTATTTTTTTGTGTCGTGTGATGGTGCACGTTTTTTTTTTTTAAAAAAGATAGTTTAGCAGGTCATTCGAACAGCCATGTTGCTAAGAGCTTGTTAACTAATTTGGAGAAGAACAGAATATAAACCTGTCTTTATTTCATTTAAAAAACAAATGCAAACAATGAAATAGAAGCGCTACTCACAGTGCGGCAAAAGATGTGCAGGGAGATAAACGAAACAAATAACCCCAATCTCAATTAATAGCATAAATGGCATGTTTCTCTTGCGGGACGGGAGAAGACACAAAATTAAAGCATATCTATTACTGTACGGGTATAAATTCAAGTTTCACGGGTTGCGGGCGGGAGTGGACATACACATTGCGGGATTGGGCAGAGTTTGTAAGCTACCATTGAGTTTACATCTCAAGGAGTTCTGACATCACCTTGTTGATACTGATGTTGTCTATACGCAGCAACAGCTTGATCCTCTTGCCAGTTACAAGTGAGAGGATTTTCTAAACTTTCAATAAAACCAAAATGATTTTGAGTGTTTTTAAAGGGGAAATCTGGCGTAAATCAATCATATCCTGTTGTTTGAGGTAGCTAAGTGTTGTCAGTAGGAAAAAAAAAAGAAACAATTTGATGCAACACAGACCTAATGGTGAACTGGCAACTAACAGTGAATGAATGGGTAATTTCTGGTTCTTTTTCCTACAGACAGCATTCAGTGACCTTGAAAAACAGGGCTACTAACTGATTCACACCAGATTTCTCCTTTAAATCACATTTATATAGCTGACACCAATGTCAATCTTATAAGACCAACATGTCGTAAAAGCCAGGGATATCTTCGACTTACAGACAAGCGATATGATGACTATAAATCAAATATTAACAGCTAGCATCTATGCATAATGTTAACATCTTTCCTTACCACCACAGCAAACACCACACCATCCATAAAAGCTCTTAAGGTCAAGTAAAGGCTTTATCCATTTTATATACATGTTTCATATAAAGTCCACCAGTATAGTTATTCCTGGCATGATTCAATGCTAGATCTGCATATTTCAGCTCAGCTTAATCTTGAAAAATTGGTCATTGTGACTGCCTTCGCTGTTGAGGGCCACCATTTGATATTTGTATGACTAGGTCTAATTAGGTTTCTGTCACTTCAAAAACCTAACATGACAGGACTTTGGTGAAACAAACATTGTTAATGGAAGGTGCTAGTGGAAATCAGTAAGCTGCTGCAAATCTTGATTATGTTTCCTTTAGAATCAGTTTCAATGCAAATTCATAAACAACTTGAGCAGAATCTTCACAGGATTATAGGACAGATGTATCCAAGATTCAAGATGCAATACCTTACTGCTATGCAACCTGTGCAAGTTGCTAGGGATTTGCTTCAGTGTGCTAATTTACAAGGAAAAAAAAAACCCAAACACAGCAAACGTGAAACATAACACTTCCTTTGAGTACCTCACCCAGAATTACACACTACAGATAAAAAAGGAGGCAATCTGGTCTCCAAGCAAAAAAAAAATGCTCCCTGTGAATTCCAGTGCAAAGAATAAATTTTTACCTTCAATCTCTTGGGCGTCTGGGAAGAGGCTGCCTTAGTCTCCACAGTGACACAATCTCCAATTGTGGCATTTTGTTGAGCCTTTTCAGAAGTTCGTCCAGGAACTTTAGTTGATGTTCTTTGCTGAAGTTCACACATTAGCGGGGTGTGCCCAATCTCTGGGTCTCTTCTGTTATTCAGAAACATTTACACAATCTCAATCTTTTGTAAAGATTAGGCTTTATATCATTATATCTATGGCACACTAAACAGGGGACTGGACCAGTGAACGAAGCACGGCCGCAATCCCTGGCTGGTACACAAGATGTGAGTGATCGTGCAGCACATCTACAAGCAAGGTGACTAACCCTTGACTGCTCTCCAAGTACCGGATTAATAGCTGCCCACAGCTCTGTGCATCGGTATATGAGCTCTGAAAATGTGTGAGCTCTAAGTTCGTTCACTGCTCTAAATGTGTGTACATGCTAACCCCCCAGATGGGTTGAATACAGAGAACAAATCCCCTTACTCCCAGGGCAATTAAGCTTACACAACCACACATAACAATTTACTGTACCCCATCAAAATTTAAACATCTTACCCATCACTATGTGAGCTATCAGCAGGAGTTGATTTGCCAGGGCGCTCAATACCTACATCATTGTATTCTAGAATATCAAACAAAAAATTTAATTTTACATTTACATTTACATTTAGGCATTTAGCAGACGCTTTTATCCAAAGCGACTTACAAAAGAGGATAACATTCAAGCTACAACACAATGAACTAACAAGGAGTGCATATTGCTAACATAGAATCTGCGCTGTTTTAAGTTGAAAGTGCAATAGTGTAACACAATATAGAGAAATTAAATTATTAACTGCATTCTCAAAGTTTACACCAGGAGATATTCTTGGAAGAGCTTAGTCTTCACGAGTTTCTTGAAGGTGAAAACATTAATTCCTCAATTAGGTATACCTGTGTCAAATGTCTGTCTATCAATCACTGGACTAAAATCATGTCCCTCTCCACTTTTTCGGCCTTTTTCGCCAACAGCTGTTTCATGTTCATTCATATAGTTCTCATTTTCTTTTTCTCCCTCTGTAGAATCACCAATCGGATCTTCTTCTGTAGAATCTTCAGTATCTGAAGCAACCTTCGCAGGCTTTCTTACTGATGGGAAAACAATGTCATAGGATATTTGACGATTAATGGACTGGACCAAAAACAATACTGGCTCAGATGACTGACATTAGGCAACTATACCTCTGGGTTTTTTCTTGGTTCTCCTTTGCTGCACTCTGGCTCCTACAGATGTTTTTTCTTTATTCATTTTTCTTCTTTCTTCATCTGCTAAAATCTTTCCAAGCAGTTCTGTGAAAAAATCTAGATCCAAACGGCGTTTCTCTCCTAACACATAAACACAAATGAAGAAAGGTAATCCTTATTAATAAAAACATCAAACATTAAATGTCCTCCACAAATATTGGCACCTGACAGTAAAAATCCTGTAAGTAATACAAAAAAGTTATAATGAATGCTCTTTTCAGATTTTGACCAATTTTTTTCCGATCCCACCTTTAATTGAAGCAAACTGATTTGAGAGAAAAAAAAACATACATCAAAAAATATTATATATATTTATTTATATATATTATATTATTTTAGATCATTTTACCTGTGCTTTGATAAAATAGCACTAAAGACTACATAACTATAGGCTACAGGTAGGAATGCACATGTGCCGTAAAACTGACAAAAAATAAAAAAGTAACTATTGTCCTTTTAAAATTACTGTTTAAACACAAATATTTCTAGCCATAATGAATAGATATATTGTAAAAAACAAAAGCCCTACTGAAAGCTTTGTCTATCCTCCAGGCGTTGGCACGTTCTTCTTTCTTAAATTTGTTCTGGGAATGTAAAGAAGAAAAAGAAAATTTGATTTTCTTAACCACCTTAAAAAAAAAAAAAAAAAAAAAAAAAAAAATCATACCTTAATCTCCGAGCGAGCTCGGTGTGGAAACATTGAGCCAATCATTGAGAAGTCTGTGCCCACCATACTGATGGCGAGAAAAAACATATCTGTCTCTGAGAAGACAAAAGCACACAACAAACACGTAAACACCATCACTTCATAATTTCTAGAGTTGAGAACTGGTGATGAAAGAAAAAAAAAAAAAGAAAAACAGAGGTACTGTGTATGAGGAAAACAGAATAGAATGTTCACTGTTCCACTGATGTCTATTTTTAGCATCAGTCAAGCACTGCTTCTCTTGTTTGCCCAGACTGATATACATGTGTGTATGAGTGTGTCTGCCTTCTTTACATGTTTGTGAAATGGGTGCATAACATTGTGACTTAATTTTGATTTAAAATGTCACTCAAACTGACTGACCTTGACTTGACCAGGGCTTAGTGTAGCTGCCCTTACGGAAACTGGAGTAGGTAGTGGTTGAGCCACGCTCAAAGATGGGGTCTCTGTCGTCAGAAAAGTTTGGTCCCTTGTTACGTAGTACCTCTACAGTCAAACTAGCAGAGGAAAAAGGAAACTGTCAGAGTCAAAGTCAGGACATCCAAACTGGCAGATCTCTTCCATCTTCTGACTCATGATCAAGTGAATATGCTGAAACTTTCTTGTGGAAATAAGTAGATATTACCTGCCCAAGATGATGCAAAGCAAAGACTCACAAGCCATCTTGCAGCAAATGCCTAACTTTGTGAGGTTAGGTTAGGTTACTTTAGCTGCGTGATGCAAAGTAACCCAACTGAAATTCCCTCACTAAGTTAATTAGCCTACTTGGTTATTTGAGCAGGATTTTATTTGTGTAGTATATCGCATATTCTTGTTGTCAAGCTCTTTCCTTGAAGATAAATATCAAAATATTCATTTATTGGTTGATTTATTAACCCTAACAGCAACCCCGTGCATTTAGTAACTGCTAAGCAACTGCAATGAAAAAATCCTAGCACCGCCACTGGCAACGACTTAGAGAGGATGTGGAAGTTGAAAGCAACTTCCATACCCTGTATGCATCACCCAGGATTTAAACCACTGACCACCCATTACAATGTTGTTAGTGTTCTGACTAGGTGAAATACTCCGCAAGAGGCATAGTAGGCATAGAAAGAATGAATAAGTGTGTTTGTGTGTATGTGGTCAGATCAGGTCTTTAATACTAATAGTATTTAGGTTTAGTGGTAACACAAAAGGCCAAGTATTATTATTAAAGTATTATATTCGCACACACAGATCCGCTATTAACAAGCTGCTTATTAACATGCAAATTAACAACATACTAGCCATTTGTTAGTCACTACAAATCACTTATTAACACCTTATTCTGCATAACTTTATTCTACCCATAATAGACCGTTATCTCAGAATTTTTCCAATATTAACTCCTAATTACTGTTTATTCTCAGATAGTAAGTTAGTTGTTGTATATGAATTATGATTTTAATATGCTTTGGTTAGTGTGGGGCTTATAAGATGGTAGTACAACAGGAGCAGTTATTCTCCTTCAGTAATACAGAGAAAAGATGGTCTATTCATAGGAACAAAACCTAAAGCTACAAGTTCTAATCTTGTCCAAATAAGACCTAATTACTTTTTTTTTTATTGAGAACAACTGTTTCTGAGAATACCTGCTCCTGTTGCACTAGCACCTTATAAGCCCCTTACTGAGCAAAACATATTAATATCGTAATTCATATACAACAACTAACTTACTATGAATAAGCTGTAATTAGGAAGTAATACTGGCAAATGTCTCAGTTAATGGTATACTAAGGGTAAAATAATCTCATGCAGAATATGGTATTAATAAGTGATGTGTAATGACTAACAAATGACTACTACATTATTAATTTGCATGTTAATAAGTAGCTTGTTAATGGCAGATCTATGTGTGCTAATATAAAATGTTACCAACGTCCTATATGGAGGGCAGATCACATCCACAGATGCTTTGTGCTATGCGCACGGCTCTTTGCAGTGAACCTTTTGTTTGGTGGCAGAATACTTTCAAACCATGCAGTGATGCTTCCCGTCAGGATGCTCTCTGTGGTGCCTCTATAAAAGGCCTTCAGGATCTTTGTTTGCATACCAAACTTCCTTAGTCTGAGGTGGAAGAGACATTTTTTTGACAATGCTTTTTTGACAATCTGATCAGTGTGGCTATCCCAGGTAAGGTATTCTGTGATGTTAACACCAATGAGCTTGAGGTTGTTGACCCTTTCCACTGTAGAACCATTGGTGATAATTGATTTCCTTTCTTCCTGAAGTTCACCATCAGCTCCTTGGTCTTTGCAACACTGAGAAAAAGGTTGTTGTCCTGACACCACTGTGTTAAGTTGCTGATCTCACTCCTGTAGGCCGTCTCATAATTGTTGGTAATCAGGCCAATTACAGTGGTGTAATCAGCAAATTTAATTACCATATTAGAACTATACATAGCTGGTCGTGAGTGTACAAGCAAAAAAGAGAGGGCTCAGGACACAAACATGAGGAGCACCTGTGTTGATGGTCAAGGGGGTTAAAGTGATGGAACCCTTTCCCATCACCTGATGTTGCCCTGACAAGAAGTCCAGGATTCAGCTGCATAGACTGGTATGTAAACCTGAGCTTGCTGTCAAGAACACAGGGGACAATGGTGTTGAATGCAGAGCTGGACCTCTCTGGACCTCTCATTTCTGACAGTAACTCAACAGACAGCCATTCATCAGTCTCAACAGTTGGCAACACAGGTGAATACAACTAATGGTGAAATTGTCATGGGGGGATCATGCTCTATTTCAGAATGTCAAAGTACATGTTGGATCAGTTGGATAGGATTGGAGGAAGGCAGCCCTGGTCTCACAGGGTCAAATGATGCCATCTCCATCTCCATAATCACCTTGACTGAAGACAAGTCTATCCCATGGCCTACATGACATTACTCCTTCTCCACGACTTCAAAGCAGCCATGGTCTCTGGAACGTGCTGGACACAAACTGATTAACCCTGTCTGGATCAGTAGGCTACATGGACCCTGATCCCAATATAGATTAATGCCCATTTATTTTGCTTTTGTTTTTCCTGTATCTTTCTTCTTCTTTTCTATTGAGTTAATACTCATTACTCAATTTCACTACATGCCTTACATAGTATTTCAACGTATATACCAAACTAGATGTACCGCATAGCAATACATGGTATGACCGCCGCAATGTATTGAAATGTGAGAACTGGTGGCATGACAAGTGTGTGGTAGAACAGTGTTGTGAGGTGGGAATTAGATTGGAAACTAGCATTCTCTAGATAATAGGCAAAATAACATTTTGTACAATTACAGCACCCCCTATGGACCAAATTTTATAGCACGTGCAGTGGTTTTAGAGGTCTTTGTGCTGATTGTGCGTGACGTATTTTGTGCAGTTCCCACCTTTTCGGTCCAAGATATTGGCAACTCAAAATCCCAATTTTTGCATTTACCCTTATCACTAAGTGGCACTATGCTTCATGTGAGTGTTTATGGGCTGGGTCGATACACCTCTGTAACACTGACATACTAACAGAAACTCGTTGTCTTGGGCAAAAATGTTGTTATTTAACAAAAACTGTTTTTTGACACCTAGCTTCGGCGATAAACAGCGCCCCCTATGACGAAATGTCACAAAATTTAGTACACATGACAAGAAAGCTCTTTAGAGATGGCCTGCCAACTTTGACCAAATTTGAGCAATTAAAAGCCAAGATATGTACTTTTGAAAAATGTTAAGCTACGAGTTCAATGTTCATTGACGTGTAACTTCGAAACAATTTATCTCAAGATAAATCCTTTGATAACTTTTTGTCAGCATTCTCTGCAGATGACGTATACCAAATTTGGTGAGATTCTCATTAACGGCCTATGACGGGTTCGTTCAGATTCATTTTCGCAATGTTCAAATTTCATGTAAATTGTTTTCGTTGGAAGTGGGCGACAACCAGTGTTTTCCATGCGTGAGGTTCAATAGATTTCACGATAAAAAAAAAAATGTTGTAAACATTAGCATTCTCTAGATAATAGGCAAAATGACATTTTCTACAATTACAGCGCCCCCTATGGACCAAATTTTATGGCATGTGCTGTGGTTTCAGAGGTCTTTGTGGTGATCGTACATGACATATTTCGTGCAGTTCCCACCTTCTCGGTCCAAGATATTGGCAACTCAAAATCCCAATTTTTGCATTTACCCTTATCACTAGGTGGCGCTATGCTTCACGTGAGCGTTTATGGGCTGGGTTGATACGTCTCTGTAACACCAACATACTAACACAAAATCGTTATCTTGGGCAAAAATGTTAACGAGTTATTTAACAAAAACTGTTTTTTGACTCCTAGCTTCGGCGATAAACAGCGCCCCCTATGACGAAATGTCACAAAATTTAGTACACATGACAAAAAAGCTGTTTAGAGATGGCATGCCAAGTTTGACCAAATTTGAGCAATTAAAAGCCAAGATATGTACTTTTAAAGAATTTTAAGCTACGTGTTAAATGTTCATTGACGTGTAACTTCGAAACAATTTATCTCAAGATAAATCCTTTGATAACTTTTTGTCAGCATTGTCTGTAGATGACGTATACCAAATTTGGTGAGATTCACATTAACGGCCTATGACGAGTTCGTTCAGATTTGTTTTCGCAATGTTCAAATTTCATGTAAATTGTTCTCGTTGGAAGTGGGCGTCGACCAGTGTTTTCCATGCGTGAGGTTCAATAGATTTCACAATAAAAAAAAAAATTGCTGTAAACATTAGCATTCTCTAGATAATAGGCAAAATGACATTTTCTGCAATTACAGCGCCCCCCTATGGTCCAAATTTCATGGCTTGTGCTGTGGTTTTAGAAGTCTTTAGGGTGATCGTGCATGACATATTTTGCGCAGTTCCCAGCTTCTCGGTCCAAGATATTGCCAACTCAAAATCCCAATTTTTGCATTTACCCATATCAGTAGGTGGCGCTATGCTTCAAGTGAGTGTTTATGGGCTGGGTCGATACGTCTCTGTAACACCGACATATTACAAAAATTTCGTGTTGTTGGGTGAAAGGTTCATCGAGTTATTCAGCGAAAACTTTTGCCGGTCTCCCCCTCTTTGACGGACACTGGCACAGTGGGGGGGGGGCCCTTGGGGGCCAAAAGCTCATATTCGCTCACAAACTTCTAGGGCTACATGCCTACAAACATTCATCTCCCCCTGAGTTTAAGTGTCCCGGGAATCGTTGACGGAAAATCGGTGAAACAAAAAAAAAAAAAAAAAAAAAAAAAAGGGGAAAAAACGTGCAGCAACACCAATATGACCGCCGCTAGCGAAGCGTGTGTGGAATGTGTGGAATTACAAATGATCCCAACATTCCCAGGAAGAGGAAAGTTGATGCAGATGGAAGGCTGTTTCAAGAAAGATGGGAAGGTGAGAAACCGATATGTCTATTATTATTATTTCCATTTATGCATTTAGCAGACGTTTTTATCCAAAGCGACTTACATTTTGTCAACTATCAAGTGTTCAGGGCAGTCTCCCCTAGAGCAACTTAGAGTTAAGTGCTTTGCTCAAGGGCACAACGGTGGCAGCTGGGTTTCGAACCCACAACTTTTCAGGCTACTTGCACGCTAGCCAGGTTCCCTAACCACTACACTACCACCGTCCGCATATTATATTATTATTATTATATGTCTATTATTATTCACTTGGATAGTTTGATCCTTGATTGATGGAGTAATGTGGGTTTCTTAACCTGACAAAGTACATTTTTTGTTATATTAACAGAGCTACTAGCAACCTTTTTTTCCATCTATGCAAATGCATATGTGATATTTGTGATTTGAATAAGTAATAAATTCAGAGTTATTTAACATTTAGGAGTAGTTACATTTGGTTACATTTATACTGTCTTACAGTTACACATGGCCCTTTGAGGGCAACCATTACGCTGATGTGGCCCTCGGTGCTCTATCATGTGTGAGCATTATTTTAGCCGCTATTTTATCTGATGACCTGTGATATTGGATGCAACTGTTTGATACTAACGCATCTTCCCAGCTCTATTGGGCACAGCTTCCAGCCACCACGAGTAATTGGTATTTCTGAGCCATTTGTCGCTAAACTTACATTTAGCCTACCCATTACATGCCTTGTCTCAAGACTATTGACTACCACAGCAACAACAACGCTGAGGTGTGACATCAAGCAAGCGCCAGTCTAGCAGTCGGTAGCCTAAGCAGATATGGAACATGTCCAGTAGAATCTTGAGACTCAAAATGATGTAAAACTTTTCTTTTTCCTTTCTTAAAGTGTAGGCTAAAAGCTTTTAATGATATGCCTGGAGATATTTTCTCTGAAATTAAGAAAAGTAAAATTTAGGATCCCTGGATTGAAATTTAAGACAAATTAAGACTTTTAAAGGTCTTTTTCAGGAAAACAGTATTTAAGACTTTAAGGACTCGTGGTCACCCTGAATAAACACTGGATGCTGGGAAGCCTGCAAATTGTTTGCTTAAGACAAGCAGTCCAAAAACATGGATTACTGGAGCCATGTCCTGTGGTCTGACGAGACCAAGATAAACCTGTTTGGCTCAGATGGTGTCCTGGACACCATCACACCAACAGGTTTAGAAAAAAAAAATCCTTTTCTCAAAGGGATTTTCATTAGGAACCAGGAAGGGTTAAATGCTGACATAAAAAATACTTAAATGTGTTAATCCTGTGTTTCTCTACAGTGACCAACAGAGATTGGAAACAGCAAAAGATGAAAAAAGAAAAGATGACATTGGAAGTTTTAAATGAATGCAGTAAATTCTGACCTCTCCTCATCAATGATCAGTGAACCATCCTCTGCCACCTTCACCTGGGGTACAAGGAGCGGTTCACTGGACTCAGATTCAGACAAATTAGCCACATCTTCCTCTTGTGCCTGCTCCTTTCCCCCAATGCGTTGTTCATGCTGTGTTGAGATCTCCTCTGAGCTGTATATTCAAATAAATTTTTGCACAGTCAATTCAACATAATTATGACAACAGTAGTAGTAAAAAGATAGAAAACTTTGCTGAATAGGGGGCCTGCACTACGAAAAGGAGTTTAACCTACCCTGGGTTACCTTGCAAACTCAGGGTTAAAAAAACCCAGTTGTCTTAACTGGTGTAAAATGGTACTATGACACTAATTTACATGTTAATGTGTCTACTCAGAGCTTATGACCAATTATTTCTGCAGTGTAATCTTACTCAACTGTGGAATACTCAGATATGATGCTACTTTAAAGAAATAAGATAAAATAGTAACACCACAGTGACACAAATGCATGTGGAGCCCATTACAAATGCTCAAGTCAATTATTTGCCATAATTTTCTTGTCTTCATATTTTATTTTATCTATAGGTATAAGATGACTGAACATCATAGACCTACAGATCATGTACATGCAGGAGCTACACCGACATTGTACCACTAGCTTAACTTTTGTCATCTGATAATTCAAAATAGTAGAGAGTGAATGAATTATTAAATTAATGGTTGCTTTGCATATGTTACCTCAGCTGTACGAACAACTGTCAGACTGTGTGTGGATCTACATTATTGTAGGCTATGCATGTGTAAATTATAGCCTACAATGCCTCCCCAATTATATCTATCTATCTATCTATATGTGTATGTATATATATATATATATATAGAGAGAGAGAGAGAGAGAGAGAGAGAGAGAGAGAGAGAGAGAGAGAGAGAGAGAGAGAGAGAGAGAGAGAGAGAATATATGTTTGCATGTTCATGTCAATTATAGTAAGGATCATCTTCTGTATGGTATAGTTTTACAGAATATGATGCAGGAATATTTGAAATTTTGATATTAGGCCTAGGCCTATAACCTGTTCATTCCAGACATTTATAGTGTGTGCAGAATTATTAGGCAAGTTGTATTTTTGAGGATTAATTTTATTATTGAACAACTACTATATTCTCAATCAACCCAAAAGACTCATAAATATCGAAGCTGAATATTTTTGGAAGTTGGAGTGGGGCTTTTTTAGTTTTGGCTATCTTAGGAGGATATCTTTGTGTGCAAGTAACTATTGCTGTGCAGAATTATTAGGCAAATTAATAAAAACCAAATATATACCCATCTTTACCCATTTATTTTTGCCAGGCAAACCAATATAACAACTCAAAATTTACGAATAAACATTTCTGACATTCAAAAACAAAACAAAACAAATCAGTGACCAATATAGCCACCTTTCTTTACAAGGACACTCAAAAGCCTTCCATTAATGGATTCTGTCAGCTTCTTGATCTGTTCACCATCAACATTGCGTGCAGCAGCAACCACAGCCTCCCAGACACTTCAGAGAGGTGTACTGTTTTCCCTCCTTGCAGATCTCACGTTTCATGAGGGACCACAGGTTCTCTATGGGGTTCAGATCAGGTGAACAAGGGGGCCATGTCATTATTTTTTCATCTTTTAGACCTTTACTGGCCAGCCACGCTGTGGAGTATTTGGAGGCATGTGATGGAGCATTGTCCCGCATGAAAATCATGTTTTTCTTGAAAGATGCCGACTTCTCCTTGTACCACTGCTTGAAGAAGATGTCTTCCAGGAACTGGCAGTAGGACTGGGAGTTGAGTTTGACTCCTGACATCCTCAACCCGAAAAGGTCCCACAAGCTCATCTTTGATGATACCAGCCCATACCAGTACCCCACCTCCACCTTGCTGGCATCTTGAGTTGGAGTGCAGCTTTCTGCCCTTTACTGATCCAGCCACGGGCCCATCCATCTGGCCCATCAAGACTCACTCTTATTTCATCAGACCATAAAACCTTAGAAAAATCTGTCTTTTTTTCATTTTTCAGCCATCCTTACCTTGGCATGTCCCTGAGTATTGCACACCTTGTGCTTTTTGACCATCCAGTAATGTTGGAGCTCTATATGGCAGAACTGGTAGCAAATGGCATCTTGGCAGCTTCATGCTTGATTTTCCTCAATTCTTGGGAAGTTACTTTGCGCCTTCTTTTTTCAACGCACTTCTTGCGACCCTGTTGGCTATTTGCCATGAAACGCTTGATTGTTCTGTGATCCCGCTTCAAAAGCTTGGCAATTTCAAGGCAGCTGCATCCCTCTGCAAGACATCTCACCATTTTAGACTTTTCAGAGTCTGTCAAATCTCTCTTCTGACCCATTTTGCCAAAGGAAAGGAAGTTGCCTAATAATTATGCACACCTGATATAGGGTGTTGATGTCATTAGACCACACCCCTTCTCATTACACAGATGCACATCAGCTGATATACTTAATTGGTAGTAGGCTTTCAAGCCTATACAGCTTGGAGTAGGATATGCATAAAAAGGATGATGTGGTCAAAATACTTATTTGTCTAATAATTCTGCACGCAGTGTATTAGACATATTAGACATAACCGTCTACAATTTGGAAAAACAACAGACTATATTTTTGCTTAACTGTAAAGGCTACAAATGCAAGCTACACTTGCACTTCGAAGAGCAAAGAGGAAGTATTTTGACTCCTGACAGTTCAGTCAAGTAAAGCAGTAGGCTATTTGGAAATGGATAGGCTACCTACAGTCTACAAGTGGAGTTAAAGAAATGTGTGCATTTACAATCGTAGTCCATTGGCCATCACTCATTTCACCCGAAAAAGTGAAAGTAACCTTGCACTGTATTGCATATATAGGCTGCATAACTTATCTGGCCATGTTGCGGGTTCATTTGAGAAGTTGTTAAACTACATTTTCCCCACACAGTTAATGTCATAGCTAGCTTTGTTTTGCATGCTAGTCACCCATGAAAATCTGCTTTGTTCCTTACCAAGATGAGCCCAGGTCACTGCTGTTTAAATACCCAGCGTTAATAGCAGCATTTTATTTACAAATTTTCTTTAAATGTTGCCAGCATACAGTGGTTTGTAGGTGTATATTGGGTTGTTATGGTGTTGCAGGATTAATTTGGCCCAATCATGAGCTGTCCACGGAGTACTGTATGGCTTTGCAAAATTTTATGATATTCTTCTTTCCCCAAAGTCCCTTGAAATCTGTACGAATCTCTTGTTCTGTACCTCTTACCCGGTAACTTTTAATGGGAACAAAGTTTGAAGAACATATTCATCATTTCAGATAAAATGATGAAATTATGAATTATATCACTAACAAGGGCTTCATGTCTTATTCCTTTGCAATATTTCCTATTCATATTAATAGGTGTTTCCTTGAAAAACAAGGAGGTATTTAATGGTTTTAAAACTTTTGACCGGTAGAGTGTGTGTGTGTGTGTATGTCCTGCAATTATGTGCGGACACTTGCAATCATTAAGTCTCTCCAGTTTAAATGTGTAAACAGTGCAATTTAATGATCCACGTCGTCTAACTAGCTAAATTGTTTAATGCACTAGTGGCATTATTCTTAATCAGATTATAGCAGTATAATTTATCAATTTAATGTATATTGATAGGCAATCAGCATTCACTTACACAACAATACAATTAGCAGTCAGAGCAAGAGTGGCAGGACACACCTAACCCCTCCAACTGCAAGTGACTGTAATTTCCCATGTTGGACTTTATTTTATAGAGAACATTGGTCGGGAGGGTGAGAGAATTTTGATTTTTAAATGTCTTCATGCGTTGGAGTGATCCTTGACTCTTTGCGCCTATGTGTCTCAGAATTGAGGACAGAGGGGCGGTTCAACCCTGAACTGAGCAAGAACATAACCTGCTCAGAGCAGCAAGAGACGCAGCACGAATCGCCATGGCAGCATACCTTGGTTAAAACTTAACCACCTATCGTATTACAGGTTAACCGGGAAGCTATATCACTAATAACCAGAATAAGCCAGAAAAACAGTTTCGTAGTACAGGCGCCAGGCACTGAATTAGAGGCCGTAGACTTAGTGGACATGTAAAGCAGAGTTCTTATGGAAAGTAGCCTTTGTATACTTACTCCAAAAGTCAAAATTATACGTTTTTTTAACTGAAATGCTAATTTACAACATTACTACGTGCATTTTCCTTCAAAATCAGATGGTTATTCTAAACTTTTGAACAACACTATACCAGCTTCACTGAATTTAATATTTGTAAATAGATAATATACCTTTGAGAGGGAACTGGTGAACAAATGTTGGCTTCATTGGTTTGCTGGTCCTTCTCCTGATACCTAAGAAAATATTAATGGGGGACATGCCTACAGAGTTTCATCACTGGAAGCAGATACAGATTACATGAATCACACAAAATATTTGCAGTCTATTCATATTGAGTAGAAGAACAGGCCTATACTTCATTGGGTTGGTTTTTGGCAGATAGTAGATAAGCTCCCTCATGGTCATCTTGCTGTGGTCCTTCAGAGTCGCATACTGCATTCTTTTCATCTTTTCTGTTAAGTTCTTCTGGCTCTAGTGGACACAAAATTACATTACCATGCAACAACAAAAACAAATGTTCTTTGTTCTTCCTGAAAACAGAAATAGGACATTTCATAGCTTTCAAAGTGATGTCCCATTTCAGTACCACTTGATAAAGCATTATAAAGGTATTCATAAAGGGTCATAAAGTATCCATAAAACCTCATAATAACTACAGAGATATATAGACAGATACATATACAACATTGCATTGCTATGACTCAGGTGCTTGAATTTAAAAGGATAGAAAACAGAGAGAGACATAGACACACAGGTACATCACATTCATCAAGGGAATAATAATTAGATAAAAAGTGGTAGGTAGGGTAGAAGAGGAGACGGGACGTCATTGCACATGAGGGTGTAATTTCATGTGGAATGAAATATATCATGCAATATACCATAGTCCCAGAATTGCACAATTAGGGAAATGGCACAAATGGCTCATTTACAGTCCCAAGAGCCCAGGGAAAAAGTGTGTTTGTTCTACTGTTTATGACTCTGTACCTCCTACAAGAGAGCAGCAGGGTGAACAGGTGGTGTGCAGGGTGTTGGGGGGGTCTTGGACCTTCTATAATCTGGACAGGCACCAGGAGGTGGCAATGTCATTCAGGGATGGCAGATGGCAGCCTGCTTTTTTTCCCCCAATAATTTTCTAACCTCTTAACACATCAGACTTTATCAACAAGAATAGCAGTTGCATGTACATAGGTAAATATGTACGTAGGTACATGCATGTACCTATATGGGCCTATAACAGGTAGCCTATTGACATTTGTGTTGCTGTCTCTTAATTCCAAATGTTAGCATTTTATGCTATGCCAATATCAACACCACAATCCACAGGCTACAAAGTACATGGGAAGTCATGGGGCTCTATTTTCACGATCATATGCGCATTGTCTAAAGTCTGTCGCGCAAGTTGCTTCTGGTATTTTGACAGCGGGAAAAGCGAACACTGCACCAGGCGCATGGTTCAAAAGGGTTGGTCTTAAAGTACTTCATTAGTCATGGGTGTGTTTTGGGCGTAACATACAATTAACCAATCAGGATTTATACTCTCATTCCCTTTAAAAGCCAGCGGCGCATTTTCCATGGTGTGTTGCTATTATGATGGCGAATTTACCCAGAAGACAGGAGCGTTTTTCGATGGAGGAGACCGATCTGTTAGTGCGTGAGGTAAAAGCGCGTGAACAGGTTATCTTCGGGGATGGAAAGAATCCCCCCAAACCTCCACGGGTCAAGGAAGTATGGGAGGAAATATCCTCAGTTGTGTCCTCCGCCTTTGGCAAAAAAAAGAACATCCGAACAGTGCCGAAAGCTGTACAATGACGTTAGAAGACGGGGGAAACAAAAGCTTTCAACGCAAAGAAAAAAAATCAAAAACAAATGGGAGGTGGAGGTCCATCAGACACCATGACACCATGCGCATGTCGCGAATGCACAGTGTGCCGCGGCAAGATGGGGCCCATGAAGTGCCACAGCCATTGGGCTGTTTGTGATGCAAGTTTGGCTGCAGTAACTACATCTATCAATAATGTTTGCCTGTCTCTAAAGGTTTATGAAAAAACTGCCTGATTAATAGGCCATTTAGTTTTTTGGGGGGAGGTGGAGGGGACTTAATTAAACTACACGTAATCTGTAATTTGAAAATGCAAAAAATATCTGTCGTCATGAATATTGTCATAAGCCCATAGGACAGACCTGTCTAACTGTAATTATTTGGTGTCATTCAGTAAGGCTCAAGGCTCAGAGAAAATTTGAAGTACACAACTAGCAGAGCAAGTTTTAAATGTTATTTTTATTTTATTTTATTTGCATTTACTCAACAGTAACAGCACAGTAGATAGCGACAGGAAACAAGTGGACAAGATTTATGGCATCAGAGATGTTTGGCCACTGTGAGAAACATCAAACTAATAATAAAACTAGGGTTTTAACATAATTGTAAACCTGGGTATAAAGATGTGTCGTATTTATGAAAATGTATTGCTGAAAAGTAGTGCTGTCAATGTTAACGCATGTGTTTAATGTAAAAATTTTAACAAGTTATTTTTTTTCCGCAAATTAATCATGCAGACGCCTACATCACACTGCCAGCGCCCTCTTCATTTACAAGGGCTGTGATTGATTGACTTCATCCACTCACTTTGTTTTGTTTGCCAGTGTGTTTCAGTACCCCACTGTAGGTACTTTTAGCAACATGCTAGTCCTCTGAGTTCACAATTTCTTCATCAATAAGATTGACAATATAAAATCTTATATTCCTGAAACAATGACCCCTCTGTAACACATTTGTCACTCAGTTCACTCAAGTACCTCCAAGCTACGCCATCCTCCCAGCTTTCTGGAGGTGGCGTCTCATTTAAAACCTACCTCTTGCCACTTGGATGTTTTACCCTCACGTCTTTTCAGTGAGGTTTTTGTGATCATCTGCCCTCTTGTGCAGGCTATAATCAATAGCTTTTATCTAATGGAGTGGTCTCTTCCAGTTTTAAGCATGCAGTAGGGAAACCTCTACTTAAAAAGCCTAGTCTTGATACCAATGACCTTAAGAACTATAGGCCTATCTCTAAGTTACCATTTCTCTCCAAGATCCTGGAAAAGGTAGTCCTCGCTCACGTCTCTTCTCATTTAAACAGTTTTTAGATCTCTACATAGTACTCAATCAGCCCTGATAAAAGTTCACAAAAGTTCTGGTTCCTGTGCTCTTCCTGTGTTCTCTTCGATCTTAGAGCAGCATTTCACAGTAGATCAATCCATTCTATTAAAAAGACTGGAGGCTGAAGTTGGTCTATAGGACTCAGTACGAACATGGTTTAAGTCCTATCTGAGTGATATAACCTTTTCATTAGGCCGATGACACTCAGTTTTACCTTCCAGTTACTCCTGATAACACTGGTTCATTGGTAAACGTGTTTAACTGTCTTAATGACATCAAAAGCTGGATGGCTAGGAATTTCCTACAACTTAATGAAAATAAAACTGAAGTAAATCATATCTGGACCTGGCAAAATGACATTTTGTACAACTACAGCGCCCCCTATGGGCCAAATTTTATGGTACTTCCTATGTTTTCAGAGGTCATTGTGATGATCGTACACAACAAATTTTGTGCAGTTTCCGCCTTCTCGGCCCAAGATATTGCCAATTCAAAATCTCAATTTTCATATCACTAGGTGGCGCTATGCTACAAGTGAGTCTTAATGGGCTGGGTCGATACTCCTCTGTAACACCGACATATCACAAAAATTTCATGTTGTTGGGTGACATGTTCATTGAGTTACTCAGCAAAAAACTTTTGGCCGTGTCCCCCTCTTTCCCCCCCCCTTTGGGGTCAAAAGCTTCTAGTCGTTCACATCCTACTAGGGCTACATGCCTACAAAGATTCATGTCCTCCAGCATTTCAGTATTGGCAATCGCTGATGGAAAAATCAGTGGAGAAAGAGTTAAAAAAACATTATTTTTGCTATTATTATTTTTCCCTTTTTGGTATATTTATTTTGAAGCACTTTGGATCAACCCTGTTGTGAGAAATGTGCTATATAAATAAACTAATTTGACTTCACTGTATACAGTTTGTAAATAATTTAAGACATTGTTTCGAATTCAGTGGCAGGATTTCCTGATTGTACTGTGCCTATCTTTCAATAATGTTTTAAATTCAGCGTTTTGTCAGCAGGCTGTACTTAGGCAGTCATGAGAACTTTGCTTGTTTTGCTTGCACTGTCTGCACTAACTTGGGGCATGTGTGACATACAAGCTTGTGAGGGTTTCATACTAGCATACAACAGCATACAACACAATCAGATAACTGCTTCATTATCACAATGTTACTGTTGCAAGTGAAAACTTACAAAGCTGTGTATTTGCCAAAGTTGGCATGTCATTCTCCTTAAATGTGCACAGAAATAATAATGGGCTTCACCAAAAAGTAAGTAAGTAAATGCAGCCATTTGTCCCTTAGCTCCTGTTATTTAGATATAAAACTATAAGACTATTGCTGTTCTGCCCATTTGCTTCCTTTCTTCCTTCACAGATATTCTGTGATCTGGAATAGTTAGGATTCTGTGGGGTGGGCACAAGTCTAATACAGGAGAGCATGGACTGGGCGAATTAGCCATTGGCGGGTAGCACTACACTGAGTTAAGCGGGATAACGTAACACAGACAAACATTTAGCATTGGCCTGATTTCTCCATTTATTTCTGCAGAAAGCGAAGAAAATATTAAATTATTTTGTTACAAACTTCCTATTTTTTTCTTTCTAACAAAATACAAATTGTGAAATGTTTTGTAATTAAATATATATTTTAAACACATTTAATCCATCCATCCCATAATTATCATATTTTTCCCCTCAAATTGAATTTGCTTTGGAACGTGGTGATAAAGAACTACAAAGGAAGCTGGTAGTGCATGTGAAGTTGCTGGTTTGAGTGCCTCCACTTGTCGATCAAAACAAGCCAGATTCCCTGAACATGTCTTTGCAACAAAAGGCAATGATGTTCATCATGGGATATAACCTCTATGTTACAGTAATTGATGGCGGAGTACTACTCAAAAAAGAAGTTGGTTGTGTCTCATATCCAAGCTAATCATGCTAATAAACACAAAGCATACAAATCACATGTGGTTAACTTCTGATTGGATGTCCCAAATTTTCATTTATTAGAGACTGAAAATATTTTTGGTGTTTAAGTTCCATGTCATGCCTTCATGGGATTTTCTTTAAAAGTCGTGTCCATGGGCTTTTTAATGGGATGGCTCTCGGGGTTGGAATGTTCCCGGTAAGTCCATGCAACACATTACAGCTTGTGTAGACTTCAGGTCTTAGTCCTCCCAGGTCAAACTATATGCTATTGCACTAACTGTGCAACATCCCTTCAGATGGGGCTCCTAATTTAGTTGATTTTGACAACAACCTTTATAAGTCATCATATCATAGCATCCATGATGATCATAGCAAACTGATGTCAACTAGATGTCTGTTCTGACCTTGGGCCAATGTAGGCATGATACACTCAAGCCACGATACAATACACCATTATCATATGTTTTCAAAGAGCTGCAAATACTTGAAAAATTGAATTTGTTGTCTTTTTATCAGACCTACCACTAAAATAGTAGCCCAACATATTTTCTAACAAAAAATTGATATAGGGAATTGAAACGGACCAAACCTGTGGCTTAAAATACATAAACGAATTGCGCTAAAAATATGTATTACCAACACACTTGTAGGATAGGACTACTTGACTAAAACATAGCAAGTGAGTAGGTAATACGGACAATTAGGCTACTTTTTCTATGGCAGAATGTCTTAATGGACAAATTCATGTAGATTAATCATTTTTAAAACTTTTCCTTTAACTGGAACTCAGAGAGAAGGCAAAGCCAACAAGTGTTCAGCACCTCTGGGAACTCCTTGAATGTTTGGAAAATAATTTTGGGTGGCTCCCATGAAGCTGACAGAGAATGTAAAGAGTGTGCAAAGCTGTCATTCAAATAAAAGGCTACTTTGAACAATCTAAAATACAAACCATACTCTGATTTGTTCAACAGCTTTTTTGATTACTTACAAAACCATAGAGGTAGGTCTCAAAAGATTAGAACATTGTTAGAAAACTAACAGTGAGGCAAAGATTACTAAAATTAATGAATGTCATTACTGTAAATAAAACATACGTCCAAATTTGATCAACTTTCCAACAGTGTAATGACCAATCACCTAGAGATGCATAGAAAACCATTCACATCAGACATCATAATGAATATGGCCTGAAAAAAGAATGGACTAAAATACCTCCTGAACATCCCCCCTGGGTTGTGCAGAACTGATTCACAGTTTTCAATAAGTCATGAAATACGATTTAAAAACGAGTTACACGAAGATCAAATCACATTTAGTGACCAATTAATGCAGGAAGGGGTTTACATTGAATGTATTGAAGTATTGAATGTGTCAACATTTTCTTCATTATAGGTTTTTCTGATTGGACTAATGACCTGAAATTTTGACCAGGCATTGGTGTCAACCCAAAAAATCAACACATGTAAAGAAATCAAAACTTTAAAGCCCAGAAATACTGTTATAAGTAATGAATGTTCTCTCGTGAGATCACGACCAAGATGGCGGCGCGTGCACCACGCGAGGCTCAGCGTCTCTTCAGATTCTGCAAATTAGCAGTGTTACTCCTGCTCATTTCGGGCCTGTTCGTTCAGAACAGTTTCGCTTTTACACCCTACACTTGACAAGAGCTTTTGGATGTCGGACTACGCAATATGGACTGTTTTATCAACAATCTTCGACTCATCCCGGACATCTGAAGAACACCCGACACTTCGCAGGCTACCTGGCCGACCGGAAGTGCTCGAAGACGGCGCAGGGACCGTAAACAAAGGCGGGGGAAACACGGAGGGCTAATGGCTAAGCTAAGGCTAACATCGCACCGGCTTTCTCTACCCAGCATTTTCCTTGCCAATGTGAGATCCCTGGTGAACAAAATGGATGAGTTACGGCTCCGGATCACTAACAACAGGAGACTTTTGAACTGCAACGTCATGTTATTCACTGAAACGTGCCTACACAACGGAATACCGGACAATGCTATCGAGTTAGCCGGACGCCATACACTTCGGCCGGATAGAACAGCAGATGATTCCGGTAAGACAAGAGGTGAAGGACTGTGCATTTATGTAAACAAAGCTTGGTGTGCAAACTATGTCATTGTTGGGAAACACTGCTCAGCTGACCTGGAGTATCTCATGGTCAAGTGTAGACCGTTCTATCTTCCGAGGGAGTTCACCTCCACCATAATAACAGCTGCATACATCCCTCCGGATGCGAATGCCAAACTTGCTATGGACACACTCCACGCAGCCATTGGCAAACAACAATCTGCACACCCGGAGGCAGCATTTATTGTGGCGGGAGACTTTAACCACTCCAACCTGAAGACAGTGCTACCTAAATTTCACCAGCATGCCTCCTGCAGCACCAGAGGAGACAAAACACTGGATCATCTCTACACCAACATTGCTGGTGCCTACACAGCAACTCCCCTCCCCCACCTGGGACAATCTGATCACCTCTCTTTGTTTCTCACCCCGAGGTATTCACCGCTCATCAACCGTGTGAAACCAACAAAGAAGACCATCAAGGTGTGGCCAGCCGGGGTAGACTCTGTACTCCAGGACAGGTTCAAAGACACGGACTGGAGCAGATTTGCCTCAGTGGCCACTGAAGGCTCCCATGTGAACATTGACTCTTACACCTACACAGTATTGGATTACATCAACACCGTAATCGACAGTGTTACTACTGAAAAGCAGATCACCACGTACCCAAATCAGAAATCATGGATGAACAAGGCAGTGCGGCTTCTACTGAAGGCATGTGACAGTGCCTTCAGATCAAGGGACACACACAGGTCTACAGTACATACAGGGCTGACCTGAAGAGGGGCATCAAGAAAGCCAAGCACAGCTACAAGCTGAAGGTGGAGGAACACTTCACAACATCTGACCTCCGACGCATGTGGCAGGGCATTCAGGCATTATCTGACTACAAGCCCAGCAACTCCACACAGACAGCCATGGATCCGTCCTTCCTCAACAAGCTAAATGACTTCTATGCTCGCTTTGACAAGGACAACAAGGATAAGACTGCCATCACCCTCCCCTCTGACGACCACCATGCTCTCACACTCACTGTCACAGATGTCCACAACACACTGAGCCACATCAACGCCCGTAAGGCCGCTGGACCTGACGCCATTCCTGGACGCGTGCTGAGAGCCTGTGCTGGGCAGCTTGCAAGGGTCTTCAGACATCTTCAACGGGTCCCTGGCCCAGGCAGCAGTACCAGCATGCTTCAAGACCACCTCGATAGTGCCAGTGCCGAAACACTCATCACCTACGTGTTTGAATGACCGCCCTGTAGCACTCACGCCCATAGTGATGAAGTGCTTTGAACGACTGGTCCTGGCACATCTCAGAAGCAACAGAAGCACAGAAGATGCGATATCCACAGCGCTTCATTGTGTGCTCTCACACTTGGACAGTAAGAACGCATATGCAAGAATGCTGTTTGTTGACTTCAGCTCAGCATTCAACACAGTCATCCCCTCCAAGCTAATCGCCAAACTCGTCGACCTTGGATTCAGCAACCCCATCTGCAACTGGATCATGGACTTCCTGATCAACAGACCCCAGTTTGTTAGGTCAGGCCAGGACTGGTCCACCACCCTGTCACTGAGCACCGGTGCACCACAACGCCGTGTGCTATCCCCATTCCTCTACTTCCTTTTCACCCATGACTGCAGGCCTGCGTATGGATCCAACTCTATCATCAAGTTTGCAGGTGACATCACGGTGATTGGACTCATCAGTGACAATGATGAATCTGACTACAGGGAAGAGGTGAAGCACCTGGCTGCATGGTGTGCTGATAACAACCTGCTCTTGAACACCAGCAAGACCAAGGAACTCATTGTGGACTTCAGGAAAAAGAAGGGAAACACCCACGACCCCATCCACATCAATGGTATGGCTGTGGAACATGTTTCCAGCTTCAAATTCTTGGGGACCCACATCTCCTGTTCTGGTCGACCAACACCTGAAGCCTGGTCAAGAAGGCCCACCAGCGCTTCTTCTTCCTAAGGACACTAAAGAAAAAACACCTGTCCACTGGCATCCTGAGCAATTTCTACCGCTGTGCGATCGAGAGCATCCTGACTAACTGTGTGACAGTTTGGTATGGAAATTGCCCTGTCGCTAGACACAAGGCTCTGCAGCGAGTGGTGAAAACTGCTCAGAGAATCACAGGGACTCCACTTCCTGCCATTGAGGATGTCCATAGGAAAAGATGTCTGCGGCGGGCATGAACATTCTGAAGAACACCTCTCATCCTGCCAACAAACTGTTTCAACTCCTCCCCTCCAGAAGGCGCTACAGGAGCCTACAGACTAAAACCACCAGGTTCAGGAACAGCTTCTTCCCCACAGCCGTCACACTACTGAACTCTGTCCTCCACTGAACCTCACACTCTGCTGCTATAGCTATGCTGCTATAGCCCTTGGACTGCGCATCTGTACATTTGTATATACTCAAAACATATGTACATAACTATCTCTATAGCACACCTGTATACACTTAATACATCTGTACATAAGTATCTCTATAGCACACCTGTATATTGCCCTTATATTGAATCTATATAGAACATCTGTATATTACCCTTATTATCTCTTCACCCTACATGTATATAGCTCTTCTGCCTATTTATTATTACTACTCTTATCTGTACATAATTTACTCTTTAACTGTACATACTGCATATACTGCACTTGCTGCTCTTTGCACTTCAGATTAGATGCCAAACTGCATTTCATTACCTGTATTTATACATAGGTAATGACAATAAAGTTGAATCTAATCTAAAAAAGCAAAACGGAGACATACCAGAAGAAGCAAGAAATCAGCTGTAATGTATAAGTAATTTGAACACAATTCTGTCTGCTGTGCACAATAATGAGCCAAGTTATTACATTTTGGTGTGCCACAAAAAGGTTTTTCAAAACTCAAATGTGACAAGAATGTCTCATAGTGGTAATGAAAAAGAACTCTCGCAAGACATCTGCAACCATTGGGCTAATCATCTATACTGGAGGCATCTGGGGTTTTAAAATGAACAGAGCATCACCCTAACATTAACTGGACACTGGCAGAAGCTCTTTTCAAGTTTTCTATTCGGGCAGTCAGAGGAATAGTCAGGACTCTTGCTCAAAAGCCAATGGTCACTCAGAAAAAGCTAAATGAAGAAAAGATCATTTGTTACAGAGAAAACAAAACACAGTGTATTCCAACACCATTGTCTAAATATGGGCACCATATTGCTTCCTCTGGAACATAGTTTTCCTGCTACCTCCGAGTCCTGGAGATCTTTCAGAGTGGTCCTAGAGTCTTCAGGTACTCTTACGACTATCCATTTGACTTCCAGAATAGGAAACCTGCAAGAAATTCTGCAGGTGTCCAGTTGACAGTGGAATGATGTTCCTACCTCTTACAGGTATTGGCCCAAGTGGTGCTTAGAAGGGTAGGTAGAAGGGATGCACAGCTCTGCTTTTTTAAGTTCCGATACCGATCCCGAAACATTGATTTAGCAAACTGGTCGATACCAGATAACAATCAGGAGATAGGCATCATCCTCAGTCTTTATTGTCCTACTCTCCTAACTGGGCATTATTTTCCAAGCCAAGACAAAACAGACCAAAATAACAGACATATAATAAATTGTTAATTAGAATAAAAATAAAAACTAAACAAGTGTGTGCCAGTGTCATTACATTGTATTTGTTCGTGGACCTAGGTCTAATTAGGCACCTGTCACTTTAAATTTCTTGATATGAACCGACCTTGGCATCTTGAATCTTGGCAGAAACAACTTAAACAGAATCTTCATTGGATTACAGGAGCGTCTTATAATATGCGTATTATAATATTTCAATACCTGATCCAAGTATTTTTTCCTGATCGTGACTGACATCCAATCCAAACATCGGACCGGTGCATCCCTAGTAGGTAGTTTTGAAATATGTCTAAAACAGTTTTATTTGTATGTACTACCAACAATAAGGTTGCAAGTGTCTGGTGAAAGCTTTTTGCCTTCACTCACCACGAGATGTTCTGGTGAAACACCTTTGTAACAAAAAAAACAGAAAACCGTTTGTAGTTCATCAAAATCCACTAAACAGGTGGAAATTTTTATGCACTTGTGAGGAGCATAACCCCCTTGAAACTACTGACAGATTCAAGATGGTTCCTTACCTTTCTGTGCCTTGGTTTGCTGCCTTTCTACATGCGTTCAATAGTTTTCCCCTGTGCCATTTCACACTATTACACCTGATGCTATTTTAGAGGTTTAACATTTGGATTTCTTTACAAGTGTGGATTTCTTAGGTTAATACCAATGTCTGGACTATTGACATGAAATACCAATACTGAAAAAAATGTTGACACATTAAATACTTATCACTTCTGTAGATAGGCAGGTAGGTAAGGAGATAGAAATACAGACAGATAGACAGATCTAGATACTTTATTTATCCCATAGGAAATTCAGGTGATGGTGTTGCAGCAATTTATTCTAACATGTTATCATGTAAAGGTATATCTCTTGACTCTTGCTATGTGCACAGACACATACTGCTCATTAACTACTCTTAACTTGTACAACAAACTTGAGAAGAAAAAGGCATACTACTCACCCGTTCCTTATAAATCTCTTGCTTAAGTAGTTCCCGCAGTTTTTGCGCTTTCCCCAGACGGATTCGATCAGCAGGGTCACTTAGGCCTTGTGGTCGCATAGCAGTTGAGTCTTTCTTCGTTTGTTTGAATTTAGATTTCTCTAAGGTAGTTGTTGTACCTTGTTCTGGAGATGATGTTCCTTGAGACTCCTCTGACGCCTTAGAACTGTCCATACTTAAAAAAGGATCTAGCTGTTGACCTGTTAATTTCAATGTTGTGCCTTGCTCAGTATTTGACTCGGGATTATTTGTATTTTCTTTGTTAAGACACATTATATCTGGCTGTTGCAGGGCATGAATATCCTCTCTTTGCTTTACTTTACACTGCCTAGGAACAGCAGTGGAAGACTGCTGGCCCTTAGATCTCTGTAGGGCCTTGCAGTCTGCCTTCACTTGCACAGAGCCTGCTGAATGACTTGTCTCATCTTTGTTGATACCAACTTTATGGGAGATGGGTTTTAATGAGATTGCATTTTTATGTGAAGAGGGTTTGCATCTGTTAGGAGGAGATAGAGAGGTTAACTCATCATTTGTCATGTCCGAGATGGCACTGGAGTGATGTTGCTTGGACAGACTGAGATTAACTATGTTTTTTCTCCACGGAGGTTCCAAGACTTGTTTTCTGCTTTGAGATACTTCATCCCTATAAAAAAACACACAATAATATAATTTATACTTAGTAATACAAGTACAACAGAATTGCATTTCACACAAACAAACAAATTCACTACCAGAAACATACACACAGTCACTGGAGCAGTCATGAAATTCACATCAGATTTGTACATTTAACATATTTAAGTTAGAGCTGTCAAAATTAACGTGTTAACCTAGGATGATTAATTCTGGAATTAATGCGACATTTTTTTGGACACAGAGCGACAAGGGAGGGCTAGAATTTTGCCAAGGTGAAATTTTTGTTATCATCGAGTCATATTACTTATCCCATTTACCCTTAAAGTCTTCCAAGGCAGAACAATGGCAATTCCTGTTAGGCAACTGTGAAGTTTGGAGTTATGTTTATGAAACGTAGTCTATATTGGACACAACTAGTCTACTCACGCACATTTATTGCCTTCCCTAAGCGTGGTCTGTTATTGTTGATAGTCCTTTATGTAGCCATAATTGGTTCAGCTGGAGCTGCATGTCATGGGCCTATCCACAGGTTAGAAGAAAAGTCTGATTTTGGATGTAGTGAGCACATTCATGTTGTAAATTCAAAATTGAGAATATATTTGTACGTGACATTGCACTGATATTTCAACAACACAATCAGCTGCATAAATCACATGCGAGTTGTCGTAAGATGACTCCTGCGCTCAAAGTTGCACTGGTTGCTATTTCACACATACACACACACACACACACACACCACCCCCTCGTCACCATCAGGACAGGATAGGAATCTGAAATAAACAGCAAACCTAAGCCCAAGGATGAAGCAAAAGCTCTTTACCCCACCACTAACCAACCACCCACTAATGAAGATTATTATTACTATTATTATTAAAACACCATGAGAAGCTAAGGAAACAGGAGGACAGGAGACAGGGCCAACTTAAAATAAAGATGAAATGGAATTTGATGCAGAACTTGCCACTTTTCTTTTACATTGGTAAGCACCAAGCAAATCACTGCTGATTGTTTTGCTGAAGCAAAAAAAATTAGCATGTTGGCTACCAAGTTATTTGTCATTACATATGTTTAATTTGTCTACATTGCTACGTGGTAGCAATAACCTGACACTAAACATAATGTTATGATCATCCCGGTTTGGTCATTTTAGTCGCCTTTTTCAAGTTCCTGTGGAGCTGGACTTCATCGAGCTAACTAAATTAGGTTGTTTTGACAACGTAATGTTAGGTTGATGCCCAAGTTTCATCTTATACATACGACTGGCCAGCTGGATTGAGATTACTGAGATAGAATCTTTGAGAACTTTCTAGTCCTATCATTTCACTATTCATGTCAAATGAACACAGAAAAAATAATTGGTCATATTCACAAGATCAGTAAAGGGGATAACATTAGCTTGATGTTGCTAGAGCACAGACTCTCTTGATGGCAATTTAATGTCGGTCGTTTTCTTGGGTGAAAAAGAATTAGTTTACATCTGTGGATGGGATTGTGGTTGATGGGAGGGAGGCTGGGTTGTGGAGCATGCAGTTACTGGAGAAGAGACAGTGCATTTTCTTGTTACAAAGTGGTTGAACTGAGTTTTATGTTGAAATACTGCCCACATTGGCATATGGAGTATGAATGCAATATATTGCTTTTAAGACAGACAGGGCCTTTCAATTTTGACGGGATGCATTAAATCGTTGGTCTGAAACCCCATGTTCTTGGATATGGTTATGATGACACATTCCCAGACCCAACATGCCTACCTGGCATAGCACCACCAGCTGGCAGCAGAAGCGTTTTTCTTAGACACATCATTGCTTGTGACGATGTATTTCAGGTCAGGTGTACATTAATGACAAACTAAAAATAGTCTCACAGTTCTGTCCCTGTAGGGACTTTGGAGACCTTTTGTAAGTGAGAAATAATATGCAATAACTTGGAAAAATGCTGTGAAAGTGGTTAAACATCACTATCCCGTCGATTGCTATCCCAGCTGAGGAACATTTGAGCAAGGTACCTAACCTCTCACTGCTCCCCAGGCGTCACTGCAGCTGGCTGCCCACTGCTCCAGGTTAGTGTGTTTTACCTCACTGTGTTCTGAGTATGTGTGTCACTAATTCAAGTGATCAAATGAGTGTATATATACACATATATTAATTTAAAGTGAGTGTCAAGCTATCTTGGCAGCGAAAACCAAAACATTTTGATTTGTTATAATTTTATCTGGTCAGCAACTCATAAAACACCTTGTACTGGCTTTCTTAACTTGGCAGTCGTGTATATTGTCAAAGAGATTTAAAACATTTTCAGTATTTTGGTTTGAACTCTTATCTTTTGGTTAAAAAACTTGTTTCACTACAGGTGTATGGCATTTAGTTTCCCCTGAAACGGGTACCATGGTTTTTGTAAATTGTATTATTCACCACTGCGGGACTTCTTAAAGCCTGTCTTTCTGTAGTGATGGTGGCATTGAGCAAGTTAAGTCAAAAGTCCCAGGCTCTGCATGCAGACGGCTGACAGAATATCATGAACCTAAGAGTAGCGAGTTCCACAAAAAAGATCTGATCAGGGGGCGCTATCAAGCAGGCCATGGAGTAAGTCACGTTCTGGGAAGCTCTGCCAAATTTAAGTTTAAAATGTGTATTTAGAGTGCTTACTACAGATGAATAGTGGTCAGGTAGAATTTTGAAGTCACGTATATGCCCTAGGTGAAAATGTTGCTGAGATTTTGCCAATGTCGAAAGTTTTCCTACACTCCTGGACGAAGTACGGCTAACAGCCAACAAGCTAGCATGACGGATGTTAAAGCCGAACTCCTTGCCTCTCTAAAAGATGACATTTCGACATTAATCAGGTCCGAAATGAAAGATCTC
Source organism: Tenualosa ilisha (assembly GCA_015244755.2). Taxonomy (NCBI): domain Eukaryota; kingdom Metazoa; phylum Chordata; class Actinopteri; order Clupeiformes; family Clupeidae; genus Tenualosa; species Tenualosa ilisha. Next base: position 117,823 of record PYXC01001128.1, read on the forward strand.
CTTGCTAGTGAATTCGATGCTGTGAAAAGTGAAATTCAGTTGGTTAAAACTGAGGTTGTGAGCAGTGTTTTACAACTTCGCTCTGATCTAGACTCAATGTGTCTGATATGGAGCGCAGCCTGACGACATGCTCAGATGATGTGACAAATCTCCAAACCACAGTTGGAAAACTTCAATCAGAAGTGCAAAAATGTATGGACATGAAGGGGAGAATGAGGAGGTCACATATCCAAATAATGAATGTTCCTAAGGAGGCCGGAGCGGGCGCTCCATCTTTTGTCACGCAGCTACTAAAGGAAGTGTTCAACTTGGATAAAGATGTGATAGTCGACAGATCTCACCGCAACCCACAACCAGCGAAAGCTGTGCCATTATCGCGAAATTGTACCATCACCACCGTGTGGATATGCTGCGCAGAGCGAGGCAAGTGGGTGATGGCCTGAGATACGGAGCACTGCCTATTTCCATATTCACGGATTATCCTCCCTCTGCGTTTAACGACGTTAAACAACTGCTGAAAGGTTGAGCTGATGTTCGCTACGGAATCTTGCACCCTGCCAAGCTCCGCATCACCTTCAATGGAATCAAGAGAGACTTTCTGGATCCAAACCAAGCAATGTCATATGTGAGGTCAGACATCACGGGAGAGAGACCCACATCTAATGACTGACAATTTGTTGTGACTATTCCATCTCATTAATAAGGTATTGATGAATGTAGTCTATTGAAAGTAGCCACGAACTGATAGCCTACAGTTATAATAGGCTGTTCGCATCCAATTTTTCATTGACTTCCATAAAAAGTTTTTCAGCTAATGTCACTCGCCTAGACAATATTTTAAGTTTACCTATAAAGAGCGCCTTTTTCTTCCTATTTGGCAGAGCGCCCTGCTCAAGTTAGAGTTTTCCATAACAATTACTATGTGTGGATTACGCTGTAAAGGGTTTAGCATTCACCTTGTTCTAGGTGACAGGGGGAGGGTTTCAAGCGCACCAGATGTTCATCTTTTCTGCTTTATGGAGGACATGTTTTTGTTTTACTTACCGGTATCCAGTATGGATTATGCTTTTGTACATGTTGTTAAATGGTTAATTCACAATTAAGAGGAGATACAGGTTGTGCAGTAAGTTTTATTAGCTGGAATGTCAAATCTTTAAATCACCCTGTTAAACGGAAGAAAGTACTTTTACATCTCAGCCAGCTTAATGTTGGAATAGCTTTTCTTCAAGAAACACATTTGCATGTATGTGACCAGTCCAGATTGAGAGGGACCTGGATAGGCCAATTACATCATTCCAACTTTAATAGTAAATCAAGGGGCACAGCTATTCCGGTAAATAAAAATGTCTCATTTGTAATGTCAAAGGTGGAGGCAGATACCTTTGGATACCTCTGTTACAGGTTACAGATATATAGTTACAGGCAGATTGTATGAAACTCCAGTTATTCTAGCTAACATATACACTCCCAATTGGGATGACGAGTCCTTTTTCTCAACACTTTTTTCTCGTTTACCAGATCTAAATTCTCATTATCTAATTTTGGCAGGAGATTTGAACTCTACTTTTTCCCCTCTAGATCGTAGTTCACCAAAAGGGATTCCTCAGACCAGAGCAGTCCAAACCATTGGGTTATTTCTCCGAACATATGGTGTTACAGATGTTTGGTGTTTTCAGAACCCCACTTCTAGATGTTATTCCTTTTTTTCCCCCCATGTTCACAAGACCTTTTCTCATATAGATTATTTTTTAATTGACAACCGCTTTCTTCCCATTGTTAGTAAATGTGAATATCAAAGAATTATAATATCTGATCATGCCCCATTGCTGATGAGATTGGACATGCCAACCTCACAAGATACCTACCGCCCATGGCGTTTAAACAGTTTATGGTTCAGTGATGAATGCTTTGTTCAGTTTATCTCATCTGAAATATCAACGTTTCTAGAATATAATAAAACACCAGGCATGTCATCCTCAACTATATGGGAATCTATGAAAGCACATTTAAGGGGACAGATTATTTCTTACTGTGCTAAACAGAAAAGGGGGGAAACTGCACATCTCAAGAAATTAATAAATAATATCTCACAGTTGGATAGGTTGCTTGCTCAGACTTCCTCTCCTGATTTGTATAAGCAGAGGCTGATGTTACAAACAGAATTTAACCTTTTATCGACTAAACATACTACAAACCTGCTCAATTAAACACATAACAAAATATATAAACATGGAGAGAAAATAGGGAGAATTCTTGCCCACTAGTTGCACCAAAAGGTCCGCAGCTCAGTGTATATCTGAAATTACTGATGAATCAGGCACTAAACACGTCAACTACTCTCAAATAAACCAGACATTTTACAGGTTTTACTCTAGGTTATACACTTCAGAATCTCACAAAGATGACAATTTGTTCAGATCCTTTTTTGATACCTTAAATATCCCATTAGTTGAACAGCAATTGGCATCTGATCTTGATCAGCCATTTACAGAAGAAGAACTTTATTCTGCAGTAAAAGTTATGCAAAATGGTAAATGCCCGAGGCCAGATGGGTTCCCCACCAAATTTTTTTGAAAGTTTGCCAAAGAGCTTGCCCCCCTTTTACTTTCTGTATTTCAGGAATCATTCACAGCTGGATCATTGCCCCCAACTATGCGTCAGGCTGTTATATCTCTTATCCTTAAAAAGGAGAAGGACCCTCTGGCATGTGGCTCATATCGCCCAATTTCTCTACAAAATGTTGATAGTAAAATACTGGCAAAGATGTTATCCCTACGACTGGAAAGAGTACTTCCATTATTGATACCAGAGGACCAGACAGGGTTCATTAAAAATAGGCAACTATCTTCTAACATACGCAGATTGCTTAATATCCTTTATGATCCCATTCCACCCAAAGGCACTGAGGTGGAGTTGGATGCCGAAAAAGCCGAGTGGAGTGGGATTATCTTTTTTACACTTTGAAGCGTTTTGGTTTTGGAGAAAAATTTATACATTGGATCAAGATGTTGTACTCTCCACCTGTGGCAGCTGTCCAAACCAATAACCACCTCTCACCTTTTTTCAATTTGCAACGTGGCACTAGACAGGGTTGTCCCCTGTCACCTCTTCTATTCGCCTATTCTATTAACTATTGAGCCGCTAGCAATAGCATTACGTAACAGTGCTGAGATTAAAGGCATAATGAGAGGTGGGACAGAACACAAGGTCTCACTGTATGCAGACGATATGCTAGTATACATGTCTGACCCTGAGAGAAGTCTGCCAAAGATGCTGGAGCTATTAAGTTTCTTCGATAAGATTTCAGGTTATAAGGTTAATGTGCAGAAAAGTGAACTTATGCCTATCGATCCCTCTTGCCAGTTTATAAACCAACCCCTGCCAATTAAAATATGCACACATAAATTTAAGTATCTAGGAATTTGGATAACCAATAGGTTTAAGGATTTATATGAAGCTAATTTCCCTCCACTCCTCAAACGCTTGAAAACAGACTGACCGTTGGAACCTTCTTCCTCTGTCTCTGGTGGGGGTGGGGGGGGTGGGGGGGGGGATTAACGTAGTCAAAATGAATGTCATGCCCCAATTTTTGTTTGTTTTTCAATGCATTCCTATTTTCTTAAAGTCATTCTTCATAAATATAGACAAACTCTTATCTGGTTTTATTTGGAATGGGAAAATCCCACATCTACGTAAAGAAGTGCTGCAACGACACAAACTGCATGGCGGGCTCTCTTTGCCCAATTTTTTAGTACTATTACTGGTCTGCTAACATTAAAAATGTACTGTTTTGGATTCACTGTCCTAGCCATGAAAACGGCCCTAAATGGCTACAGCTTGAGAGAGCGTCCTGCAAACAAGTTTCCCTGCATGCAATAGCCTGTTCGAAGATACCCCTCAAAGCCTGTATCGACATTTTGCAGTAATCCCATTGTGAGACATTCCCTTAAAATATGGATACAGTTTAGACGAGCCTTCTCTCTATTCGAGTTGTCCAAGAGCGCTCCTTTAGTTGGAAACAATATGTTCACTCCCTCTATAACTGACAATGCATTTAGGATCTGGACTGAAAAGGGACTGATTACAGTTAAAGATTTATATGTTGGTGGGACCTTTGTGTCCTTTGAACATTTGAAAACACACTTTGACATTCCCGACTCACATTTTTTTTAGATATCTGCAACTCCGTAGTTTTGTCTCCATGCACCTTCCCTCCTGCCCATCATTACCAACAGATTCTCCTCTAGATAAACTGATTAAGATTCCTCCTTACATTAAGGAGACAATATGAACCGTGTATTCTCAACTTAATATGGATAATTTGAATGCTTTAACAGCATTAAAACACAAATGGGAGGAGGAACTTGACACAGATATATCAAACAATGGCAGACTACTCTTAAAAATATACACTCATTGTCAATCTGCCTAAGACATACTGTCACTCAATTCAAAGTGGTTCATCGGTTACATTGGTCAAAAGCAAGGCTGGCCAGGATCAGATCTGACATTGACCCAATGTGTGACAGATGTAATACTGAGTCAGCTACACTATCACATATGTTTTGGAGTTGCCCTAAGCTATTTGAGTTTTGGGATTTAGTATTTGCTTTCTTGTCCAGTGCTTTAGAAGTTAATATTGAACCATCTCCAGTTGTTAGCATTTTTGGAGTAATGCCTGAAGAACTTAGCATAGGCAACTGGGGCAAAACAGTTGTTGCATTTCCAACACTACTTGCCAGATGCACTTTATTAATGAAATGGAAAGACAAATCCCCACCTATATTTCAACAATGGATTAATGATGTCATGTACTATCTGATACTTGAAGAAATTCGTTATGATATACAGGGTAGTAACCCTAAATTCTGTCACATCTGGCAACCTGTCCTTACATTAGTTGAAAAGACAGATTCTAATGATATTGTAATGATATAAATCCTACTGTGAATGCGGTCCTCCCTTTAATTTATTCCTATCTATCTCATTTTTTTTTTTCTTGCCCTCCCCCCCATTTGAATGTCTATCTGTAGCAGTGGGAAGTATCATTCTGTACAATATAATATGTATCTCTTTGACCGCTGTGAATCTGCTCTATGTTGTATGAAAGTTTTGTTTTGTTTTATCTTGCTGGTTTTGTTTTACTTTTCAAGTGGTGGTGCAATAGGGCTGGGTGAGTCGAGATTTGTTGTTGCATGATTGTTTGTCTTATGTCAAAATACAATAAAAAGACTTCAGATTTAAAAAAAAAAAAAAAAAAAAAAGACCTGATCAATTTACGCCAGTTAGCACTTTGCTTCACTTTTTGTATAAATCACTGCCCTGCAGTGTAATATTGTAATAACTATAGTATATATTTAGCAATAATAATCATAATACAGAGTGTGTATTTCAAGTTGCCTTGAACAAAAATGTCTGGTAATACCACAAATATTTATTTTCAAATGCACTCACTGGCAAGAGGTTTCCGTTTCCAGCTTCTCTGTGTAAGTTGTGCTTGCCTCAGGCTGCTCTGGTGCTGTTTCACTCAGTTCTGAGGCCTGTGAACACAAGTGTTGATTCTTCTGAGATGTCTCCTGAGAAGCTGTTGATCGGTTAGCAGGGCGCACATTAGGGCGTATACTGATCCTCGATCTGCGAATCATTGTAATCTGCAAGGTGAGGAAATAACTGAGATCAGCAAAAGGATTATTGGTCGTCTTTACAAAGCTAAAATTGAATACACATCAAGCATAATCCTTAAAATCCTTAAATCCCTAAATCCTTAAAATACAAAGACCCTCAATATAAGACTACATACCTATCCCGGGGTTTAAAAAAAACTTATTGGAAAGCATTTAAAAAGTAATTGGTTTTTAAAATCATTAAATTTAAACCCAGTTTGAATATTTCAGTAATCCTGTCTCAAACTAAGTTGTACCATTACTAGGAGGTGTCAGATCAAACAGTAACATCATGTCTCCAATTGTAGGTTGAACAGGCAAACACAAACTGCTTCAGGGCTTATTTGTTGCTAATTTCAGTTAGTTGTCAAACTTTTCAACTATACATAGTTACAGTTTGTTCTGCATCTATTTTACTTCTCATAGCTATTATTAGCAGTAATCACTGATAGTGGAAAAAAAAAGTTCTTTCTCTCTCACGCCAACCAAAAGGCTACAAGTGACACGTAAGGGCATTGTAATTTTGTTGTCTTAAAGGAGCAAGGTTGCATTTTTAAAAATTCTCTGTTTTGTTTATTTTGTATTTAGATAAATGAGTGCTACAGCAATGGAAATTTAGTAGTGTTATTTAAATGTTTTTGTTCATTTTAGATTTTGTCCTGTCTTTTGGACTATTATTAGTGTGACTTTTTAGCATGCACAAAACTGAAAAAAAAAAAAACAGATATCGTCCAAAAAAAAAAAAAAAAAAAAAAAAACCATATGTCAGCCAATAAATAAACATATCAGTCAACCTCTACACTGTAGCCTATACAAGTAGAAAAGGCAGGCAGAATACCATGTGCATTAACTATAAGTCTGACTGTGTGACTTGAGTACAGCCTTGTGTGTCAAAGGGGGACTCTGGTCCTAACTTCGAGACACTCACACATAACGGTGACTCGCTTCTCTCAATTAAGTTAGTTTAGCCTCAACTGCAAGACGCTCAGACACTATGACTCGGTTCTCTAAGCACTGCCTAGCCTATCTGATCAGTATGAGTGAGTTTTCCTTAGCTTGACCAAAGGCTAGCGCTAAAAAGACAGCTGCTCCAGTTCTCCTCAAAGTCTGTGCTGGGCTCATTCAGTCACAGATAGCTAGCCCAGCTGTCATGGATCTGCCCAAGGGTTCTTCCAAGACTAACTAAACACAAGGGAGTTTTTTCTTGCCCCTGTTGCTCTCGGGTGCTCCTTCTGTAAAGCGCCATGAGACAATACTATTGCAAAAGACGCTGTAGAAATAAAATTGAGTTGAATGGAATGTAATACTTTCAATTTGGATGTCAAATTTTACAAAAAGAAAAAAATATGCATCACCCACATTTGGTTGGCTCAGGTGTTACAGTTCTCGAGATATTCCCCCAAAATTGTGCCAGACCACCCCGTGTTCTAGGAGATGAAAGGAGAACTGGAGATCCCCGGAGCAAAAGCTACTATGCATTAAAACTCAAGTGCAGTAGTTCCGTTTTGGAGAGGTTTAAGTGGAGGGGATGTTCTTTCATCCATGCAGATACGTGTTGACACTGTGGAGTCACCAGGATAGATAGAGCTGGTTACCATCTGCATAGCAGTGATAGAAGAAGCAATGTGAGTGGTATACATGGCAAAGAGAAGGGGCCCCAGCACTGAGCCTTGGAGCATCCTTGTGGTGCGGTGGTGTAGTACAGATGCCCTAGCTATGACACATTAAACGATCACCCAGTGAGATGGGATTCAAACCAGGAGTGCACTTTGCCACTGATGCCTCTGTTTGTCAGTTTGTTCAATAGGATAGGGTGGTTGACCATACTTAATGCTGCTGATAGGTCAAGCAGGATGTATACAGAGGATTCACCTGCCACTCTGGCTTTTATTAAGGCTTTTAAGTGCAGTTTCAGTGGAGTAGCCACTTTTGAAACGAGATGGGTAGTGCTGAGAGAGAAACTCTTGTGACCTGTTTGAAGACAGTTTATTCAATAGTTTTATTGAGGAAAGGAAGAAGAGAGATAGGCTGATAGTTCTCCACTTGAGTGGGAGTGAGGGAGCAGTGAGCAGTTTTTGAGCAGTGGTGTTACCTGAGCTTGTCTGAGGGTGGTGGTAAAATGTACATATAGTTAGTGAAGCACTGACCACATGTGTGGTTGCTGTAAAATAGGGTACAGTGGACAAGAAGTAGGACTGTGAGAAGCCTAGACCCCTTGTCCTCTGAGAGAGAAGTGAATGAAGAAAAGGAAGCAGTAGGTTTAGGGAGGTTCGGAGGAGAAACCTGTAAAGAAGGGTGAGACAGGGTCTGTGTAGGTGTGTCATAGAACTAGCTACTAATTGCTGCAACTTTGTCAGTAAAAAATGCAACAAAGGTGTTAGCTGTGAAATTGTGGAGGTACATACGTAAGAATTCAATATGTAAAGCACATTTAAAACCAAAGTGCTTCACCATATAAAGAAAAGAAAAATAACTAAAATAGGTTTCTCAACATCTGTACCATCATGCAAAATACAAACATCACAAAAGACCATTAGCCCCAGAACCATTATACAAAGACAACAAGAATTAAACACAGTTAAAGATGTTCTGATCTGGTCTGAGAAAGTGGTAAACTGCTCCAAAGATGTGGGGCAAGGACACTGAAAGCCTGATCCACTCTTAAGTGACGGTCATGAATGAGGGATAGTCAGGTGTCCTTGGGATGCAGATCATAGAGGTTGTGATGGTGCATATAAGCTTAGGATGTCCATTATATAGCTTGGAACTTTATTAAAATTATTTAAACTTAAATATTTTAAACTAATTTGAAATTACTTTCTGATTCGGGTTACTGTTTTACTGCTTGTAAACAGAAAACGTACTGACGAATTGACCCTGTGGGTGGCAGCAGCGTCACTTTGGAAGGGAGATGTGCTTAGACTGTAGGAGAAGAGAGATGTTAGAGATGAGAGAAGAACATGGAGCTGGCGAGACGCAAGTCGGAGAAGTTAAGGCAGCGCACTCTCGAACAGAGTATGTGTCGCTGTCACAGTTGTTCAGGTAGTGTCGCGATCAGTTATTGGAGAACAACCCGGGACAAGCGGATTAAGAATCCAGCGCGTTTCACCACAGCCCAGCTATGCATACATTTCTGCGTCATGAATTTAACGAACCTGACCCGGATTTGTGTTTCTGTATTATTTGGAAGCAGCATAGGATTGCCCCCAGACACTATAAAGTCCCTTCCCTGTGTTGTTTTTGCTGTTTTATATTCAGATATTTGAAAAGCTTCTAAAGCAAAAAAAGATTTGGGTCAAACACACTGTTCTGCTTGAAATGTTTATTTTCACAAAAACCTTGTTTTCTCCCATTTTTGGTCAAAACAGGTGTTTTTGATGAAACCAAGCCATCTTCTACCGACTATTACTAAAAAACGAAAAGGGTAGAAACAAACTATTTTTCTGATGAAAGAGAGTCTACTCTCTCTTTTGGTAGTGTTCCACATTGTGACCGTCTGGGAACACCCAAAAGACCACCATCAGGGACGCTCTCAGAACGTTTTGGGAACCTTAGCTGTAATGAACCCATCTCAAGAGACTCCATAACAGTAAGTTAAGGCATTAGGTGGCTATGCTTGACATGCAATGTGAAGCTACAAGTAAGTACAATCTTATAGGTTGTCGTTTCGAAGCAATCCTCGCCTAATTGGAAATACTAACTTATATGTATAGCCGAAATATTGACTCATTGTGAGATGTGTGACTCTTTAAACTGCTAAAGGTAGTCCTAACGGGACCGCAAGAAATCGCTCGTCTTCGAAATACACGTTTTGACACTATAATGCTCAATTGGCTAGCTTAGCACGAAACAATTCTCCTTCAATGTTAACTTGTAAGTTAACTAGATGTGGCGATGACATAAGGAGACGAGATTCGCAGCTGACATTATACCAACTGAGTGTTTGTCTAATGAGACGCCCGAAGAATGTCAAGATATAAAATCCAAGTGTTAATAAAGAACCCTACACAATGTTAGCACGCTAGTGAATCGGCTAGGTGAAATTATGCATGAAGTTAAGAAAAGTTTGATCTACAACAGATACAAGACCAATCATAAATACATATGTTGTTAATAAGTAATATTAATCATAGTAATGATGATGATGATGATGTCGATAATCGTAATGATAACAGTAACATCAACTTACCCTGGCGTTCGCTTAAGTTTCCACACACAATGGCCAGTTTCCTGTGAAATAAGTACTTCCGTTTACAGAGCTAAAACATGATGTCGCCAAAATAAAAGTAGGTGCCGTGGGAGTTGCAACGCTTTTCGCATTTCCTTCAGTTTATTAAGACCTTCTGTAAAGACAAAATGATAATACATTAAACCCACATCTGTCGCCTGTCCATACTGATGAATTTACAGAAATATATTTAAATAATCTTGATTAACTTTATTGTCAGTCCACTTACAATTGGATTGTTTTGGCTTGATTTGTTTGTACTTGATAATGATATTTAAATTACAGTTTGATTACTTGGAAATTAATCTTGGAAAAGTTTTTGACAATTCATTATGAACCTATTTTTTCAAGCATCTCACGCCCCTATGTAGACTTTTGCCTAGTTTGAAGCAATACAAGGTGATGGACGTCACACTTTTCAATGATTTTTGTGTCAGCCTATCAGTGACACTGTTGGGGAAGGCTATTAAAAAAAAAGTAACAGGTTACTTTACTTTAGTTACTGCTTTGAATTGTAACTGGATTACGTTACGGCCTACTCCTTTTAAAACCGTAACTTTGCTAGGCTGATCCTTTTTTTCTTACTCACCTAGATTCCTCTGCAGAAGTACAAACTATAGACCTAGTCTAATGGCCAACAATGCTCATTCCACTGGGAAAATGTCTGACATGAAATAATTGTAACAATGTGCAAATTAATCCCTTGTAGCTGTATTTTGACCAAAAAGGATATTCAATCCATCATCACAAATCATCACAGGCCTAATACCAATAACTGTCGGCAAGGCTGGCACACCTTTCATTGAATTTCAATAGATTTAAATATTCTGTAGCCCACCCGTAGCTATGGGGCAAAGTACAGGCCTGAAACAAAATCTTAATGTCCAACATGCTGCTTTTTTGTGTTTGCTAAATGAAATATAGTGCAATACAGTTTTATGCATAATAATACAAAATAATTCTTCCAAAATGCCGTTTCAGACATCCTAACCTGCAGAAATTATACTAGCTTTGAATAACATAAGAGAAACATTAAAGGTACATTGTGTGGGACTTTCTCCCATCTAGCGTCGAGATCATATATTGCAATCAACTCTCTTGCGCCATGCAGTTCAAAAGTACATATTACAGCTATGGTAGCCTTCACACTTCAAAAAGCCAAGATGTCATCTATGCATTCATCAAGCTTTGTGTCCAGCCATCAGGTCAGTTCATTTTATTTTTATTAATTGTGAAATTTTATCTAAACAATTGGTAAGTACTACAAACTCTCTTGCTGAAGTTAGCTATGTTGATGTTATGCTTGCTATATTTCATGGCTCTAATTTTGCATGTAGTTTACATGGTTTTCGGTGTTAGAATATTTATGTTGTATTTTATTTTGTGTTCCAAGTTTTGTGACAAAAAGATTAGTAATAAAAGATTTGTTCACTAACATTGTCTTGCATAATAATGACAGAATAAAGAAGGGTACAATAAGTAGGCCTAACCTGTTACAGAGTGAGCAGAAATCATGTACAATTTGAAGAAGTAAAATGAATGGTGAAAATTGCAATGCAGATTTATTACTATTTACATTTATTCAGAAATACGCTATCACTTCCATGCCATATTAAGAGAAAAGGATTTGTAGGTCCCACATTCAGCAGAGATTGGGATCACCAATTTCATGATGGCCATGGTCACCATTGGAGGTCTGTAGCAGCATTGAGAGCTGATTCTATTAAAGAAGTGCCGTGCAATTTGACTGGTGCACACAGGTGACTGGGCCCTAGTCAGAGGATGCACACATTCCAAGGCCTTCACTGACTTACATCTGTACGAGGTGCGACACTGGTGGTGGAGGGACGGGTGGCACAAGACCAAGGCCTCTGGGGTCATCTTCTCTTATCGTCCTGGTATGAGGCATCCCGACTCCACTCGCCACTTCTGCCTTGATGACTTTTGCTTGCAGGTCCAGAATATATTCATAAGGCTTTTCAGATTTCAGTGCGTACAGACTGTACCTTCTTGCATTTTTGTTGTATTTCTGTTTGAAACTACATGTCCTACATGGCATAGAGCTCTGTAAAACCTTCTGTCAGAAATGCATGTCCTCAACTTTACCTGAAGCGTAGATATTTATGCACATCCTTCTGCCAGCATTTATTCAAGATAATCTCCACAAATGCTTTGTGACTCCTTGAATCTCTCTTGATCCACTGCTTATCCTGCTGGTCTTTGAGATGATCATGTTGGGAGCTTCTCAATTCCCTGGTGTGAATGTTGCAAACATGCTGGAGAATTCCAACCCAATGTGCCTGAGCAAAATAAAACAAAAATATAAAACAGGAGGATTATTATACTTCATTGAGCTTTATGGCTACAACTGGAATAAAATGAATTCTCTTACAAGGAACAGCTCAGTAGTGTTGGCTGTCTTACAACACCACCAGAAATGGTTGACTATGTCTTTCAGCCAGTTGAGGAGATTAGGTTGTCGTTTTACCTTTGTTGTCTGGAGGAGATAAACAGGAACCACAACAGCTGCATTTCCATGGACAGGTGTTATACATTGTATTGCACTGCTGGCCAAAACAGGGAAGACTTTGTTGCTAATAAAAGATTAACATGCTTGTTGGCACGTATGGGTCAATGCATTGAAACTGAAATGGGATGAGTACAGATTTGAATGACCATACATAAAACTTACAGCTGAAATTCTTTTATCCAGGCTTTTGGCATGTGTATCTGTGCAGATCTACCTATCTTCTAACTTCTTTTGAGAGCTTGTCCACAGTTTGGATAAAAGGCTTTTAGTCCATGATGTTTGAGTTCCAGAATGTCTGACGCTTTGATGGTTGATGGTGGTTACATGGATTATTGCTTTGCTTTCAAGGTCCATAATGGTGTAGTTACAGAACTGTGCACATTGTCCTGGTGAGTTATTTCTGTCATCATCTACAAAAAGACAGTGATCTATAAATTCTAGATATAAATAGCAGAAGTTTGTAGACAATGCCACTGATATAGGATTTTGCCATGAATACGTACATATACACCAATGTCCAAAACAATGTACCTAGGAGAACATCTTTTCCCAGAAATGCAATTAAATTAAATTACATTTTATTTATACAGCACATTTTACAATAGTTTTGTCACATGGCGCTTCACAGAAGGAGCACCCAAGACCAATAGGGGCAAGGAAAAACTCCCTTATGTTTATGTTACCAGCCTCAAGCCTAGGGGAACTTGGGCCAGCACATACCAGTGACTTACTGTACTTACGTACTTAAAAGTAAAGAAGCACAACAAGCCAGGTGTTAAAGCATAATAATAATAATAATAATAATAAATAGGTTTTATGTAGCGTTTTTCTGAACACCCAAAGACACTTTACATAGAGATACATGCATGTATGGACATACAAAGACATATACAAACAAATACAAAGGTTCAACAGAGGTAGGAAAAACAGCAGGACAAAACAGATCAGGAGGGAGGGAGGGTGGGCGGTGCAGGGAGATGGCATGTCAGCAGTTGTATGCAGTCTTGAAGAGGTGGGTTTTGAGATGGTGTTTGAAGGACAGCAATGTATCAGCGTTTCGGATGGCCAGGGGGAGGGAGTTCCAGAGGGTGGCGGCAGCAATGGTGAAGGCTCTGTCACCAGAGTGCGGTATTTGGTATTGGTGATGGGAGTGAGGAGATTGGCGTCAGCAGAGCGTAGTCGGCGGGTTGGAGAGTGGCTATGGAGGACATCTGTCAAGTATGAGGGTGCAAGGTTGTTGAGGACTTTGTAGGTGATGAGGAGGATCTTGAAGTGTATGCGATGTTTTATGGGAAGCCAGTGAAGTTGATGGAGGATGGGGGTGATGTGTTCTCTGGAGGGAGAGCGAGTGAGCAGTCGGGCAGCAAAGTTCTGAACATATTGCAGTTTTTGCAGAACAGTGGAGGGGAGGCCAAACAAGATGCTATTGCAGTAGTCGAGTCTGGAGGTGATAAAGGCGTGGATCAGTGTTTCTGCAGCTGAGGGGGAGAGAGTGGGTCAGAGGCGTGCTATGTTGCAGAGGTGGAAGAAGGATGTTTTGGTGACATGGTTGATGTGTGACTTTACATTTACATTTACATTTAGGCATTTAGCAGATGCTTTTATCCAAAGCAACTTACAAAAGAGGATAACATTCAAGCTACAACACAATGAAAGAACTAACAAGGAGTGCATATTGCTAGCATAGAATCTGCACTATTTTAAGTTGAAAGTGCTATAGTGTAACACAGCGTAGAGAAATTAAATTATTAAGTGCATTCTCAAAATTTACGCCAGGAGATATTCTTGGAAGAGCTAGGTCTTCACGAGTTTCTTGAAGGTGGAGAGGGTATCAGTTGATCTGGTAGCACTTGGGAGGTCATTCCACCAGGGCGGATTGACAATTCTGGATTGACCTGCACAAGGTGTTGGCTGTGCTACAAAACGTTCCTTAGAGGAGCGAACGGTCGTCGGGTGACATAGGGCTTCAGGAGAGTATTCAGGTAGATGGGAGCAGAACCATCATTTACCTTGTAGGCCACCATAAGTGCCTTGAGTAACAAGGGTAACCAGTGAAGTTCAATGAACAGAGGTGTGACATGTGCCCTTTTTGGCAGGTTGAAGACCAGACGTGCAGCTGCATTCTGGATCATCTGTAGCGGTCTCACCGCACAGGCTGGTAGGCCTGATAGGAGGACATTGCAGTAGTCAAGACGAGAGATAACCAGGGTCTGTACCAGGAGCTGGGTTGCATGTTGGGTTAGGTACGGCCTGATCTTCCTTATGTTGAATAGGGAAAAACGGCACGTCCGAGCCACAGAGGCAACATGATCTGCAAAGGTCAGTTGGTCATCGATCATGACACCTAGGTTTCTTGCCACTTTGGTGGGAGAAACAGACAGGGAGTCGATCTTGATACTGATATTGTGATGTATAGCTTGTTTGGCTGGGAGGACCAGCAGTTCAGTTTTGGAGAGATTTAGTTGGAGGTGATGTCCTTTCATCCATGCAGATATATCAGAGAGACAGTCCGAGATCCGTGTTGACACCATGGAGTCATCAGGCGGGAAGGACAGATAGAGCTGGGTATCATCAGCATAGCAGTGGTAAGAGAAGCCATGGGAGTGGATGATTGAGCCCAGCGAGGTGATGTACAGAGAGAAGAGAAGGGGCCCCAGCACAGATCATTGGGGTACTCCTGTGGTGAGTTGGTGAAGTGCCGATGTCTGTTCTAGCCATGATACGTTGAACGACCGTCCAGTAAGTTAGGACTTGAACCGGGGAGTGTGCTGTGCCATCAATGCCCATGTTGGTCAGCTTGTCCAGTAGGATGCTGTGGTTGACCGTGTCAAATGCTGCTGATAGGTCCAGCAGGATGAGCACTGAGGATTGACCTGAACTCTGGCCTCTTTTCATGCTTCCATCACACGCAGAAGCGCCGTTTCAGTGTCCACTTCTGAAGAGTGGCCACTTCTGAAACCGGATTGGTTGGAGTCGAGGAGGTTCTGAGTGAGAAATCCTGTGACCTGTTTAAAGACAGCTCATTCAATGGCTTTGGAAAGGAAGGGAAGAAGAGATACAGGCCGGTAGTTCTCCACTTGAGTGGGAGCAAGGGATGGTTTTTTGAACAGCAGTGTTACCTGGGCTTGTTTGAGGGCAGTGGGAAATGTACCCCTAGTTAGTGAAGCATTGACCACATGTGTGGTTGCTGTCACAATGGTGGTGGTTATGGCCTGAAGAAGGGTTGTTGGGATAGGGTCCAGAAGACAAGAGGTAGGCCGGCTGTCTGTGAGAAGCTTAGACACCTCTGCCTCGGAGAGAGGAGTGAAAGAAGAAAAGGGAGCAGTTGGTTTAGAGAGGCTAGGAGAAGGAACCTCTGTAGATTGGTTTGAGAACTGACTACTAATTGCTGCAACTTTGTTAGTGAAGAATGCAGCAAAAGTGTCAGCTGTGAGGTTAGTTGGAGGAGGTGGAGGAGGTGGGTTTAGTTAAGATTTAAAGGTGGAAAAGAGTTTCTTGGTGTCTGTGGCATTGTGAATCTTGTCGTGATAGAAAGCCTTTTTCGCAGCAGTGACACTGGATGAGAAGGAAGATAGTAGTACTTGGAATTGTGTTAGATCGGCCAAATTCTTAGTTTTGTGCCATTTCCTCTCAGCAGCTCTGAGGTTAGTGCGCATTGACCGAAGTGAGTCATTAAGCCACGCATGAGACTGAGTGGGTCATGCGGGTCTGGTAGACAGAGGGCACACACGATCCAAGCAGGATCTCAGCGTAGAACAGAGTGACTCTGTGACATCATCAACCTTAAAAGAAAAGAAACTTCTAGACGGTGGTAGAGCAGACGCCACCAAGGGGAAAAGTGGATAGGAGATAGACTCCGGAGATTGCGATGGACAGAGACAGTGGGAGTAGGAGCAGATGGTTGCTGACAGAGGGAAACCTTGAACTGAATAAAGTAATGGTCAGATAGATGTAGAGGAGTAACTGTCTGCGAAGTAGCGGCGCACTTCCTGGGGTGGTGGTAGCGTAGTGGTTAAGGAACCTGGCTAGCGTGTAAGTAGCCTGAAAAGTTGTGGGTTCGAATCCCGGCTGCCACCGTTGTGCCCTTGAGCAAGGCACTTAACCCTAAGTTGCTCTAGGGGAGACTGGCCCTGAACAATTGATAGTTGATGAGTTGTAAGTCGCTTTGGATAAAAGCGTCTGCTAAATGCATAAATGTAATGTAATGTAACTTCCTGGTGAAAATGAAAAAATCAAGTTCCTTACCGGCTTTGTGAGTTGGAGGGCTGTGAACCCGCTGTAGTTCAAAGGAGTCCATCAGAGGTAGGAAGTCTGTGACTTAAAAGAGAGTGCAGGGTCCATGTAGATTCCAAGGTTTTTTACCAGGGGGGAGGGAGTGACTGAGTGACTGTCGATGAATAGAGAGAAGTTTTTGGAGGTGGGGAGGATGGATTTTGGGCCGAAGATGATCCATTTAGTCTTGTTGCTGTTCAGTTTGAGGAAGTTGTGGTTCATCCAGGATTTAATATCAGTGAGGCAGTTGGTGAGCATAGCAGTGAAAGTGAAAGTCATCGGCATAGCAGTGAAAGTGAAGTCCATGTTGGCGGATGATGTGACCAAGTGGGAGCATGTATAAGATGAAGAGGGTGGAGCCAAGGACTGAGCCTTGGGGGACTCCATGTAGAACGGGGGTGGTGTGGGATTTGTGATGGTTGACGGTGATGTAGTGGAATCTTCCAGACAGATATGAATTGAACCAGGAGAGGCCAGAGCCAGTGATGCCTATGGATTTCAGACGGTTGAGGAGAATGGAATGGTTAACTGTGTCGAAGGCGGCGCTGAGGTCAAGGAGGAGGATGGTAAGTGAGCCAGAGTCTGAGGCAAGCAGTAGGTCATTTGTGACTTTGAGGAAAGCTGTTTCGGTGCTATGGTGGGTTTGGAAGCCGGACTGGAACGTTTCATATAGTTTGTTGGAGAGGAGGTATTTCTTGAGTTGTGTAGCGATGACTCTTTCCAGTAATTTTGAGAGGAATGTGAGGTTGGAGATGGTCTGAAATTGTTGAGGTCATCAGAGTCAAGGCCAGGTTTTTTAAGAAGAGGGGTGATGGCAGCAAGCTTGAGAGGTGGGGGGACTGTACCAAAGGCAAGGGAGGAGTTGATGATGTCTGTGATGAGAGGGGCGAGGGAGGTGAAACAGGCTTTGACGAGTGCAGATGGCATGGGGTCCAGGGGGGAGGTGGATGATTTCATGGTGGAGAATATTTTGGACAGGTCAGCTTAGGTTATAGATGAAAGGTGGAAAGCTGGTGACCAGAGGATGAATAAAGTATGGGTTCTGGGACCGGGGTAGTGGCAGAAAAGGATGTGCTTGATATGCTGGAGGGGAGAGAGACTGGGCAGACAGATTTAAGGTTATGGTTGCAGACCAGGTCAAGGATGTGTAATTTTTACAGTCCAGGGAGTCAATGTGAAGGTTGAAATCGCCAAGAAGTAAGACAGATGGTGAGATTGAGAATAGTGTGGTGATGAACTCAGAGAGGTCGGACAGAAAGGATGGGTTGAGTTTGGGGGGGCGGTAGATGATTGCAATGATAAGAGGTTTAGGGCCAGGTAGTTTGAAGGCCAAGTGTTCAAATGACGGGACAGCAGGGATGGAGAGCACACGGGGTTGGAGGTCTTCATAAAGAATAGCGGCAATGCCCCCTCCTCTGCCCTCAGTGTGCGGGTTGTCCAGGTAGGAATATCCAGGGGTTTTTGCCATGTTTCATTTAGGCACAGAAGGTCAAGTTGTTTGGCTGTGATGAATTCGTTTAAGAATTCCTGCCCAGATCTCTACCCTCGATGAGGGGTGATGAAGGACGTCCACCCGGGCGGGAGCAGGGTTGGCTCGGGAGGGAGGCAGCCACGGCAGTGGGCCAGCTCTACCACGCCGGTGAAGGCGGAAGACCGTCCGGGTCTACCTACGACCAGGTAGTGGCGATGGATCCTGTTGCCGAGAGTCCTTCGACACCGGTAAGTATCAAACTAACACACTGAGGCAGTAGCCTGACACTGCGGTGGAGGTTTGATGTAAAAGGTCCAGGTCACAGAGGTAGGTAGATGGTCCAGGAGCGTAATGTTAGTGGGAAAAATTTGAAGTTTGGAGAGCGAGAAGCAGCAGTCAAACACACCAGCGTCCTCTCAGCGTTCTCCCTGTGTCATTAAAAGGTTCCCAAAAGCATGAAGCATGAAGCATGAAGACAATGGAATCCCTTTATTAACAATAAATATAAAAGACTGATTAAAACCATCATTAACATACATATTACTGCATACCTAAGCCAACATCACATTGAAACATCATATCAATTACACAGCCATTTCCCAGACACTGCCTAACTACACCAAACAAACATATTCAACAAACCATTATATCCTCAAACACTCACCCACAAAGCAGCAAGATTGCCCATTTGACCATTCATGTTACCCAAAAGCAAACATTAAACCCACTAAAAAGAGATAATTGCATTACCTTAAAACTAAAGAAGGACAACAAGACAATGGAATTCAACCATGGCTCCCCAATTCCTTCACTTATCCTGCCTGACCTGGTGGGTGTGACAACCTGGCAACCATTGCTCCCTAGTGGGCTTGAGTTGATTCAGTGTGACTGATTGTATGACAACACTTTCAAGGTGAATCAAAAATTGGAACGTGGCTATGAATACATTAAACCAGATGTTCTCTTCATGCACTTTCCAATGTATGATTTAAGGCAGATTGTTGGAAATCGGTCAGTGTCACAGTAAAAAATACCTTAGCCTGTTTCACTCGGCATCAGTCTCAGTGTGGTCCTGCAACGAAAAATTGAGGATATTGGGCACATGGACAGTTGGAACATGGCTATATATACATTAAACCAGATGTTCTCTTCATGCTGTTTCTAAAAATGTCTGATTTAAGGCAGATTGTTGGAAATCAGTCAAAGTCACAGTAAAACTTACCTCAATCTGGTTCGCTCGGCATGAGTTTGGTGGGATCCTGCAATGAAAAATTCAGGATATTGGGCACATGGAAAGCTAGAGTGTGGCTATGCATACATTAAACTAGATGTTCTCTTCATGCGCTTTCTAAAAATGTATGAAACATATGTAACATATGTGCCCTGACATGTATGGGGAGGCATCATCAAGGCCTGCTACACTCTATATAAAGGATATGGTAAAACCCCATTATGAAAAAATACAGGAGGATTATAGGTCATAGCCTGGACTGCAGGGTGAACGGGTTGATATGAGGGTTGACCAGACTGACATGTGAGCATTTCTCTTGGTCTCATAACGCATTCAGTCCTTCTGAGAATGGATTCTTCCTGCTGCACTGGCTCCATGCCTCCTGGATTATCCTCATATAGAACTTCTGAGGCCTCATCACTCCTTTCTGGCATCTCCTCCACCAGCACAGGCTGCTCAACATCAACGCATCCTTTATTCAATTCAATTCAGTTTTATTTATACAGCGCCTTTTACAATAGTATTGTCTCGTGGCGCTTCACAGAAGGAGCACCCAAGAGCAACAGGGGCAAGGTTTATTACAAGCCTCTTCCTCCTGCTGGTCTCTTTGTGAAGGCCTGGGTAAAAACTCCCCATCCTGAACTGGATCAGATTGCGTTCCAACTGGGACATTGCTTCGCAGTCTCACACACCAGGTGCAACCCTCCTCTTCCTCCTCACCTGAGTCACTCTGGTTCATCCAGTCAGGAGCCCTCTTTGGGTGTTGCTGTGTCCTTACCAGTGGTCTTTTCTCGGACGGCCCTATTTGGATATCCTTCCCACGTTCAAGGGCACTAACTGGCAAAAGTAAGTTCCTATGTAAAACACGGACACGCTGTTCCCGTTTTTCAGCTTAAACTTTATACACAGGACTAGTTGCATCTCCAACTCTTCTGACCACATGGTAAATGACCTTCTCCCAATAACTTCAGAGCTTGCACGGACCTTTCCGCCCAGACAGGTTTCGCACCAATACTCAGTCACCTGGCTGCAGTATGGTCCCCTTCACCCCTTGATTATAATAGCGCTTTCCTTTCTCCGATGATCTCTGACTGTTTTTAGTCGCAATACGATAGGCTTCCTGCATTCTATCTGTGCACTTTTCAGCAAAGGCTTTAGTTTCGTGCTCTGTACTGGGTTTCAAATCAAACAGGAGATATACCGGCAGCTGGGGTTGCCTCCCAAAGAGGAGAAAGAATGGTGAGTACCCTGTTGAATCATGTTTTGTGCAATTATACAATGAACAATGAGAGGCAAGTGATCTTTCCAGTCTGACTTTTTTTCTTCTGTTAGGGTCCGGAGCATCTGCAGCAATGTGCGGTTGAACCTTTCTACAGGATTCCCTTGTGGGTGATACGGGGTAGTTTTAGAGTGTGATACCTGCCAGCTGTTCTAACCTCTGGAATAATTTTCAAACTCATGACCTTGGTCATGGTGAAGTTTCTCAGGGAATCCAAAACGAGGAATAAAGTCATTAAAGAGCTTCTCAGCCACTGTCTTGCCAGATTTATTCTTTGTAGGATAAGCTTGGGCAAAACGGGTAAAGTGGTCAATAATGACTAAAATGTATTCACACCCACCCCCCCCCCCCTCATGGTGGAGGTAATCAACAGCAACTAGGTCAAACGGTGAACTTGTGACGATGGAACCCATGTGTGCCTTATCCGACACTAATACAACAGCACCTCCTTAGGACATAATCCTCCACCTCTCACTGCATATATGGCCAATAAAATCAATCTCTCATTAAATTAAGAACTTTCTCAACACCCATATGACCCATATCATTGTGCAGACGTTTTAAAACAACGGACCGGAACTGTTTTGGAACTACCAGCTGCCTATGGTGCGCTCCTTGTCGATACAACACCCCATCCCATATGAAAAGCCTGCTCCATTCAGCCATCATTCTTCGTGCTTCACAGGACACTTCCTTTATCCATTTTGCTGGAAGTTTGCCCTCTACTTTTCAAATTCACAACTTCTTGAATTGCTACATCCTCCCTCTGTGCTCTTTGTACCTGTTGAGGCGTGATGACTAATGAAATTGGACACTCTGGCTCATCATCAGTGGCAAGCTGCAAAACAGCAATCCATGGAACATCTTCCTGCCACACTGCTGTTACAATCTCAGGCGACAGATTTTCTGTGTACTCCTCTATATGCCCTATAAGAGAGACAGGAAAACAGGAGAAGGTATCAGCATCAATATTGCTCTTACCAGGACGATACTTTATCTCAAAATTAAAATCTGCTAATTCCCCAACCCAAGAGTGACCAGTTGCATTTAACGGGGCTGTACTTAGAACATAAGTAAGGAGTTATTATCTGTGTAGACTGTAAACCCTGGGGCATAATGCAAGTAGTTACGAAATTTGTCACTTTAAGGCAAGAAATTTCCTGAATGTGAGTGATAATTACGTTCTGCTTGTGTCAGTGACCTGGACCCATATGCAATCACTCGCAATTTGCCTTCTTGATGTTGATACAGAACAGCACCAAGTCCTTTATTTGATGCATCTGAATGAAAAACAAATGGTTGGTCAAAATCAGGATAGGCAAGAACAGGTGGATTGGTCAACATGGTAACAATGGTAGCTGCTGGGAGGGTTTTCTTTTTGCTGACTGGGAAGTTACTACTTTTGGACCCTGTTCAGCATTCTGCAGAAGCACAAACAAAAGCCTGGCCATCCGAGAGAAGTCTTGCACAAATGAATGACAATAGCTAAGAAAGCCTAAAAGGGATCTCACCTCTCCTACTGTAGTAGGCTTTCTATCCTTAAACTGGAGTACAGCCTCTAGATCCTTAGGATCTATCTGGACTCACTCCCCTGACACGACCTACGTAATGAACTTGGCATCTGAAAAGTTCACACTTATTTGGTCTCAGCTTGATCCTATTGGCCCTCAGCCGACGCAGCACTTTCCGCACATCCTCCACATGATCTGAAATGGTTTTAGGATAACATATTACATCATCAAGATACGGTGAATAACATTCATCCCACAAACCCTCAAGCACTGACTCCATGCATCTCTGAAATCCCGCAGGACAATTGCTTAACCCAAAAGGGAGTTGTATCCATTCATAAAGCCCCCATGCTGTACGAAAAGCAGTACAATGTTGTGACCCCTCATCCATAAACCCTTGATGGTACGCATTACCTTGATCTAGAATGGAGAACCAAGAATGACCACCTAGATTATCAAGAAGGTCTTGGATGCATAATGTATGCTGATCGGGAACTGTCTTGCGATTCAGCTCTCTGAAGTCCACACAAAGGCGCAAACTGCCGTCCTTCCTCCTTACACAGACAACAGGGGATAAATAGGAAGAAGTAGACTTCCACTAATCCACTCTAGCTCTAAGAGATCTTGCACATAGACCTTAACTTCCTTATAAAGGGGTTTTGGAATGGCATTATAACACTTTTGCACTGGGGCCTCATCTTTCAGATGGATCTTTAATCGTACAGAGGGAATGCACCCAATATCACCCTCCCCTTTGGAGAATACACCTTATTCCTCATATAACTCTACTATCTATAACTATCTGTTTCACCATCTCTTGATCCACTGCATTCAAGTGAGACAAATCAACAGGAGGATGCCACTTCTCAGTTTGATTGTTCTCCCTGGACTGACTTGAAGTATGAGGAGTCTGGACTGAGGTCACTGAGGTGGAGGTAGACTGACTATGCTGGGGGGTTGTAACAGGAAAAATGCTGTGAGCCATCTGAAGATATCCTAAAACTGACCGCGGAGGCAAAAATACATCATGTTGAGATTAATTTTGAATGGGGACTGTGAGATGTTTGGCATGGGTGCCCCGAGCTTCTACAACTGTTGGAAACAATTCTAATCTATCAGGCAGAGTTGCATCCATCATTGGCTCAAAACACGTAACCGCCCCCTCATGCTCAGTTCTCACCTTATACTTCACTTCCCACATTTTACCAGCTGGTAAGTCCTCTTTTTCCCATCATGAGGAGGCTGCTCTGTGACCATTCTTCCACAGGCTGTTCCTGAGCAACAGACACAATTGTTTTTGCAGTATCTACTTCCAAATTTAAAGCTTCACTTATTAGAGCACTCATATTAATGGGGCCTGTAGTATTCAAGTTTTTGAGTTCAACAATAACATTGACTCCAAGCAGTGTGGCGCTAAGACTGCTCTGTGCAACTAAGAAGGGAAATAACCTTGGCTATTGCTTAAAATCTCTAGATGAGCATCCATCCAGCCATCAAACGGAATGCTAGAGAAATTGGCTGCAGTGACATAAAGAGGCTCTAAGAGTAATGTTTTTAAAGGCCTAATTTCTGTGTTTGGCAGTTTGTTCTTCACCCACTCCTTCCCCACAACATTGACTTGGGCTCCTGTGTCCAAAAGCATCTCTGTCTAAACCCCATTAATACGGCATGATAGACATTTCCCCCAATTAACTGAGCCATCTGTCCAACATAAGGAGCTCTGAGTGAAGTCTATAAAAGGTCTGCATTATCCGCACTGGCTACACTGCAATGTAGTGGGGACGTAGAATCAGGGCGAGTCACAGGCCGTCCCTCTCCCGTGACCTCCTCCCATTTCCCAATCTTGACACCCCACTGCCCGTAGCCCAGTCTGCCCACAACAAAAACAGTGATTACATGAGTCATATCAGATTTTGTTGGCATTATTGACATTTCCCGTTTCTTGGTGCCATATGGGATTGCACTGTTGAAGCTACCATAGGAGAATTTTGCATGTTATCAGGCTTAGAAAGGATAAACTTTTCCAGGTTTTTAGTCAATGCAGATACATGGAAGGAAAGTTCTGTAATGGCAGCTGCATTTCAGGCTCGAACTTCTGACTCAATGGATGGCTTTACTGTAGAGATTGTTACTGTATCCCCTGAGTGCTGAGCAGAGCTTACTGCCATTGGCCTGAATCTGCTGGAAGATGAAAAGCACTTGGCCCTCTCAGTTTCCTCACAGGTCAACCTTGTGATTTGTTCCAAAATGGTTTCTTCACTGATTTCAGAGTTTGCCATGTATGGTTTAAGATCATGACGGATGCTTTTTCTACTTAACCCCTGATAAAGTGTATGTAGAAAAACACCTTGTACCAGCTTTTTTATCATAACAAAAATCAGTGTCGTGCTGTTTTGCTGCCAGTACCACCCATTCCCTGAGAGCCATTATCCTATACACAAATTGTTGAGCAGTTTCTTTTTCTAGTTGCTTGTTGTTACTCAATTCTTGAAATAGCTGCAGAAAAATCTGCTACTTTTGTCCCTAATATGGGTCCTGAGAACCCTTTTCAACTCTGCTACACTTAAATCATCTTTATTTGTGAGATAATATTTAAAAAGTCCCCCTTTAGTTACCCTTAATACAGCTCTAACAATCTCCGACTCGGACACCCCTGTATCAATAGCCTCATCAATTTGTTTACAAATATAGGTATATGTATGTAGTATATGTATTTCTGACCCAGAATTTGAAATTTGACCACCTGGATTTTAAATTGTCTATGGGAAAAAAATGCTGCCATATCAGAAATCCCGACAACCTGATCAATATGCATTCTTGACCCACTCACATTTAAAGAGTCATTAGAATTAGTTGGTAGTGTCGGAATGTCCTCCTTATGTGTACTGTGAGTTGATAATACTGGAACTGTCACGGGAGATGATGAACTTGAATGTTCTGATGTGATAAAAACTGTTGTCATTTCATTTACTGTGTCCTGAAGACAAAGTAAACGAGACATCCCTGCATTCTCGAGACTCCCCAGCCTTTTGCTTTTCATGTACTCCAAGATGTAATAGAACAGCTCAGGTTCGGAGAGTTTTGAAAGTTTAACACCGTCTTCATTTTCCAAAAATGAGGCTAGCAGATAGAGTTGCATTCAGCTGCAACAGCTTCTTATGGACTTCCCAAAGGAGTACCTGCCATGGCTCGGATGAAGTCATCTTTCCTTGCTGCTGATTCCAGGTAACCAGCCCATGATGATGTCACCGATCCCTCTTAGACACAGGTACACATCCCATGCAGGACAGTCAAGAATTTGGTTGCCAATCATCTGTGGCAGCAACCTAAATAGGGTCCACTTTTCTAAGGCAGTGCCTGGAAGACGTCCACTAGGTCTTAGTGCCTGATCAGGTATGGGTGGTGGCTTCGATTCTCGATCATTTATACCATAAGGGTAAAAAAGGTGGCGATTGTGCGGTGAAATATCTTTTCTCTCCACCACATTTTAAAGACACTCCTTGTGTTTCAAGAATTCTCACATCAGACAGGAGGGGGCGGAATACCTCATCATAATCAGTACATCCAGTTTGAATTAACTTGTGTCTAACAAAAGTGGAGAGATATGTATTCTGAGGTTGAGATAGAAACTTGTCCAGATTTCCAATTTTAAAGTAAACTGTCGTCAGTTTATGTTTTCCTCTCTTTGACCTCAGGGGACTAACCACTTCAAATTCATCAATGTGAAATTTAAGTTGTAGTGTGTATTTTTTGCGAAGTAGTGGATTACTTTTGCATAGATCCCCATCAGAAAAGTCTCTGAGCAAGTCTTCACTAGCACCGGTATCATTATTTAACATTGCCCAAACATTGAAAACATGTTTTCGCGTACCTTCTGCAATACATCAAGAAGACGAATGTACTGGAATGTTGCTCTGTGATTTCCTTCATCATCTCTTAATATCTTCTCTACCAGCCTTACCATTCCCAACTGGTTATGGCAGTACTGTTCAAGCGTCCATTCAGTGCTTATAGCTTTGACACACTCACCGAAAACCTCATTTTGACCTAAAAGCTCATTTAAGTCATCGACATCAACAATGACATTTCTTCTTTCCAGGTGAAAACGTATTGCTTCAGAATAGTTGGTTAAAAAAGTGTCAAAAATTCAGCTATACTAAAGTGGACAACAGCAGGAACACAGTGCTTTTCTCTCACTTTAAGGACAAAAAGGCGTAGGTTAAGTTTCAGGCCACACAGAAGGTCCTCTACTCTATAGTTTTCAGACTGTACGACATGTTGCTCTAGGCCTACAGTTGTGTTGGGAAAATCATCAATGATATTAGCCTCAACTTCATCCATATCCTCACTATACATGCTTTCAGAACCTGACACACAAAAGTCCCTGTGCTTCCTGTGTATATGTATTTGATATGATGCAAAGCAACGGCAGCTCTGCATGCATCCTTCTAGTCCACAGATTAATACAAAATTTAATTCATTTTGATGATACAGTCCAATATGCCGTATCTATTTTATCAATAAAAAAAAAAACTCCTGTTAGGGGACAACTGAAAGAAGCAGCCTCTGCATCTACTGTTTCTGTTTTGCTTGTTATGTAAAACAAATTCCAAAACCTCTGGATATTTCCTGATGATCCCCTAATCCATTATCCTCCAACCATTGGGCAACATCTTCACAAGACCAAACAGACACGTTCTGTTTGTTTGTTAGCCAT
Organism: Tenualosa ilisha; assembly: GCA_015244755.2. Taxonomy (NCBI): domain Eukaryota; kingdom Metazoa; phylum Chordata; class Actinopteri; order Clupeiformes; family Clupeidae; genus Tenualosa; species Tenualosa ilisha. Next base: position 144,725 of record PYXC01001128.1, read on the forward strand.
TGTTCTATAGGGTATGATAACAAACAGTAGATGGTATACACTGATAGCTTATTGAATCTTGCAGACCTTGTTAAGCATACAGTTATTTAGCTATTAACTGGAAGAGGTGATTTGTTGATTTGTCAACATTTTTAACAACATTCTTTCCTTAACTGATTATAATTTTTACAGTGATTGTTTTATATGTATTTTATATCTGGGCCTATGTTGCTTTGGATAAAAGCATCTGCTAAGTAAATAAACATCAATATAAACTTATTAGGCTATGCCGCCATTACGTTCATGCAGAAAGAGAGAGGTTCCCTTAGGAACCTCTAAATTAAATGGAGTTCCTCAAAGAACTGCTGTCTATACTGAGAAATGCCCTGAGTTCCTCCAAGACCCTCTAAGAGCATTGAGGAACAATGGAGTTCTTACAGGAACCACTGGGTTCTTGGAGTGGCACTAAGGTTCCTCAAAGAACTGCTCAATTTTTACAGTGTAGAATGAGAAACTGGTCATGCTTGGAGTCACCCATGTCATGGCCATCGATGGCTACAGCAAAAAGGTGGTGGGACATTCTACTATGCCCAGAAAAAAACAGTCACAATTTATTTATAGTAAGTGTACAGGTATGCTAAAAAAGAATAAACAGACAGACATATGGCAAAAACAATAGCTTGTTTGTTCTGGCTATAATTTGTGCATAATGTGTGTATTTTTTAATGCCCCCAGACCCGCGTTCTACCTCACACTGTACTTCCAGGAAGAGTTGGCTGCCAATAAGCAAATACAAAATACAAACAGGCTGCCATTCAATTCCATTCAATTATATTATATTTATACAGCACCTTTTACGATAGTATTGTCTCATGGCGTTTTACAGCAAGGAGCACTCAAGAGCAACAGGGGCAAGGAAACTCCCTTATGTTTGTTAGTCTAAGTATGTTTTGTTGTATTTGGAGTTTTGAAAAAAAATATTACAGATTGGGTAAAAAGCATGTCAGCAGCTGGGAATAACTGTAAGCCTGTGCATCTGCAACAATTCGATGTAAAATGACTGACTCATTTTAACAATTGCACACAAATATAAATGGTGGTTACTGTAAGTAAGTGAAAACAGGGTTTTGAAGTCAATATTGCCCATGAAGTTGTGGATTTGAAATACATGAACATGAATGTAGTTTCAGAAATGGCATCACTTGTTAGCATTTTGAAAGACTGACTACATGTTCACTAAAGAAACCACATGCTAGTGTTTGGTAGAATTGTTTGAGTTTTAGCCAGACTGTCTGTGTTTTGTTAACAAAATGTGCTTTTGATAAGAAAACTTTTTGGCTTAACTGTGTGATGTAGGTGTTTTGCTGCGTTAAGAGTTTTAAAAATATATTTTAAGTATAGGTTAATGCTTGTTAGTGATTGAAAGAAACTGTAGTTTTTCAGCATCTTCAGGATAGGAACTTTCTAACCTTGGTGATATTTTGCAGGTGGAAAAAGGATAGCATAGTTTACATCCATTTTGGTTAGTTATATATGAAGAGTTTGGTTCCAAAATGCTACATACACAATTTTAATGAATTTTCAGAAATCATTTTTTTACGTTTTGTTTTTCAGATATTTCAGTGGATCTACTTTTGGGTACAATTCACTATGCACCGTAGTCAGTGCTTCTGTATAGGTGTACCACTATGATGTAAGAAATGCAATTATCTGTACAAATATGTCAGAATGGTATGTGGCATGAATGGTTTGTGAATATTTTAACATAACTTTTTTCCATGGTAAGGATGACATTTGGATGGATTTGCCCATATACAAAATGTAGGTTAGTTTAGAAATGTTTTATTTAAATGTATGATTTTACAAACATCACAGCTTAGAACAAAATATAAATGATAAACACACAATACCATGCTGGTGAGAGTAATTCAAGGGATGCATCAGGGTATTTTCAATGTAATGACACTAGGTCAGGCTAGACATCAAAAAATATAGCCCCACTATAGGGGAAAGAAAGGTATTACTACTAAATTACTAAATGGTCATCAGAAAAATAAATAACTTAAAACCACCAAGGTAGACATGAAAGAACAGAAAACAACAAATGATTTGGCAACTGGATGCAGTCCAAGAATTAAGTATATCACACTCCAATTTTCCATCTTCCACCTATATACATAGCCTCTGTGCACTGGCTCTTTTGAATTAGCATGAACTCGTTTGTGTAGTGGAGTTATCAGACATATACTTGTTTGTCTTTGTGGAATATTTCATTGAGCTAAATGAAACCCTCATTCTCTCTACAGTTCTGTTGCTGCGACAGAGAAGCATGTTCCTCACATGTTCTCTGAAATCATCTGAAACATAGTAATAGATGAATGGGTCTAAACAGCTGTTGAAGCTTGCTAGGCAAAGTGTAGTGATATAGAAACCATAGCCATTGTTTTCTACCCCTTTGCTTAACCGGGAGTAGTGCAGCACCAGCATAACATTGCTTGGAATGAAAGACACAAGGAACACAGTCAAAACTGTAACTATCAGCCCTACAGCTTTCCTACGATTTTTTCCAGCATTACCTTCTGTCATTGAGTTACCAACAGCACGCAGTAGCATGAAGTAAGCTACTATGATCACCACAGAGGGCAACAGGAAAGCAACAACAGCCATTGACATGAAGTAATAATATGAGTACTGGATAGACTCAAAAACTTTTTCTGGGTTAACTCTGCTGACATCATGGCAGGTGGTGATATCAGGGTCTTTGAGCTTGGCTGTTTGTTGGTAGAGGTAGAGTGGAGTAGTGCTGGTCCAGATGAAGAGCCAAATGAAGAAGGAAATAAGTATTGCCACGCGATTATTCTTCTTCAACTGTGAAAATGGGTGCGCTACTACCCAATACCTCTGAACACTCAGACAGGCAATAAAGAGAATTGAACAATACATGTTACCATAAAAGAATCCAATCAACACTTTACACATCCCTTCACCATAAATCCAGTTGTTCCCATTGAAGTGATAAGCAATCTTCAGTGGAATCCAAATAACAAAGAGCAGATCACACAGAGCCAGGTTGGACATGTAGATGGTAGCTGGGTGCTTCTTTTTAGTTCTGAATAGAAAGACCCAGAGAGCCATGATATTTGCTGGTAAACCCACAATAAAGACAACTATGTACAAAATTGGGAGGAACAAAGTGGTGAGACTACTTTGAAGAGTTTGTGTCGTTGTTGCGTCTACAATGACATAACTGGCATTTTCCACTTCAGTTCCAAGAAATCCTCTTCCTGTTTTTTCTGCAACTGATAGAAAATACAGATTCAATATCATCTCAAATCACTCATTAACTCGTCACTAATATATTTCAGGAACACCACCATTTCCTTTACCAATAACAACACCAAAATACTGTAATGAATCTTTCTCTGCTTTTTTGGCAAACATTTATATTAAATTTGTTTGTGATTTATTGAAAATCCAAGGCACACTTAACCAGCATGGATAACACAGTATTCTGCAGCGATACATCATCCCATCTGGTTTGCGATTAATAGGACTATCATTTATTTTGCAACAGGACAATGACCCCACACATCCAGGTCATGTAGGTGCTATTTGATGAAGAAAGAGAGTGATGGAGTGCTGCATCAGATGACCTGGGGGCTCATTTGTCAAACTTTGTGTATGATTCGTCAAATGGTAACAAAATGCCAAAAGTGCATACGCAAAAAAATTAAAAATCCAGATTCATAAAACTTCACATGCATATCCTACTTTTTCTTTTATAAATTACAGCATGATTGAACATAGCTCTCACATGTCCACAACCACTGCTGAGGTGCCCATGAGCAAGGTATCTAACCCCTCATTGCTCCCTGGGTATGGCAGGCTGTCGACTGCTCCAGGTTAGTGCATGCTCCACCTCACTGTGTTTACTGTGAGCTACACGTCACAAATTTATCCAGAGTGAATCAACCAGTAGCCCAGTTGTTTCATGTCATGAGTGCTGTTTGTAGGTATGAGAACAACAGAAATATAGACCTAAACTCGCATGCTTTTTCCACCTTACTGAGATGGGCAGTGACCATTTGATGCTTTGACTACACACTTGATGGTTATCCAGGGGGAAAGTTTTGGCATGCTGTTTTGAACTGAAAGATGAGCTGAAGCTGTTTTACACTGAAAATCCTTTTTGTCAGATAGGCTACAAGACTGCCCTATTTTGGACGTAATCTTCAGTTGTCTACGTGAGCTCAATTTCAGGCTGCAAGGCCACTTAGTAACTATATTCAATGTGTGAGACAAGACTGAGGCTATGACTTAAAAGCTGGACCTCTAGTCTGACTGCGTCAAAGAGAACAACATTGGCGCATTCCCATCACTGCAAGATTTTTTGTGTAAAATGAACTGACTTGCCAACAGTCAGATACAAAAACACCTTAGCAATTTGGTGTTTGAGGTGTAGGGGGTAATCAGTCAGATCTATGATGTCTCATGGGGTATATAAATTTTCCAAACCACTGATTTAGCCAATTAGGTCCCATGTTACAAATGGAGCAACAAAGTTATTAGTAGGGGAAATTATCAACAAAAAAGGGTCAAATCGTTACGCGGTGGATAGAAGCACCAAAGTTGGTATAGATACTCTTTAGGATGTATCTCATCATTTCAGAAGGGGTGCCCAAAATTTTCAAGTCCATTAAGGTCATTTTAAAAGCGAAAATCCAAGATGGCTGCAAAAAACGACCCAAGAATAACAAAAAGGTTTATAGCTTGGACATTATGGCTCCTGCCATTTTGTTTTTTTGCATGTGATGTGTATACATATATACTGCCATCAATTACTATGTACAATTTAATACATAAAATATTGTTTTATAGCTTTTATACAGCTTTAGAGGGGAAAAAATGCAAAAAAAAAAAGCAGTCCAAATGAGAGGACTTTTCAAATAAATCTTCATTTGAGTGGGGAATTATTTGTAAAATATATACATGTATTTATCTTATCTTATCTGTACCTTTCAAGGAGTAGTTTATGAATAAAATGTTTAAATTAGCAGAGATAAAGCTTTAAATTGGAACACAATTCACTGACATAATATTATGCCAATGTTTGCATTAGCATTAGTCAATATAGACTATGCATGCTACCCTGAAAATGATGATGCCATTATAACATTTAGTTACTGCAACAACCCACTAAACTCCAAACACCCCCCCAACCATTCACCCCCCTCCACACACACACACCACACACACACAGCCTATAAATGTGCAAATTCATTGGTCTATTTATAACTGACTGGGGAAATTCTAAATTGTTGTTTATTCATCAAAAGTAATACAAACTGATTAACAGAATGGATACATTGGGTCAGAAATGTGTGTAACGGTAGCTAGCAGGTATCGCAGCATTATGGGTAAACCCCTCTTGATGCTATAAGGGACATGCTAGCTCCCATGGGATTTACTGTCCATGCTAGTAAGCCTGCTGCAATTTAATGGGTTCAAGGACTGCACTGGCTACAACTGTGCATTCTTTACCTGTTGATAAGGCATCCACCTCTGGTGAGTTTGCCAGTAAGGTCATTCTGCCATGGATAAAGCATCAGCTCAAGACATGCAACAGAATTGACATGGTTTGGGATGTGTATAAAGACAATAGTCTTAAAGAATCGACACAGCAAAAGAGGGGGCAAGGCATCCGTAAGCTTCCCCGCCGACTCAAAGAACAAGGAGGAACTCTTTCAAATGTTAGCTGAGAGCATCAGGTCAGCACCATTTGAGCAAGGAAAGCAAGTATATGCTACCAAAGGTAGACATGTTGTCTCATCTGGTCAATCCACTTCAGTGCCAGAGTGTGACCATGAGGAGGCAGACACAAGAGTATGCCTGCATATAACCGATGCTCTGAAAAATGGTGTGCAGAGAATTGTAGTAAGGACAGTAGATACAGACATTGTAGTGATTCTTCTCGGGGTTTTTGGACAGCTTCTTGACAACTACCCATGTGTTGATATGTGGGTTGCTTTTGGTATGGGGCAAAACTTTCAAGAAATACAAATCAATAGTATTTTCAAAACCTTGGGGAAGGATACATGTTTGGCTCTACCAGGTTTCCATGTGTTCACAGGTTGTGATACCACCTCTCAATTTCAGGGCAAAGGCAAAAAGACAGCATGGGCTGCATGGATATCATTTCCAGAGGTAACACATGCTTTCAGTGCTATGACTGCATGTCCTTTTCAACAGCTTAGCCTGGAATCAAACACTTTTGGGATATTAGAGAGGTACACATGTGTTCTTTATGATAAGACAACTAACCTGGAAAAAGTCAATGATCTCAGGAAGGACTTGTTTTCTCAGAAATGTTTGTCAATGGTAAATATCCCTCCCACACAGGCTGCACTGCTACAGCATTCTAATCGAGCAGTGTACCGAGCCAGCATTTGGTCCAAAAGTATGCAGGATATTCAGTCAGTGCCTTCTCCAGACAAATATGGATGGACCAAAATAGATGAATCTTGGACACCTTTATGGACACTTTTACCTGAGGCAGCCAAAGTATGTAGAGAACTGCTTAAATGTGGCTGCAAAATGGAACATCTCTGCTCTCGAAAGTGTAAATGCAAGAATGCAGGGTTACCATGTACAGCTATATGCCAATGTGCTGGAACACGTGAATAGATATATTTCATCGTTTATGGCTTGTGTATAGTTGTAGTTGGTCTGTTTCAAGTGCATGATATCATCTTTCCTGGCAAATGGCATATATGTAGCCATTTCGCATTCCCTTCCTTTAAGGGTAATTTTTTTGGTGGGCTGTCAATTAGCGTCCAATATTATGGGTGGCCATTTCTAATGGCTTCAAAAACTCACATCCTGTTTCAGATTTTTGGGACTCATTCTCCAGGATGTCTCAAGGTCACACAAAGAGTATATACTCCCATTTTCACACTTCTATGAGGTCGGTTTTGGCGGGTTTTGAATCAGCAAAGTGTATGGGAAGCCATTTAGAATTTCTTCATAAACTCACTTCCTGTTCAAGATTCTTGAGACATATTTTCCAGGTTGTCTTGAGGTCTCTAAAAGAGTATATACTCCACATTTCATGCTTTTATAGAGTTGGTTGTGGTGCGTTTTGATGGGCTTGGAATCAGCTGCTAATTATATGGTCGGCCATTTTGAATTTCTTCAAAAACTCCCTTCCTGGTTGAGATGTTTGAGAAAAATTTTCTATGATGCCTTAAGGTCTCCCAAAGAGCATATATACCAAATTTCATGCTTTTATGAGGTTGTTTGTGGTGTGTTTTGAATCTGCTGCTAATTGTATGGTCGGCCATTTTGATTTTCTTCAAAAACTCACTTCCTGTTTGAAATTTTTTTGGGCACCCCTTCTAGGATGTCTTAGGATCACCCAAGGGACATACGTACCAATTTTCACGCTTCTATCCACCGCGTAACGATTTTTCACATAATTCTTTTTTTCACATAATTCATACTATATGTCATGGATGCGCATTGGACGTTGTTGTGCATTGGACGTTTCTGCCACATCGCAGTATGGTAAGCCGACAGCGTTGCCATTTGATATGAGAAAACACGTTGCCGCGGTGTTGCGACATGGTTGCTGTGCAATGTTGCCATTAGGCACCACGAAAGACCTTGCCACAACGTCCTTTACTGCTCACTTGATGACGTTGCCATTTGGTATCAGAAAACACGTTGCCGCGACATCGCCACATCGTTGCCATTGGGTAAAGACTTTGCCACAATGGCCTTTACTGGTAGGGTGACCATTTGAAAACCAAAAGGTCACTCGGTCACACACAGCACCACAAGTGCACACAGTGCCTAGTGCCGTCAATTTAATGGCCCAATGAAAGGTAATGAAAACCAGGACATTTCCATCACTTAAAAAAAACAGCGACAGCGACAACTCTGGGCACAAAAAAAATTGTAACATTCTGCATTTTGTCAGATATCATACGAATGCATGCTTTACTCTTGCATTGACAGAAACGGATTTGAATACCCTGAATGATGGGTTTTCCTACCGTGGCAAGTCATGAGACTAGGCCAGATAACAAATATCACCACGTCATTTGTTTGTCTGTGTGTGTGTGCATGCGTGCAGAGCAATGCTGCAGGTCCCAAAACCGCTTAATGTAGCCTAAAAGTTGATCTACACCAAAACAGACCTAAAATAATTGATATTATTATAATAATTTATACTGATTTTTAATATACCGAAATTAACTATTTCAAACTAATGGAAACAAAACGTCGGTATGCGTTGGTATATCGGAAATGTTTTTTCAAGTTTCATATTTAGACTAGCATGTTACACGTGGATTTGGTCCACGTTTTATCCACGGTTTGTATTTTTAATTTTCTAGACAATGTTTATAAAATGATAACCTTCTGACATGTTGGCCCGATGTACTGTCCTCTTGAGGGAGACGTGATGCCACAACCATAGTATACAACAACCATTAATCCGGTCACAAATGGGGCTCATGCAAAGCCCATCAGAGTGAAGTATATAGGCGTAATTTTTAATCTTATTTTATTTCTCTTCATTTAATAAGTCACCTTTTATGTTTTATCTTATAAGTCATGCTTTTATGTTGATACATTGTAATGTCCTCTGAGTGAATTCAGTAACAAACTTGGAGGCAAAGTCGACGCTTCTGCTCCATTTCATGACAGCACAGTGTTACAATGTGAAATCATTGTATCCTTGTCAGACACTGACCATCTCGCGACCGGCGCGTGGACCTTTTGCAAGGTAAGTAGCCTTAGCAACAATAACCGTTAGCTGTTCCCTTCTCGTAGCACAGTCAGCTATTGCCAGCCAGCCAAAGGTAACCAATTTTATTTTTTAATAACGTTATTAAAAATAACGGTATACTTCATGTTAATGTTCATAAACTTATAGGAAAGTAGGGAAAGCTGTCGCTATTAAGCAGCCAAGCTATCTTGGCGAACTATATAACATTAGCCAGCAAGCTAGTTGTCAGCTGATCCGTTGAATTAGCCTACTGTAGCCCAACAATGTCTGCCAACATATATTCCGAAAAGACAATAAATCGTTGGGCAAATGCGTTTCCCCATCTAAATGGGTTAAATAATAATATCTTTCATCTGTTTTCAGAGACTGTTATGAAGTGGAGACCAGGGCTTGGAGAGAAGGCAGTTGAGGTCCTGAGAGCTGAGACCCTAAAACACGCTCCCTCAGCCCACATTAAAGCCCAGGTACAGCTTAACACTTAACAGCTTTACAGCTTAACACTTCCTCACATAATTTAAATTTCTGTAAAATGATAGCCTTCTGAAAACTGCAAGTTTTGCATTTAATATTTCCCTTGCTTTAACATAGATTATCTTTCCTTGTATGATTCGCAGGCACAGTGTCGGAGGGAGCTTGAGGAAGACGAGGAGTAGATTTCCTTCCATTTAAAAAAAATAAAGCATCTTCTTGTGGAAATGCCTCTCTGCGTAGTAAATTTTTAACCAGGACCTGGTCACAAAGGGCAAATGAGGACTACAGTCCGCCCAAATTTTAAACCTATGCAAACTAAAAAAGAAGGTTGCTAGAAAGTCACCACTAGGTATTTTGGTTGCTACAACGTCGCTAAGACGTTGCGGTGACGAACTGGCAACGTTGAAAAGTCACGTCCTGGCGACGTTTTGGCAAACTGTAAAAGGCGGTTGCTAGAAAGTCGCCAGTGGGCGTTTTGGTTGCTAAAACATCGCGGTTACGGACAGGCAACGTCGGAAAGGTACGTTGCATATACGTATTGTCACCTTTCACTCGCCACGTTGCGGCAACGTCTGAGGTTACGTCGTGGCAACATAAGTTTGGTCGTAAATTTACGTAACTGCAACATTGCAGCAACGTAACTGTGTTAGCTGGGAGCACCCCAAGCAGAGCTTCAGAGTTGCATAAAAGTTGATGCTAGCTAATTTACGATAGCTAACTAATATAATGAGCAATAGCGCTAATAAGAAAGAACAATAGGCTATCTGTGATTATTTGCAGCTATAGTAATGACTAAGTATAATGTTAAGTATTAAGCCAGCAAATGCACCAACACCTTATGTCATCTAGCCTGGTAATAAAACCAGACCCTTGTTCTACACTTTTGTTTCCTACAGAGGGTCTGGACATTCAGTAATGAGATTCAAATGCTTGCTTGAGGTGTTTAAGTTTTAAAAGTTTGGATCAGCCCCTGACTGCTCTTGCCTTGACTGATAGCACTCTAGCTCTGTATTCACAACGCCTATCTCTGTTCGCTGATTGGACAGGTTAAAATGCCTCCTGAGACAACAAGTTCAATGGGATCAAATCCAGACTAGCACTGTAGGGAGATAATAGTAAAGCAGAAGTGCTAGGAAGGCATGACCAGGCTGTCATCTGCTCCATATCTCTTCCTTCCGCTAGCATGAACGCACACACACGCACACACACACTCTCCGTTTCTCCCCATCATGAACATGCATTTATTATTTATTTTCAGATGATTTGTTGCAAGAGATACAACCCTTTTTAAAACCCTTTTTTCCTTTTTAAAAGGTAGAAACTGAGGACAAATGGCCTTTATTTATGAAGTTGTGTTTCTTAGAAGCCAGTAAATGAAAGGTCTTGTGCTTTGATCCAACAATTGGAATGTTGGATAGTTTTTGATCAGGGAAAAAATCGACAGAATACTCAATTCCAAAATTAGCCTATTCGACAGTTTCAGTCCTCCTGTAGATGGATATCAGGAAATTTTCATCAAGAAGCAGAGAGTGATGGGGGGCGGGGACAGATGAGGAGGGCAAGAAAGGTAAAACTATGGTTGTGCGTGCCAGTCGGCGATAAGTAGCCATCCAGCAGAAGTTCGTAATGTGTGAGAGTTGAGTTCGCATTAACGTTCATTCATTCAGCATCAGCATGCATTAAAACTCTATAATCCCAGCAATAGTTTTTGGGGACGGGGGATGGTGGTGTTGTGTTGGGGATGGTGGGCAGTGCCCTAGTCAAGTTTATTAATTCCTCGTAACGTTACAAGCGTTAATTCCTCGTAACGCCCCTGCTCTATTCCCGGTAGAAATAAAGCCTATCCAGAAACCTACGTACGGTGAAATTGGAGTTAAAAATGTATCAGACAGCGGAAAAGAAAACACAAACCAAGCTCCCACGAGAGAGTCCCTGCCACCACTTTCCACAGATAATTTACACAGATGATCTCAGATAGCAAGACACCAACGACCCGATGGCATTTGTTATTATGGGACCATAAAACACAATTTTGCTGGATGTTGGGCTGTGGCTACCCAAAAATGTCTTACGAAGTCTGTGGCGCAAAACCGGGTAGTCAGGCTTTTCAGTTCTCTGCCAACAGCGAAACTTGCTTTAGCCAACATGGTTATAGGCTAGCCAAATATCAGTCTACTTTTACTGTTTAAGTGAACGTAACTTTAGTTAATCATGGCACTTACGTTTACCTATCGTCCATCGTTCAGTTAGCGTCAGGCTATAGGATATTATTTTGTAGCCCGCATATAGGCCTATGCCATGTCTGCAGGACCGATGAGAGTTCCTACAGTGAGGTAGACTACTATGACCAAAGTAGTCATGCATTTAGAGTTAAGAACATAAATATGCCTACCTGTCTGCGATGTTTTGAAACACAAAAAAAACAACAGGCCAGCGAGTCTTGAGGCGGCCATTATTCGCAGAGGGTAAGCTTGATCAATCGTCTTCCGTGTTCAGGTGTTCACTAGGAATCTAGACTTTGAGAGGTTTTCACAGAAACTGTGACACACCCTGTATCTAGTCACATGCCTGGGATCATATTACCTGTATGTGGTTTCGTTCAGGTTATTGCCGTGCGTCAGCGTAGAACATTTTTTAGCATAGAGAAATGTTTTTGTTTCTTGAGCACCAGACGGTTCTTCTTCTTGTTGTTATTATTATTATTGTTATTGTTATTACAATAATATTAATATTATTGTTATTATTTTCATCCACTGTACTGTTATCCAAATCATCTTATTATTATTATTCCACTAGCACTTGTGTGATTAATGCAGCTTCAACCGCTTAACGTTGAAACTTTCAAACATTCAAACTGTGTTGCCTAGGTCTTAGTTAGGAGACTTGAGGTATGTATTTTTCATCTTTGTAACTTTTATACTTTAAACTATTAAAGTCTATTTTTCCCATAGACTTAATATTGGCCATTATGACATCACAATAGGACTATTAAGCAATTAGAATCTTGTGCTAGGTATCCTGGCCACCTGCAGCAACTGTCAGGCTTCAAACAGCCAAACAAATTCAACAGCGAAGCCACCAAACAGGAAGTAAACCCATGACTCGGCAACGCTTTGATGCATCATAACTAAACTTTGTATACAGACTCAGGAACCTGTTCTGACCACTCAGAACCAAACCTCAGAATCTCAAACTTTCTTGCGTCACCACTATTCAAACATCATATCTTGGCAACACTTTCACGTATTGTAGCCAAACTTGATACATGGACTCAGGACCCTGTTCGGACCACACCAAATCATCTACTTCAAAGACTAAAGCACTACCACTAGTCAAAAGTCATTATCTTGGCAATGCTTGGATGTATTGCAATCAAACTTGGTACATGGACTCAGGAAACTGCTCTGACCACTCTAAATGATCTATTTCAACGCTCAAGTGCCACTGCTGGTCAAAAGTCATATCTCTGCAGTGCTTTGATGTATCACAACAAAAATTTTGTACATGGACTTAGGACCCTGTTCTAACCATTCAGAATAATTTACCTCAAACTTTCTAGCACCACCACTGGTCAAACATCATTTCCTGGCAATGCTTTAATGTATTGTAACCAAACTTACACGGTACATGGACTCAGGACCCTGTTCTCACCACACCAAATCATCTATTTCAAAGACTCTAGTGCCACTACTGGTCAAAACTTATATCTCTGCAACACTTTGATGTGTCGCAACCAAACTTGGTACATGGACTCGGGACCCTTTTCTGGCCATTCATGGACTCATGACCCCATCCTTAATACGCAGAAAAATCTTTGACCACTGGGGATGCTATAATCACTAACACATTAACCTATCAAAATCAAACACACAAATATGCACACACTTACATAGGCTGACACCCTTACACATGCACATATACATACACACACACAAAACACTGACCTGCCTATACTTTGCAAACATAGGAAAGACTTGCACACAAACACACACAAATGTCACCCACAAAAACAAACACACACAGACCCGCACACTGACTAACACACATGCACAGACACACATACACACACATGCACACACACACACACATGTTGCCGATAACTATGCCAAAGGCTATCCGAAACGTCTGGTTCATTGTTCTATATACCCAAAATTCAAAGAGTTCATTTACACCCCTAAATAATTCCACTGTCAGGGACAGGAAATATTTGCCCTATTTACCAATGTTTTTCAGTGCAATCTTTAATGTCACCTGGCATGTTCGATATTTAGCTCGTTAATGAGCTATCATTACAGCAAGTGCTCACAAAGGAAACCCCTCTAAGTTTAAATCTTTGCATAATTGCCGTATTTGTTTGGCATAATGACATTTAAAACATACAAACCACATTTGTACATGTGATGGACAAATGGTGACATGCATAATGTCATCGGTTGCGAAACCACACGCTCTTATCTTATTTATTTATTTATTGCAGAAATTGATATATTAGGAGGTGCTGATTCATAATCTGAAGCGGTACCCCTGAGCATTTCTCAAAAATTATGTATCATTAGGCACGTATAAAATGTACTAAATTAGGCCGATGTAGTTTTAAAAATAAGCAAATCACAGTGTCAAATTAAAGCTCTTAATTTGTAGAAAACAAATATGACTATGGAAAGTAATGACATCAGTCAGAGGAGGCATAATATTTACCCTTATAGGGTAGTTAGTCCATAGGTGGTTATCAAGAATTATGGCTGGACATTAATTAAGGTATTAATAAGTGATTTGTAATGGCTAACAAATTAGTAGCATGTTACTAACTTGCATGTTAATAAGCTGCTAGTTAATGGTGAATATGTGTACCCTAAGCTAAAGTGTTACCAAATGTTCTTCTGGACATTAGCAGTCTTTCCATATCTAACAGGGTTAGCGGCGTGTTAGCCTCAGCATCCGGTTGTTGGGCTAGTTTTGCTGAGTTGGCTTGTTTTGTATCTCTAATTTGTTATTCTGCCACCTGGACCTTCTTTTTGCCATTTGTTTCATGTTCTCAGTTACAAACAACGTTAGCACTAACAATTGCAAGATTTTTAAGGATTTTAAAGGGAATTTGGTTGAATATCAACAGAGTAGTCCCGACTTGCAACCTGCTCCACAATGCCTCAAACCGAAAGTTCCTAAACACAATGATGTGAAGATTCTCTAAATGCAACCTTTATGGATTGTTAAGGGAGCATTTCCTGTAGGTTGTCTCAAAGTTAGGCAAAGAAAACATTTGTTTTACAAATGCAACCTTTACACAAGTTTTAGGGAACATTCCATGAGGTGTCCCCAGTCCAATGAAGTTTGAGAACCACTGCCTTAAAGGTTCTCTGAAAGTTTGTCACAAAAACTTTAAGACAACATTTCAGGAAAATTCCATGAAGGTTCTAAAAATGCAATTTTTGTAGAACTGCCAGGGAACATTCCCTGTGGGCTGTCTCAAAGTTAGGCAAAAAAGATTTTAATGGAATGTTCTGGGAGGGTTCCCTAAAGGCTTTGAAAATGCAACCATTTTTAGAATTTTGGGGGAACATTTCTTAAAGGTTCTCTAAAAGTTTCTCAAAAAATTCCATGAAGGTTCTCAAAACGAAACCTTTAAGGCATCTGCACACCGGCCCCAACAAAGTGCAGATAACCACGCACACCTGTGCCGTACTCTGCTGCTGCCACCTGTTGATTACGATTCAAATCAGTTTTGTCGGAGCTATTTGATAAAATCCATTGGTGATTCCACAGGCTACTATGTTATGTTCGCTGCCTGCAGTGCGGCGCCGGTGTGTAGAGGTAAACATAATTGTTAAATTGAAAAGTGTTTCGCAATTCTGTCAGAACCAATGTGCAGAGGCCTTTACAGTACCACCAGGAAACATTTTCTTAAGGTTGCCCGAAAGTTTGACAAAAACAACTTTAAGAGAACATCTTGGGAAGGTTCCCGAAAGGTAAAATCTAACCAGAACCTTTAGGAAATGTTCCCAAAAGATTATGGGCCCTATCATGCCACGGCATTCGCGACATGCGCATGGTGTCATTACTATTCTGTGCCAGCGCATCGTTCATTTTTTCCAGCAAAAAATCACGTTGTCTAGATAGCAGATGACACTGCGCCGTCATGGGTGTGTCAGCGAAAAGAAGAGGTGTGGTCTGGCGCAAAGCGTGCCAAATGCTGTTATAAGGACGCAAAAATTAAATCCGCCAGTGACCAACAAAACCCTGGTCTGTCGTCAGTTGCGCATTGCTGAAAAGCTATTTTAGGGGCACACAGCGCTTTGGGATATGAAAGTGTGCACAATGCGCGCACACCCTGCTTCTCTCATCAGCAGGAGCGCGTAGCAGGGTTTATACAAAAGTTTTTCATGTGGAGAAAAAAATTATAGAGTCCGTGGAAATATGAAATATAAATGTACATCACATATATCACAGTATTTATTAATTTGCGTTGAAAGCTTTTGTTTCTCCCGTCTTCTAACATCATTGTACCGCTTTCGGCACTGTTCGGATGTTCTTTTTTTGCCAAAGGCGGAGGACACAACTGAGGATATTTCCTCCCATACTTCCTTGACCCGTGGAGGTTTGGGGGGATTCTTTCCATCCCCGAAGATAACCTGTTCACGCGCTTTTACCTCACGCACTAGCAGATCGGTCTCCTCCATTGAAAAACGCTCCTGTCTTCCGGGTAAATTCGCCATTGTAATAGCAACACACCATGGAAAATGCACCGCTGGCTTGAATGAGAGTATAAATCCTGATTGGTTAATTGTATGTTATGCCCAAAACACACCCATGACTAATGAAGTACTTTAAGACCAACCCTTTTGAACCATGCGCCTGGCGCAATGTTCGCTTTTCCCACCGTCAAAATACCAAATTGTGTCGGGCACGCCCCCAAAGCAACTTGCGCGACAGACTTTAGACAATGCGCATATGATCGTGAAAATAGAGCCCTATATCTTTGCTGGGTGTAATCTAGCTGCTATCATCCTACAATACCCTGATCATCAGATACCAGTACAGGGCAACACTAAACTTGCATGGCATACACTCCATCTGAATTTGTTAGGTTGAGATTAACATAATATTGACAGTATATGAAGCCTACCAGTAATGTCTTCAAGAAAAAGTCTCTACTTGCTTTATTACACTTTGCATTTTAATTTTCACATTTTCAAAACTGTTCTGCTGCCAGCACAAATACAAAACTGGTCCAAAGTATCCTTTTTTTCAGATATATTTTTAACAGTGTTAAACTGTGTGCTGTATCCAATGACATTTTGTGTGGTCTGCCAGCAAATGCTTTTTAAAAGCCACTGACAGCATCAGTCCTCTTCTTCCTTCAACAGACCCCTTACCCAGATGGCACTGCCAAATTCGGCATACATGATTAATTAACTGTGGTGTGAAAGGTCATTTTGTGTTCCCAGTATTCATACAGAGGAAGTAACCAGAGATCTAGTTATGGTTACAAACTATATGTATATATATATATAGAGAGAGAGAGAGAGAGAGAGAGCAGATTTTGCCATTTTAGGAGTGATTTTTCCAGATTGGAGTTTACTTAGTGTGGATTAAGGCATTATAGAGTTCATTTACTTTTTTAAATGGTTGAATTTGTCTTTCTTTCATTAAGAATTTTCTTGAACACACAATAAAAAACGGAAGGCTTATCAGTTTACTGATGTGGGAATGAATATTTTATTTAACTTCAAAAATGTGGTAAGTTAATTTGTCAACATACCTCTCCTTGACAAGTATGTACATTATCATCATATGCTACAATAAATGCCTTTTAACCAATTTGTAAGTCATTTTAGCTAATATGACAGAAAATAAAATGATGGTGATGCTATGCACTAGTAGGGGGATGCCAGTTTTAAATGTTATGTGTAAATGTCTGTGAGGCATTGTACTGACATGGGTAACAAATTTCCAGTATGGTCAATAAAGACTATCTATCGATCTATCTATCTATCTATCTATCTATCTATCTATCTATCTATCTATCTATCTATCTATCTATCTTTCTATCTATCTATCTTCTAGAATAATAATTAGATATTACTGAACCTGCCAAAACATGTTCATTTTAGCACAAAGCCCAAGTATGATGGAACTCAATTGGTGCAAAATTAAACCTCTCACAACTTTAACTGGAATAACTACAAGATAAAACATTAATTCAGAGGCACCAAAAAGCATGGTCACGGACAGGCTAATGGCATTTGAAATTTGCTGAATAGGCTGGAAATGTCATTCAAGTGAATGCATATTCCCAATCATTAGATAAAGGGATACACTGGGAAAGAATCCTATCTATGATTTATGTTAAAAATAGAGTAATTGTGACAAAAGCAGCACTTTCACTCAATTTCCTTTGTTTTTCTTGTCTTTGATTAGCACTGTAGGGGAGGGAGAGTATGCTGTGCCCCCCAACCAGTCCCAGTGGGAAAAGAAGGGAGCAAAGTTTGTGCCAGGCTTTTGGTGGTGGGCATCATGCTTCAATACCCCTCCCCATAACCCAAATGGCACCAAGTTATGCACGGCCCAAGGAAAAACATATCCACAGTGATCCTCAGTAGACACCCACACATTGAAAACCATGAAGGCCCAGGTAGTCAAACAATGGCACTGAAGAAGTAAAGGGTTCACTGTAGTCCAGAAGCCAACACTGAAGAGCTCCCAGCCAGACAGATATTGTGTGACCAGACTAAATGGCTTGTTGTATTGATGGTGCACAGCATGAAAAGTGTGGTAGAGCCAGCCTATGCGGTGATGTAGCATATGCCAAAGGTAGTACTGAAAGTCAAAGACAACTGTACATCCCAAAATTCCCATTAGGAAAGCAGTGAGTGTAGGAGCCTTTTGTGGTAGTGGGATGGGTGGACGCCACAGCCACTGTGCCACTGCTGCTGGAAAAATAAAAACCAAATGGTTATAGGTGGTAAGGCAAAGTGTCTTCCAGATGTTTGACCACACCAAATGGTGCTCCTGGTGGATGCGGTATTGGTTGATCTTAGGCCATGAAGGAGCCAGCAGGTCCAGAGTGGTATATATTGCTACCAGGACGAGGTATGTGGAGACGGAGAGCAGGACAGGAAAAAGAGGAGAGCGAATGCTAGTCTGGTAGTGATGCTGTATGTAGTTCCATGTTGGCTGCAGGAGAGAGTCCTCAGGCGAATGCAGGTTTGTAGTAGTCAGATCAAACACCCAGGAGATTACACAATGTACACAGTCAGCTATCATAACTACTGAGATCAGATTATTTCTTGGTAAATCTTCAGGAAAGTTTCAGTCTTCACAGTAGAGTGGCAATTAGAAATTACAAATATAGCTTCACAGCCTTTATGGTTAACCATCACAGCCTTGCAATGGCAAATCATTTGGGTAAGCAGTTTTTATCTCTTCCTGTTATATGTGGAAGCACCACCTCCTCTGTGCATGTTAACGAGCAATACCGTCTCTCTCTCTCTCTCTCTCTCCTCTCTCTCTCTCTCTCTCTCTGTTTGTGTGTCTGAAGGGACATTTCCGTAGTACCCATATCAGCTCAGATGCTCAATCCAATGTCAGAGAAATAAATGGACAGAGTGAAAGATAGAGAAGGTGCATGCAAAAGACAAAGGAAATCATTTCACAAAGGCTTTTGCCACATCTAATTCTTCCCTATTTTCTAACTGAATAAGTTATGTAATGTCCACAGTCTTGACTAACCATGAAAGCATTACATTCTTCTTCAATAATAATGATAGCTCAAAATCACAGAAGGTAGTAATCAGGAATTTCTAAATCAAATGGGCAAAATCCAACTAAAAGTCTATGGCACTGCATTGCACTAGCCGTTTTGGTTATTCAATTCAATTCAGTTTTATTTATACAGCGCCTTTTACAATAGTATTGTCTCATGGCGCTTCACAGAAGGAGCACCCAAGAGCAACAGGGGCAAGGAAAAACTCCCTTATGTTCAGTTAATCTAGGAAGAAACCTTGGGCAGATCCACGACTCAAGGGGCTAACCCAACTGCCAGGGGTCATGGAGAAAAATTACAATCAGTAGTAACCATGACAGACTATTAGTTGCCTATGGTTTTAGCTAAGGTTCATAATAGTTCATAATTGAGTATTATCCCACTTTTACATTACATGGTAGTCAGTCTATAGGTGGTTATCAGGAATTATGGCTGGACAGTGTAGCAGCGGCCAGGCATAGTGACAAACTCAAAGGAGTGAGATGGGTCATGGGGGTAACAGTAAGGTTCGTTATTGCCATCATTTACACAATAATCTATCCTGCCTGTAGTGTGTGTGTGTGTGTGTGTGTGTGTGTGTGTGTGTGCACGCGCACGCACGTGCATATGGAGTTACAATTGTCTCATAAATATTTGTAAATGTACAGCGGGTGATCGACAAATAGTCATCGGTTTGCATGTGTTCCGATAGCCACAAATGCAAATTTCATATTTGTAACTTGTATGTTGGTCTTTACAAACAGATGTGTAAAAAATGACATTTGTAAAACTGAAAATTCTTTTTGTGAAGTGATTCAGCATTTGTGGACCTCCAGTTACATGCATTCACCGCTTTCCTCTATGAGCGAAATCCACAAATCCACACAGATCCAGAAATAGCCTACTGACACTGACAGTACTTTACTCACACACACAGTAGAAATCCACTAGCTGGCAGTATTGTTCTATGCATTTGTAACAGATTCCAGCTAGCTTAGCTGCATGAGTAGAATGTTGGTAAAGCTCCCTCCCGATAGCCCAACTGACGTGGTTGTGAGTGAAACTGGAAGCCTAGGGTTTTAGCTCACTTGCTAGCTTGCTAGCTTGCTAGCTGGACTCCCAGTCCATGATGCTGCTGAGTTGCAGGTTGGAGCCCAGCCTTGTGCAGGGCTGAACCGTGCAGGACAACGCGGGTTTCATAATTAATGTAGCTATAGTTTGCCTTCCCTGCAAGTAATATACGAGTTAGCCCACTGAAGACAGACCTATGTAACTTAGCCTACATAATGGTGCTTGGTGACTCCATTCCAATAACTCTAAGTAGCAGTGACTATGATTTTTTAAATGAAAAAATGGAATCTGTATGACTTAAAATAAACAACTCCCGTGTAACCTCAAATCCAGTTGGTACCATATGATGGTTACAGCAAGTTCTAGTCGACCTGTAGCATACCTTGATTCATTTACACCCTCCAATATATCTGAAATTACTCATGATCTCCTCAACTAAGCCTCAACATGCTTACTGGATCCAATCCCAACATGTCTTCTTAAGACTGCTCTCCCTCTACTACCACTACTATTATTTATTATTAAATAGTTTAACAATTTTTTAAACTATTTAACTGTTCAGCCAGTTTATACAGCGCCTTTTACAGTAGTATTGTCTCATGGCAAAGCAACAGGGGCAAGGAAAAACTCCATTATGTTTAATTAGTCAAGGAAAAAAACGGGCAGATCCACGACTCAAGAGGCTAACCCAAGTAAGCTAAGCAACACTGTTAGCATAGTTAGCATCATTAGCATTGTTAGCATAACTGCAAAAATATTAGTTTACTTAGCTACGTAATGGTATTAGCATACTTAGCATAATTAGCATTGTTAGTATAACTAAACAACCATGTTAGCATAGTTAGTTACTAGGCATTGTTAGTATAGTTAGCATTAACTGAGTTAACATTAATTGAGTTATCTAATGCCTACAACTCTGCCTACATCCTCTGCCTACAGCTGTTTCAAAATAAGTCCTCACTACAGTAATTCACTATTAACTATTTAAACTATTCAACTATGTAACTGTCAGTTGTGATAAATTACGCCTCCAGCCAACTGTCCTGCCTATAACTGTTTCAGAATAACAGTTCTCACTGAAACAATTAAGTATTAAAGTTTAACTTTTGTATATAATCAACTTTTATATTATAAATATATTTAAACTATTCAATCATTCAACTTTTCAGACACTCCAACTGTCAGGCATCATCAACTGTGACTCCTGCCAACTGTTTTCTTAGCCAACAACTGTTCCAAAATAAAAGTCTTCACTACAATAATTCACTAGTAAATAATTTAGCTGTTTAAACTATTGAGCGATTTAACTGTTCAGCAATTTATACTCAGTTGTCATCAACTATGCCTCCAGCCAACTATATTAAATCTCCACTTACCTATCAACCAACATAGCAACCATTGAAATAAAGCATCTTTGTTCATTTCCATATCAATCAACAAGTACCCTAGCACCAACCTAGTAACCACTTCCACAGTTACATCCTAGCAACCAACATGGCAACCAACATGATTGACCTAGCAACCAGCATAGCAACCATCATAACTATCCTAGCAAGAGCCTTGCAACCACGTCAATGATGACAACCTAGCAACCAACATGATTACCATAGCAACCAGCATGGCAACCACTTCAGTTACTATAGCAACCACCACAACTCCTCCCATAGCCACTACCTTAACTGTCCTAAACCTAGCTACCAATATCCTAATGCAACTATATGCCACAATGTCCACATCAAGCAACTGCAGGTGCATTTTCATGCACTCGTAATTCCCTGGAATTATATTATCTATTTATAATTGTAAAATGGTAGCACACCAATCGTTCAGTGTGGTACAGAAACAATCAAATAGCTGTAATAGCACATAGATAATACACCTGGAGCCTTAGGTTCTGTCTCTCTATAGCCTGCTTTATCCAAACATTTCCTGGTAAAGTTACAGGGGAACTAATTGTGGGCAGAATCTCAAGAAGAATCTTAAGTAACAGGAACCATTGGAAATAAAGCAGTAATGTTACCCAGGCTCCAAACTAACAACAAATAGTAGCTAAGATGGCCAACTAAATGCAGTGTCATGCTATATGTAATATAAATGGCTACCATTAATGTATAGGCTAATGTCTGTAACCAGCACTGTGTCCTGAGCGCTCAGTGTTTCTGGTTTGTGACAAATGTATTTTATCTTATAAACTAATGAGGCTGTTTCTCTCTCTTCTCTGTCTACTAAACACATTGGCCTGCATGGCTACCATAATTCCTTAAATAAGGGCCTTTATTTACTTCAGTATTTTGAATATTTTATGTACTATAATTATTTACTTCTGAATATTTTGTTTAATAAGCCGCTGAGTTTTGATTGTTAAATTTTATTTAGGCAAAGCATGTTGCTGGCTCTGGCAAGTATTCATAATTTCTCACAAACACACCTTACCAGGCTGCCACTAGAGGGCGTCATTACACCATTTAAAACAATTTTACCAAGAACTTTCCACTCTGTTAGTTGCTGATGGTTTGTTTAGGTTGGTAAACAGAACCACTCAAATGATTGATCCTTTTTTTTTACAAAACCAGCGTGTTAATTCATTAAATATGCTCATCAAACATTGTACCATAACAATCTCTTGAAACAGAGTGTGGAAGCTCACAGTAATAGGCTAACTGTTACGTGAACCAATAATATGCCTATGAACCAGTTAGATAAAAGATGGCAGCTAATGTCTGCAGTAGGCTACTACAATTTTTTGCCAGAGCTAGCTTGCAAGTTTAACTCAGCTAGCTACCTGGCACTGGTTGAGATGTGTGCTGGATATGAGATGAAGGTAATCAATGGAGACAAGTTCTAAGGGTGAGCTGGTGGTGATGCTCCCCATTGGCACTCTGAAGTGAGACGGGTTTCTTCTGCTTGATACAGAGGCACTTCCTCGTCACATAGGCCTCCACATCCCGCTTCATATATGGCCAGTAAAAGCGGTCTGTGGCCAGGCCAAGGACTCTCTCAGTGACCAACAGTGTTCAGCTTTGCTGTGCTCATCACATATGTCAACGGGTTGTTGTCCATGTACACAGTGAAGTGGGGCGCATAGTAAAGGTAGTCTCTTTTCTTTTCAGTTATGACACATTTTAGTGCCAGCAACTCAAGCATGCCCGAGTGGAGGTGGAGTTCTGGATCTATAAGTGATCACTCTGAGCTTCCCTCCTCCTCTTCCCCAAAGTAGCAACAATAGACATTAAATTATGAGTAAATGATCATCTCAAATTAAATTAACATTGAATGCAGGCCTAGTCTGTGCATTTAGAAAACAATTATCACCAAGACAAGAATACAAACATATTCGAGAGTAAACCAAGTGTATTTAAGTTAATTGAATGAAATTTTACAGTGTGTTTGCTCTTAGTAAATAATCATTCAGTAAAATCAAGATTTGGTGTCCACATCTTGTGGTTGGATGATAGATGCCTGTCACAGAAGATGAATGCTGTGTCTCCCATTTGCTCAGATGCTATGTTCATGGAAATATTGCTTTGCCATGCTGGCAGCAGTTAGATATTAGATTACTGTACAAGACAAGTTTTTCACCTGGACAAGAAATATTGTCATTTTTAATATTGCGAGATCTTGTTATGCCCCAAGTAGAGAATGTGTATACAAACAAATATGCAACAACAAAAACTACACTTTAGTTAAAATATTAATCTGTATCTGAATTGTCCACACACTTATATTTACAAATTTCAGTGTGTCAGTGTTAACGTGCGTACCAATGCATATGTTGATGGTTCATCTTACAACTCTATGCCTGTGTATGTGACACTGTGTGTGTGTGTGTGTGTGTGTGTGTGTGAGAGAGAGAGAGAGAGAGAGAGGCTTCAGTTTTGAGGATAGTTTTGCCTACTGTGGTGAACAGTTTGCTTCAGCTGAAAAAATACGTGTACTTAACTTTGCTTGTTATCCACACTGCCACTAACAGTGTCTGATTAAGGCAGTCGGAGATCACCAAAATGAGTTTTATGTCCTTGTGCAGGCTGGCACAAACAATGTCAGACTCTGTAACTTTCTCTGGTCCCATACCTATTAAAAGCGGTGAAAAAATGCTCAGCAGAGTTTTTTCACTGAACTGATGGCTGTTGGGATTGTGTGCCGATAACAATGTGGGCTTCATCAATAATGGAAGCTCTTTCTGGGGGAAGCCTGGACTTCTGAATCAAGACAGTATCCATCCCTCGCAGGTGGGTGCTGAGCTCCTTTCTAGGAACACTGACCATCACTTAAACTGGGCTTGTTTCTGTTGAACCAGTTTGGTCCAGGTGGCAGAATAACTGTCCTACACAGTTCTCTGCCGTCCTGCTGTCACCCTAGCAGCAGACAGACAGGAAGAGTGTCTGTGACTAAAACGATCTCAAAAAGACCCGCTGGGCTTTAAATTATAATAACCTCACAAAAAATAAAACCAGAAATAAATAAACAATATAACCACAAAATCACAACTGAAATTTGGCTTACTAAATATTTGTTTGCTCTCCTCAAAGACGACTCTAATAAATGAACTAATTACTGATAATCAAATTGACTTACTTTGTCTTACAGACACCTGGCTAAAACCTGATGAATATCTCTTACTAAACGAATCTACCCCCCTAAGTCATTTTAATTACCACATACCACGTCATTATGGCCGTGGTGGCAGAGTTGCCACAATTCACGATTCAAACCTCGCTATGGCTAATTGCTTGATTATAATTTTAAATCTTTTGAGGTTCTTGTCCTTAACTTGATTCAACCAGACAGGAATTGTGCTAAACCTTTAACAATTGTAACATTACATAGACCTCCAGGCTCCTAGTAGTATATTAGGTGATTTTAATATTCACATGGATGTTGCAAATGATAGCCTGGCAATTGCGTTCCAATCTTTACTCGGTCACATTGGCTTCTGCCAAAATGTAGATACACCTACACATGAAGACAACCACACCATTGATCTTGTAATAACATATGGAGTACTAACAGAACAACTTACAGTCTTACCTCAACACCCTACACTAACTGACCACTACTTAATAACTTTAAAAATCACACTAGACTATGTAGCACCTAACTCAACTTACTGCTACACTCAACATGTAGCATAACTCCCAAAACTACAGATAACTTCAAAAGAAAAAATTCCCTCTCACCTCGACCCTTTATTGACTCAATATAGGCCTACATTAGAAGGCTTTACTCCAAGCCCAACCCAAGTTGATTAATTAACTTAGAATTTTGTAAATGCACTACACTCCACATTCAACTCCATTGCACCACTTCAAAAGAAAACTAGAAAAAATTGAACCCATTGTAAAAATTTGCCCCATGGTCCCATGCTCACTGAAACAAGCTGTGCGTAGACTTAGGAAGACAGGAAATGGTATGCAACTAAACTTGAAATGTTCCGCCTTTCTTAGAAAGATGGCTTAAAAGAGTGCAAGACAGCACTTAATAATGCTTAATCAACATATCATTCCTCACTTATACAAAATAATAAAAATAATTTTATTTTACTTTGTAACGCTATATCCCATCTCACAAAAAGCAGGAATGAGGTGACCCACTCCATTCCAATAACTGTAAGCAGCAATGACTATGAACTTTTTTAATGACAAAACTTAATCTATAAGACTGAATTCTCCCTTGTAACCTCAAATCCAGTCAGACCACATGTAATTGTTACAGCTAGCTCTAGTCAACCTCTAGCATACCTTGATTCATTTACACTCACCAATATATCAGGAATTATGTCTTTGATCTCCTCAGCTAAAGCCTCAACATATTTACTCTGCTGGCTGAGATGATTCTTAAAATTATAAATGACTTACTCATAGCTGGACATTTCCCAAAATCTTTCAAGACATCTGTTATTAAACCATCTATTAAAAAAACAAACCTTGGTCCTGGCTAACTACCGACCCATATCTAACCACCCATTTGTTTAAAAAATACTTGGAAAAATAGTGTCTAAGCAAATCTGTAGCTTCTTAAACAAAAACAGTATCCAGGAAACCTTCCAGTCAGGCTTTAGAGCTAATCATAGTACAGAATCAGCCGTAGATTAAGTCTTCAATGACCTCCTTATCTCATCTGATAACATGTATTTATATATATATATGTATATATAGTAATCCTATTGGATCTTAGTGCTGCCTTTGACACTACTGACCATGGCATCGTACTACACTTGAATGATAGGTATCAAAGATTCTTAGCATTAGCCAGGTTCAAAACAAACCTCTCTGGTCGCTACCAGTTTGTACATGCTCATAATGAGTCATCATCCCACACCAAAGTCAAGTTTGGTGTACACCAAGGCTAGGGCTAGGGCCCCTTTTATTCTCCCTGTACATGTTACCTGTACCTTGGGGTAATTATTGACCAGGACTTCTCTCTAAACAGTCATGTAAAACACATCTCAAAAAACATCTTCTTTACGAAATATTGCGTAGGTTAGACGACTATGGCTATGCTCCAACATATATTAAAGACTTCCTTGACCCTTACCATCCTCTTAACTGTACTGTAACCAATGCTACAGGAGGCCTATGCCAGGACCCACTCTCCATCTCTGAGGCTTTGTGACTGGTTATAATACACCTACATACAATACACCTTCCAACTGCCTTACTGAATATGAATTTGGTTGTTTAATTGGAATTTTTTGCTGGCACTACCAGGGTTGAGAATTGATAGGATTTTATCAATATCATTGCCATTGTCGATTCTACTTATCAGTCCTTTTCAATTCCTAACTGTTTAGAAGGTATTTTACACAGGTTTTTAGTATCAGCTCATAGGCTTATAATATAGCCAGTACTACTAAGGAGACAATAACAGCTTATTAGTATGATAAAAACAATGTAGAACTGTTATCTGTTTCAATTTTGTATGCAGAAGGACCTATTGACTGTGGTCTGAAAAACATGGTGGCATTGATAAGAGGGGAATTAAAGCATTCAATTTACAGTTCAACTTGGATCCTGGTTCTTGATTCTCACCCCTAGGCACTACCAGCCTCATCAATAGATGTATGTTGAACATGGATGCATTTGAATACAGTGCAAATTCAACTCAGGGCTGTGTACTGTCCGTGCTATGTCTCAAAGCATATTAATTCCCATCTAGATGGCATAGGGATTCTAAACATATAGTTAGGCAGATTATCTTTTCCATTAACAATACAGCCAAAAATACACAAGCTGACCAGCTAATTCACCCATGTAGAATAGACGACCATGCAGGTCTATTGTGCAGATTATGATGGTACAGGTCTCATTAGGTATACCAAAACAATCAGATAGTCTAAACTATGTATTTTACAAAGACATATGCCCTGTAGATGTGATATAATTAAGCATAAAGCCTAAGTCTAATGAAACCAAGCTAGGTACAGCATGTGTGGTAACTGTTTTAGAAAAGCAATAAGGCCCTTGAGTCCATTCTACACCGTGAATATAGCACAGCTGAGGGGTGTTGTGATGCTGATGCACCCTCAGCTGTGCTATATTCATGGTGTAGAATGGACTGAAGGAGCTTATTGCTTTTCTAAAACAGTTACCACACATACCTAGCTTGGTTTCATCAGACAAAGCAACGGGAACAAGAAATTTGTTCCTGAATGATTAGCGATTTATTCCTGAACATCAATTCCTCCATCAATATATTTTCTCCAGATGAATGGTTGCCAAACGCAGCTAATGTAACATTTGAATGGCGCAGCAATATACAATGAAACATGGTCTCAGCCGTGCTATATTGGGGAAAATAAAACGGCATTTAAGGTGGTTCAACTAATCATAATCAAGGACTGGAACTATCCATTTTAGAACATAAATTGAGACATGTCCCATCTTCCTCCATAGTACATGCCCAATACATAGATCCTGTATGCATGGGCAAATTAAGTGAGCAGCCCTATACATATTGGTGTCTACCAGACGAAGTTAGGGAGAAGTTAGGGAGGCTAATTAAGGCCTTGTCCAAACGTAGCCGGGTATCTGCAGGATTATCTCCTTTAAAACGGAGCATTTAAAAAACTCCGACCAAAGTGAACATTTGGAAAAACGCCTGTTTGGCGTTTCAGTGTGGATATCAATAACCGGAGTTTTACATTTTTAAACGTCACTAACTGCGACAATTGATGCGTAAATGTCACATATGCGCCCTTGTTTATGTCAGACAATTGACAGCATGGATCAACTGAGAAGCCTGTTACTTCTTGCCCTGGTACAGGTGCTTTTTGCTAGTTTATTTTTAAAAACACAGCTACTGCTTCTTGTGGAGGATCAAAGGAAAAAGAGTGCGTTGGAATCAGCTATTTTACACCAAATAACTCTACCTCCGCCTCGTAGGCATATAACTCTTGCAAGATGCCGTAGGAGATTTTGGGTCAGACCAGGATGCACTGCCAGCTGGTGGGAGAACTTTGAGATGGAAGTTATCGTCCCGGATAAATGGCAAGAAAATTTCCGCATGTCCAGGTCCTCCCTCCTGTCATTGTCGGAGTTATATATATATAGTATGGTATGCTTAGAGCTACGCTCAGGAGTGAAATTCTGCGGTTTTGTGTGGATGTGAATATATTTAAGTCGTGTGTGGACCCAAGAGTTTTTAGAAAACGGAGGACAGCAAATGTGTGTCACCTAAATCACACATATCCTAAAAGCTACTACATTTACCTCTTCAATCTAATGAACTGGTTCCTCAAATACACTGTGTTTCCTCTCTGTCATCTAGTACCTGGAAAGTAAAATAAACAGAATGTCTGATGAGAGTGAATAAACCCAGATTGCATATGGTTATTACTGGAAGATATGATACTGTTGGTCCATGGCATTTTTGCATGGGGCATCTTTTATTTAGTTAAAAGACAATTTTGTTTGTTTGTTTTTTAAGTTCATTATGGATGTGCTTTTCAATCACTATTAATTCCATATGCAGGAGGCAGATGATGGTCTCACACAAAACAAATCACTTCACTGAATAATATCACAGCATATATGAGAAATCGGCTACATTACATTAAAAACGGCATATGCAGATGCTCATACCAACTGGCCTTAGTATTCACAAGGTGACTCCTGTTTGTTAGCATAGGCTACACTTTTATCCAAGCATTTCTGCCATGCAGGAGGTAGAAGTGACAGAGCAAACCACTCAATAACATAAACTCCTGCACTAATTAAAATTAGGCACAACTTTAATTTCGTGCCCCCTGTGAAATGCAACATGCTTCAGTGAAGCAAGTTACTATCGTGACTCACAGTAACCAGCTAGTCTATTTTTTGTGTGATTTCTAGTCACTTTAGCTTCTATGCTAGTGGAGCAGAGGACAACAGTGCTGCATAGCTGATGAGTTTTGGTTTTACTGTCTGAGTCTGTGCACCAACCTTTTTGACTTAACTCATTATGGCAATAATGACATAACTACAAAAATCACAGGCAGGATGCCTTTATGCTACCAAAGGCTTTGCAGTACCATGTAAGTAACTAAACCGTATGGCATGATAGTCAACACAATGCTGTGTAGTGAAGCAGTGAGCAAAGTAGATTTGTTTTTTCTGCTTCATCAAACTGTTCAGCACAGCAGGCAAAAGTAAACTCAAAACTGAAGTTAAACTAAGTAAATTGAAATTTACCAACCTTTTTAAGCAGTTTTAAACACAACCCACCTTTGGCAGACAAATGGCACTCTCCATCCGTAATGCAGCAGATCATTTGCACAGCTGGCTGTAAATGACTTTGATGTCGCAATCTTGCAACATATCGATTGTGATCTAATATTTTTTAATATATACTCTCGTAACACTTTTTCCTTTTATCTTGTATTATTATTACTTTATTCTTGCAGTTTTTTTGTAGATGTACTGTGCTGAAAACAGCAGTATTACTAGCGCCAAAACAATGAAATAAACTTTCCTTTTTCTTTTCTGCAGTGAGTGTAGTGTAGGCTAAAAGCTTACAATGACAATAATATGATTGGAGAAATTTTCTCTGAAACAAAAATTTTAAATGTAAGCCCCCTGGATTGAAATTTAATAACAGTATTTAAGACTTTTTAAGGGCCCAAGGCCACCTTGAATATCTGCTACCCTGAATATGTGTGTTACCATTCCATTGAATACAAGGGATAGGCCTATTGCTATGTGAGTTGAGAGAAAAACAAAAATCAAGACATTATTGTCTGAGTACTTAATGTAGGCTATTAAAAGGCCCCCTGAAACGTTATTGGAAAAAATTGCCTTTCCTGAGAAAATTTTCAGGAGTCGCCACCACTACTGTTGTGTTTGCTTCAGGGTTACCCAACTTGTAGCCAGGCTAGCAATGTCTTGTACTTCCACTCAGTATTGCATTTTCCTACAGTACTATGTCAGGAATCTCTCCAAAGCCTCCATAGGTTTGCTTTGAGTTTTTTAGTGGACCAATATGTGAACAGAGGAAGGGCTATGTCCTTGGTGGGATGGCTGAAAGCGATGTTACGACCGGAAACAAACCAAGTGGTGGCCAATGGTTGAAGGCATATCCAACAGTTTTAAAGTTTACAGAAACTATATGCCCCCGAGGAAGCAAAGGTATGCCAATTGAGGGATCCCAGGTACTTTTTTATCATCAGATTAATAGACCTCTGTATCAACATAATGCTCTCTTGAATATTACAAATTTAGCATACTAACTTTGGCTTGCAGGCCTCACTGAACCAAGCATATGTAGGCCTACATGTAATTCAATGAGGGAGAGATTTGATTGGAAATAAATCGTTATTTATTGAGGCTGTCATCGTAATCAAAAAGAGGGAGTGGGGGTGTGTTTATGTTTGTGTATGTGAACACAAATACAGGTAGGTCAGAGTTCATTAATTTCAGTAATTCAATATACTTTCCAAATATACTGTACATATGATCTGTAAGATTATATGTGCCTTTTTTATATTGTAATTTGTATTGTAAAATTGTATAGATTTACTGTGATCTCATCCACATATTTTCATATGATCTGGTCATTTTTGGCCACAGGTGTAACAAATTTAAATAAAACAACCACAATGTTATGAAATGTATTAAAATTGTATGTGTTCAAAGGTTCTGAATGAACAAAGTCATAGAGCCCCATGGCTGTGCAAATTTTTGAGCGAAAAAAAAATTGGAAGATCACAACACAACAGGAGGGTTAATAAATCTCTAAATGGAAATGGAAAATGGTCCTAAACCATAAGATGTGTGTATAGAAAGACTTGAACTACTTAAGATCGAAGTAGATGCATTTTGTGTACGGCAACGAATAACAACCAATACAAATCATGCATCTTTAGAAACCAACAAGAGACAAGTTTTCACCAAGTACACAACATTAAATCTTTTGTGATCAATTATTTTCACTTTAATAGCATTGAACAGAATTTACACTCAACCAGAAACTCATGAGACATTTTCATCAACCCTGAGGGCAAAATGCTGGTGATCTCCCAGCGTTTTTGCTCATTGGTTCTCTGGTGGTTTGCTGACAGGCAGCCCCTATTTCGCCATATATGGTATTTCCTGGATAGCAAAAATATCATATATGGCAAAATAACGGCAACCAGCTGGTGGACAGCTGAAGAACCAATGCAAAATGCCAGCAGATAGACCACCACCACCTTGTTATCTGGGAAACTACAGTTAACAACAAATGCAAATACATTTAATAGACCAAAGAAATATAAACATACATTATAAGACAAAAGCATTTAGAAACCTGCCATTATACCCACATGGATGCTGGGGGGAAAAAGCCTGGCCTTCTTTTTTGTAGTTCATTCCAAAAGTTTTTCATAGTAGTGAGAAGCCTGTTCTCTGTCGGTCAGTGAATCCCTATTGATATCCGAGTACTTTTGTCTATATAGTGCATGTTTTATTCAAAATGTTCTCTCTGCCTTATGGTCACTCAATTTTATCTCAGTTTTACACTCAATTTTATGCTAGTTGTAACATTTACCCTTACACTAAATTAAGGGAAATTAAACTAAAAGCCCTTCTTTTTCTGTTGCTCTTGAAA
This sequence comes from Tenualosa ilisha, assembly GCA_015244755.2. Lineage (NCBI taxonomy): Eukaryota > Metazoa > Chordata > Actinopteri > Clupeiformes > Clupeidae > Tenualosa > Tenualosa ilisha. The sequence continues at coordinate 176,839 of PYXC01001128.1, forward strand.
GAAGTCATTACATGCTACTGTGAGGGCTGCCACAAGCACAACAAACTCATTGAAGTCCACTTCATTGTCTTTATTGGAGTCCAAGTCATTCATAATCTTCTCCACCAGCATTGGATCTTTCTGAGACTGAAACATATCACAAATCTTGGATATCAGATATGATAGGTCTGAAATCCTTTTTATAGCATGCATGGAGCAACTTCAAAATGGCTCTGAACAGAGAGATCAGCTGCAGCTACAGTCATAATCAATTATAGCAAAAACCAAGCAGGATATTGCAATCAATATTGTAATCACAATTAATGACCCGCTGTTGTAAAATTAGTCACTTTAATCTAAAATCTAAATTATTGGCTTTATATTGCTCTCAGAATGCTGAAGTACATTTCATTGACTTTGAATAGGTTTTCCTGACATTCAGAGGTCAGGTCTGTCTGTATAATGAATTGTATCCAAAGCAACGTACAAAAACGCTATATTAAAAACAAACTTGGATGAAATTTAAAAGTTAATATAAATATCTAGGTAAAAATAGAAGCATAAATCATTTTAGAGATGGTTAAAAATAACACTAGTTTAGATACAAAGAAACAATAAAGCTTTTTTAATTGCGCAACTTACAAAGGCTAGTAATATTTAAGTGTCTTGCTCAAGAGAAATACAGCGGCAGCCAAGTATAAAACCCCATCTATCAGGCCGCAAGCATGCTAGACTGTGTCCTTTCCCCCGGATGCTGCCATCACTGCCATTGCCATGCTGCCATTGTTTTTATATGTACTTCTCTTCTTTGAAGGTTTATTCTTTAATTTCACTGGCATACTTCTGATTTTAAATATAATGAAAAGACATCACATCATTTGACAATGTTTTTTTTTTTATATAACTGTATAGAGCTAAACTATTTCAGAAAGAGAACACCATCAGTTTCATTCAAAGATCCTACAGCTAGCTGCAATTTGTACCTGGAAAGTACCACCCACTTTCCCATGTACTGACTGTGTGCTAGGAAATGCTTTTCAACACCCAATCTCTTTTGGCAAGCATTTTAAAATCAGCCAAAGAACTCACAACCTCCAATTGCAACTGATGACAAACCATCTGACTGTCCATTGCAAATTAAAGAGCAAAATGGAATTTGAGTGCTTCAGACTAGCAAGTTCCATCTCTCACAGATCACTTGATTTGCAATCAAACTGCCCTTTTCGATGATGAGTCCGACCTATGTGTAGATCTGCACTCTGTACTAGAAACTCAAAATGTCAATTACCCATAACCACCAGACAGGACAAGGTAACCCATATGGAGTACGCTAGCATGAGATATAGTGTTCAGACATCAACAGTGTGAAGTGTTTGGCAGAATAAGACAGAGATGAATAGTCTGATTCATTCTTGTGCAAGTAAACAAGTAACAGTCAGTCAACACAGCTGTTATAAGAAATCTCATACAATGAAACCTCATACAAAGATTTCATGGTGGTTAGTCCATACACTAATATACCCTTACTGCAGAGTGTCATTCAATTCTGTCTATTTTGTGATTGCTTGCTTTTATGTGGACAATTCTGAGTCAGAGAAATCATCAAGTGTTTATGAGTGATTCCCAGGTTTGGATATCAGATTTTCATACCACTTATGGCCGCCATCTTGAAATTTCAATTATGTTGTATGTGTAATGACTCCCAAGAGTTATGGATAATAAATCACTTTAACGAACAAGATTAGTATCACATTCAAACCAACACCAATAAGAAAATTAAATCCGCTAGCGACGATGACAGTCCCTCGCACATGTGTTTCTGGTGAATTAGGTATATGAATATCAAGGTAACCACACCAGTGATCTTGTACTACCACATAGAATACAAATAGAACAACTTACAACCTTACTTCAACACCCTACACTAACTGACCACTACTTAATAACTTTAAAAATCACATTAGACGATGTAGCACCTAACTCGACTTGCTGCTACACTCAAAACATAACTCCAACATACTACACTCAACATGCAACATAACTCCAACTGCAGATGACTTCATAACAAAAATTCCCTCTCTCCTTGACCCTTTACTGACCCAATATAGGCCTACGTTAAAAGGCTCTACTTCAAGCCCAACCCAAGTTGATCAATTAACTGATAATGTTGTAAATGTACTACACTCCACATTCAACACCACTGCACAACTAGAAAACAAGAACAAATTGCCGCTTGGTATACCACACAAACCCACTCACCCACTTTTCATCAGGATGATTAATGAATCAAACAAAAATCAAGTCTTCCAGTCAGCACCACAGCCACAATTTCACTCCTCCTCAAGCCCAAAAAGGACCCAACAATGCCATCCAGCTATCGCCCGATTTTCCTACTTAATGCAGACAACAAAATAATCACTATGGCATTAGCTCGTGGGTTAGAAAACGTCATCCCATCCATTCTCCACCCAGATGAAACTGGCTTCATTAAAGGTAGAATCTCATCCTCCAATGCCTGCAGATTATTCGACATAATGTACTACTCATCAACCATGCAAAATACCATCATAGCAACTCTAGACGCAGAAAAAGCTTTTGATAAGTGTCATGATAAGTATGTAATTCATCCTGATTATGATTCGGTTCATGTGGAAACCACTCTGCGGCGCAGCGTTAAATAAATAAAAGGTAGACAGAAAACCCTGAACACACATGTTGTGTCTGCTCCATGAACACATATCGAAACATGGTGTCAGAAGTAAATTCATAAAACGAACGATAGTGATAAAAACATGGAAGGACTTAAGCCACCCGCTGGACTTGATCTACAGGGGAACCTGTCGGAAAACTGGAGAAGATTTCGACAAAGGTTTGGGTTGTATCTCACAGCTACCGTAGGCGCTAGCAAGCCAGCTAAGGTAAAGAGGCAGTGGCAGTGTATAATACCTTCACTTTTGAAGACGATGAGGATAAGCATAAACTGAAAGAAACAATGACGAAATTTAAAGACTGCTGTAACCTTAAGAAGAACATAACCTACGAAAGATATAAGTTTTTCACTTGTGTGCAAAGGGGATATGAAGATTAGCCAGTATCTCACGGAGTTAAAACTACGGGCTAAGTCATGTGAATTTGGACAATTGCAAGAATCCCTTATTAGAGATCGGCTTGTCTGTGGAATTGCATCGGATGCAATGAGAGAAAGATTGTTAAGAGAGGTTGACATTACTCTCGAGAAAGCAACCCAGCTTTGCCTCGCGGCAGAAACGACGAAAGTACAAATTAAACAAATGCATGACGAGGATCACAGTGCACCAGCTTCGCGTGAAAGCAAGCAAGTAGATGCTGTGAAACATAAGCAGACACTCAAAAAAGACCTCATTGTGGATATGGTTCGTGAGAACAATCTCATCAGACTCCGGGAGATCAGAGACAAAGTCATTGCCGATAATGTCAACTTTGAGAGCATTGATGATGTCAGCTTGGCCACAATAGACCGAGTTCTCCGGCGCCAAAAGATGCGAATGAAACAGGTCTATAGGGTTCCCTTTGAGTGCAACTCTGCGCGACACAAAGACCTACGTTACGAGTATGTGCAAGTAAGTATACATCCATGTTCACAGTACAGTTAGTGGACATACTGTGTTGCTCAGTGGCCTACATTACTTCTGGACAATACTGTGCTACCTGATTGACTGTTGTTCTGAACACCTGTGCACTTTCACATTTTCACAGAGGATATTACAGTTGGACGCGATGGCCAGACCTCATGAGTACCTCTTCCTGGATGAGGCTGGCTTCAACCTGCAGAAACGAAGGCAAAGAGGCCAAAGAGCCATCACTGAGGTTCCTGGCCAACGGGGGGGTAATATTACTCTTTTTGCGGCCATGGGTTTGGAGGGGCTTGTCCACCGGCATGCTGTCCTTGGGTCTTACAACACCCAACGTCTCCTCACCTTCCTAGAGGAGCTAAGCCATACCATAACCATACACTAGAGAGAACCTCCTAAGGGCAATGTAGCTGGCCTGTGTTGACCTCCCAGTGGAGGCCTTCCAGGGCGTTTTTCCCACGGTGCCTGGCAAGAGACAGTATAGCCTGCGATGTGGATGAGGTGATGTGGCCCGATGCAGCTCAGCGACATGATGCCGCACAGTGATTGTGGTGTGTGTGTGGTGTGAATAAAGTAAATAAAAAAAATTCACACCCTGATCATGTTTTCAAGAGTACTGTTGTGTGTAATAGATTCTGTTTTTGAATTGAGTTGTGTTACAGTAGTGTACATGCATTATTTTCTATAGATTTATACTCTTCATATGAAACTCACAAATCTAAATGCCTAATCTTCTGCAGAGATCTAAGAAGATCCGTTACTGTAAAGTTTCTAAAAATATGCATTGGCAGTTATGAAACAAAGAACCTTCTCACAAATTGAGCATTGTGTTTTCAATTGTTTTGCTGTAGTGTGTAATGATGTGTATAGTGTTTACATTTTTGAAAGCTTCGGGCTGCTCTTTTGGTGTGAAAGTTTGAGTTTTGAAGTGAGAAGGCGTGGTTGTGTTTATGTAGCTTTAGAAAAGGGTGTTGTGTTTAGACATTGGGGAACATGGAGGAAACATTTGTGAAATGTGTTTTAGCATTTGAGAAAAACTGTAACTCCACACCCATATATCCCTCATTATATCCATATCCACATATTCCTCCTTATCGGTTAATACATAGCCATTAGGTAGGGGGATGAAAGGTGGACCATTTTTTTTTCTTTTTTTCCCTTCCCATTCCTTCATCCCTTCTTTTTTCCTCCTCTCCTCACCTTCCCTACATCACCTGTTTCTGTTGTACCTCAGCCTCTGGGACGGCCAAATCCAGGCTGGGGTGTGCCGGCACCATTTTTATTATTACTAACATCATTATTAGTATTAGTATTATACATGTAAAAGACATAAATTAACACATATAATACCCTTCTCCCCCTATACCCCCTTCACGATCCAGCTTCCATCACTCTGGCCCGACATTAATCCAGCATGGCATATATTCACTCACACACACATATGCACATGCTGACACAAACATCCCATACTCTGTCCCACCACCCCTAACTCAACTCCCAAACTCCTCCCAATCACCGGCCCACCCACCCAAACGCACACATTTGCCTTCCCCACCCTGCCTACCCTCCCTAACACACGCATATTACTCTCCTGTTTATTTCTGTCAATCATGTCTCTCTGTTAATTAATTCTATCAACATATCTGCAGTACTGTCTAGCCTTTGTGACTCTAGTAAGTGTCTCTGTTTTGTGTCTTGTAGAAGTGTCTTTTTATTGCACTTTGTCCCTGTAACTTTCATCTTGTTGGCAAATGAAAAAAAAGAAATATTAATCCTATTGGATGTTAGCACTGCCTTTGACTCTATTGACCATGGCATCCTACTACACAGGCTTGAACACAAGGTAGAAATCAAAGATTCTGCATTAGCCTGTTTCAAATCATACCTCTCTGATCACTACCAGTTGTACACACTCATAATGAGTCATCATCCCACACCAAAGAAACGTTTGGTGTACACCAAGGCTCAGTGCTAGGGCCCCTGTTATTCTCCCTGTACATGTTACCTTTAGGATCATAAGGAAACATGGCATTACTTTCCACGCCTATGCTGATGATACCCAGCTTTACCTTTCTATGAAGCCTAATGACTATATGCCAATGACTAAACTTGATGCCTGTCTCCTAAACATAAAAACCTGGATGACTAATAATTTCCTATGTTTAAACTCTGATAAAACTGAAGTAGCTTCAGTTTAATCAGTTTTACCTATTAAAAGTCAAATTGATTTTAAAAACATATATTAAAGCCTTACCACCCTCCTAGAACACTAAGATCCCAGAATGTTGGTCTTCTTGTAATCCCGAGAATATCAAAATCTACGATAGGAGGAAGAGTGTTTTGCTACCATGCCCTACTCTTGCGGAATAATCCCCCCACACACACACATCCGACAAGCGGACACTGTCAATACCTTCAAGTCTCTAAAATCTTACTCTTTACTGTTTCCCATAGTTAGGGATGGTGCATGGTAAATCATCACTCCTCATTGGTCTTTTGGTAGGGACTGCCTCTGCTGTTGCCCCCAAGTTGTGAGGCAAGGCGGCCACTGGCCGCTTGAGTCGTGGATCTGCCCAAGGTTTCTTCCTAGACTAACTAAACATAAGGGAGTTTTTCCTTGTCCCTGTTGGTCTTGGGTGCTCCTTCTGTAAAGCGCCATGAGACAATACTATTGTAAAAAGGTGCTGTATAAATAAAATTGAATTAAATTGAATTGAATATCATCATAATCATAATATTCAATATGTTGTTTCACACCAATCAGCCTAGGCATTGTGATCTTTTCACACACTTGCTGTTTGGTCAACTGGTGGCACTAGACCAGGTAGACAGTTTGTGTGTGTGTGTGTGTGCAGTGTGTGCTTTTATATGTATGACACGGTGTGTGTGACAGTGCATGCTCATGTGTGTGCATATAAGTGTGTGTGTGCATATAAATGTGTTTGTATGCTTGTGTGTGTGTACAATATATTTGTGTGTGTGTGTGTATATTCATGTGTGTGCATATGAGTGTGTGTGTGTGTGCGTGTGTGTGTTTGTGTGTGAATTTGTGTGTGAGCATATGACTGAGTGTGTGTGGACATGTGTGTGAGTGTGTATGTGGGTGTGTGTATGCATATGAGTGTGAATGTGTTGGCGTTTTTTGAAGTGCAGATCAATCTGTCAAAGTATTGTCAATTTCAGTCACATGGTAGGTACTGGGTGTCTGGATATCATCATAGTCATTGTATCTAATAACCTGAGAAGTTTCAGACCATTAATTCAATGTTCTGTGACTTTATGAAATTTTTCCTGTTTTTGTGGCAAGATATTAAAATTTATAACATCACCATTTCAATACAATATCAGAAATATTGATATTGAAGTTTGACATGAACCTGATAATCTGTCCAGGAGGAGTATATTAAAATTGACCATGAAACATATAAACCCAAATACCTTACTGTCAGTGTGAAGTGTTCCTTTGAGCCAATGTGTTTGCAAAATTTCATGATTTTTCGTGCATGGGAACCACCTCAAAAAGAGTGAGAACATGGAAGGTCTAGGTGGCACTATATACCAAACAAGTAATATAAGTTGCATTAATGTTGACTTATCCTAGAACACAATTCAACTAGATTTGCAATTCCTTGGAATTACACAGTGCTTGCTATGTCTAAAAAAACCTTGAGTTTTTCTACAGTAGGGTAATTAAAGTGATGCAAAATTTAATTTGGGCAATTTTGAAAATTTGAGAATTTCATGGTCAACATGAATAACCAGAGTTGGCTGTGAACAGATGCCCGCACACAAGTTGTTAATTATGTGCATTATTTGCTTTAGAAAGAATTATTTGGCATACATCATAAGTGACAGTAACACTATACATACTTCAGAATGCACACTTCTTTGAAATTGCAGAGGATTCTTCAGGCCAAATAGTACAAAACTCAACTGGCTATGGGCCAACGTTTTAGCCAACCACTATTGCCTCTCTCTCCACCATGCAACCTTCTATCTGCCAACTATGGGTCAGTTCTCTAATAAGCACTCTGTAATGGCACAGATAGAACCTGTTGTGATCAACAATAAGCCAGCAAGCCAAAGCTGCACAGGCTGATCCAGTCATGGTCATCAGCAATCACTCTGTACCTAAACACAAACCATCTGCGTCACATGGTCATGGTGACATGAAAACTGCTGGAATAATTTAGGACCAACCATCTGCATCTGGACCCCAGCCCTCAAATGGTGATTATAGGCATGTTGTGTTTACACTTGACAGTTTGTTGGAGATGGTTAGCCACAGCTATTAAACTACCAATAATTGTTAAAAAAGTGACATAATATTGGCAGTTGCTTAACATGTTGTTCATTGTTTTAATCAAGTTGTCTATTGTTGTTTATTGTATTTCAAGGTTATTAAGGTACTAATATATGATAAAAAAAGTTTCAGTAGTTGAATTCGTAAAGATGGTTGGCTGCCTCCTGTGGCTGCGAGATATTGCTCCACCAGTGACATTGATGGTTAATGATGTTGGTTCCTCGTGTTGTTGGGTCATCACTGTGGAAGTGGTTGCCAGGAAGTAGCAAAGGTACCAGGTGCCAGGCTGTTGCTAGGGCAGATATGCTGGTTGCTAGATTAATAATGTTGGTTGCTATTTTGATTGATTACTTGAGGTTGTCATGTTGATTGCTGTGTTGGTTGCCTGGTTTTCATTGTGGAGAGGGTAGTGAGGTGGTTGCTAGGCTGTTTCAGTAGTTGAATTGGTAGAGATGGTTGAATGCATATATTGCTCAAACTGTGACATAATGTTGATGTGAATAATGTTGTATCCTACTGTATGTTGGTGTCTGTGTTATATTGCTCCCACAGTGACAACGATTGATTAACATGTTGTTCATTGCTTTAATCAATAATGTGGATGGTTGATGATGTTTCCTATGTTGATTGCTGGGTCATCATTGTGGAAGTGGTTCCCAGGAAGTTGCAAGGGTGCTTGAGGTGGTTGCTAGGCTGTTGCTAGGCTGGTTATAGCAGTTGTTATGGTGGTTGCTAGGTTTAACATGTTGGTTGCTAGTTCGTCATTGTGGAAGTGGCTGCTAGGATGTTGCTAGCGTGCTTGAGGTAGTTGCTAGACTTGCTGTTTCAGCAGTTGATTTGATTTGTGTGACATTTTGATCAATACTGGTTACAGAGAGGACTGTGAAATGTTCACAGAAAAGAGTAGGTAGGAAGACAGTAATGGGAAATAGAATTCTCGTGAAATTCCAAAGTTCCACCATTCATTTTCAATGGGACTTTTTTGCTCATTTATCTCAGATATTTGAAAAAATACAAACAGTAAAAGGTTGAACGCGGCACACCTAGAATTTTCAAGACCTACGAGATGAAGTTTGAATGAAGTTTTTAGATGAAAGTTTTAAAGCGATATTATCTGCAGAAATTGGTCAGAAAAATAATAAGAATTCGAAGAACAATACAGTGGATTGCTCTGCGAGATTCAAGATTCAAGATCTCTTTATACTAGTATAAGTATAGTATAAAATTCTTGTGATTTTCTCATCAAAAATAAATAATAAATAAATAGTATGTTAAATGTTGAGAGAGTGTGTGTGAGAGAGTGTGTGTGTGTGTTTGTGAGGGAAAAAATGGAAAGTGTTGTAGTGAAAAGACTAACAGGCACTGGCTTAGGCTGTCATTGTTTCAGTGTTCATAAGCTTTGCGCTTGGTGGAAAAAACTGTTCTGGAGTCTGGTGGAACCTTAAGACTACGATATTGTTTGCCAGAAGGTAGGAACGGAACCAGTGCATGACTAGGATTGCTGGGGGTCCTTACTGATTCTTTTGGCCTTCCTGATGCATCGCCTCTAGAAGTCCTGGATGGAGGGCAGATCACATCCACAGATGCATTGTGCTGTGCGCCCGACTCTTTGCAGTGCCTTTAGCTTGGTAGCAGAGCAACGTCCAAACCATGCAGTGATGCTTCTGGTCAGGATGCTCTCTATGGTGCCTCTATAAAAGGCCATCGGGACATTTGTGAGTGTACAGAGAGTAAAGGAGAAGGCTCAGAACAACCCTGAGGAGCACCTGTGTTGATGGTCAAGTGATAGAGCCCATTCTTATCACCTGACATTGCCCTGACAAGAAGTCCAAGATCCAGCTGCATAGACTGGTGTGTACACCAAGACTCCTGAGCTTGCTGTCAAGTATACTGGGAACAATGGTGCTGAATGCAGAGCTGTAGTCTGTAAACAGCATCCTTACATAAGTATTCTTCATTTTTAGATGTGTCAGGGAGGAATGCAGTGCAGGGCATAGCACAGAGAGAGGTTGAATATGTCCGTAAATGCGCCAGCTAACTGCTCTGAACATGCTCTGATGAAACAACCTGGTATCCCATCAGGCCCTGCTGCTTTGTGGATGTTGACATGCTTGAAGGTATTCCGCACATCACCACGGTGACCATTAGGCCTGGATCAGCTGAGAGGTTAGTGATAGAGGGGGTTCTTTCTGGAGGGTCAGTGGTAACCTCAAAGCGGGTATAGAAGCTGTTTAGCTCATCTGGGAGTGAAGGGTGAGAGACTTGGACCTCACATTTCTTTTCTTTTAAATCAGAAATCATGTGTAGCCCCTGCCACATGCCTCTTGAATCACTAGCCTCTATTTGCTTCTAAACCTTATGCCTGTAGTCTCGTTTTGCTACTCTGATTGTTTTACACAGGTCATATCGGGGGTTTTTCTCCAGCTCCTCGTCACCGGACACAAAGGCACAATCGCGGGTCCTGAGTGATGCTTTAGTGTTATTTATCCATGGTTTTTTATTAGGATATACCCAGATTGTTTTTGTTGGAACCATCTTCCACACACTTATGTATGAATCCAGTGACTGCCTCTGTATACTCGTCTATATCACCGTTTGATGCATCATGGAACATACCCCAGTCAGCACAATCAAAACAGTCTTGTAATGCACTCTCTTCCTCAGACCAACAACGAACTGTCTTAACGCTGGTTGGGCTTTGCCTTAGTTTCTCCCTATAAGCTGGCAGGAGCAGGATGGAAGAGCGATCCAATTTGCAGTGGGCATAGAAGGGTCTTGAATGCATTGCGGAAGGGAGAGTAGCAGTAATCGACTATGCGGTCTCCACATGTTTTTACAGCAATGTGTTGGAAGTATTTAGCCAGTACCTTTCTCAGAGATGCCTGATTGAAGTCTCTAGCAATGATAAAAGCAGCGTCTGATTGGTGATTGTCGCGTGCAGTTCTTTTGGTGCAAGATCTGTGTTGGCTTGCAGTGGAATGTAGACAGCTGTTGTCAACAGACCAGAATGGACAACAGAGAAGAGTGAGATATTCCAAGTCAGGAGAGCAAAAAGACTTGAAGTGATAAATGTTCCCTGTATCATACCAAGCATTGTTAATAATTAAGCACACATCTCCTCCTTTGGCTTTTCCCTATAATTCTTAAACACAAATAACAAATAACACAAATAACATGTGTTTGCGTCTCTGTGTGCGTGTATGTGTACGTGTGTGTTTGTGTGCTTGTGTGTGTGTGAGAGAGAGAGAGAAATTGTCCCATCTGAATATCCTAATAGTTTTAATTATAGCACACATTATTTGTTTCCACAATCTACAGAATGAAGTGTGTGTAGTTCATCTACGTAAGTGTGTTTGACAGTATGTCTAGGGGTGTGTGCCTAACTAACAAACACATACACCTGTATATGTCTCTCTTCTTCTCATGTGAATGCATAACTTTCCTATGTCTGCAGTGTATTATTATTGTAGATTAAAGCTACTGTGTGTGTGTGTGTGTGTGATATGTATGTAAACGTGTGTTTAGGCGTGTGTGCGCATATGGTACTTCCCCATGTGGAACTCACAGAAACATACACACGTGTATATGTCTGTTTCCTCTTGTGCATGTGTGTGTGACAAAGGTTGCAAGTGTTTATCTGTGAATGCAGAACCTTCCTTTGCCTGCAGTGTAGCGTAGTGTAGTGCAGTGAGTCTAAGTGTGTGTGTCTGCGTGTGTGTATGTGTGTGTGAATGTAAGAGAGAGAGAGAGAGAAAGAGACAGCCAGAAATAGCGAGAGAGAGTGTGTGTAGGTCACTGTTATTGTGTGTACGTGTGTATGTGTGTGTGTGTGTGTGTGTGTGTGTGTAAGTGAGAGAGAGACAGAGAGAGAGAGAGAAAGATGGAGACAGTGTGTAGTGTGTATCCAACAGAGGTGACAAAAATTCCCTCTACTGCCAGATGGTGGGGCTGTTTGGGCTAGTGGATATCATTATAATCTTAATAACCAACAGTTTGTAAAGTTTAAGACCGTGGCACTATACCAGAAAGGCATATTGGGTGTCTGGATGTTGTTATAATCATAGTATCTAATAACCTGAGAAGTTTCAGATAAATTATTCAATGCACAATGATATGACACATTTCCTGTTTATATGATGAGATATTGAAATTAATATCGCCATCGCTATCATTGGTTGCGATACCTCAGACTGTGGGTGAGATATGACTTTTGACCAGTGGGGACGTGAGAGCCTTGAAATAGATCATTCACGGTGGTCAGAACAGGGTCCTGAGTCGAAGTTTGGCTGCAACATATCCAAACGTTGCTGAGATACGATTTTTGACCAGTGATGGTGCTAAAACCTTTGAAACAGATCATTCAGAGTGGTCAGAAAAGGGTCCTGAGTCCACATACCAAGTTTGGTTGCAATACATCCAAGAGTTGCTGAGATGTGACTTTTGACCAGTGGCGGTGCTACTGGCTATGACGGGCCCTCACACGTGTGGTTCCACAACCTATGACATTCCTCTACTGACAATACACTCATATGTTATATATAAGTGTTGCAACGGTAAGGTGTACCCACAGTTCAGTGCGCATCACGTTTTTGGGCCACAGTAACAGTACGACTTTGGTATTTTTTTAAAAAAGGGAGGTTATAAAATGGGTTTTTAATGGATATGCCTGGTGTCTGTAGGTCTACTAAGCCCACAGTTTATTATCATCTACGTGAGGGATGAGGTGAAAAATGTAATTGAAATTTTAATTTTGAATAAAATTTCTTTTATTAATATATCCATAGAATTTAAGTGCTGCTGCCTAATGTATACTGGAGGGGCCACCTTATTAAAACCAAAAATTCCATGCATTTTCCCCACAATGTGATGAAATATCCCTAGCCAGTAAATATCCTGTAGTAGGTCTATTTTTATAGTTTAATTATGCAAAAAATAAAACTTTTTAAATTTATCGTAGTGCACTGCTGTAATAGTAGCTAATTAACAACCTAAATACTAGAACTGAACTGAACATGCTAGGTAGCATCAAAGATTGCTCAACTGGTAAATATGACAAATATTTTCTTTCCCTGACATTGGAGTTATGTATGGGTGTATATGAACTCTTTGGACTTACAGAACTTATTTTGGACATATAGGTATTATAGACTTATGGGTATATAAAACAATGAACTAGATGTTTCCCATAGTCTAGAGGTGCTAGAGTTTTGGAAATGTTCCTTGATGATTTGGTGTGGTCAGAACAGGGTCATGAGTCCATATACCAGGTTTGGTTACGATATGTCAAAGTGTCGCCAGGATGTTTGACCAGTGGTGGTGCTAGAGCCTTTGAGATAACTGGTTCTGAGTGGTCAGAACAGGGTCCAGAGTCAACGTAGCAAGTTTGGTTACATTATGTCAAAGCATTGCAGAGATATGCCATTTCACCAGTGGTGATAGTAGTGGTACACTTTATTGTCCCAAAATTAAATGTGTCTCGCAGTCAGGTACACAACACAAGACACAACTATACACAAGACACAAAAAGGGCACAACATCACAATATACAATAAATAAACTCTGTTACATCAGTCTCAAAATTAATTATGTGCAAAAAGGGCAGTATTGTGCAAATTGAGCAGACGAATTGCACTAGGGATAAAATCATTTCTAAGTCTATTGCACTTATAAAAGAGGGCTCAACCTGATGGGAGAGTTTCAAATGAGGGCCTCACCCACCCTCAGCAAAAGTACTTATTTCACCACCCTTTTGAATGACTTCATGACCAGAGAGGTCAGCGCCATAGGCCTGAGGTCATTCAAACTCATTGGAGTGTTGCCTTTTGGCACAGGGACAATGATGGACTCCTTCCAAACTTTTGGAACCTTTCTCTGTTCCAGAGACATGTTAAAAATATTAGTAAATACCCCACACAGCTGTTCTGAAGAGCACTTCAACGGCCTCCCAGTAATCCCATCCAGCCCTGGACTCTTGTTAACTTTATTTCTGTCAAATGACCTTAGTAAAGACCTGAGTAATTGAAATGGGGTTGACTTCACCAGACTTTGCTCAACTGACAATTTCCTGAGGTCCTGAGTCCAACTTTGGTTACAATAAATCAAAGCAAGACAATGATGTTTGACCTTCGCTGTCAAATTTGTTTGGTTATAGTGGGAGAAGGCTTCAGCGTCCAAAGAGGAAATTAGTAATTTGTGCATGCGTACGTGTGTGTGACAGTGTGTGCACATATGTATGCATATGAGTGTGTGTGTATGCATGTATGTGTATGTGTATCTGAGTCTTTTTGTATGCTTGTGTGAGTGTGCATGTGTGTAAGCGTGTGTGTGTGTGTGTATATTCATGTGTGCGTGCATGCATGCGTGCGTGCGTGAATTCATGTGTGTGCATATGACTGTGAGTGTGTGTGTACATGTATGAGTGTGTATGAATGTGAGTGTGAGTGTGTTGGTGCCACTATGGCAGGCATGTTAACAAAGCACTGAAAATTTCTGGCACATTTCCTATTTGGCCAGATGGCAGCGCTATACCAGGCAGGCACATTGGGAATCTGGATATCATCATAACCATAATATCTATTAACCTGAGATATTTCAGATCATTCATTCAATGCGGTGTGATTTTATGACACATAAAAATTAATTATTTCGCCATTTCAACATATTACAACATATCTGAAATCCTGTCATAATTTAATTTCAGCAACATCTTGGCATCATGTATGCCAAATTTCACATGAATCTGACAAACTGTCTCCAATGAGTATGTTAAAATTGACCACATGTCTAAACGCACATAATCCTAATTACCTAATTTCCTGTTAGGCATGGTTAATGCAATGTACATATGAAAGTTGTTCATCTTGGGGAGCCCCACCCATCTACCAAATTTGGTGTGTATAGCTGACACTATATTTCCTGCTTTGTCACTACATTTCCTGCTTTGTAATTGGCGGCACTATACCAGGCAGGCACATTTGGTGTCTGGATATCATCATAATCATAATATCTATCAAACTGAGGAGTTTCAGACTATTCATTCAATTATGACACATTTCCTGTTTATGTGGTGAAATATTATATATATATCTATATATATTTTTATTTTAATTTTAATTTTTAATTAATGCAACATTTCAACATAATACAACATAATATGTGTGTGTTTATAGTTTGGGGAAATCCCTTAGACTTTTATTACCAAAGCTGAGGTAGGCCAAAAAAACAGGTTGTGCGTAAGGGGCCCTCAGGTATACAGTTTTACATTTTTATAGACAATAAAATTCAAAGTTCACTTAACGTCATTTACTGGATCTTTAACCACTTGTTTCACTGTTTTATCTTGAAACCTCTTGATGAGGACAGGACAAACTGCATGTACTTTCAGCATGCAGTGGTAGTATTTTAACAAAAGATCAAATGATTTTGAACATACATTAAATTCATGTCATGAGTATACACAGAACCTCAAACTTTACAAAATATTTGTTGCCCTTTTTAATTTTCAGTTCCTTGAATTTTGAAAGAAGTTGTCATTTTTATATAAAGGACATCTTTTGTCCCTTGTCTCAAGAAAACTGGTTTATGTATGGTGAGATTTAAACCCAGTGTATTACAATTTCCATTCATTGTGGCATATCATATTTTAAAATCCACTCAAGCTTGACGTTTGGAAATTCTAAGAGTGTGGAAGGTATAAACAAGTAATATAAGTTGTATCAATGTTGAGTTATCCTAGAACCCTGTTCAATAAGCAAGTGATATGAGGTCCATGCCTTATCCAGTCCAAGGATTGAATGAGTGAATAGATTGTGTGTGTCTGTGCCTATAGTCCTGTTTTGCTGCTTTGATTGTTTTACGTAGGTCATATCTGACTTTTTTGTCCAGCTCCTTGTTTCTGGATGGAAAGGCAGAATCACAGGCTCTGAGAACAACTTTTACTGTGCTGTTTATCCATGGTTTTTGATTAGGATATACTCGGATTGTTTTTGTTGGAACAACATCTTCCACACACTTCTGTATGAATCAAATGACTGTCTCTGTATACTTGTCTATATCACCATTTGATGCATTACAAAACACCCCCAATCAGCACACTCAAAACAGTCTTGTCAGATTCCTCAGACCAACAGCAAACTGTACATTAGCCCTCATTTATCAAATCAAGATGGAAATCAGTGCAAGTTTGAGCGCAGAAATAATCTTCCAACAATGTTCACGTGCTGTTTCCTCTAAGTTATGTGCGAGCATTGCAGGGCATTCACGCGCACAAGATGTCTCAGACCACGCACAAAAAAGGGAAAAAATCAGGAGAAAGGGAAAATCTGATAATTTTATGAAACATGATTAAACACACTTTGCAACATTTGATACTTCATCATTTGAAACATCATCAACATTGTCAACAATGATGTATCCAAACCATCTGAATTTACTGGAAAGAATGGAAGAGACAGAATAGTGTCTGCCTTGAGCCACAAATGTTACAGGTGAATGTTAAATGGAAAAATTTGTTGTTTTAAAGGTGCCCTTTAAACATCTATATGGTATTTCAAAATTCGAGGTTCCAAAATCTGAGGTTTCCAAAGATGGTATGTAACTTCAGTTGGGTTGACGGTCCAAGGAGACCTTAACAATACTGTCTATAACGAATTCAACAAGTCCACTAAAGACCTATAAAACGATGAGTTAAAGAACACCAGAAACAGTTTGTTTTACTGTATTAAAAATCCAAAAAATTTCATGTACGTTCATGAATAATTTTAGTGTGATAGAAAGGACATCTGTCATTTGGTCTAGGCCTTGAACTCAACAAGTCAGGCGATCTGTGATGTTATCTATCATGTCAACTAGCCATCATTATAGCATTCGGGTGGTGAAAACTATGGTAGTTCGATGGCAGTACGATGCAGACAACGACCCACTCATGGAAAGAAAGTGGCGAAAGTGGCGAATTCGGTCGTTCGCTTGAACTATATTGTTACTGAGGCAGAGAGAAATACTATTGGTCGAGATAATATTTGCCTATTTCACCAACGCTATTGCAAGTGTGTGTGTTGTTGTTTGTAGTCGTTGTGGTGACTTTTTAAAAAGTCTGCACTCAATCTGCCATAAAAGTAATTATATTCCTCCAAACATGATTTAAGATCTTAATATGAAAATGATTAACCAAATGTGAATGTTATTCTCATTTAATTAAAATGACTCTTTGCTGTCACTGTCATCAAGATCCAATAGTCTTGAGGTAAAAAATCTACTTTGTTATTTTGAAGTTGATGGCTTGAATCCAGACCAATGAGTGATCTTTGCAATGCTAGCCAATGCTCTGTTAGACAAAAGGGTTTTCTTGTCATTGTAATTATTGACATAATGCAAACAGCACACTTCAACAGATATCATTAAGGCCATGTACTGAGTTTAGCTAAAGAATTAAGAATGAAGAAGTGGCGTAAGAATTGAACTTGGGGTTGCCCGTTTGGCAGTGCTTGTTATTGCCACTGTTCCACCATGATTTCTCCTTCATTGTTGACTAGGTATGTTACCTGATGTCACTCTCTGGTGCAGAGCAAGTCTGTGAATGGATTTAATTAATTCCATTCAAAATGCCTGTTCGAATATGGTAGAATGCGGCTAGTAGACCTATCACCTATCAGCTTCTCTTTTCTGAAGAGCAAAATGTTTTTTCCTCCGCCAAGGTACAAATTCCAGACGTTCTGGATCACCACCAAAATGTAATCATCTGTTCCTTGTCCTAATACCCACGTTATCTGAAAGTTTTATCCAAATGTGCACAGTACATTTCCAGTTATCTTGTACACAGACAAACAGACAGACAGGCAAACAAACACTGGAGAAAACATGATCTCCTTGAAGAAGGTAATAAAATATGCCTCATGGAAAAAAATATCCAAGAGCTCTCATAATAGGTTTCAAAATGTTCCTTAGGGCATGGCTTGCAAAATAGTCTGGTTTCTTGTCTTGGCAGAAATAATAAGTTTACTGATTAATCAATATAAGAAGACCTTTTAATCACAATGTTTCCAATAGAATGGGAACTGAAATCTACAGAAATACTGGTTTTATTATTTGTTTCAAGAGAAGAGTTTTCCAAGTGACCACTTTAATCTTCAAGCTAACTAACAAGCTAAATATTGAACATGCTAGTTAACGTCAAGGATTGCAGTGGAAGACATCCGTAAAATATTTCCTTTCTCGGACATTGGAGTGATTTAGGCCAATAGGTTTAGCCTATATTAAATTATATTTTTGGTAAAAATAGAAACAGAATTATGAGCTAGATGTTTCTGATAGTCACCGTACTCCATACTCACTGTAACAGTAGTCATAGGTGACATCTTTGTAATTTTGTAACTAGCTCTGTCATTTACGGCAGCTTCAGAGCGGCACACAGATGCACCATCACTCTGTGTGTGTGTGCGCGTGTGTGTGTGTGCGTGTGCGTGCGAGTGGGGGAGCTTCCAAGGGTGTGCAGTGCACACAGCCTTGAAAACAGTTTCATTTTAATTTGTTCTAAACCAATACAGACCTGAATAAGCGGTACTGTAGTAATTAACCTGTTATCACTCATTAACAAAGAAGCAATAGGGATTTGTACATCTTAATATTCTCACTGAAATATATACTGTATATTGATTAGACAAGATGGATTGGATTAGAAAAGTTGAATTCAATACAAACAATCAAACTGTGAAGCCTTACTTGCAATAAAAACAGTTAGTCTAACCTCTCTTGATATGGAATAGCACTTAAAAGACTTACCCGTAAGAAATCAGTGAGTTCGCTGTTTAACAGCTCTTTAAGTTCACCTTTGTTCAGTTTATTCTTATCTCCTTCATTTCCAGAGTAGTTGTGAAAGACAGTAATAAGCGCATCCATGGCACCCTCTAGCTTACTCGGCATAGTGAGATGTTCAGCTCAAGGCAGCAGATATACTGAAGCACAAGTCAACAGCAGAAATTAGCTGTCATCATATAACAACAATCCATTAGCTTTAGTAAGGTTTGTTAAAATCAGATCTATACTGGATAAATGTTTAAAGAAAATCCTTTCTTCTCCTCAGCTTTACAATGACCAGAGGGACTACAGATAGATCTTACCTGGTGAGTGTAGCCTGCAGATGTATAAGATAGAGGCCTCAGCACAACTTGTTTATGTTCAGACCTATGATACAAGCAAACCTTGCACCTGTCTGTGGTCTTAATTAATTTTCCCCAGTGAGGTTGTCATGGTAATATTATAGATGAAGAAACCTGTGATGGAAAACAGAAGGCTGTAATCTTAGGTCTCATCACCTGTATGTTATGTCCTGATAGCAAATAAAAGACAGCTGTTCAGAGATTGTGTTTAGATCTAAAACAATTCACGTAGTCTATGTAGCTTTGTAGGTAATATATCAGCTAGGCCTATGTGCTGGCTTAATAATATTTATTCACCAACCTTTAGGTATAAAACTTTTATTTTCAAGTATTATAGTTCCATCAATCTATCTATAGTTGAAGTAGAAAGTATGTGAACCCCTTTGAATTTTCTTGTTTTCTGCATTATTTGGTCACTAAATGTGATCTGATCTTCCTCTAACTAATTAAAATGACTAAATACAGTGTGCTAAAGCTAATACCACAAAAGAAATAAATTGTATTTTATGTTGCATGCATCCATGAAATGTCAAAGGTTTTGAGGGAAAAAATAAGTGAACCCTTCAGTTCGATCACATGTTGACCCTCCTTTTGCAGGAATAAACTCAAGCCAGGGCTCCTGATACCTGTGAATTCAATCTGCACAACCCTGGGAGGTTTTTCCGGGGGTATTTTAGTCCATTCTTCTTTCAGTTCAGCCACATTCTTAGAATGTCTGGTGTGAATGGTTTTGTATTGGTGATGGTCATCACCCTGTCGGAAGGTTTACAAAACAGCCACAAATCATGATGCTTCCCCAGCTTTGCCTCAGAATAGAGAGGATGCATTAATGATGTGTTTTTGATGCCACATAGTTTTTACACAATTCATTGTGTGTTTCATGAATCTACAAATTCATTCAATAACAACATGAAATACACCAATTTCTTCAATTTACAGAAATTTTAATTTCTCCTTGTTCAAAGCCACTGATATTATTCTATGGATTGTCCATCTTCAGCAGCCAATTGCCAACTGTTCATTAGAACACCATGTCTATACAGTCTAGTTTACATTCTAAACATAGATTTACAGTTACAATAAGTACAAGAAGTCTGAGATGAGACCCAGCCATGACTTTAGGATTTGCTTAACAGGTACTTAAAATAGAATGAGCAGTTAGGATATTTTTCTTGAGGCTCCAGGTGTTTTTTTTTCCTGACGTCCCTTGGCCATTCCATGCCCAGTGGATTACTTCTGCATACTAAAATGATGTAATGTTTCCCTTCTGCCCTTTTCAGCATTTTGCCTGACGTAGTTATTATACAGACTAGGCTACATAATGTACACAGCGCCCTCCACAATTATTGGCACCCTTGTTAAAGACAACTACAAAGTGGGATCTGTTGGTGAGGACCACTTTAAGGACAGTATGCTGGTTCTAGGTTGTAGGTGCATGTTGTATGGGGGGTGTCGGTCAGAACACCACAAAGCTGTCTTCTTTTACTTCGCTTTTATAGTGAACTTCTCACAGGCCAACTGAATATGAGTATTGAAGTGTGTATGTGTGTGGTCATGACATGAGGGCTAATCAGTATTGCACTGAACTACATTGACGTACAGTAATATAAGTTGAACATTAACTGAAATAATATGACATTGCAGGTCGCCTCTCAACCTGCAGCTGATGCACCTAAATTTCAATTCAATTATATTAATATGGCGCCTTTTGCAGTAGTATCATCTCGCTGCTTTACACCAAGGAGCACACAGTTAAATTTTCTTCTATAGCATCTATAGTTACCCACGTCTAACCAGTGTTTACACACCTAAAGCCTAACATTTTTGTGCAAAATGTTGATGATGTTTTATAATTGGTTATTGTAGATTTTGTAATGTAAATCTGCAAGTTGAGCTTTATTTATACTGTGCGTCATTATAAGCAGTTATATCATTGTGACTGATCACCCTTTTGCGGGAGCCAGTAAGATGCAACATGTCGCACAGAATATGGATTATGGTCTGCTGTAGTACTACAGTTGATATTGCAGTATGGCTAGTAAGACTACATTACTACTGCAATATCAATTGTAGATCACTACTTTAAACTGCAGTAGAAACACTATTTATCCCACAATACTCCTTCAAGAGCATTCAGTGTTCTTATTTGAACTGCCACAGCATATCCTCACTGTTTAATTTGGATTTTGTGAGACTTTACCTCCACCTCCAGTACACCATATTTGTTCCTCGCATGCTCTAAAGCAAAGGAAAAGCAAACAGTGAGGGGTACAATCAGCCTACTTTCATTGCTCCTTTTAGTAACAGGCTAGTACTAGACTAACTGGTATGACTCACTTCCAGTGAATGGGAAGTTTATCTTAGCATAGCATAACTAACCATAACAAAATTCAATTCACTTCCAGGTGTACGGAAGCATATTAGGGTCTATAAATTGTACTGAGAAACAGAGAAAAAACACACATTTATGGAAAAACAACTTTCCCACAGTCACAGAGTTTTTTTCTCATACATTTGTGAATCCTCTCCCCCTACCCCTCAAAAAAAAAAAGTTTGCCTTCGTTCAAAAACAAACAAAAGTTGTTTGCCTTCATTCAGACAGGATAGTGACAGATAGGGAGTAAAACAATCATGCATTTGTACACTTCAAACACTTTTTGTGAATAGTCTCACTAACTTTTGAGGGATGGAGGCAGGGACAGATCAGTCCAATCCAGATCAAAACGGTCCAATCCAACAGTCTTCGGCTAGACTTCCTTATCAGCCAGCCAGCCATTTGTCTATTCTCATCAAACATTTGTCTGTTCTTATTTCTGTTTTCAATAACATAGTATAAGTGCAAGGAATAATGAAAAGACAATAAACGCAACTCGCTCCCATAACATTTCATCCTTCAGTGCAGCCTAATCGTGTTGTTTTAATTGACAAAGAGATTCATGCATTAAGGAAACATGAGGTCACTCGAAGTATTGGCAGCTACACTTACACTATAGCAGGGTGATGTGACTGCCTCAAAATGAGAACGAAAATAGGTGTTGTTTTATTATAATCACGGGCTGTGCAGCACAGCACAACTGGCCGTCATACAGGTGTTACTGGAATTGTTCATAGGAGATTGTAAAAGACATGAATCAAGACATAGAAAGTCTTACATATGCTCTACAAAAACATGCAGATCAGAGATTTTTAAAGCAGAGCTTATGGTGCGTTCATGGGATACTGGGAAATGGAGAGTTTCTGGGAGTTCAGTGGTCTATAATGGTACGTTTAATTGAATGTCGGTAGTCGGAAGAAATACAGTCAGTTCTTTTGACATCTATTGTAAATGTGTTCCATTGCAACAGTTGGGGAAAATATGGATGCCCGAGACAGAGTAATGTTTATTTTGTCTGCTTATGAACACCATAAGCAAGCCCTGTCAGCATACGTAACCCACTACAGGACAATGGCTGAGCAGAGACAGCGCATGATGTATCATTTTGTTCATTCAAGTATCATGTAACCTAGGCCATCACATAACTTAAAATTTGTGTATTTGGTATAACGGGAACATTAGCAGAAATGGCTATTGATACATTATGCAGGCTATGTAATTGTAACAATTAATTGTGACGTAAATCCAACTGACTCGGTCTGCACCGAATTGCTCCGAGTTTCTGTGTCGGGACCCCGATTTGAATGGCCTTTCTTTTGCACTTTCTCGACGTGGAAGTCGGGTTTCTCCGAGTCCCAAGCACAATAGAATGCACCATAAGAGTATAAGGCTACAAAATAAGTCCTTAGCCTATGTATTTTGTGTTCATCCATATGCTCATGCTATGTTATTTGATATATGATATAGGGCTTTAGTGGCATTTCTTATGATAAAGAGCACAAAAGAAATGACTGTTATATCCGCCATAGTAGAACTTTATGTAGGCCCAAAGTTGAGCAACATAAAAGTAACGTAAACGTAATGAGTAACATAAAAAGTTACTTTCTGTAGAGGGTAACTAATTAAAGTAACTGATAATTTTTAAAAGAAGTAACGAGTATCGAGCAAATGCTACTTTTTTAAAAGTAACTTCCCCAACAATGGTGGCTGCCATTGTGATTATTTACTGTGCACCATCCCTCATTATGGAAAACAGTAAAGAGGAAGGTTTTAAGTCTAGACTTAAAGGTATTTAAGAAGTGTCCGCTTGTTGGATGTGTGTGTGTGTGTGTG
Source organism: Tenualosa ilisha (assembly GCA_015244755.2). Classification (NCBI taxonomy): domain Eukaryota; kingdom Metazoa; phylum Chordata; class Actinopteri; order Clupeiformes; family Clupeidae; genus Tenualosa; species Tenualosa ilisha. Next base: position 200,092 of record PYXC01001128.1, read on the forward strand.
TGTAGTTGGGTGGGGGGTCATAAACGTACCATTTGCGTTTGCATTTTGTGGGCCTGTGAATTCTTTGTGGGGTGTTATTATTGACATTTTTGCAGGCCTAGTAAATGAAACAATCGGGATGATAGTTTTGCTGATCCGTATGCACCCGTGTTTTGGAGAAATGCACGACATTTTTTGTTGTAAGGTTGTGTGGATGTGCACAGTGGCCAATGAGGTAATGAAGCATGGGGTATCTAGAAGGCTTTGCGAAAGGGTTGGGTGTGGGGTTTTTTTGTTGTTAGAGCCATTACATGTTTTTCTATGTTAATGTGAGAGTTCAGGATAAACAATACAAGTTATTTGCTTTGGTTTCATGTTGTATCAGTGTTCTCAGTTGGTGCCACCCTGGTTGGGTTGTCTTTTGTGTGACAAGGCATTAAAAGTCTATGCAGCCCTGGCAGTAGGGCATGCGTTCTGCACCATTGAAATGGAGTTGTTGTGACAACAAATCTTACCGCGCTATTTGTTACAATACAATAAAATATAGACCTTAGTGAACATTTTGACATACGATTTGGTTGTGTGTACATCTGTGCACGAAAAATGCAAACTGACCGTGGAAAATAATTTTTTAATAAGCATTTTCAGGCAGTGTTCAGTACAAACAACATTCATCATTATGCCACAGAGAGTTAAAAGGTAGTGTCAGAGAATGTTTCAACAGAACTAATAAAGCAAGAATGCTGAGGTATTCAACTGCCATCAGCTCCAGCTATTACACCCAGGAATTGAACCCAGGTCTCCCAGGTTAAAGTCTGGAGACAATCCACTAGACCACAGAGCTGACAGGAAAGGACTCAAATGCAGCAGCAAAAGTTTAGGCATTTAATTCCGAAAGTTCAAAAACACAGAGGATTCAAAAAGTGAAACAAATAAAGTCAGTGTCAAAAGAAATCCAAAAGTTCAGGGTCTTAATGAGACAAGGGTCAGAACGTAGGTAGTCCAAAACAGGCAAAAATCCAGACAATCCACAAGGTATTCCACAACAGAGAAAACAGAGAGCAAACCAGAGGCCAAGTGTTCAGAGCACAATTACAAGCAAACAGAAGATGCTGCGAAGACTCAACAAAGAAAGACACAAAACACAGGGTTTAAATAGTCCAGAGTGTGACACTAACATTATTGTGATGTTCTACTTGATCTGGTCACATTTTATAACAACAGTTATCGTAGTGGTATCAGGATGAGACCTGCTGATGTAATAAGAGAAAATGAAAACGCTGTGTTCAAAAACTTGTATGGTGTAAAGAGTGGAGCGAGCAAAAAAAGAGGTGTTCAAATACAAAGCAGGCGATATTGTTAGGGGTCCTAAAGTCAGAGGGGCATTCACAAAGGGGAATGAACAAAACTACACGCATGAGTTTTTCACCATAGCAGAGTGTGTCCTCCAAACCCCACCTGTTTGTAGGTTGAAAGACTATGATGGTGATGTGTTGAAAGGGCACTTTTATGAAGAAGAGTTACAAAAAATCCATATGGATAAGAATAAGACATTTAAAGTGGGTACGAAGTGTATGGTTTTAGTGAAATGGTTAAACTGGTCTTCATAATTTAACACATGGGTTCCAGCAAACACACTAACACTCAGTTTAAAGTCAGTTCCAATCAAATTCCAGTACCCCAAAACATGGGTACCGTTTCAAAAAGAAGATGCAAAGTTCAGAATTACTGACACAAGCACTCAGATTTGTACTGAGTGTGACGTTTGTGAAGGTTTTTACACATGTATCACAGCCATCATTAAACAGATAATGCTTCTGGATGCACACCAGTATGACAGAGGGTTTGGCTATGATGAACTCACTCACAAAGCCTATGTAACAATTGACGGGGTATTCAATAATGTTTCGTGGGAAGCTAGCTCAAATTTTAGCTCAAAATACGCATTGTTTGTCATATAGACATTATAGAACATCAAGTTGTAGGTGATAATTTTGTCCCACTACGATGTATACAAATAACAGGGGTGAAAAATTAAACAAAAAATGAAACAGTGTCGCATATTATCGAAACCAGGCGGGAGTTGCTATTGATGGTTTTGAAGGTTGACCTATTGTATGGAGGGTTTGGATTTGGATCGCTCAAAATGGCTATGCCCCTACAGCGTAAGGGCATCAGGATTGCTAAACCACATTTAAGTGCCATATTTACTGACACTGGTTCTTTCTTAAGGCGCAGAGTGTCTGTGTCGTCATGAATTCTCTCTACAAATCCTTTGCATCACCCCACGCACCTGTAAAACTTTTTAACTACATGTTGAAGCAATGCAGACTGCAAGAGCTGTGATTGGTCGAGTTTGTCCACTTGCTTTGTTCTGTTTGCTGGTGCATTTCAGCAGCCCACTGCAGGTACTTTTAGCAACATGCTAGTCTACTGTATAGGCTTTGTAAATAATTCAAGACATTGTTTTGAATTCAGTGGCAGGATTTTCCAATAGTACTGATCCATCTACACAGACCCTGTCTCACTCCGAGCTTCTCTAAACCAACTGCTTCTTTTTCTTCATTCACTTCTCTCTCAGAGGACAAGGTTCCCAAGTTTCTTACAGGCAGCCGTCCTATTTCTTGTCCTCTGGACCCTATTCCAACCACCCTTTTACAGACCATAGCCCCTACCATTGTGACAGCAATCCCACATGTGGTCAATGCTTCACTAACTATGGGTACATTTGCCACCACCTTCAAACAAGCCCAGGTAACACCGCTGCTCAAAAAACCCTCCCTCACTCCCACTCAAGTGGAGAACAACCAGCCTGTCTCTCTTCTTCCTTTTCTTTCTAAAACTATTGAATGAACTCTCTTCAAACAGGTCACAGAATTTGTCTCTCAGCACAACCTCCTTGACTCCTGCCAACCTTGCTTCAAAAGTGGCCACTCCACTGAAACAACACTTCTATCTATGACAGAAGCTTTTAAAAGAAGCCAGAGCAGCAGGTCAATCCTCTGTACTCATCCTGCTTGACCTATCAGCAGAATCTCACTGGGCAGTCGTTCAATGTGTCATAGCTAGGGCAAACATCAGCACAGGGATGCCCCAAGGCTCTGTGCTGGGGCCCCTTCTCTTTGCCATGTATACCACCTCAATGAGTCCAATCATCTACTCCCATGGCTTGTCCTATTACTGCTCTGCAGATGACAACCAGCTCTATCTGTCCTTTCCTCCTGGTGACTCCACGGTGTCAACACGGATCTCTGACTGTCTTTCTGACATATCTGCATGGATGAAAGAACATCACCTTCAACTAAGCCTCGCCAAAACTGAACTGCTCGTCCTCCCAGCCAAGCAAACCTATAGCTTGGTCGTGCAGTTTTTCTCTATTCACAATAAGGAAGATGAGGCCGTACTTAACCCAACATGCAACCCAGCTCCTGGTACAGACCTTGGTTATCTCTCACCTTGACTATTATAATTCCCTCCTATCAGGTCTTTCAGCCTGTGCTGTGAGACCGCTACAGATGATCCAGAATGCAGCTGCACATCTAGCTTTCAACCAGCCAAAAAGAGCACCTCATCACACCTCTGTTCATTGAACTCCACTGGCTACACTTAGCCGCTCACATCAAATTCAAAGCACTGATGTTGGCCTACAGGGTGATTGATGGATCTGCTCCCATCTATCTTAATACTTTCTTACATTACTACACTTTCATCTCAAAATATTGCAAATTTCATGTCAGCAATATGCACTCTTAGTTAGTTTTCACTGTGCTGTAGCTTGAATGTTCATCCTTTTTTGTCCAAAAACCTTGTAAATAGTTTTATTTATGATTTAATATATTTTGCAACGAGTGTGCGAATATGGACTTGATGCATAACCATAACAGGAAAATTTGGTGTCAAGTCAGTGCAGTCATCTGTTCAGTAAATGAAGTAGCAAATTAATTCTTTCCTGCTTGTGATCTACACAACAACAACATATTAGAACTTCCATTCAATGATTTTGTTATTACATTGTATATATGGACTGCTTTTGACTGAGAGGGAACACTAGACCTGTCACCAGAAATGAAAGGCAGAAGAGAAATGAAAAGCATAAACACAGTTCTCACCCACCAACATATGCCTAAACTTGAGTTTTCAAAAAATCCTTCAGCACCACTAGCCCTGTATAAAGAAATTACTGTCTAAATTCAGTTAGGCCTACCTTCCATCTACCAATTTAAATGTATGCCTGTTGAGAAAGTCCAGACACTTTGTGATGCCTTGTCTGTCAGGTTAGTTGGCATCACCCTTCTCTACAAGAGTGCAAGAACTGTAAATCTAAAACAAAAAACCTCAAAGATCCAGATTTATTTTTCCAACAAAGTCTGATCAAGCAAGCACCACCATGCAAAGGAAGTAAACTAAGCCACTGACATCAGTGATGGCTGGGTCTGCATTTTCTTTCTTTAGTTTGTATTTGTACCTCACTCCACCCCCCTCCTCCTGTTGTGAAGCCCCATTACAAAAAAGGATTTGTTGTCTAATCAGCACTCCTTCCATCACTTCTGTATTCACATCTAAAGCAATAAACATTTAACATGCTATGATGTATACAGCCATTATGGTATTACCATTTAATAGAATTAGTTTTTTTTTTCCCGGAACATGTGCATTCTTATGTTCATAGGCCTACTACTCTTTATACAGGGTGTTATGAAAGTTCTGCTTTTTTTAGTCAGGGCAAGTCTGGGAATTTTAAGTTAGTACTCGAGTGGTTCTGTTGACAAAAAGACCTGTGATCTTACCATTTGTGTGTACTTGAAACTCCCCCCTATCAGTGTTCATGCAATTTTGGGATAGGGTCTTTGTTGTGTGTGTTTGTGTGTGTGTGTGTGCGTGCGTGTGTGTGTATGTGTAAAACTCCCTGCTGAATGGAATGAACCTACGTCATGTCCTGAAGTGACTCACCTATGCACTTATGCAAAATTAATTAATATGAACAATAATACTTCTGTTACATTCAATCTAAGTGTCATGTGTTAAGTTCCTGATCACAATTTACTGTGCTGTTCACGGTGTTAGCTGGCCGTATGCCCATGCGTTTTCCTAGACTTTAGGCTTGTTTAATGCTCCACTCGTGGTCTTAGAGCAGCGTCTTCTGGCCAATGTCCACATAGCAGAATAATTTATCTCACACTGGTCTCAGTGACTGCCCACTTTGCACAGTAATTTCATTTATACATATGTAGATATAGTATGAGCAATAACTGTAGCCGACTGTAGCACCGTTGCTGGTGCCTCGCACCACTTGCTTACTGTTCTGTGTACTGTCCCACACCACTCTGTCAAGACCACTTATTGAACCAGGCCAGCTGGCTGCAAACAAAAACATACAATAGCCTAAATGAAAAATCAAGCTTGCAATTTGAGTGCAAGTAGAGGACAAGGTAGATGGTTTGGCATCTTTTCAGAGAGCATTGCACGTAAAGGCATACAAGAACATTTCAGCTATTCAAACAGCATAAAATGTGATGACTTTGGCCTATTATATGTATTTTTTACTTTTTTATTTTAAAATGAAATGTAAACGGTTTAGTTGTGTTAGTGATGTGACTGCTTTCATTCAAGCTGTTCTATGTTAATGATATTAATGAAGGGGCATTTACAAGGTGGAGACGTAAAAGTAGTAGGCTGCGTACAACTTCACGACCATCTGTGATTTATAAAGGGCAGAGTTGTGCACGCGCGTTTTTTGTGCATATGTTCATTTTCTCTGGATCACACTGAAGATAATTTTTGGATTGCCCAGGTTTTGTTTTGCCAGGTAGTGTCCATCTTAGGCCAGGTTCACATGTTAGGAAATGGTATATTTCCTTGAGGACTGGATTGAAGTCTTCTTCTCAAATTATTTGTCGCTGTTGAAGAGGATCATCCTTGTCCTCTCTTTGGAAAGAACAAAACAGAGGAGAGATGAGGTAATGCTTCTATTAATGCTCAGCAAACAGCCTACACTTAGATGTAGGCCTACACTTACATGTTGCCTAGATTGTCTTCATGCTTTTATTGTCTTTTAATGTCTTACTGGTTGTATTGGCTATTTTAGCTCTGTTGCTCAGCTTTGAATTTTCTGAGACCTCAAATCCTGTTTTGTTCTAGTGTGTTATGTTACATTTTTGGATTGCCTTGTAGTAAATTGTATTTGTACTGTAATGGTCAGTATCAGACAAAGTAATTTGCACTGGACTTGCATAGCTTTATGCTATACTTCCACATATGCACACTGTTATCTCTTATCATCTTACATTTTTCCCAGGAGCAGTATGGAGCAAGAACTGTACTGTAGGCTACTGTTTAGGACTGAGTTATTGATGCAGATGTTTGGAAACGATTTTATTCCAATCCACAAGGTCACAATTCAATCTGATTCACAATTTGATTTTGATTCAATTCGATATCAATTCTAGTTCCATTTTAGTGTCTAAACCAGGTTATAAACTGAAACAGCATTTTGCATTGGCACCGTAAGGTGAAAAGTGTTAATGTTCAGCATCCTATAATGACAACCGTACTGTCTGGAAATGTAACAGGAATCACTGCACAACATGTCATTGTCATCTCCTACACTTAAACAAACAAAAACCCTAGAAATTGTTCTAGTGAGACATGTCAAAGGAGTTTATTGCATCTTCCCAGTGCAAGGAAATTCAGGCTACTGAGGAATGCCTTCCAGCACACAAGAGAAGGCTTTAGTTGCATTTAATTTCAACTGAGAATGCTCACTAAAAGTGTTGCACTATGATCATTTGCCAGCACCCCATTTGAGAAATGCTAATTTACACTAAAGTCTACATTCGTTTGCAGGCAACAAACTTTTAAAATACAAAACACTGCCACGCACCATATAGATTTCAACAGAGCTTGACAATAGTGCATTTTTTGCTCCCACTGCCCCTCACTTCTCCTCTGCAAGTGTTTAAAGTAAATTCTGTAACTTGCAGGGACTTTAGAATGGAAGTAATGTGGTCAATTCTTGTAAGAACCTAGCAGCTGCATTTTGAATCAGTTGAAGATGTTTGATGGTCTTTTTTGGAAGACCCAAAAAGACCATTGGCATAATCAACCCTACTGGATATAAAGGCATGGATCATTTTTTCTAAATCCTTTTTTGACATTAGACCTCTTAGTTTGGGGATGTTTTTAAGTGATAAAATTCTGACTTGCTTTCATGTGACTGTGAAGTTTAGATTACTGTCAATGACGACCCCGGGATTTTTAACAGTCTCTTTTGTTTTTAGCCCCTTTGTGTCAAGGACATCCTGAGTTTTTCCTCCTTTTTTACAAATATAATTACTTCAGTTTTGTGTTAAGCTGAAGGAAATTGTGTTACATCCAGTTGTTAATTTTGTCTGTACACTTATAAAGACATTCAAGGGGGGCATAGTCATTAGATGACAAAGCAAAGTAAATTTGGGTGTCATTGGCATAGCTATGATAAGAGATAAACTTGTTTGTGATGATTTGTCCAAGTGGGACCATATAAAGATTAAAAAGTAATGGTCCAAGGGTTTACCCTGGGGGACACCACAGGTAAAAGACATTGGTGTTGAAGTATATTTGCCCATGCCAACAAAGAATCTTCTGTTTTATGAGTATGATTTTGACCACTTGATAACTATACCACTATAGCCCGCCCAGTGTTCAAGTCGATGTAGCAGTATGTTGTGATCCACAGTGTCAAAAGCAGCGCTGAGGTCCAATAACACCAGGACAGATGTTTCACCTGTATCAGCATTAAGACTTGTGACATTTACAACTTTAAAAAGAGCTGTTTCAGTGCTGTGATTGGCATGGAAACCTGACTGAAACTTAAATAGGATAAGTGCATATAGTGCATAAAGTGCATTCAGGAGGTGGCTAAGGGCTGCATTAAGATAAGCAATAAGGCTAAATGCTGATATAAAGTTTAGCTGCCCTCTCTTTGAAGACATTGCTTCTATATATATATATATAAGTAAAGAGAGAGAGAGAGAGTTATATGACACATGAAAGGTTTGTGGCGGCACTTGGCTATAGCAGAATAACTAAGGTATGGTGCATGGCAACCCAGCTCTACTGCAGAGATGGTTGTTCCATTGTTATCCGGTGCTACATGCTCATAATCTCCATTGAGGGCTGGGGTCCTGGAAAGCCTGACATAGATGGTTATTCCAGCAGTTTCCATGTCACCATGACCATGTGACACAGATATTTATACTGGTATTTAGGTACAGACTGCATTGCTTAACATGGTTATTGTTGATCCCAACAGGTTCTGTCTGTGCCATTGCAGAGTGCTTATCAGGAAGTTTATCCATAGTTGGCAGATAGAAGGTTGCATGGTGGAAAGAGAGACCAAAGTGGTTGGCTAAAACTTTGGCTCCTAGCCAGCTGAGTTTTGTACTATTTGGTCTGAAGAATCCTTTGTGATCGAAAAAGGTTTACCCCAAGAGAAAAACATGACCTTGCCAGCCATGTGTTTAGACTGAATGGCCGAGAGAAGTCAAAACTGTCCTGTGCTGGAAGTGGGCAACTATTTATGTTTAAGTTTTTATCCCAAGTGAATTCCCTTAATGTTGTCGTTGAAGGGTGAACTGTAGGAATACATCCCTGTGCTGATCTGTGTCGTTTTGTTGTTCTCAAACTTTGCCTCCCCCATTATCATTTTCCCAGACAGAAGATCGGTTTTCTAAGTACTCCTCGATGCTGGACATCACCTGGATAGCATCTTGCTCCACAGCGCTAGCGACACCATCCGAAAAGTCTGTCTCGGTCACCTCAGGCGATGTGTCAACCCGAGCCTGGCAAAAATATCTCGTCAGTGGAATACAGCTAGATGTGACAGAGAGTCTCCTCTGCTGCTTATCCAATCTTTCTCTCCGTTTGCAAGCACCCTCCTTCTCATATTTGCTCATTCAAGCTATTGTGCGAACACTGCCAGTGACATTAATTAACCACAGCATTGGCCTACTCTGAAGTCTGAATCACATGTTGTAGGTTACTTTCTAGCAGGAAATTACATATATTTATAAACAAATGTTCAGCACACAAAAAATGATTTAATGCCAAACCTATATAATAAAACTTTATTGAATTGTGTAATAAATAATTCAGAATTTGGCCAATTATTAAATAATAATAATAATAAAAAAACACAATCTGCCCCCCCCCCCCCCCCCCCCAGCAGCGAGGCTCGGGATGGTTCATGCCGCAGCACCCCCCTAATCTCTGCTACTGGTTGATATTACAGCAGAGATGGCTCATCTTCCAACATTGCAGCCTATAAGAAAATAGGAAGAAATCTTGCAGTCTTTAGACAAATTAACAAAATGTCTTGACATTATGAGTCTTTGCTGTTAGTTTCATTAAGCTTAGAGATATTGTATTCAATTTCATTGTTACTACAGTGCACATTTAACTCTGCTAGCTTCAATCTGCAACTGGCGCCATTCATGTACTGTTCATTCCTAAACCAACTTTACTGCCAACATGGCAGCATTAATCAAAACACTGACATTATAATACAGTAAAAGAATGGAACTCCTGGATCTTTATTTAAAATAAATGGTGGAACTTTGTCATTCTACGAGAATTCCCATTGTTGCCTCCCTAACTACCCACTCTTCCCTGTAAACATTCCACAGTCCTTTCTGTAGTCTGTATTGATCAAAACATTTTTTTGTAAGTTATTACATTTACATTTACATTTAGGCATTTAGCAGACGCTTTTATCCAAAGCGACTTACAAAAGAGGATAACATTCAAGCTACAACACAATGAACTAACAAGGAGTGCGTATTGCTAACATAGAATCTGCACTGTTTTATGATACCCAGCTCTATCTGTCCTTTCCGCCGGACGACTCCACGGTGTCCTCACGGATCTCGGACTGTCTCTCCGATATATCTGCATGGATGAAAGGACATCACCTCCAACTAAATCTCTCCAAAACTGAACTGCTGGTCCTCCCAGCCAAACAAGCCATACATCACGACATCAGTATCAAGATCGACTCCCTGTCTGTTCCTCCCACCAAAGTGGCAAGAAACCTAGGTGTCATGATCGATGACCAACTGACCTTTGCAGATCACGTTGCCTCTGTGGCTCGGTCGTGCCGTTTTTCCCTATTCAACATAAGGAAGATCAGGCCGTACCTAACCCAACATGCAACCCAGCTCCTGGTTCAGACCCTGGTTATCTCTCGTCTTGACTACTGCAATGTCCTCCTATCAGGCCTACCAGCCTGTGCAGTGAGACCGCTACAGATGATCCAGAATGCAGGTCTTTAACCAGCCAAAAAGGGCACATGTCACACCTCTTCATTGAACTTCACTGGCTGCCCCTGGCTGCTCGCATTAAATTCAAGGCACTTATGTTGGCCTACAGGGTGAATGATGGCTCTGCTCCCATCTAATTGAATTCTCTTCTGAAGCCCTATGTCACCCGACGACCACTACGCTCCTCTAAGGAACGTTTTCTAGCACGGCCAACACCTTGTGCAGGTCAGTCCAGACTCTTCTCATATCTGGTTCCGCGCTAGTGGAATGACCTCCCAAGTGCTACCAGATCAACTGATACCCTCTCCACCTTCAGGAAACCCGTGAAGACTAAGCTCTTCCAAGAATATCTCCTGGCGTAAACTTTGAGAATGCACTTAATAATTCAATTTCTCTACATTGTGTTACACTATTGCACTTTCAACTTAATACAGTGCAGATTCTATGTTAGCAATACGCACTCCTTGTTAGTTCATTGTGTTGTAGCTTGAATGTTATCCTCTTTTGTAAGTCGCTTTGGATAAAAGCGTCTGCTAAATGCCTAAATGTAAATGTAAATGTAAGTCAATGAAGAGAAGTCGTTTTATTTGAAATTTTAAATACATCCATTGCTAAGCTTTTTTTCCCCCTTGAATTATTGAAATTAATTAACTTTTTGATAATATTTAATTTTCTTTTAGTCCTGCCTACATCCTGCTCCCATTAAGTGATGATGTTTAAAATATTCAAATGTGTATTCAAATTTGAAATGTACATACATAGATTTCCCATTTACCATCATCACTAGCTGTGCACACAGTCAGGGGGCAAAGGATGCTATGCTACATTAGAAAATTACCTAGTCGTCAGCTGTTGTATCCTGAATTTTGTATGGTTTGTTTGTCTTTCTTTAGCTTTATTAATAAAATTGTTTGTTGTCCAAAAAGTCTGTCAGCATTTACAATACATTAGCAATGTACGCTAGTCAATCTCTATGCAGACTGTGGGCCTACATGTACCTTGACTATTTTTTGAAAATTTTCCACTAGTACAAGCATCTTTGTAATGGCCGACAGAGAACACAGCAAATTACCTAGACAACGGATAAAGAATTGTGGGACATGGAGTTTAATTACTGCAAACGGCCATGTTTTTGGTGGCGTTGTAGACTATTAACAGAGCGCTGCAGAAACTTCACTGTTTAAATGGCATTTTTTCAGCTGAAGGCAAACATCAGGCTATGTTATTGCTCAAACCAATGCTATTTGTTTTTCCAGTTTACAACACAAAAAAAACCAACGTTATTCCTTCTTGAAAGAGCTTTGCCTATTTTTTCCTATGCAGCGTCTGCCCCTTAGTTGAGTGTGCATTTTGGTGTTGTTGATGATGTTGCCCAGAGATCCATGTATGGAAATGTCCACAGACCCTATTGCTTAGATTTGTTTGTATGTAATTTGTTACATGGGCTACATAATTTGTATAATTTGTATGTGATTTGTAACTATTTGTTTGCTTGTATATTTATTTGGTAGGGCTATATAGACTTCCTAGGCTTAGTGCTATCTGAGTATCCAAGCCCAAGCTGTTATGTGCAGGGTTTTTTTTTTTTTTTTTTTTTTGCGACTTTTGTTTTGAAGTTCACGCCAACTGCAACTCTGAATGCTAATATCCGTTTCTGTCTCTGATTGGCGCGTGGACACAACTCATAACCAGAAGTTTCATTGTTTTGACAAGGGGAAGAGGCTAGGAAAGCGTCTACGATACTGGTGGATGTAACTTCCTGCACAGTTATACGAAAAAGTAAGTTTGATCAGTCAATTGTCCTTAAACATTAACATTGCTCGTTGCATACTGTTTTGTGAGATGCGCATTGACGTCAATCAACATTAAACCCCCAAGTGGTAGCTGCTAAATAACTGGCCAGGTTTCGGCTTACTATATCTAATCTATCGTAACATAGCTTAGTCTAGATACGAAACTCGGGGAGACACCAGTTCACGGGTCAGGATACACTTAATTATGTAAAGTCAGTTGAGCGATCATCTGGGAACGAAAATGTTAGCAGGTTTTAGCGATGTGTGTGTCTTAAAGTAGAATAGTTGTTTAACCCTAGGGTTACTCATTGGTTTAGCCTACATGCGCCCTGGCTTCATCAATGCATTATCGACCTGCCAGCTTTCGTCTTTTTTCCGGCGCTGCTTGCGAATTGCTTAGGAATGTTCTTATCCTAATGAAATGACCCGGAAATATTGAACGTTAGTGGCCACTTATTATAGTGAACTTAGGTTACTATATAAATGTATGATTCTAACTCTCTAGATGCTGAAAGGTGCTCAAATTTTTCCTTTCAAGCCTCCTTTATGATAGTGTAACGTTAGCCAGAGAAAATAGCCTATGGCCTATGTGGCCTATACCTGCCAGCATATGATTAGCAGAATCTTATAGAATTTTTATGCGGAGGGCGGGAAACGGTGGGTAAACATGTTAATTTTATTTAAGTTAGGGCTTTGTAAATTACGGGAGATTCCACGGAGAAATAACAAAACGGACGTGTTGGCAGCTGCTACTGCCAGTGGTCTCTATGGCCCCTAACAAATAATTTCTTTCTCTACGTCTCTGGTCTCTGCAATCTTTTTTTATCCACTTTACCTTGACCTCATTAGAAAACGTAAAGGAAAGAAAAAAGGTAAATTAATTAGGACTTAAGACAACAGTGATTTTAATAGAATCCGACATCTAAATATAGAATCTGTTGTTTCATAGTGCAAATAATTGTGGGGATATCCTAATGAAATGACCTGAAAATATATAGTAGTAAGGACTTTTCAGGGTACTTTTTGATTAGCAATAAGATCTGTAACCATTTTCTGAAGCTGCTGAAAGTGCAACAAATCACATAATATGGTTATTTTGAGCAATGGGGTTGTAATACAAGTTGTACATTGTCAAATTGCCTCATTTACTATTCATTTAAAAGCCTCTATGTGTAAGAATTTCTCCCATCAAGCAGTAAGGTGGTGCACCAAACCCTGGCCACAAGGGCCCTCATTTACGGAACTATCGTACAACAGAAAGCTGCATACGCTCACTCCCATGCAAAATTTGGTATTTATCAATCTGAACGTGAGCTAGAATTAGTGGTAGGCTATTTACGCTCAAATTCACGCCAAGTCAGGACATGGTGTACCGATGATTTCAAGTTAGGGGATCACAGCACAGCACAGCATTCCTGTCAGAACTGGGAAGTTATGAGTTATATTCATTAACTAGGCTGTATTTTATATTGGACAAAACTACCTCTGTGCATTTGTTCTGGTCCACCTACGAGCACACTTTGCCAGAAAACGATAAATTCTCAGTGTTTTCGAGTTCATGGTGCGAAAAAGCAACCTTTTTATTTTTTCGCAACGAGGGCGATTTTTAAACGCTACAAAATGCACCAACCAATCAGGTTGTGGAACTCATGTCACGTCAAGGTTCCATTCACAGTAGCCTACAGCCCATGTCATCTCTTCAGATGAGATCGGACAGATCCTCACTTCTGCACTCTCGTAAAGATATTACCTCTGGACAAGTGATTTTGCGAGTAACGATTGTAGCCTTCTTCTCATCATCACTTTGCAAAATAAAAAGTCACTTCATGCAACAATCAGAAAGCTTTTCATGTTTTCCAAGCAATGGAACAGTACAGTTATGCACCATGTTTAACAGACGTCTACATAACATAGTTCATTCATTTCTATGAATTATCTGCAGTTAGTGGATTTTCCAAAACCAGCAGGCCTTCCCAGACTTTGTCAGTAAGGTGATGCATACACAGTATAAGATACTGCTGATATAGTCAATTGTACAATTGCATTGGTTTAGTACTGCACAAAGTGGAGTGGGACAATCATAGTTTTTTTTGGCTTTATTCGTCTAGCCTTTATGTCTTTTAGCGCAATATCCATACAGGGGGTTATAATAACCTTTACAGTGTATTTTTAATTGTAATTTTTTTTAACTTTAATGCTGCATACAATACCCTGTGTGCAGCACATGATTGGGCTAAATTAATCACATTAAAACACAGTAACAACCCAATACACACCTACAAACGACTGTATGCTAGCAACATTTAAAGAAAATCGGTCAATCTGAATTTGACAGCTGATAGAATTCTGAATGGAGTAACCACTGTTTCTTCAAATGAACATCATGGAGTTTTTGTTGGAGAAACCTGACTGTTTGCTATGGAGGAATTGTCCACTGTGTTAATCTATCTTGTGTACAATGCTCTTGAAAACATGATTTCAGATTCGGATCACTTCTAGAAAAATTGACATCTGGAGTTCCTTATGTACTCCAGCCTATAACTGCCACAAAAGGTAATTTTTTAAATGAGTGCAATGTCTAAGGAACGCATTCATAATTTAAAATAAAATCAATAATTATTTATCTAACAAAAACTGTATGCCTTGTTCATTTGCTATGTTTCCTATGGACAAAAAGAATTATTGAGTGTCTCCATGAAAAACAAGGAAATCCAGGAGGCCGGTACCGTATGCCCAAAATCAGCCATGGTGGGAGTTACTGCACTGTAAATGTTTAGGCAATTTGTTGAATTTGTAAATTGTTCTTATTTTAATACAATGATGAAGATAACTACCAGGATTCCAAAATACACAAATGTGTGCTTGCACAATATGCACAAGTTTTGATAGCTTAGGACATGATAGTCTCTTTACATTATAGGTTTTGGGGAGTCAAGTAGTAACACTGATATGGAAAATGGTCTAGAGCATACCACTACAGCAAGATTGCAGTGTAATTGAAGTAATTAAGGCTTCATGTCGTAACTGTTTTGGCCTGCAATAATGAGAGGGCTTACGGGATCCATGCTGTGTAAAATCAGAACATGGGTTTGTTTATTAGCCTACTATTTTTGTTGTGTTCCAGTGACGGTTTCACTTTGTTTCCAAGCTATTTTTGACAGCAAATAACTTATTTCATCCTGTGTTTTATGTTTTTAATTTGCTGACATAAAAGATATAAAATGCAAAGCAAGGGAAATGTTTGTTACCTAATCATCATAGGCCTATAAAAATTAGGCTACATTTATCCAAGTGGATTGCATTGCCATCTGCCACTGTTGTGCTAAATGCATCAATGTAAATGTAGACAAGCCAAGGTCAGAAAATATGATAAATTACTGGGTTTATCTGGGATCTGTCATTAGCTTTAGTTCATCATTCACTCAGCGGCCATTACAACACTATTGTGACTCCTGCACAAAACATAAATAAACAAAAAAAGAAAAAATGCCAGGCAAAACAGAATGGGAAATACTCAAAAAATCGCATTGCTCCTGGTGTGCAGACTTTTTTTGCGAATAATTCGTCCTGTGATTTTTAAAAAAAAAGATTTTCTCTTTTCCCCACATTGGTTCTGGTGTGCAAAGGCCTTTATAATGGCCCCTGAGATTATGATGAAGTTTCAAGGGGTCAGGAAGTACATTGGACTGTGTACCATGTCAGGTATACACTGCTGTGCCTAACCAAATGAATTTTGATGTCTCAGGAATAACATCATGGGTTCATATTGTCTTTCACTATAGCTAACTTCTAGCCGTCTGAACCATCTGAATTCAATTCAGTTTTATTTATACAGTGTCTTTTTACAATGGTATTGTCTCGTGGCGCTTCACAGAAGGAGCACCTAAGAGCAACAGAGGCAAGGAAAAACTCCCTTATGTTTAGTTAGTCTAGGAAGAAACCTCTGTCATGGTTACTACTGATTGTAATTTTTCTGCATGACCCCTGGCAGTTGGGTTAGCCCCTTGAGTCATGGATCTGACCAAGGTTTCTTCCTAGATTAACTGAACATAAGGGAGTTTGGGGGAGGGGAGATTATTCCACAGGAGGGGTGCACGGTAACAAAAGGCTCTTCCTCCTATTGTAGATTTTGGTATTCCTGAGATTACAAGAAGACCAGCAGTTTGGGATCTTAGGGTTCTAGGAGGGTAGTAAGGGACAAGTAAGTCTTTAATATATGTTGGAGCATCGCCCTTGAGGGCTTTGTAGGTTAGGAGGAGTATTTTAAAATCAATTCGACTTTTAATATGGAGCCAATGTAAGGAAGCAAGGATAGGAGAGATATATTCATATTATTTAGTCCTTTTAGCTGTAGATTTCTGATACAGGTATTACTACACACAGAGAACAAAGCATTGCAATAATCAAGCCTGGAAGTAATAAATGCATGTATTAATTTTTGAGAATCCTCAAAGGATAGGAACTTTCTAACCTTAGCAATATTTCGTAGGTGGAAAAAAGATGTTTTTGAAATGTGTTTTACATGACTATTTAGAGAGAGGTCATGGTCAATAATTACCCCAAGGTCTTTAACTTTAACAGGCCACTGAGTAAGTTTTGGCGATGGGGTAGAATGTTGGTCAGCTGTTTAGAGCCAATCATCATAACTTCAGTTTTATCAGAGTTTAAACATAGGAAATTATTAGTTATCTAGGTTTTTATGTCTAGGAGACAGGCATCAAGTTTAGTCATCAGCAGGGGTATCATCAGCATAGGAGTGGAAAGTAATGCCATGTTTCCTTATAACAGATCCTAAAGGTAACATGTACAGGGAGAATAACAGGGGATGTAGCACTGAGCCTTGGGGTACACCAAACTTTACTTTGGTGTGGGATGATGACTCATTATGACCATGTACAAACTGATAGCGACCAGGGAGGTACGATTTGAACCAGGCTAATGCAGAGTTTTTGATGCCTATCATGTGTTCAAGCCTGTGTAGTAGGATACTATAGTCAATAGTGTCGAAGGCAGCACTAAGATCCAATAGGATTAATATTGATATGTATCCATTATCAGATGTGATAAGGAGATCATGGAAGACTTTAACTAGGGCTGCCTCTGTACTATGATTAGCTCTAAAGTCTGACCGGAAGGTTTCCTGGATATTTTCATTTAAGAAGCTACAGATTTGCTTAGACACTATTTTTTTCAAGTATTTTTGATACAAATGGGAGGTTAGATATGGGTCGGTAATTAGCAAGGACATCAGGATTAATAGATCAATAGATGGTTTAATAACAGATGTCTTGAAAGATTTTGGGACATGCCCAGCTATGAGTGAGTCATTTATAATTTTAAGAATCGTCTCAGTCAATAGAGGGAGAGCAACCTTAAGAAGATCAGTTGGGATAGGATCCAAGAAGCATGTTGAGGCTTTAGCTGAGGAGATCAAAGACGTAATTTCTGATATATTGGTGGGTGTGAATGATCAAGGTATGCTACAGATTGACTAGACCTAGCTGTAACCATTACATGTGGTACAACTGGATTTGAGGTTACAAGGGAGTTGTTTATTTTAAGTCTAATCGATTCAATTTTGTCATTAAAATAGTCCATGAAGTCATTGCTGCTTCGAGTTATTTGAATGGAATGGGGCACCTCATTCCTGCATTTTGTATTAGACGGGATATAGTGTTAAAAAGGAATTTCGGATTATTTTTATTATTGTGTATAAGTGAGGAATAATATGCTGTTTTGGCATTGTTAAGTGCTGTGTTGTACTCTTTTAAGCTATCTTTCCAAGCAAGGCGGAACACTTCAAGTTTAGTGGCATACCATTTCCTTTCAAGTCTACGCACAGCTTTTTTCAGTAAGCAAGTCTGTGTGGTATAGCATTGGGCATTTTTTTCTTGTTTCCTAGTTTTCTTTTTGTGTGGTGCAATGGTGTTGAATGTGAAACATAGTACATTTACAACACTATCAGTTAATTGATCAACTTGGGTTGTGTTTGGCATAGAGCCCTCTAATGCAGGGCTATATTGGCTCAGTAGAGGATCAAGAAAAGATGGAATTGTTGCTATGAAGTCATCTGTAGTTTTGGGAGTTATGTTTCAAGTGTAGTAATGAATAGAGTTAGGTGTTTAAGTTAATAAGTAGTGGTCAGTTAGTGTAGAGGGTGTGGTTACCTTGATGTGTAGATGCATTTACATTTTGGCAGAAGCCGATGTGATCGAGCAGAGATTGGAACACAATTGTCTGGCTATCATTTACAACACCATGTGGATATTAAAATCACCTAATATAATTATCTTTTCTGTTTTAGTAACTAGAGAGGATGGGAAATCAGAGAATTTTGATATTGAATTCAGTGTAGGGGCCTGGAGGTCTATATAATGTTACAGTTGTTAAGGGTTTAGCACCATTCCTATCAGGATGAATCAAGTTAAGGACAAGAACTTCAAAAGATTCAAAAATATAATCAAGCTTAGGGGCCATGATGAGATTTGAATTGTGAATTGTGGCTACTCCACCACCACGGCCATAATGACGTGGTATGTGATAATTTAGATAACTTGGGGGGTAGCTTCATTTAGTGAGTGTCATTCATCAGGTTTTAGCCAGATTTCTGTAAGACAAAGTATGTCAATATGCTTATCAGAAATAAGTTCATTTATTAAAGTCGTCTTTGAGGAGAGCAATATGAAACAAATATTTCATAAGCCAAATTTCAGTTGATTTCTGGCTATATTGTTTATTTGTTTCTGGTTTTATTTGAATGCGCCAGGACTAGTGTCGCTTTGATTTCTGCATTGATTGGATTTCTCTGCTTCAGTCAAAACAATATAAATTGGAAAACAATAGATGGCACAAGGGTCTTCCACAGGCGTGAAAATGTCTCAAAGCTGACCACACCATATATTACAAGAACAACGTAGAGGATTATCAATATCATATAATTTTTTTTGTGGGGGAATAGCTGTTTTTCTGTTTTGTTACAAATAGAATGAGAAAAGAGCAAATAAGAATGTGGAGAATTAGGATAATTACTGATGATTAGTGCAGAGCCTGTACAAACATTTTTTCTAGGGAAGTGGTAGCCCAGTTACTGTGCATGTACTGTGCACTGTCCATATCAAATATGAAATTGTATAGATTGAGACTGGTGAAGTTAGAGGGTTTAATGAAGGGAGGCTACAAAGACAGTCCAGTTGAAATCACATGTTTGGGATGGAAGAAACATGTTGTGGCATTTTAAGATGCACTGCGTATCTTCTTGTTGTTGCAAAATGATTTTATGCACACCACCAACCGCATGACTACAGAGGGCATGTCTGTGTTGTAGAGCTCAGAAGCTAGACTATTTTTCTGTTGTGCCTATATTTTTCTACAGTGCTTGTTTTAAATGTAGATTTTAACAGACTGCTTGTCCATTTGGGTTTGTGTTTGTTGGCGGGTTGTTGCAAGATCTACAAATGTTAAACAATGTGTATTGTTAAGGTGAGGCATCATAATTCCTTTGAATGGTAAGAAGTATATTTGACAGCAGAACATGGTGGGCTACTGAGCCGTAGTCTAGCTTTTTTTCTCCACGTTGGTTCTGTACTGCGCCCTGAGTATGTCAGAGCAGGTCAGTGGCTACAGCAGATAGAGCTGCAGAAGGCAACTGTGCTTATTTCAAGTATTTTTTTGTCCTAAAACCACCAAACTTGGTACTGCTTGGTACTGCAGCAAAACAAATGTCAAATTTGAGGTTAGTGGTTTTGTAGTTATGCATGGAACAGACAAGACAGTCACAAGTACACACCAACGTTCCTTGTATTTAAAGATAGATAGATGGTCAGGATTATTGGCATTTAGCTATTTTATTGGCATATAGCTACATCTTGCTCAAGACTGCAAGATGGTGACTGAGAGAATGGTGCTGGTGGTAGTATTTTAATGTTTTGCTAGTCCCCAAATAGTGTTCTTTAAGGGCCAAATTATGTCAAGCATGCCAAGCCAAGAATCAAACATTGAAAAACTGAAATGTAGCCATTCTAACACACTGACATTTATGCAAAAGTTTTATTTGTGAACCAGTATTTAAAGGTGCATTTTTTTTAAGTTAACATGACTCTCTGAGCTCTATTGAAGATGTCTCTGAAGTAGTTTGTTGAAAATACTCTCAGATTAGGCATTTTTGCCTTCTTCTCTGCCCTTCTGGTTCAGAACAGGCTGTTTCTCATTAGAATTTCTACAAGGTACGAGATTAAGAGGAATACAGCAATATGTGTTGCTTAAACCTACTTTGCTATTTGTATCTGTCTAATGTCTAATGTCCTGACACACCATCAAATTCTACAGTTGAACAATGCCCCAGATAATCATTATAATCATTATTATCATTGCTTTTATTGAACATTTATAAGTTTTTAATCAAATGCTGTGCATATTGAAATAAGTTTACATGTAACACTTGACAGTAACCACAAATGACTTATTGTTATCAGAAATAAATCAGAACTAAACGATAATCTATCATATAACAGTTTTCTTCGAGAAAAGTAACAAAGACTCTCAGAAGCCAGATAAGCATATAATTGGTTATATAACCAGAACGTCTGACAGCTAATGTAACCTTCAATTATTGCAGTTGTTACAGATATTTCACCAGAGACAGTTTATTGGAGCTTTATAAGGATTTTGTAGTCTCTGGTACTTGGCCTTCATAAATTAAATCCAACCATGCAGCTCTTCTTTCCACTTCGGGTGGGAGCTGATGTAGACTCTTCTGTTGGTCTTTGCAGCTGACAATACAACACTTTTTGTGTGGACCTGAAGATTTCTTCAAAGCAATTACTATGCTAGTGCTTGTGAGAAAAAATGGCAGCTCTGTCAATTCTGCTTGGTAAGCGGGGATATTCCATTACGGTGGAGGGTGGTGGTGTTCAAATATCCCTCTATGTGACCTGTCTGACGTACATAATGAGGAGAAATCTAAATAAATGGTTTAAGCACACACTGGTGTCTAACAATTTACTATTTAAACAATTGTGGCCTATTTTTATTACAGTTTGTGAAATCTCACCACCCAAAACATGTCAGGAGGCACAACCGCATATTTGTTAAAAAAATATATACATTGTGTTCTTTTTCAAATCTTGTTATTGATGGAAACAGAAGTAATACAGAGGATAAAGTATACACTGTCTACAAAGACAATGATGGTAAAGAGCAGTTTCCAGCAATAGTAAGAGCATAAAGTAAAGTTGATGATGCTTTACAAATCCTCACACAACTCTTTGAATGTCCTTTCCAAAAATTTCTAAAAGAATTTATCTTAAAAAAACAACAACTAAATATCAGAGTGGGATAGGTTGGGATACTGTGGAAGTTTTACTTGGGCTAAATTACAACCATGGTATGCCTGCTTGCTGCCAAGCAAATAGGTCAGTTGTCCCTGACATATCAAAGCACTTTTTGCGTTTATGTAGCACAAAAATTGTATAAACAACTGATTATTCTGATTATATACAAACAGCATGAAGCACTGAACATTTTATAGTAGGTACACATTGCGATATTTAAAATCAATGAAAGGTAAAACTGTTAAGAATATATTAGTAGGGGGTGCTGTGCAACCTCAGTACCCCAGTAGGGGGTGCTGCAGCACCCTCAGCACCCCACTTCGTGCACCCTTGGGAACCAGCAATGATCATGGTCATGGAGTTATGTTGACTAACAAGGTAACAACTGCAATTTCATTTACATTCAGTTTGGTTTAGTGCAGTTTTGTTTAACATCGGGGCGCAGTTTTCATATTGCATATGCTGTAACTGTGCAATTAAGCAGATAGAGGGTGCCAAAAGAGCCTTCATTGGCCCTGTAATGAGCCATTTAACTATTGAAGTGACTATGAATTGGTAAATTAACCCTAAACAAACATAAAGGTTGCCTAATGTGTCTTTAAATGAAGCAAATAATGAAGTATTGAAACAAATAATGAAATATATTGTTGAACCACAAGTCACCATTTATCGTACAAAATTATGTAGGCTATTTGATGCTTGACTGCGTGTGTAAGTGGTTCTTTCCCACTTATGCTACCATTCTATATGTTTAGTAATAACAATGTGTAAGAAGATAAACAGAAACAATAAAATTATCTGACAAATATAATAACGATTCATAATATCAAATTTGATGACATTTTGAAAACTTTCAATGAATGCATCAAATTCCATTAAGGAGCCCTGGAAAATAGGATTTAAAAACTAAATGACTCAAGTTTCCCATGAACACAGCCCTGATTGTAATTTGGACGTTATCGTATGTAGATAAAGCATGCATTACAGTTAAACAAGCAAATAAATTTACAGACAAAAAGATGACTATTATAAATGATAGCTATCATAAACAAAACTATAATACCAAATCATTGTAAAAATAAATTCTAAAACAGCTTTTTCCTTATTTGTGTTTGGCTGAATTGTGTTCCAAGTCGTTTTAATTACAGCACAAACACACAGGTTTGCCTCTTAATCTGCCTATCTCACCATTGTAGCCTTTATTGTTGCCCGGCAATCACTTCCCCAAAGGAACTGTATGGTTTGGCAGAAGAATGGTTATTTATTAATAAGCTTTTTTTCTTTATTTGTTTGGCTGTATTTAATGAAATCTTGTCAAAGATTTGTCGTAACAATTTTAGAAAAGCAATAAGTCAGTGGGTTTGCGCTGGATTTGGAACAGCTAAGGGGGTTTAATGGCACTTTGCTTGGCATCATGCCAAACAGCACCCCTTAGCTGACCTAAATCCAGTGCAAACCCAAGACCTCTCGTGGCTTATTGCTTAAAAAAAGGTCATAACAAAACAATATAATGCTACTAGCGTTAACTCCCTTCTGTCACATACAGTCATGGTAGTATGATTTTTTTATGATGATGTAAGTGGGGATCCCTTCTTTTTTTAAGCTGAAAAGAACATCTTAAAAGGTGTAAACAGCTAGGGAATGCACAATTATATCAGTAAAGTTAACGTTATGTAGAATTGTATGTAAACAAATTTTTTGCCCTTTTCCCATGATAATGTGTCGAGAGCAAACATAACCCAGTATTTCTGAAATATACAATTTGAGGCTGGCCTTTTTTATGAATTACTGTATTAGCCCAAACATAAGATTATATTTTTGTCCTGTAAATACTTCTGAAAAAGGGGAAGTTGTCTTATATTCACGGACTAGACAAAAATAATAAAAAAATATATAGAGGGCAAAAATTTTTTTGTGAACCTGCAGCCTCTCATTGGCCTAAAACTGCCACATGTGATGAAGAGGTAAGGATTGTGTTGAACAAATTCAACATTAGCCGTGAGTTGTGTAAAACAGTGACTAGGTTTACATGCACTTCAGTATCCTATGTGTCATATTTAGGATATAGAAATCTGGCGCAATGGACTATCACTACGTAACTGAATGAGTATTGGCCAGCACTTGCACAGACTTCGAGGAGGAGCTGTCTTTTCAGTGGTATCATCAAACTCATACAGATAGGCAATGCTAAGCAAAAGTTATTAACTGTTGCTGTTGCAAAGAAAGGTTGAAAATCAGTTATGGTGCAGTGGATATGAGAGAAGCTAATCACCGTTATGTTAGTGTCTCGCAGTCTGGGCCAACTTTCCCCTTTGACGAGCAAGGCTGTAGCCTCTATGTAGACCTCTGTGGGTAATGCATATGGTTGATAGCCTACAGTGTCTTGTCTGCACTTTCATGGAAAATTCATTGATATAGTTCATTCAGTTTAAATGTGACAAATTTATCCCACATTAATTAACTTAATCTCATGCTTTAATTTATAGTAATGATGTTCAAAGAATTTGCAAATCTTTGCCAATGAGTTTTCACCAGCATTTTCAAATGAAATAGTTTACTATATAAGGCAAAATTTGGTCTACAACAATTTTTTTTTGTCTTATTTTCAGGATCATCTTATTTTTAGGCCGGTACAGTACTAAAATAAAGTAGAAAGGCTTGTAAGTCAAGTATGTATAAATATAATGGTAACACTTTACATTAGCATGCACAGATCTGCCATTAACATGCAAATTCATAACATACTAGACATACTAGCCATTTCACTACATAGTCACTACAAATCACTTATTAATACCTTATTCTGCATGACTTTATTCTACCCATAATAGACCGTTAACTCAGAATTTCTCCAATATTAACTTCTAATTACTGTTTATTCGCATGATAGTAAGTTAGTTGTTGTATATGAATTATGATTTTAATATGCTTTGGTTAGTGTGGGGCTTATAAGACGGTAGTATAACACGAGCAGTTATTCTCCTTCAGTAATACTGAGAAAAGATGGTCTATTCATAGGAACAAAACCCAAAGCTACAAGTTCTAATCTTGTCCAAATAAATCCTAATTACATTTTTTTGATTGAGAATAGTTGTGTCTGAGAATACCTGTTCCTCTTGTATTGGCACTTTTATAAACCCCTTACTGAGCAAAGCATATTAATGCTTTATATACAGCATATAATTTATATACAACAACTAACTTACTTACTATGAATAAGCTGTAATTAGGCGAATTTCTTAGTTAATGGTCAACTATGGGTAGAATAAGCTCATGCAGAATATGGTATTAATAAGTGATAAGTGATGTGTAATGACTAACAAATGACTAGTACGTTATTAATTTGCATGTTAATAAGCAGCTTGTTAATGTCAGATCTGTGTGTGCTAATATAAAGTGTTACCATACGTGTATGTATGTATGTGTATATATATACATATATATATATATATGAGAGAGAGAGAGAGAGAGAACATGGTATGTGATGTTTTCAACCTTTAGTAAAAATTTACATCCAGAGAACAGGCAACGTACAGCAAACAGGGAGACTAAGGAGATTTTGGCTCAAGAATTATCAATGCACTCAGCGAGGGGCATTCCAAGGCAGTGCAGGAAAACAGGACTTGCATACTAGCAATTGTTGAGACCTTACGTTACACTACCTGTCGAGGAATAGTTCAAAGAGGACATAGAGAGGTAACAGAGGTAACTTCATTGAATTTGCTCATGTAATTGGCAAGTGTGACAAAATTATGGCTGAGAAAATCACCACCAATCCTCAAAATGTGAAGTATACACATCATAACATACAGGATGAAATTATTGAGTTGATAGCAAATATGTTAAGGGATCAGTAGTGAAGTGCGGGACGCCGGAGTGTTTGCACTAATGGTTGATGACAATAAGGATGTAAGCAGGAAGGAGCAGGTAATAGTAATAATAGTCCAGTATTTGCAGAGGGATGAAATCAGGGAAGATTTCCTCCACTTCACGCTGCCGATTGTTTGGATGCCGAATCACTGTTGGCTTTAATAAAACAGACCCTAAGCAAATACAACACCGATCACCACAAGTGCATCAGGCAGTGTTAGGACGCCGCCAACGTTATGTCTGGTGGTAACAGTGACATTCAGGAGAGGTTCTACAAAGAAGTCCCACAGGCTCTTTATGTCCACTGCCAAGCTGTCCATAATGGCACTCTTAGTTGGACAGCTCACTCTGAGAATTTGTCTCGCACTACGAAATTCATGTCAGATACACTACAGTCCCCAAATCTGGATTTTGCATCAGCTTTGAGTCTTGTTGAGTCAGTTACAGTATCCCTGTCAGAAAAATGTTATGAAAGGTCATGGAGTGACATGTGGGACAAAGCACAGGCCCTGGGTGCAAAGACGGACATCAGGATCCAGCTTAGAGAGGAGCCACGTCCAAGACAGCCTCCATGCCATCTTCAGGAATTCATCGTTGATGCATACACAGGACGGCATCAACCGCTTACCTCCCTCAATGAAATCAAAAAACACTGCTATTGCCCTGTCATTGATGGCTTATTTATGAAATGAAAAGGTGTTGAATCCTCTGAATCCTGTGCTGTTCTACACATGAGGGAACATGAGCCTTAAACCCAAAGCACAAGTCATGTCTGTACATGAAGTCCTGTCGTCAGTGGCTCAGCACGATGGATTAACACCTGATAACCTGACCACTGAATTGCATTTGATCTGACTACTTCTTAACACTAAAGAGCAGCAAGATCCGACTACTTCTTAACACTAAAAAGCAGCAAGAACCAAAGTTATCCCTTCTCCAGCCATACAAGAATTCATTCACTGACGTGCATAAACTTTTCCGTATATCCCTCACAATGTCAATTACATCTGGAGCATGTCAACACAGCATTTTTTGTTTGGGACGGATGAAAAACTACTTGAAATCGCTGGGGATTCTAGAAATGGTAACCTGGCTTTACTATCCAGGTAGTTGGTGAGTAGACTCTGCTCTCCATTTTTGTTACATGTTTTGTAGGTGAATGTTCATTTGAATTTGGTTTAGAGCGTACATATGTGTGTGGTAATAACATTTGCATGTTACAAAAGTAAAACTGAGCTAATGACCCATAACATTAATGTCAAATGTACTGTATGTTAAATCACGTCCTCGATATTACAGTGTTACATGCTTATGTTTACAAAATAGAATTTAATTAATAATTCTGGATGTGTAAATAGCCCATAGTCCATTCATATGTGGACACTTTACACAGGACTGGACACAGAATCTGGAATGGTCAGTTTTATTGGGATGTGTGACATGCAATCACTGAACTCTGTATCCCCCTCCTCTTCCCTCACAGGAACAACAACTAGATGATGAGCAACATTGTCTCTGCTCCTCAAGGCTGTCACATGTGCAACAGCTCTTTGCTTACACACACACACACACACATATATATATATATATATATATATATATATATATATATATATATATATATATATACATACACATACCCACACAGTAGACCAGCACATGTGCAACAGCTCTTTGTTTTCATACACATGCATACCCACACAGTAGACTGGCACACGTTCAACAACTCTTTGCTTACACACACACACACACAATATACCCACAAGGTAGACTGACACATGTGCAGCAGCCCTTTGCTTCCACACGCACACATACCCACACAGCAAATTGGCACATGTGCAACAGCTCTGTGCTTCCATACAACACACATATAGCCACACAATACACTTGCACGTGCAACAGCTCTTTGCTTTCAGACACTCACATACCCACATACTCACATAGCCTTTAGAGGAACATGTTAAAATTTGTTTGTGTGTTTTTGTAGCTTGTGTTAAGCTAAAGGATATGTAACATAACCTCACCAGCAGTTATGTTTTCTGATTATAGTATTTTTGACGATATTCGTAAAAATCCAGTTTCTTGCTGGGTCACTAGTTTCATTGACACACATCATCACCAGCAGAAGAAATTGAAAGGGTTGACTAATTTGTCTTTACTAGGTCTAGCCTTTGGAAGAACAAGTTAAAGTGTGTGTATGTGTGTGTTTTGTAGCCTGTGTTAAGATAAAGGATACGTCACCAAATGTCACTGACCATTATGTTTCTTGATATTATTTCTAATGACATTTGTAAAAACACAGTTCAGTATGTTGCAAGAAAATATGTAATTAGTTTTACTAATGTGTGGTTAGAACAAGCTGAGCACTATTCTGTTTCTTTTGAGTTTGTTTCAAATGCACAGGTTGACTTGTTTTAAAGCGCTTCATGCCAAGTGCACTGAGGTTAGCTGCTAGTTCTGTGCAGTGTATAGTGCTTTCTATAGGAACATCATTTTGTGCCATGTTTAAATAACTAGGCTACTCAAACAGAAAAAGAAAATAAACAATTGTAATTTTTTTTTTTTTTTTTTTTTGCATTGCCATGTTTGTATATTCAGCATGAAACCCTAAATTAAAACACTTATGTAAGATGTTCAACGTAAAAAACAAAAACAATGGAGGTCTAACTACTAGGAAATAAGAACTTAATGTATGAAATATTAACTATGCATACTTATAAAGAATGCATGATTATATTAAAATGTATTTTGAGTACCGGTATGTGGAATTAGTTATTTATTTATTTTTAAAATTGGCAATTGAAGTTGTGCAGCCCATACAGTGCATATAGTGAAATGATTCATAGACAAATATGGCGAGACCTGCTCTAAGAAATCACGGTACACTGTCCTGTTGTAGCTTTATGTAGTGAGTGCTGATGAGCATTCCAAATACTTGTTTAAAAAGTTGACTGACCGGTATTAAGCTGATTTTATCCAGAGGGACATGGACTCGCAACCCCATATATGACCTAATTTTGTTCATATGACACTGCAACAGCCTCTGTACCCTACAATGCAAGTAGGTATATGTCAAATCAGGGTATTTTGTTCGGTCTGCTGTCTGGGGATCATCTGATGGTGGTCTGTAGCAGAGATCTTAAAAGAAGACTCTGAGAAAATGTTTACACTTGTAGGCCTATGTGCCTTAGTAACATCTATATCTGCAGTGGCTTATAGGATTCACAACATCATTTCAGCTGGTTATTATACACAATTATGATGATTATTTATTAATTAATTTATAGAATTTTTTATCTGTCCCAAGTTGACTGACAACCCCTCGCCTGTCATGCAGCATCTGCTAAGCAACGAAACAATCCTAGCACTGCCACTGCTCAAGAGCTATACCACCTGAGCCAGCAAAATTCGGCTGATGTAAGCACCAGTGTGTGTGTGTGTGTGTGTGTGTAATGGCACAAAAAAAATGGCACAAATCCTGAACCATAGTACCACAACAGTTAAGACCCCAGTTTAAGTACTTGGGGTCTTAAGAAGCTGCCTATGATGAGCCCTCAACCAATCATGTGTGATGTAGAGCCACCTATTGGGTGAGATAAAAAATTCAGCACATATTTCAATTGACTGTTCCTGTTGTGCAAGCTTCCTCTCAATAGGAGGGAGAACAAAAGAATTTGGGACAACACAGACCAAATCAGCAGCTAGAGCTAACTGAATGGTACCATGAGTAACGAAAGCGAAAGTGAGCTTATGGTGCCCCTGAGTTAGCATTAGCTGTGTTTTCGCGATTCGGCCAGTGTTCTAAATTCTTTTGTTCTTCCTATCGACAGTGCTCATACAACAGGGCAGTGATTGGAATGATGCTGATCATCACTTTAACACACAGGCAGTTTTGATCCTGGGGGAGGAGGCAGACACAGATTTTGCAGAAAAACTCCAGAACCTGGGCCCTCATTTATCTACAGTGCGTAGAAAACATTCTAAATAAAATCTGAATTTTATCTAAGTAAAATTTCACATCGGCTCCAACAGCATTGCGATTTAGACAGTTTTGTTTACGTCCACATACCGGCGGCGCACAGCAGGTAGCAAACATAGCATAGTATCACTAATTGATTTTATTGATCGGCTCTGACTAAATAGACTTAACTCATAAGCAACAGGCAGCAAAGGTAGAGTTTGTTGCTGGTGTGTGGCGTTTAATTGAAAACAATGGAATAGAATGTTGGAAGCGCAGTGCTCCCCACTTTGTCGGAGCCTGTGTGCAGAGGCCTTTAGAATGTATGTACATATAATGAAATTGTTACATCAATAATGCAGGCTGGTCATTTGCACTCCAGGAAGTGATCTGCAATGATAAATCCCACACCTTCTAAATCACTGTGCTTGCACACGCTCAGGTTGCATCCTGAAATACCCCTAAATAACCATATATAGTATGAATAACCTTTCTAACACGTGGAAACAAATCATCATGCTCACTGAAAACACACTCTCTGCTGTACACAATGCATTGTGTGTGTGTGTGTGTGTGTATATATATATATATAAAGATGAGCTACACTGCATTTTTAGATGCTGTCCTTTGTTTGAAACATTTTTGCTCAGATTAATCCATGTGTCTAACTTGAATTGTATGGATTAGTTAATTTGGTAATTATCAATAAACTGAAACATGAGACCGATGTAAAACATTGTTTGATAGATGCTGTTAGCTTGGCGATCATTTTTTACTTGCAGTTTCACAATTCTATCACTGGGTTTTGTGCTTAAACATAGTCAGAGGTGTGTGTATTTATCCCACACTTGTGTGCAAGGATTGGTGTACACACCCTTTATGTATATATCTGTGCTTAAGTACAGTTAATAAATGTGGCGCCAGAACTGTCGGACCCAGGCAAACAAAATTTTAGTGGAAGATAGGTCTCAATGAGTTACATCCAACTAGCTCTCATCCTCCCAAGTGTGGCGTAACGCCACCTATTGACACACAAAAATAGCAATATATATATCACTGTGCATAGGAATTCCAGTTGACTTATATGTCCTAAGCTGTTGTGGTGCCCAGGGACAGCTTATGCCCTCTGCTGGTGCCCAGAAATGTAATGCTTTAGCCAACAAAATTTTACTGGTATGTAGGTCTCAAGGAGATGTAGCCAATGAGCCCCTTTTGTAAAATATAGAATACCATAAAATACTTTCTGTTATTAATGTTTTTGTTTACCTTGATGAAAACACATATCCTGTTCAGAATTAGCATATATTTTAGGCTTAGACTCATGTTTCCCTGATCTCTCACTTTTAGGAGTTTGGACAATTTTGAAAATGAGTAGAGAAGATGATCCTGCGCTTGATGTATCGGGCTTAAAAAAAAAGGTGGAGGTACTGGAGCATGAGCTGAAGATGTGCAGAGAAGAACTACAGAAACTCCAACGTCAACTTAGTCAAAGGCAGCAACTTGAAAACACAGATGACTACAATGAAGATCTCCGGCAGCAGGTTTCTCATTTATTCTGGTGTATTTGCAGGCTTTTAGATGGTAAATAGCAGATGGACTGTATTTATATAGCACTTCTCCATTCCTACAAGCACTTAAAATGCCTCACAATGTAGATGCAATGGTACAGTGTGCCTAAGGTTTGGTGCTCATCATGTTCTTTTGGGCAGTTTTTTGGCCAGTTTTGGTATTTGCAAAAGAAGAAAAAGGGTGAGGGATTTTTTTTTTTTTCGAATGACTAGGCTTGGTCTTATAATGAGGGATGGGGTGCCTGCCAATTTGATTCAAATTTATTTCACGGATATTTCATAAAATGTAAACATTTTGCTGCCTAAATGCATGCTTGAGGGAAC
This sequence comes from Tenualosa ilisha, assembly GCA_015244755.2. Taxonomy (NCBI): domain Eukaryota; kingdom Metazoa; phylum Chordata; class Actinopteri; order Clupeiformes; family Clupeidae; genus Tenualosa; species Tenualosa ilisha. The sequence goes on from PYXC01001128.1 coordinate 231,208, forward strand.
AGACCCAACTTGTTAAAACCTGAAATGACATGCATTTTCCCATAATGGGAAAATATCCTGAGCCAATAAATACCTTAGAGTATGCATTTTTATTAATAGCCTACTTCCTAGATAAGGCTCATTCTGAAGTGGTTATGAACAGATCTCACATGATTTCACTCATGCTAACTTCAGGAGATATATGCCTTGGCACAGCTTTGATGTACTTTTTTGCAAATTGTTGCTGGGATGCGATAATGAGAGATTTCTACCAGACATCATATGTGAACTCAAATATGACCAGAAAACATTTTTTTTAATATCTGTATTGACTTACTTTGAAAAAAAATTAATGGAAGGTCCCATGGACTGGAATCAAATCAAATCAGTCTTACTGGCCAAGTGTATTTATACACACAATTTGGTCTCTGCATTTGTCCCAATTGTGAATTAGTGAAACACACAGCACCCAGTAAAGTGAAGCACGCATTAACTCAGGGCATTGAACTGCCTGCTACAGTGGTGCCCGGGGAGCAGTAAGGGGTTTGCCAAGGTTCCAGGGTTCCTAACCAGTAGGTCACAGCTGCTTCTTTGTAGAAGTCTACGTCAAGTAGAAGGTCTTGACGTAGACTCCAAATGCAGGCTGTTGCTCTCTTTCAAGTGGCCCGCCATGAAGTCTTAAAAATAAACTATAATGTGGCCTGTTGTCATAATCTAATATTATATGTGCATTGCACATCTTAGTTCCAGCACTGACACAATTATTTTAGACACTGGCATGGATTCAAGAACATTTTTCACTGAAAAGATAAGTGTGACATGTTTGTCATCATCAGTATCATTAAACACTGTAGCAGGGTTCCTGGCATGTGTGCATGTGATAAAGTGGATTTAAAAATTAAACAAAGTCACAGCACAACAATGTAGTATACATGATGAGTATAAGTATGAAAAATACAGTGCACTATTTTAGTTGTGTAGGAGAAATGAAGGGTGTGAAAGACATGGATACTGTTCACCAATTTAGCAATGCCAGTGTTAAGATGATCTTGTGTCTGGTTGTTTTTGTATGGAGGGCTCTGTAGCATCTGCAAGGGTGAGTGCAAAGATGTGTGTGATTTTATAAACTGTTCAATGGTAATTGTCATAATGGATGTGAGCTAGTTTTATGTTGCTGTGTCTTGCTATTTTGTGCTGTGATTATATCTTATAGGTCAAGAAGTTAAGTGCTGAGCTTTATGCGCAACAGAAACAAGAGAAAAAACAGACGGATGCAGAGACACAGACAGACCATCACATGTGGACGGAAATAGGTTTGTCTGATGCTGCAAGTTATAGAAAGCCCCTCTGGTGTGAATATCTCTTGCAATGCTTTGGATGGATGATGCTGATTCTTTCAAAGACTTTATTTGCCATATTGCAGACTTGGAAGAATCAACATTTTGTTATGACATCAAATGTTAAATGTTATGTTATTATGAAACAACGGCTAGAAAACAACAACAACAGAAAACTGCCAATCACACAATGAGTGGCTGTGTAGTTTTGAGGACAGAAATTGTGAAGCAATAATGAATTACTTGTGCATTTGTTATTTGCTTATTCCTAGATCACAACAGGTATGACACTGGAGATTACCACTGTTCTGAGCCAGAAGCACAAGTTTTAGAAGATGCTGCAGCAGACATTTCCAGTACAGTTGAGCACAAGAACACGGACCTATGCCAGTTAAGTCTGAGACAAGGTGAAGGTAAAGAAAGTGGGAACTTGGAATCCAGTTATTCGCTTCAGCCACAGGTGAGTCTTATTGCACTTTTCAGTTTTCACCATCTATAGCCTTTTATCATAATAAGTAAATATTTCTTCTCTTCTGAGGAAAAAGTGTGGTGTAATGGATTTTTTTTCCCCATCTTGTCTGACTTCACGTATGCTTTATAAAGTTTCTATCATTTAACATCAAGCTTGTATCTGTGTTTCAGAACAGTGTCAGATTGCATACTTTTCAAATTAATTTCATTAAATGTCTGTTATCACTGTAGCAAAATTGTACACGGTCATCGATATCAACATTTGGACTAAAAAGTCCCCCTAACTGTGGACTCAATAGATGAAGTTAGACGATGGTTAGGAAAATCAGGTGTCTAATACCTAATACCCTAATTCCTGACCTCAACCCTGGTCAAGACCATGCTCTAACTTATAAACAGCAATCTACCTTGTTTGGAACTGTCATGCCTTTCATTTGAATTTAGTTACCAATAAAATAACACTCTGGAGGACAATTTATTCTAAATATTCTAAGATTTATTCTAATCTTTTCTGTTCTGTTCTAAATATGTGACATGGTTCCTATTTTCATTATAGAATTTAGTTTTAATTTTCAATTTAAAATTTTCCATCAGCTTATGACTAAATGGCATGCCTTTTCAATATAGTATTCACACCTTTACACCAACAGTCCTATCCTCACCCACATTCTGTCCCTGCATTCTAGATTGAAACAGGCATCTAGTACTAGTTTCAGCACAAGGAGAATGATGGCAAAATGGAATGTTAATCAGGCATTAAATTTATTGTGTTTATTTTTCCCATTATTATTTGGGATGTGCTGGGAAAGGCTCAAAGATCGACTAGTGGAACTAATGTGCAAATGAACAGCAGTTTAGCCCTAGATGTATCCAAACTGGCTATTTAATTTATAGTGCTTGTTATAAGAGTTTTCCAGCTCCAACTCAGTAATTAGTAAATATAAATGGTTTTGCTATGCAGATACGTGTAGATATGAACCATAGTGCCTCAGTAGCTGTTCTCCCAAGTTTGGTTGGACTAATCACATTGCTCTATCCTTGTAGAGAATCACCCTATCAGCATTGATGTTTTGTGTGCATTATGCATGTTTGATGTAGGCTGAAGTAGTAGGTCCTGCTGACAGTGCAGCTTGACCTTTGAGCAGAGCCGTCCTCAGTGCATCTCTGTCTTTCCTATCACGTTGTTTCCAAACTTGGAAGAGTCATGTCATTAGTTTTGTGTGTGTGTATGTGTGTGTGAAGGAAAAAATGGAAAGTGTTGTAGTGACAAGACTGACAGGCACAGGCGATGGCTGTCATTGTTTCAGTGTTCATAAGCCTTGTTGCTTGGTGGAAAAAAAACTGTTCTGAAGTTTCGTGGTCTGAGCCTGAAGACTACGACGCTTGCCAGATGGTAACAGCTGAAACAGTCCATGACTAGGCTGCTTCCACTAGGTGAGCAGCATTTTGAAGGATGTAACACACCCCTCTTACCCACAGTTTTTTCTGCTCCCATAAGGTAGCCAATTAAAATAAAATTGAAAAAACCTGGAAAAGTCATGGAATTTGAAAATGGCAATTTCCAGGCTTTTGCAGAAAAATGTTGTTTTGATTACAATGGGCAAATCAGATTAGCTAATGGACTTAGTTTATGTTACCTGTGTTCACTGTGTGGGGTAGCCCATAAAATTTCTAGTGAATGAGGTGCAGTGCAATACACCAGGCCTATATGACTTGCTTGAACTGCTTAACGTTTTTCAAGCTTTCATCACTGATTCAGGATTTTTTGGAGGCATGATTCAGAAATACTTTTGAGTAGGTGTGCGGTCTTGTGCACTTCTCAAGACAATACAAGCTGCTCTTTAGGATTCAAGATTCAAGATAGTCTTTATTACATCTCATTATACTAGTATAAGAGAGTAAAAGTCTTATACTAACAAATTCTCAACAGTATGTTAAATGCTGAGAGAGAGAGCGAGTTAGTGAGTGTATGTGTTTGTGAGGGGAAAAATGGAAAATGTTGTAGTGAAAAGACTGACAGGCACAGACTCAGACTGTCATTGTTTTCATATGCCTTGTTGCTTGGTGGAAAAAACTCCTCTGGAGTCTGGTGGTCCGAGCCAGAAGACTACAACGCTTGCCAGATGAAGCAGTCTAGTGAATTAAACCAGAAGGGGGTAGGCTCAGTATCAGAATCATTGAAAGTAGATAGTTAATTTTAGGTTGTATTGTCATTTTAACGACTGATATCCTGCCCATGATGGATAATGGAAGGTTCATCCAGCGCTGGAAGTCTTCCTTATGCATCACCTTTTATACCTGGATGGAGGGCAGATCACATCCACAGATAATGTGCTGTGGACACGACTCTTTGTAGTGCCTTTTGTTTGGTAGCAGAGCAACTTCCAGACCTGTGGTGCTTCTATAAAAGGCCTTCACGATCTTTGTTCACATACCAAACTTAGTTGTCTGAGGCATAAGAGATATTGCTGAGCTTTTTAAACAATCTGGTCAGTATGGCTATCCCAGGCAAGGTCTTCTGTGATGTCTTGTCTGAGACAGACAAAGAAGAAAGTAACAGACTAGAGACAGTGCTGGGACAGGGCAGATAAGCAGTTACTGTTGGAGATGCTGAAGTTGGTGAAATGTGGTGTGCGTGTGCGAGGTTTTATGCTAAGAATAAGTAAGAGTGTGTGTTTGTGGTGGGAAGGTGGTGATATACGTTTTGGCTGACATGCTTCCTCTGGAGAGCATTATTTTTCCATTGAGATGTATTCTGCAATAAGGTTGGTCTAGTGAGTGATATGACGAGCTCCAGTTTTTCCAGTGTTGGAGGACTACTTTCTTGGCGACAGCTATAGAAATGAGCAAAGGATTTTGGAATGTGGATGGATGGTGTATATTGGAAGTATCACCAAGAAGACAGAGTGATGCTGATGCTGGGATTCTGCAACTCAGGATGGTGAAAGTGTTTCAGTAATCCTTAATTATAGGAAGTGAACTAGTTGACAATATCAGATGGCGTGTAGGTGGTTGTCTGTGCTCCCCAAAGCGCACTGTGAGCAGACATCTCCATTGGCCCGCCCCAACCAAAACATTTCATTTTGTGTGATATGAGTTCTGTGTACGATTTCATATTGTATTGGAGTTAGAGGTCAGATGTTTTTACAGATCTGTAAATTTCTGGGAGAGAAGCCCTGATCTTTTTCCCATTTGGCTGTTGGGAGTGTTTAAGGTGGAAAGACAATGTCAATATGATTTTTTTTTAACTGTTGATCTGGATGAGTTCTTCAGTTAGTTGAGATGGTTGTACTGTGTTATTGTTCAAATTGACTTTTTCTTTAATTCTTAGTTTGAGCTGTTGATATTGAAGAAACTGGTCTCTCCCAACCCCATATGTCTGTGTAGTATTGTCAAATGATGTGAATTAATTGTTATGGAATAAGTTGTGGATGTGTGTGATTCTCTTTTTTCCCATGTGGAAAAGTGGACAGGTTTGTTTTGTAATGTGAATGTTGGGTTGTGCCACAATGGGGTGAATTTATTCAGAGCTAGTGATGACTTAGTGATTCTGTTTGTTTTCCACCAGAATGTGTAATTAGCCTGCCAATATTATATTCTTTGAAGACAGAGATGCTTTGCTGACATATCCAACAAATCACCTTTGAGCTGACAATATTTTGTTGTCAATTCTTTGTTAAATACTCGAAATTCAGAGTCTCTGTTGCACTCATCTTGACAAATTGTTTATTTGTTACTTTGAGGAGTGAAGAATTTGTTAGTTTGAGGAGTGAAGAAGAGAATTAACCAAATAGTAATTTAACACAGCGACATATTAGAATGTAGCCTAGCTACAATTCAACAGCCCATAAATAGCCCTGCCTTGGATATGTTTAATTTCAATATAAAATCTTGACATTGTTAAAAAGACAGAGCTAACCATTAATTTTGCAATAAATTTTAGTGTTATGCAAAAATAAGGTTAACTTATGTATGCATTAGGAGTTTCTGATAATTGTAGAGCAATAGATTCTGTGTTTAAAGTATAACACGGTAGGCTATAATTAATAAATTCTGTTGAGTGTTATATTATCAGTTTTTTACTTTCCCAGTTGCATTGTTTGTCGAAGTGGAGACCAAGCACAGTCACCCCCTTCCCAAGCGTGCAGAAAATTAGTCACTTAAGGCTTATCAATATAAGGGGTCAGAGAGGAATGGCCCAGCTGGCTGAAGCTAGTTAAAGGCATCTTCCACTCAAATAAACAGTGCATCACTTGTCCATCTTATCCAAGTATATAGCCTTATATAGTATATAGATGTGATGTAATGTTGATTGATGATCTCATTTTTTACATACCCTTAAGGGAAAAAATGTTAAATGACTTAAATTATATAGTGTATAAACTCTGCATTCATGGCCAAAAGAGGTGATTTGTCCTCTTTCCCTGAAGTCAGACAGCTGTCAGGTTGGTTGCTTGCGCTTCATTTCTGTGGTGGGATGCTGTTCTTTACCGTGGCAGCAGCAGCATACTGCTTTCCCCAATGCTTTGACACTGTGGTGGGCTGTGATGATGGAAAAGCTGGGTAGCAACCATAGGTCTGATAACCCACAAGTTTTGATGAGCAGTAGCTACAACCATGTTTAGTGGATGCTTACCTTGCAGTTCCTCTTATGAATAGTTGAATGGCCACTAACTTGAGTTCTGCTCTAGAGCAGAGATGGGGAGCTACTTGCAATTGCTAGCAAGAGGAGAAGCAGAATGTGGGTAAAATGGCAGTCTGCTTGCATATATATGAAATGCCAAGTGAATATGTTGCACTCCTGATGAGTGGAGAAATTATCAAAGAAAAAAAGAGTCAGGACAACTGCTGCTTCAGTTCAGGCTGTAGCTGTAATAATGAACAACGCAGCCACTTAGTAGTACAGTATATAACAAAAACTACAAGGCAATAGCAATACCTCAACACGTGTCACACTCAATATTCATGCACAATATCTCATTAGTCGATTTTTACATTGAACATAAAAGACATTATACCAAAAATTGACATACTTCTAAACTATGTCTTAATACAGTGCTTAACACTGACTAGCAAAGAACCGCGTTTTCCTGGACACTAGCTTCCACGCATTGTTCGTGACTAGACAACATTTTTCAATTCAAACTAAACACATTGGTAACTGTAAACATAACAAACAATGTCTCTGTATTATTGTTCCTAACATGTGCTACTTTAGTTAAGGTTTCAAAATGTTGCATACCTGATGAGTGGAGAAATTATCAAAGAAAGAAAGAGTCAGGACAACTGCTGCTTCAGTTCAGGTTGTGGCTGTAATAATGAACAAAGCAGCCACTTCCTGGCTTGAGCAGCAGCGCATTCTCCAGACAGGTAGCGCCCTCTAGGGGTTTTTGTGTGAAACCTATATTGAGTAAATAGCACATTTACCCAGTCACTATAAATACTTGAAAATGCTTTCAAGCTTTTCAATGTTTTGCATCCTCCACTGCAAAAAACAGTCACAAGGTTTGGTTTTGAGATATTTTGAGATATGGAATGTGTGTACCAAAAAAGTTGAATTCCACATTTCATCACAATTTGACAGTGTAAAGGCTACACTGTATTTATGTCTGCATTGTGCTAGCTGTCATTTTAAAGATTTCTAATGCTGATAACCCTTATAGATCTTATCAGATCGCAACAAAAACAAATTGCTGGTAAAACCTGTCATTAGAACAAAGTCTGGTGAAGCAACCTTTAGCCTCTATGCAGTTCAGCTATGGAACCAACTCACAGAGGACATCAAAAAGGCTCTTACTGTTGGCACTGTCAAATTTAGACTAAAAACCAAGCTGTTCTCAGATGCTTTTTGCTGACTGCTGTATCTTTTTTTAAAAAACTTTATTTATTACTTAACTTTTACTTCATTTTATTATTTTATTTCTACTATTTTTCATTTGATTACTTTGTTTCTATTATTTTTATCATCTATCTTATTTCTTACCTAACTTTTACTTTAGTTCAGGAAATTTTAAAATATTCCAATTTAGAAAATTTTCCTTGAGAATTATGGGAATTTATTGAAATTAACAGGAATTTATGGGAATTTATGGAAATTAACTGGACATTTTGCATAATAAAACTGTCATACAAACCTACAAACATAAATTCTTTTCGATTATTGAACAATCTATTTCATTGAACTATAAAAACGCTGTTGCTAAATGATGACCTATGATTTTTGCTAACAAGGAACTAACCCAGGCATGTCATGTTTTCAATAAATTGCTAAGATTAGAAAGTTCCTATCCTTTGAGGATGTGAAAAAAATAATACATGCATTTCTTACCTTCAGGCCTGATTATTGTAGTGCTCTGTTCACAGGGTGTAGTAATACCCATATTAAAAATCTAATTCAAAATGGCACGGCCAACACTCTAGAATTAAAAATAAAAATAATAATTATATATATAGATAGATAGACAGATAGATATGAAATTAATATAAATATTTCCTCTGTCCACGTACACCACAATCATCTCTGTGACTGACCCCTCCTCACAATGGCACTGTGAAAATGGACCCCACCATGATCGGTCCCACTCCTTGATTGCCTGGCTGCTACTACACTGTCCAGCAATAACTTTGGATATCCACCGATGGCTTGACTACCATATAATATTATGGGACATTATTTTGGAATTATTATGATGCTCAGCACACTGTTGTACTTTTCCTGTATGACCCCTGGCAGTTAGTTTGGCCCCTTGAGCTGCGCATCTGCCCAAGGTTTCATCCTATACTAACTACTGCAAGGGAGTTTTTCCTTGTCCCTGTTTTTATGAAGCACCATGAGGCAATACTATTTTAAAAGATGCTGTATAAATATAATGAATTGAATTGAATTGAATAATTGAAATGTCAAAACATGCACAGATTTAATGACAATGATGGCTTGTCAAAAGCCAATAGTCCAGAGTCAATCAACCCATAGCCCTGTTATTTATGGCTGCTGAGTAGGTAGGAATAAGAATGAGAATATTTGGTACAGCATAGACCAAATAGCAAAATGGCAGCAAAAGCTGATGAGGGCTTGATTTTTCCTTTAACAATCAAAAGTGGGGATTTAAGGTGTGTAGTGATTTGAGTGCAGAGACCACTATTAAACTTAGGCCTGTGTTAGCTCCTGGCTAGCAAAAACTTCACCTCTTAGCAGGCATTGAGGATCACAAGCACCAAGCACAAAAAGATGACAAAAAGGTGTAGGCAAAAATGTCTGCCTCTTAGACTTCTCCGTCACCTACAGACTTTGAAAGCATTGATTTTCCGAAAAGTGTTTTGAGGATTAGATGAGGTCAGTTTGGAGGTCTATTCACTTTGTATGTGGTGGGTGTGGTTTCAATAGCTCTGCAGTAAGTAGTGTGCGATGTGCCTGTGATTGAGGACTAGATACTCTTTGGACTTTATTACATCAAATCTGATTGATTTAGCAAGGGTTTTGCTATGATATATTTTACCATATCTAAGTTCCCTGCCTTCAGTGTCAAAAATTGCCAGTATATTCCTGTTAAATCCCATAAATTCCCATTAATTCCCATGGATAATTTCCAAGTTTTAAAATTCCTGGAATTTTGCAGCCCTAATAAAGTTTTATTGTGAAGAGCTAATGCAGATGGATGCCAGACAGATGAACGATTCATTGTGGCTTAGGCAAGGTAATAACCCGTAAGCAACCCGTTTTAATTCTGATAAATGGTAACAAAAAAAGACATAATATAAACAAGTCTAATTATGTACTCTGAATGTACCAAGTCCCAAGGTGACGTTGGTCCCATTTACAGAAGTGGTCTGCTTATGGATATGGACTTACAAAGGCCGGCTTCAATTAGAAGCCTGGTTTAATTTTTAGATTTTGGCTGTATAAACCCTCCTAAAGTATGTTCAGTAACTCTGTGAGATCCACCGTGTCAGGTCAGCTGTTTGAACAGAGAGCTACTAACTGTAATGAACTCTGAACTGAGCACAACTGGCATGAGCCAAAGCAAAGAGTAGTCTAGGCTACATTGATGCATTTGCATTGGAATATAGCAACCATGCTTCCTACATAGCCAGTAATATTTCCATGCGTCCCGCAGATGTCCTTCAGTTGAGTGACTGCAGGATGGTTCTGCATTTCCGTCTCTGGAAAGCAACAAACATTCAAGTTTGCAACATGTTTATATTTAGCCTATCTCTGCCATGGCCTGACTTTGTAGAAAAATATGCTATATGAATCACTTACTGAAGCACACCAGATTAAGCCAGTTCTAATATGCTACTCCCTGCGCAAAAATTCAAAATGCCTTTACGCAGGCCATCATCTTTTTGCCCCTTCGAGAGTGAGACTGATTTGTGTTCTTATTTATAGAAATTGTTCAGTATGAACTATAATGAACTAATCATTTTTTCAGTAGCAACCTACACCTGTCCTCTGTTCAGTATATTTGCGTTTTCTATCCTGGACAAACCCCATTCAGATTTAATTTGCACTAAAGCAGGATATGTGTTTCAAAACAGATAGACTTATGGCAATCTTTCCTTATAGGCTATATTGCTGAATAAGCATAAAATGTAACCTTTTTAAACCCTTAAGAAGAATGAATCTCTAAATGAAATACACTTCGAAACATACGTTTTGCTAAACTCTGTACACCAACACAAAACTGTTCTCAATGCAAATTCATGTGTAGAGACCCTGATAATACTGTTCCTTCTAAGTGAGACTTCTAAGTGTTTTCAATGCATCTGTCCAAGTGCCTTGGGCTCAATCATTGAAAGCCATTGGGCTGAAAATGCTAACAACGGTAAAACTATAGAAGGTTGATAGTGGCGTAATTTTCTCTTTACACCAATGTGTGAATCTTGGTCATGCAGGAAAACAGCCTACAATCACAAACCGCTGCCATTACACTGTTACTTTGCCATTCTTGACCCAGTAAGAATATATTGTGTGCCTATAAATGTATTAATTCTCAGATGTTTTTGTACTGATAATCTCTAATTGTTACTGTTAATGCTACTGTTAATGTCTTTGCAGGCAGGTACAAGTGGCTCTATTGCTGAAATGCTGCGTGCCACTGCTGAAGAGGCCCTCTTTCATACAGGATTTGTCTTTGATGAGAACTCTGGAATGTACTATGACCACAGCACCGGCTTTTTCTATGATTCGGTGAGTGTAAAACCATAAATGATTTTTCCAACACTGCTTGGAAATTGTTAAGAATTAAGCACATGACACATGATACAAATATGACAGCAATGATGGCTGTTTGATATGGTTCAATTGCTTTTTGATAGATCCATGATATCCATGGATCTATCCATGATCCATGAAAGCAAATCAGTTATTCTTATTGGTGGGGATTGTGACAAACCGTCAGCCGACTAAATTTCAATACGACTGTGAAGATTCATTTTGGTCAAAATGGAAAAACAAAATTGCTGTACTTATTTTTTTTTTCTTTCATTGAAACACAAGCCATAATTTAGCTACTTTATCTGGCATCTAACTAGGTCCACTGTTTGGTCAAGTTTGTGTAAACACCTTCAATAACTGTACAAACTGTCCTGAATTGATGACCGGGTTGGGGTCATAGGTGATGCAGAAAAATAAAAGCTGGACCCAAAATGAACCCAAAACTCTGTTGGAAATTTGAATTCTCAACATTTTGCTGTGCATACTAGTAAAGCATTATGTAGTCTACATCTGTCCTACTTTAATGTAATAAATTAAATATTCTGTGCTACGTCATCAATTGTTTGGTGCGTTATACGTTCCTGATGCAGTAGCAGGTCCCGAAGTAGTAAGTCCTGCTGACGGTGCGCTGCAGCGCGGCCTTTTAACTGAGCCATGCATAATGCATCTTTGTTTTCTATCACAGATTCTTCAAAATAGGAAGAGTCAGTTTACTAGTTTTACTGCTGTGAAAACGCCTGTCAAGAATAAGACTAATCCTAAGACTAAGACTAGTCTTCCTGTGAAGGTGTCTGAGCCTAGAAATTAGGCTACTTTCATTCATAATCGCTGGTCATCTAATAAGCTACAGGATAATTTGCTGAAGCATGAAATAAAGACGGAGGTATCATTTTATCAGCAGATTTCCCACACTTTTATTGCCATCGATGGAAATAGACATTGTTTTTCCATGCGGCTGTGCATAACAGAGATCAAAAGTTTTAAACAGGCTTTGTATTTCAACAGCAAATCAGTTCATCATAATTAACAGAATTCTTCAGCAAGGTATGCACTAGTATATGCATGTAGTCAGTAGCCTACAGAAAAATCTGTAGGGATCAATATTTTGTTGTAACCAAGAAAACATTGGAAAGACTGAAGTGTGGATGAGACAATTAGTCATTTTTCGTCCATAGTTTTTGTGAACTGAACTCGGGAATCAAATTAATGAGTTTCAATGGGACGCTTCCAGCAGTTGGCTGATTTCAGTGAGATTTAACCTTGGCTATGCCCTATTAAGTCTGTATGCCTGGTTATCATGTTTTTGTAAAGGCCAGCTTGAGACATTTTCTTCATCACTGGGTCTCGTCGATGGCTCAGCCTATCTGTCATCTTTTGGCTCAGCTGCCTGTGGAGGTTAGCGAGGTAGAATCAGGATAAGTGATGTAGAGGCAACGGTATGGGTCAAGGCAAATAAAAAATATATATAAATAATAAAATCTAAAATAAAAAATAATCCAAAATTTTTTAACAATTTTTAAAAAAAAAAATTTATAACATCTTGAGAAATGTCAATAATATGATTTCTGTTAGTTTTCTTTCATAGGAAGAATCAAACTAGTATCCTTTCTAAAATTTGATCTTACTTCCAAAAATAGTATATAATGAATATATTCAAAAGTAAACAGACAATACCCCTACTGGGTTGCTTTGAGGTTGTTTTGGTCACAGACACTCTCAGAGAATGGCACTGACAGAGAATGGCATCTTAAGTCTTTCGCCCTAACTAAGGGTGGTAGGAATTCATGCAGAAGTTGAAACACCCATGGTGGTTGTTCCTGGCTGGTTCCAATTGGAAAGGGCCCTTTAGCTGTTTGCGTTTCATTTACTGGAATTCATTTCAGCATCATGTCAAAATCAAATAACTTTACATGTGAAACACCTGATACCTCGATTTTGCCATTGCTGTACACCGGAATAAACACAACAATGCATATCGGCTCCATTATCTCCTGTGTCATGTTATTCCCTTGTATAAAACTTTTATATGGGGTGATGCTAAGAGTGACGGCTAGTGACTTTCTGTCATGCAGGAGGGAATTTACTGTACTTTCTCAATAGAGTTCTGTCAGACCTTGGGAGTCCAGGTATGTTAGCATCATATATACATAATGAAATAACTAATATTTAGTAATTTAAACACACTGCTTAGGAGCACTTAAGGACGGTTACGTTTCACAGACAGTAGAACATTTTTGTCTGTGTCATATCTGTGAGAACTTCTGTTGCTACATCTATTAGCCAAATTACTGTGTTTGAGTTTGTCAGACTAACGTGACTGTTGGCTAGGAGTATTCGCACTAGCCACTAGACCTACCTGAAAATTGAAAATTCAGTCTGAACGCCTCCCACTGAGATGGGCGTGATCCCTCTATCCATTTCTTTTACTGTCTATGGCCCTAACCATGCAGAAGACGACCACCAGGCACTATGCTGAAAACTGCCAGGAGCATGGGGAGTTCAACAAAAGGTCACCACAATTCAGTTATATACTAAAATCCATTTAAATTGAAAAATGTTGTTTCTTCAATTAATTGCATATCAAATATTGATATGCAATTAATTGAGATTAATTAATTACAAAGCCTCTAATTAATTTAGAGATCCACTATATATTCCATATATAGTCCAGTCCTAATGTGTCTAAATACCTGATACCTACTATGGAAATAGTCGCTTGTCAGAAAGTCAGATAATTAATCAAAAGCAATAGAAAATAATACACTTTTCAGCTTCTTTTTAGCCTGAACAGACTACTGGTGGGGCGATGGTGGCACAGGTGGTAGAGGTGCCGTTCGGCAACCGGAGGGTTGCAGGTTTGAACCCCACTCCACCTGACCCCATTGAAGTGTCCTTGATCAAATATAAATGGATATAAAAGGATATAAATGGCAGATACAGTTTTCATAACAATCAAATGTTCAAAAATTTAATGGCTTGGAATACAATTCAGACAATGCATTACTGTTTCATTTGAAACAATGAGGCTCATTTTTTGCTCATGTCACATTATTATGTTTTTATATCCTTTTCCAGGTAAATCAACTTTACTATGATGCTAACACAGGGATATACTACTACTATGATGCAGACAGTGGAAAATATCAGTTCCATTCAAGGATAGAACTACCCAGCACACAAACTTTGGTTCAGGACCATGAGACTCATGACCAGACGACAGTGGACAAGAAAAACAGAAGTAAAAAGAACACTATTAGAGTTTTTGACCATGAAGATGAGGTAATTCATACATGCTCATAGAGTCAATTGATTTTATGAAAAATCATTTTATATACATTTCATGTATTTAACTCATAACCACAATTCTCTGACAGGAATGCTGCGCTGTGCTGCATCCCCAAACATAACCCGACTTTGTATAATTATCCCAATGCAATCCCAATCATCTCGTAATTTGCCCTTTGGTCACTGGCATTCTTGCACAGTTTTTTGGTAGGTTGGTGTGCATCTGAGTGGAGGTTGATTTATGCCGATGAGAAATTTAAGTCTAAGCTCATAGAAATTCTTGTTTTCAGAAATTTAAGATATGACACAAAAATGTAGCAGAAGTAAGCTACTGAGCTTTGGGGAATGGAGCACTTTACCAACCTTTGTGCCTGGAAACAGGTGGCTGCTGGAGCATGCATAACAGAAAATAAAACTTTTGATTGGATCGAATAGCAATCAGGCTATCAAGCTATATGTATGCATTGGCATATTACATCCAGTGTTTCCCACAAGTAGGGATGCACCAATCCGATATTTGGATCAGATATTGGTCAGGATTTAAAAAAAAAACAAAAAAAACAATCCCACAACCCCACTACTTTACAGCAAAGAATAGACATTATAGCACGTCAACTTAGTTGCAGCTGCAAGGTATGAAAACACATATTTTCTATAGCTATTATACTGTATTTTTCTGAATGGGAATTTTGTATAAATGAATTTTATAAATTTTGCAAAATAACAGCAGCAGGTTATACTTGGGGGTGGCATATCTAAGGCGTTTTTTTTTCATTTCTCACTGATTAATAATGTTAGATTCTTTCTTTGGGAAACCTGAACATTAATAGACCTCTACTCTGGTCACAGGGTGGCTGTAGTGCACCAACTCAGTGCTCCAGGCTCTGTTCACTGGGTGAAAGCAAGCATGTTTGTCAATTTTTAACTACAGTGCTGATAGAAACATGCCAATAAAATACAAACAAGTTCTTACTTTTGTCTTACTCATCTGTATGACCACACGATCTTATAAGCAATTACAGTAACTTAAAGTTATACAGAGAATCCAGGCAGTTTCATATGGGCATGCTGAATGCTAACGTTAATGCTAGCAGATAAAGTTGTTGATGACAGGATTTATGCTAATGAATTTGCTTATCCTGGTTAATTGGCAAACATGTCAGATGCCCACCCGATGACATTTTAATCGATCTGTCTCTGGACTGTGACTGGGCATTGCAACAGGTTTAACGTAGCATGCAGAAACTGTCTATAAGCAATGTCTTATTCAGTTCATGTATTCAACCTATTTATGTATTGGCTCATTCAGTGTCAGTGTTTGTTCTCAGTTATTCTGATCTTCTTGCTTTCAATTAATATATACCTTTACAACTACACAAGCAATGTCATGTTCCCATTACTGGGTAGTGTCATGCTGGGTGGTTTCATACTTCTAAAACATCACAACATATTGCTTTATCCGGCATTCTAAACGTTTAATAATTCTCTACAGCCGTGTGCCATTTAGTTTCATCTGAAAAGGGGCAACGTACTTTCTGTAAATGATATCATCAGCCTATGTGGGACTTCAGGTGGTGTATCTTTCTGTAGTAACAGTAACCGGCGGCACTGCAGTTGGGCGACTACCGTAAACTTACCAGTAGCAAAGCTCAGGAGAAATGATACTGAAAACTACTTCTATTGAACAATGTTTTTTTTGATGAACTTAACATTTATAAAGTGCAGTGAATACATGATTGTGGTTAATATACAATTTTATTTTTTTATATTTACATACAATGTTGTGTGGCTTATTCACAGTGAATTTTTGGGGAATTATAAAATGACCATGAAGTTAAGGTCATTCAAGTTTTAGTGAACAACCTTCAAATATTTAACCTGGATGGTTCCTGTTAGCGAACTTACCTCATGTTGAGCCTAACTTTAGGCAACTCACCACAAGGATAACAAAAATTGCATATTGCAAGACACATCTCGCCAATAATCCAATGGTTCTACTCAAGTTGTTTATAAATATTTATTTAAACTGATGCAATAGAAACATAATCAACAGCTACAGCAGCCTACTGATTTCCACTTGTACCTTACATCAAAGCAAAGTTTGTTTCACCAAAGTCCTGTAATGTAACAAGCGTAATTAGACCTAGGCCTACAAACATCAAATACAATGTAATGATACTGGGGCAAACTTGTTTATTGTTTAACCCCTTGAGACCGAGGCCCGCACCCTGCATCAGATGGCCGCACCCATCATGTGAAACTGCACAACCTGACTTTTCCAATGGTGCTGGTTGCTTGTTTCTGTGATGAACGGTTCGTGAAATAATTCGTGTTGACTTTATATCAAAATTAATGTCACTAATACAGCTCTGTGTCCATGTCATACCTATTCTTCTCTGTGTAATATCTCACATTTTTTTAACTCCCCTATGGCAAATCGCACATCAAAATTAACAGGAGACCCCACTGATTCCAGTGGTGTATAACATAGCCGTTCCCAATAATCCGGTCTTCTTGAAATTTCTGCATTGCACTGCAAGTTTCTTTTCCATAGCAAAAGTTGTTTTCAGACCCCTGTTTGCCAGATTTGGAAAGCCTAGACTGTCCTGGAAAAATCAAGATAAAGCATGTGTTGATGGACTTTATAATGACTGAGATAAGAGCATAAAAGTAAAGGTAGTGAAATTACCCTGAAAATAGCCTACGGCTCACATTCCCGCCCACAACAGAAAGATTGCATCGATCATCTTTCACACATTGACTATTTAGCATTCCATAGTTTTTTTTCCCTAAGCTTGGTCAGACATTTTTTTTCTATGCAGCTCAGGCTGGCCAGTAGGCCTATGAAAATCTATTCAAAAACTGGCTATTACCCCAACAGGATGGAGGCAGGCTTAACATGTGTTTCGCTTCAAGTTGTGATCCCACTTTCTTTTCTCTGCAATCATTGGTCAGATTGGTTGTACACATATCCAATGCCTGCAGAGGCATTTTGATCTACTTCTGTTAAACCCATCTCATGAAAGATGGAGATGACATGAAAGTGGCCAGACTGAACTGCATTCCAGATCATTATGTGTGAGAACCATATCTTAACAGAAAATAAAAAATAAAGATGTTGAAAGTGAAAAATGTTTCTTTTCTTTAGAGTCTTTAGGAGAAATCCGGTGTTAATCAGTCAATAAGAACCAGAAAATTTAATGTAACATAGACCGAATAATGAACCGATAACTGAAGTTAACTGAATGGGGATTTGCGACATGAAACTGAAAGTTCTTGTGCCCCATTTACTTAGTGTTAGTTCCTGGTTCACTAGTCAGTCTATGTTTTATGAGATTTCCTTGTTCTTTTTCCTGCAGAGAGCACTTCGAATAACTGGACAATGGCTTGATTCATACCAGATCTCTTCTTTCAAAGACAGACTTGTGCTAATCTTAAAAACTGCTGTTAGGTGATATGTTTTTGTTTGCAAGCACCTGAGTGAAATAGATCACAGTTGATACTTGAATAAACATTTGATAGTGCACTTCTTATAGAGCTAAAATTCAAAACTAAGTCTAAAGAAAAGGAAACAAACTGAAATCAATTGCTAAATAGGATAAGAATATGAATCTTTTACTGCTTTTTAGACTTGTATGTTATCCATTTGCAGGAGCGGACCAGAGGACTGATGAGGGGAAATCATGAGTTTGACACATGGGAGGTAGAGTGCCAGAAGAGGAAGAAATGTGCAACCAGCAATTGCAGACAATCAGAAAATAAAGAACATTCACAAAAAGATAAGATACCCAAGGAAAGCTCCCATAAACAAAGCTTACATAATCAATCCTCTGTAAAGAAGAAGAAATGCAAGAAGAAGAGGGTAGAGAGTGACACACATTCTGAAGGTACAAAAAGGAAGCATAAAATGAATCGGAGGGAGAAAAAGATGCACAGAAAACAGTGCCATGAAGATAAACAGAGGAGCACAGCAAAAGATTACAACACAGACAGTGAGCTTGAGGAGGGTGAAATTGCGACATCAGAGAGAGAAGAGTCAAATTCATCCTCCACTGAGAGCCATACTATTAACACAGAGGAAGGTGAGTGTTCCACCACAGAATGAGCCCAGTTGGTCAGAAGACATACATGTACATTTATATATTTCGGTACATGTAAACATGCATACACAAAATATACACTCTTGCACACACCAAAATATACACCTATAAATATATGTATAAGACACTGTGGGGGTATTCACACTTACCTTCGTTAGTTAGCTGTGCAGTTCGAAGTGTGAAACTGAGCTGAACACGATCAGACCCAAAAGCAAAAGCATATGCTTTTTGGACCTAAATAGCTCCCCTTGTCACATATTAAGGCGACAAATGTTAGAGTTATCAGAATAACAGATTTATAAGTCAAGCTATGCTACTTTGCCTTCTGCTGAAGACGGTTTAAATGTTAAATACCATAAAGTGTGCAACAAGATTTCCATGATTATTTATACCTACTTTCACTTTTGCCTTTCTGTCTCCCCTGCCCCAAATATTTCTGTCCAATGATTGACTTCACTACACACAAATATTTTTATTTAGAACTTCTGGTCCATTAAAAAAAAACTGCAATGCGAAGGTGAACAGCACCAAATAACAAAAAATAAACCAAACCAAAAGCGAATGAACTAACAGACTTTCCTGGTGTGCATAACCCCTTATTCAATTCAATTCAGTTTTATTTATACAATTTACATTACATGGTAGTCAGTCTATAGGTGGTTATCAGGAATTATGGCTGGACAATGTAGCACCGGCCAGACATAGTGTTAAACTCAGAGGAGTGAGATGGGTCATGGGGGTAACAATAAGGGTCCATTTGACAGTGCCATTGTGATGGGGGTCAGTCACAAAGCCTCAAGGAAGGGGAGTCGGGCCTGGCATGGGCGTCCAGGAAGAGCCTCTGTGATGGAAAGTTGGTCCTGACATGGGCCTCCTGTAGTGTTGGTTGCAGTCCACTCAGGAGGGGAGGGTGAGAGGAGTCTGCCGGAAGGAGGCAGGGATGACACTCAGCAGAGATGATTGTGGGCAGAGGAAGCAAATGAATTTGGCCAGGCTCACACATCAGAGAGCAAATGTGTCATTTGTGCATACATATATATATAAATATGACAACCAACTATCAAGTGCACACTGATGGAACGCTAAAGCCATTACTGCTCTGGTACCATCCCATGCGCTGTAATGCAGGCTTTGGGTTGCAACAATACATTGGATGTTTCAGGGTATTAAAAATAGACAGAAGAGTAATGATGTCATTATAGGTGGTGGGGCTGAGGGCCAATTTTGGGCATTTGAATGATATCTGACGAGGGAGGACTCAGGATTTTGTAAATCCAACATTTGAATTCAAGGAGAAAAAAAAAATCTGTTGTCACTTTATTGTACTGTGACGTTATTGCACCTTAAGTTGCTAGTTGATAACTTAATACCCTGTTATTCTTGTGGTAAATAGAAGGGGCAGCTACAGTTGATGCATAACATTTTCTCATTATTGTCCAATAGTGTCCCTGGAATTGCACCAGTGTAGCATATGTCCCGTCCTCTCAACAGTGTTTAAATCTGTTGGTCTTCCATGTTGTGCTAGATGGACCTAACAAGCAGTCAGTATTTAATGATCTTTGGGACCTATTGTGGAATTTCAGGGTAATTTTTGGATGTTTCTTATTCAGTTTTCTAAATTGCTGATAAATGTGACTGGCATCAAACAATTAAGTGCGTTTTAAATGGAGAGAAGATGAACTCATCTTGATTTTAACAAGATTACTGTAAACATGAGACATGAGATGCACTTGATATCGTGACTGGTCCACCGAAACAGACCCTGGGAAACCTTTTCTCTTTACATTAATTTCACACCCATCGAGATCAATTTACTGGAATCCATTAACAACAAATTTGCTATACTTGAACTACTCCTTGCGGACATTAAAGACTTAAAAGCCAGCCTCCACCAAAACAGAACCTGAGCAACCTGCTAACTCTAACTTCACATCCATTGAGGTCTGTGATGTTTACCCGTAACCGATTAATCGGAGTGCAATGCCAGAAAGTGTGAATGTATGTGTCTGTGAGAACACATATCAGTGCCAAGATAGTTTCTGTGCGGTGAAGTGAAATCTATGAAATACCTTGTACTGTATTAGTTGTAAATGTTTTAGTCATGGGTCCAGAGGCCGGCACCGGGAGTAATGGACAAGTCTGATTCCCATTTGTGATGAGACTTAAGGTTTTTTCTGAGTGTGATATAATTTTGTATATTTTGGAAAGATTTTTTTGGGGGAGGGAAGGTTAACCAGTTCCAAGATTACTGGGGGGATGTCTAGGTGAGCTGTCTGGATATAAACTTTTGCTTGGATAGTTGATTTAATCTGTTGGTATTCTAAGAAGTGTTTGCTCTCGATGCCATCGTTCTGGACCAAATGAGCAAAAGAGACCAATTCTTTTGTCGTGAATGATATAATAAAGTTTAGTGATGCCCTTGCCTATCCATGTGAGGAAGTGTTTTTTTGTTGACAGTGAAATCGGGATTGTTCCAGATAGGGGTGAGTTTCGATGATGTTAGGGGTGAGCTTGTGATGTAATAAAAATTCCGCCAGGCTGTGAAACTGGATGCTATTGTTGGTGCTTTGAAGGATGGATGTTTTTTGATTGACTGACTACAGAAAAGTAAGTCTGAGATCCGGATATCCTTGCAAATGGTTTGTTCTAAGTCTAACCAGGTGTTTTTGGGAAGGGGTGGGATGTAACCATTTGTATATGTATTGAAGCTGGTTGTCCAATGCATAATGGTGGAAGTGTGGGGCCTCTAGTCCTTCTTGTATTTAGATTTTTGGAGGGTGATGAGTTTGATTCTCTGTGTCTTGTTTTTCCAGTAGAATTTAATGATTGTTGAGTCTAGTGATTTAAACCAGGAGGGGGTAGGCTGTATTGGAATCATTGACAGTAGATAGTTAATTTTGGGCAATTGGTTGTCATTGATCACTGAAATCCTGCCCATGATGGATAGTGGAAGGCTTATCCAGTGCTGGAGGTCATCGTCTATTGACTTAGGGGGGTAAAGTTCAGGCTAGATAAATCTGACAAGTTGTGGGGAACCTTTAACCCCCAGGTATGTGATATAATTGGTGTATAGAGGAATAGATGCTGAGTGGGCTGTCACATCCCAGCTATTGGGATGTAATGGAATGACTGTAGATTTATTCCAATTGATTGAGTGTTCAGAGATATCAGAGAATGTGTTGATGAATTTAATAGTTTCTTTTACCGATGATGGGAGGTCTTGAAGGAAAAGTAGAATATCATCAGCATAGAGGCTAATTTTATGATGCAAATTTATAGTTTGAACTCCCTTGATGAGGGGGTTCTGTCGGATTGCGGCGGCTAATGGCTCAATGAAGATGGTAAATAGTGAGGGGGAGAGTGGGCATCCTTGTCTAGTCCCCTGGTGTAGAGTGAAACTATGTGATGTTAGTCAATTGGTGATCACTGTGGCTGAAAGTGACATGTAAAGAATTTTAATCCAATTAATGAATGATTCCCCAAAACCGAACCTCTCTAATGTAGAAAACAGGAACTTCCAGTTAACCCTATCAAAAGCTTTTTGTGCGTCTAGAGTTGCTATGATGGTATTTTCATGTATGGTTGAGGAGTAGTACTTTATGTTGAATAATCTGTGAGCACTGGAGGATGAGATTCTACCTTTAATGAAGCCAGTTTGATCTGGGTTGATAATGGATGGGGTGACCTCTTCCAATGTGCTCATGCTTCAGCGTTTATTTTGTTGTCTGCATTGAGTAGGAAAATCGGGCGATAGCTGGATGGCATTGTTGGGTCCATACTGGGCTTGAGGAGGAGTGAAATTGTGACTGTGGTGGTGCTGACTGGAAGACTTGATTTTTGTTTTGATTCATTAATCATCCTGATGAAAAGTGGGGCCAAAGTGGACCAGAATTGTTCGTAGAACTTAGCAGGGAAGCTGTCCGGACCTGGTGCTTTATTATTGGGCATGCATTTAAGAGCAGCCAACAGTTCGCCTTGAGTAATGGATGATTCTAGTTTATTTATTTTGGTTTCATTGAGGTTTTTTTTTAATTGGGATTTATTTCTGATGAATATAGTTTATTGTAGAAAACTTTTCTTCAATTTCTTCAGGTGAGCTGGTTAGCTTCCCTACTGAGTTCTTTATGGCTGAGATTGTTGATTTCTCTTTCTTCTGTCTGATTTGATTTGCTAAATATTTACCTGATTTATTGCTGTGATGGAAAGTTTCTTGCCGTTATTGATGGATCATAAATTGAGCATGTTTATTTAGTATTTCATCAAGTTTGAATTTATATTTCCTTAGTTCATTCTGCATTTCTTCTGATGGATTGCTTGCGTTAATCTCTTCCAGTTGTTTAATTTTATGATTTAGTTGAAGTTCCTGTTCTTTTTCTGTCCTTTTTTGTGTACTGAAAATGATATTATTCTACCTCCTAAGCATTGCCTTTCCTGTCTCCCACAGAAGGGCAGGAGATGGTCCAGGGGAATCGTTCATTTCTAGAAAGCATGCCCACTCTCTCTTAATAAAACAGTTTTTTTGGGTCTTGCAACAGGGATGTTTTTAATCGCCATCTATTACCGTATTTCTGTGAGGAGGTTCTATTCCATTCCAGAATTGCTGTTTAGAAAATAGTCAATACGGGAATAAGAGTGATGGACTGGTTAGAAAAAAGAGTAGTCTGTGGAGTTTGGGAGCTGAATCCGCCAGCTGTTGACAAGGCTGAAATCGCTTATGAATCGTTTTATGGATTGCGTACATTTGTTTTTTGAGTGGTGAGATTTGTCTAAAGTGAGGTCTAAGACTGTGTTGAAGTCACCTGCTAATATGATAGGACCATCAGAGAGATTTGAGAGTGTTTTATTTATTTATTTATTTATTTATTGTGATTTTCACATAGATATAGTACATAAATAGACTGGAATGGTCAATAGCATAAATCAAAACCTATAAGCAACACACAACAAATTCAGACACATAAAAATATCAAAACAACCCACCCCCCCAAAAAACAAACAAAAAAAACACAACACAAAGCAATATTAGGCATGACATCTTATTATTTTTAATCAGGAGTGTACAAGGCTAATATGCATAGTATTACAGATAAGAAAAACTGGAGATACCAGAGACCTATAAAAGACATATTAATTATCAGATAGTTGGATTTTATCTTGAACATGTGTCAGAAATGGATCCCATAGGTCATAATTTGTTTTAACATGGCCCCTCAGTGAGTATTTTATTTTCTCTAGCTTAAGGAAAAACAGCACATCTTTAATCCAATGTATGAAAGAGGGAGGGTGAGAATCTTTCCATTTAAGTAATATTAAACATCTAGCAAAAAAAGTCACAAAAGCAATACAATCTGTCTGAGCTTTTGACAGTGTAAGGTGGTCTGGAGAGGTGCCAAAAAAGATATATTAGACATATATTAAAGATATATTAAACAAAGTGTAGAAAAAAGAGATGAAGTGAACAGGAGGAGGGGAAAAAGACAGACAATGGAAGACATGGATGTGGAGACAATGTTAGCAACATTAGCATTGAGAACAGTCAGATGAAGTATGTAGGAGGGTGAGTAAATCGCAATCAGAAATGAATTTTGGTGTGTGAATAGCCAGATAGTGATATTGCGGTCACAGTAAAGTGTTCCATTGACATACAGTTTATCAACTGACAATGTGTCTCGTTTTCTCTCTTGTTAAATTTCATTACGGGCAAGAGGGCTCTTCGTTCCTGGATATTTTTGGGGAATTGGTCATTTAATCCAAATGTTGTGCCTTTCAGTTCCTTTCCTTTGCTTTTAACCAGTTCTTTGTGTTTATAGTGTTCGAATTTGGCTGTTTTCAGAGGTGGTGTCTTTGGAGGGTGAGACAGTGGAATCTGTGGAAAGTGATCCTGTTAGCTGTCTCTGGTGGGATTTTTAGTGATGTTTACATGCATTCTTTGATTGCTTTCTCTGGATCATCGGGGGTGTCTGTTGGTAGTAGGATTCCTGAAAAAATTAGGTTGTCCCACATGCTGCGACATTGCACGTCTAAAATCTGTTCTTTCATGATTTTGTTTTCGTTGGTTAGATGAGTAACTTGGTTGGATAGGTTTGACGTTTCCATTTAGTTCAGCGTTTTCTAGTACAAGTATGTCAATCTGTGATTAAGAGAATTTGAGGCTGGCTTTTAAGTCTTTAATGTTCGCAAGGAGTAATCCTGTGTTTACAAACAGTATTTAGTGCGACGCCATGTTGGATCTCCCTCAGAGTCCTGTGATAGTTTCAGTGCATCTCTCGCCTCTCGCTAGAATGTTATTAAATAAATGCCTATCCTCACAAAATGTCCCCTGCTTTTCACTGATATCGGCGATACCCCTGGGCGCAGCAGCAAAAGTTCCAGCAGTTGACTCCCACAGCGAAATCTGATTTATAATATTCCCACATCAGAATCTTAGCGCACTATTGGCTAGACTAATATGGAAGACCGCAACGTTTGCGTTTGCCCAATGTTCACCACTAAGTGTGAATAAAACTACTATTCAAATAATTTGCGACAGAAAGTTGAGCAGATACAAGGCTTTGGACCACCGCCTATTACTATTGTGATGCACAGTCACAATCATTATGTTTTTTCCATCTCAAGTATCTCTGCTTCTATTTTTTTTAAATGTGTCACCAATTTGCAGTGGCTCCTGAGGCTTGGCCCCCTTGTGTGCGTGTCACAGTCGTCCGTTCTCCTGCCTTACAGATTGGAAGTCTTTTCATCCTCACAGCAGATACAGCAGCTACAATTGGCAGGTACGTACACATTAGTTAGTCCTTTTAAATCATGGCCTGTATATCTGTTGTGTGATAAATAACTTGGTTGTGGGCATTTCATCTACAGTCTTGCAACTTAGTGTTTTTCATCTCTTTTGATCTCTTTTTAGCTTGTTCTCTCACACACTGATCTGCTATACATATAAATCTGGCCAGGAGTTCTGTCTTCACTTCTTTCCATTTGCCTGAAATAGGGAACCAAGCAAAAACTGACTTTTACCCCAACATGATGGAGACAGGCTTAACATGTGTTTCGCTTTAAATTGTGGTCTCTGCAATCGTTGGTCTGATTGGTTTTTGGCATATCCAATTCCTGCAGAGGTATTTTGATCTATGTCTGTTAATCCTGCCTCATGGAAGCTGTAGATGACATGAAATTGACTGACTGACATGCATAGCAGATCAGTATGTTTGAGAAACGGGATACTCCTTTTTCTCAACATCACCCTTTTCCTAGCCCAATAGATCAGAGCTGAGAACTAGCCATAGACCTTGCTAATCCAAGAGGCGGCAACAAATGCATATCAGAATGCCTTTGCGTAAGTGGATAGTAAAATGACCAATAGAGACAGAGCTCAGTGGGTCGTGCACTGAAAATCACACCCTGATGAGAAAGAAAAAAGTTCTACTTCACGTCATGTTTGATGTCCTTCAAGTTCAAGCAATAACTAAGGGCAATTCCACGCAAAAGTCATCCTTTCCATGGGAAAAAAAGTTAAAATGTTCAATGAGGACTATATTATATTGTCATTCACCAACCATTCTTACAAAGAACTCCTCTTACACAGTTTTCACATTGGCATTCACCAATGTTTTCTAATTGGGATTTGTTCTTAGGTAAAAACAAAAGCTACATACACTCAGGAGCACACTTACGAACCTTTAGGCACTGAGTTGTTAGTACAAAATCAGTGGTTACTGCATTTTCATCAATTCTGCAGTTATAAAATATGAATTTGAAATACAAATATATCTTTAAGGTAGCACTTTAGATTAGGGTAGACATATTCACCATTAACTAGCAGCTTATCACCATGCAAATTAATGACATACTAGCATTTGTTATTACAAGTCACTTAATACCTTATTCTGCATGAGCTTATTCTACCCATATTAGAACATGAACTGGAATTTCTCCAATATAAACTCTTAATTACTGTTTACTGATACTAAGTAAGCTAGTTTTTGTATATGAAATATGATCAATATGCTTTGCTCAGTAAAGGGGGTAGCACAACAGGCGCAGTTATTCTCAGGAATAGTTACTCTCAATCAAAAATGCGTAATTAGGAGTTATTTGGACACTATTAGGGACTTGTAGTTTTGGATTTTGTTCCTATGAATAGACCATCTTGTCTAAATATTATTGAAGGAGAATAACTGTTCCTGTTGTAGTACTGCCTTATAAGCCCCATACTAACTAAAGCATATTAAGATCACAATTCACTTACAACAACTAATTTACTTACTATGAATAAGCAGTAATGAGGAGTTTATATTGGATAAATTCTAGTTAATGGTCTGTGATGGGTAGAATAAGCTCATGCAGAATAAGAAAATAACCAGTACCTATGCAGAGATGTAGAGGGGATTATATCATGCAGGTGTGCTATTTGCAGTGCATGCACAGCAATGCACTGTACTGTTATCCTGTTGCTTCTTATTACAGTACAATGCACTGTACTGTTATCCAAAGTATTTCTACAGTGCATGCATAGCGATGCACTGTATTGTTATCCAGTAGCTTTTTACAGTGCATTCATAGCAATGCACTGTACTGTTATCCAGCACAAAAGTCACACTGAAAATGAATGGTGGAAGTTTGGAATTCCACAAGAACTTATTCTTATTTCCCAGTGATCTCTCCCTAGCTACCTACTCCTCTCTGTAAACATTCCACAGTCCTTTCTGCAGTCAATATTGATCAAACTGATCAACTGCTGAAGCATCCTTTGAAAGTTATTAGTGTTATATCAGCCTTTTAGTACAATAAACGATTATTTAGCAATTGTCACCAGTATGTAACTACCAACTTTTCCAAGCAACAGTCTACCAACCACCTCAGCTACCCTTGCAACGTCCTCTTCCACGCGCAATGAATATACCAACCACATGAGTTACCTAACAACCTGCATAGCCACTGCCTTAACCACCCTAGCAATGGCCTAGTAGCCACATGTACTACCCTTTCTACTTCCTGGCAACCACTTCCACAGTGACGACCCAGCAATCAACATAGCAACTAACATGATTAACCTAGCAACCAGCATAGCAACCACCATAACAACTAGTTGCAACTACTAAAACAGCCTAGCAATCACCACATGTATTCTTGCAACTTCTGCAAACCACTCCCAAATGATGACTTAGCAAATAACATAGCAACCAACATGATTAACCTAGCAACCAGCATAGCAACCACTTTTCACCAGCCTAGCCTTGGCCGAGCAACATCCTCGAGCACCCTTGCAACTTCCTAGGAACCACTTCCACAATGACGACCCAGCAATCCACATAGCAACCAACATAATTAACCAGGCAACCAGCATAGCAACTACCTATCTGTCCTTGCAATGACCTAACGACCACCACAAGTACCCTTGCAACTTCTTGCAAACCACTTGCACAATGGACATTATTGAACATTATTGATTAAAGCAATGAACAATTCATTAACCAAAGGTCAAAATTATATCACTGTTGGAGCAATTTGACAGCCACAAACAGAGGAAACAACATTGTTAACCATCAACATTGTTACACCTTGAGCAATATTGGCTACATCCAACCACCTCTACCAGTTCAACTACTGAAAAAGCCAAGCAACCACCTCAAGTATCTTCTTCACAATGACAACCTGGGAACCAACATAGCAATCAACATGACTAACTGGTAACCACTGTAACCAGCATAGCAACAGCCTAGCAACAACCTCAAGTACCCTTGCAACTTCCTGGGAACCACTTCCACAATGACAACCCAGCAACAAACATAGGAACCAATATCATAGACCATCAATGTCACTGTTACAATGCAGCCGCAGAATGCTTCTATGTCACTACCAATTCAAATTTGAAATATAATCTTCGAAATATAATAAACCACAATAGATAACATGATTAAAACAATGAACAACTTGTTAAGCAACTGTCAATATTATGTCACTGCAGGAGCTATATGATGCAGCCACAGGCTGCGTCCAACCATCTCCACTAATTCAAGTACTTAAATATTTTTATCAGTTAGAAATTGAACAACTGTGTCCAACCATCTCCAACAATCTACCTTTTGGTCCATTTGTCCAACATTAACCATATTTAGATCTGCTGAAGGCATAAATGTAATGCCTGTAAATGTTTTTACTGGTAGCCTATGCTTTTATCCCTTTTAACCTATTCTAACAACTAGATCTTAGTCTGTAGGCCTAACTGTTGATTATTAACTGGGCTGAGTTAATAATGGTTATGAAAACTGAGTTTTTTACATGGTCTTGGTCTTGACTCAGTCTCGAGTCCTGAAAGACTTAGTCTCGACTCGGTCTTGCTTCCTCAAAACTCATTCTCAACTGGGTCTCGCCACAATGGTGGGAAGACATAGTTACAAGCTAGCTACAAGCTGCCACTGTTAGTCCTTGCAAGCATGATAAAACTAACAAACTGAGTGGCTTTTGTGTTTAGTGATAAGTAAAAAAAATCTTATAGCCACCAAGGGCTCATAAAATAAAATCAGGATTCAAGCAAAAAATGTGTACAGTGAATGTTACAAGCTTTGACAAGCTTTGAGTAACAACGCTGGACCTAGGTTATAGCTTCCTACATTGTTTGCAGCTAAAATACACAGGAACTGCGCAGATATCTCTGTCTAATAACTTCTTTATTTGTGCAATATCTGTGCTTCCACAAGTTTGGAAACCATCAGAAGCATCTTGAAGAAGGTTGTCATCAGTGGCTATCTACACTGTCAAAATTATGCTACTGCTGTTTTACATGTACTGTTTTGCACACTGTTACATTTCCCAAAATCAAATCTAGACTGTCCTCTATCAGAGATTGGCAGCTCTTGCTTCATAAAACAACTGTCATTGTTTGCATCAGTTAGTTTGTGCAGCAAAAAGTAGTTAATTTGTGTAGCATTATTGCTCTTAAAAATAAGATCAAAGGAAAGAGAACAGTCAATTTTACTGTTTATTTAAGACTAGGGAACCACTAGTGTTATAAAGAGATGGCTTGTGAATGCAATGCACTGTGCATCTTGCTGTTTTTGCAAATGAAAGAACAGGAATAGGCTACCAATTTAATTATAGCTATTATAGCTCATAGATTAACATAGCACAATGTAATTCTAACATGAAAACAAGCTAATTAATAGTATGGCTTTCTCCCTGTTAACTATTTATGGTTTTCCCAGCTACAAAGGTTCTCGACCCCTGCTCTATCAGATACTGACAACTTGCATTCAAACTGTATATCACTTCATGCCTTTTTAAAGAAGAAATAATCTGAGTTTGTTTATTGGCTGTAATTGGAATGGAATGGCTGGAATGTTCACTTTCTGGAGCATAATTTCCTCCTTTTATAGCTCTGTGAGCGCTTTGTCTAATGACATTGATTATGGTAGCCTGACTGCTTCTAAAAAATAAATGAAAGAATTGTCTGTTTACCATCTGGCACAATCGAGTGGTGGTACAATCACGTGAAAGAGTGAAATGATTGATAATAAACTGGGATGAGAAATCAGACGTTAATAACAAATTCACATGCAATGGTCAACTTTTCTTCACACCAAGGTAACATTAAACTGTACATTATTAACGTGACATCTTTTACTATGCATAGACTAGGATATTTCCTCAGCTAAAAATATAAAATATAGAATGTTACTGTAACAGTTGTGAAGCAATCTGAAAAGAACTCGCTCAGCTTTTTCCTTTGGAGAAACAAAAACCCCCACGTTGTCAGGCACAGACTAGGCAGAGGCAGTATTAAACAAAGGAGTATTTATTGAACAAACCAAACTGAGTTTAACAAAAGTCACGTCCGTTACTACAACGGAGGAGAACTGAAAACTACAACGCACAAAGGTAATTGTAAACTAACACACAGGAGATCTAGAAGGCTAACACAAAAGCACTGACTAGGAAACAAGGAGACACAGAGTATAACTATACCGACTGGGAAGTCTAGGCTCGCGGGGAGAACAACACAGGAGAACATGGGAGATCACGGGAGACGGAGGAAACACGACTGACACGGAGGTAATCCCAGGTAACATTGATGAGGCCAGACACCAGGTGAAGCAGGGGGGAGGCTTAAGTAGAGTGGAGACCAGGTGACACCAATTAATACTCAGGGGAAGGTGATCGTGCACGGGGAAGTGACTGCGAACGGGGAGAGAGATTGAGAGTCCGTGGGGTTGAGTGAGGGGGCGTGGCCGTGACCAGATCTGATGCAGACCTGACACACGTTCTGAAAGGTTAATGTCTGAAAACAGGTGCTGTCTTTGTATATCTGGCCCTCACAGTATAAAAAAATTGTTTTTGAATGGTGCAAATGATGACCTGTACTGGTAGGCTGGTATTTATTCTGGAAGTGACTTAGACATTGTACATTAAAGATTGTATATTGTACATGGTATACCTATACGTACCATTGTGATAATTTTAAAATGCTTTGCTTGGACTGGTAACTCCTTCAGGAATTTAATATTTAGTTTAAATATATATATATATATATATATATATATATATATATATATATATATATATATATATATAAAATCCAAGCTGCAGACATATTCCAGTCACAGGAGAGATTGTGTGTGACTGGGATATGTCTGCAGCTTGGATTCAAACCTGTCCCTGTCTGTATCTGTTATGGTACAATGCCCCTCTGCCTGTTAGGAGTGGTATTAATATGCATGTTTATTTATAATTTATAATTTATACAGAGAGAAGGACCTGGATCATGCAATTCAAATACCAGAGGCTGAAGTAAGCAAAGTAAGTGATAATTATTAAGTGTGTATCACCCTGTTGTCCTCGTCTTTCTGTGTGTCAGGCTGTTTTGAAGTACTTTGACTGGCCAGTGTGCTAGAATATGCACTACAATAAAATACTTACCTAGTTATTTGGTTATAGTGACTTGGCAGAATAAAAACACCACATTATGAACAAAAAAACATTATCAAAAATAAAATAAAAATATAAGGTAAACATTTTAGTAATAATAGAAACATAAAACATAGCTGTAAGCAATGATGAGGAAAGCAAATCGGGCCAAAGTTTGCAAAGATTGCAGCATAATGTTGTGGAAGTGTTGGGGGAATGTGCATCAAGATACCAAAGTGTAGCTGAGATATAACTCATTTCTTGAAGGTCACTTCCTTGCTGTCAATTAGATGAACGTTTTGAAGTTTGAAGACAAAGCAGATCATTTTTGTTAGGCATGGTCTAAAGATCATCTGTACAAAGTGTTATGACTTGTGAAAATTTGTTTTTGCTTAGGGTAAAATCCAAAATAATGGCCAAATTCTTATGCTGACATGAAAAGCTGTCAAGGCCCATCAAAATTCACCACACATATTAATTTAGTTGTAAATTGATACACATCAAGAGATATGAGTCAAAAGACATTTTTACTAATTACAGCACCCACTAGTAACCAAATGGCACCAAATTTATGTTGTACACTTGGGATGGTGTCGTGAGTCATAGTACCAAATATGGTTTTGACTTCAAAGTGTTGCCAAGATACGACCTCACTTCCTGTGGTGTCAGATTTGATTGGCAGTGGGTGAGCACTTTGAAGTCCGTGGGCTGAAAATTATGTGTGCCAAAAGCCAGACAAAATACAGAGGGGCATGCTGCACTTGTAACAGCACAGTCAGGGCATCACAGCTTTTTTTAAAAAACAAACAAAACAAAAATAGCCAACTTAACAGCATAATTAAAAGGCATGTGCTACTGTAGTCCTCTTGTCCAACTGTTGAAGTGGACTATGCATGTATATCAGAGCCTAGGTGGGCCAGACCTAATATAATAAAATCAGGTTAGGAGGAAAAAATTAGGCCATACCATAACGTGCAAATACAAATACATCATGCAAGGGATCGTACTCTGATGAAATCATCTCTATCTGCAGACAGATCATGCTGCCTTCATTCATCTGTCGTTATGCACTGTCAGAATTTCATAAACCGTCTGCTCTGCAATTCAGTAAACTATATGCCATCACAGATCATTTTTCTAAAGAAAACAATAAACTAAACCCATATGGTAACAGATACCATTATCAACATCATCAATATCAACATCATCATAGATAATATTACAGTACACTGAATTAAATTAATCTTATTACGTTAAAAAAGTTTATGTTGTGACGTAATATGGCACTCCTACTTATGCAGACCAGAACTATTCACGTTTGCTCCCATAGTAACAGATTATGTTGCCCTGTCTTGGTCAGTATCAATGATCTTTGTTTATAGGCTAACATTTATTGTTTCCCAAAATCAAGGAAGGATGCTTAAGCTGGCATATAGGTGCCCTGCCACACAAAAACTTTTTTACCTGTTTACCCTGAAATATGATGGGTGGCAAATACATATTTAAGGGCTGCTGTTCCAGTACTGTTCAAAAGTCAGGAATCCTCCAAAATTCTACCAAATAAGTGCTTCTTTCTTAGTATTTTTGAGGATGCATTGGTGTATCCTGACCGTTAAAGAAATACCCACAGTGCTTTTCAGAAGTACATAAGTTGGCAGATTTTAAAATGGCAGTGGTACTACAGCAGAACATATTTATCTTAAATGCTTAAAGGTTTTTAGCCTTGCCTCTGTATTAACCGACTTACAAGGGAGCATTCTATCTCATTCATTGAGAAACAGTGATTGTTTTAACAGTGGACTTTCTACAGCATACAACCATCTTGTTTTGCTGTTTGCACATAGCCTGATATTGTTGTGTGTAATCATGAGTGGGGTTTCTCCAGACAAAAATTGACAGTAGGGTAGAATTCCAGTCTGACCAGTGTCTTTTAGATTGCCATGACACAGTTACTGCTACAGTTACTACTGACACACACACAAAACAAAAATCACAAATGAGTGAGACAGAAACTCTCTGAGGTGCGAAAAAAAAGCTACTCTCTGTGGATGTGACAATATTGACAAGTTGGCCAGGACACAAAAATATGCTTACTACACGCTATGAGCATGGCTGCTGGGTTTCGAATGTATCGTAAAAGCAACGCTTTCCTATTCACACATTTTCGGAATGGGCTTGCAGTTTCTGCATGTATTTCGAGAAAAGACTAAGATAAATGTGGACGGGCAAAGTGGTTGAACATCATTGTCACATCTACATCTACCGCTGAAGTAACTTACCCTTGCACAAGGCATCTAACCTGGCTGCTCACTGCTCAAAGTTAGTGTGTTTTACCTCACTGTGTGCTATGTATATCTGTCACTAATCCACGGATGGGTTAAATGCAGAAACTGTATTTCCCTATCGGGATTAAAAGAGTGTATATACTATACCTACTTAATATATAGGTCATAATAAATAGACTACATCTCCTATGTGCCCCGACTTTGCTAAAAGCACAGTCCACAATTGTCAGTAGCCTTTGGGAAAATATCCAGATGATGACTGTGGGCTAATAATACAAAGCTGGATTGTGTTTCTTATACTATATACAATAGTACACCTCCCAATCTCAAATGCCATAAAAATAGCAGCCTGAAGTACAAAAGGGTGTATTACATCCTGGTATGGCGGCTGTAGTGAAAAGAACAAAAAAGCACTGCACAGTGTGGTGAAAACTGCACAAAAGATTAAAGGAACACAGCTCCCTGCAGTACTGGACATCTACATTATATCACATGCTGCCACATTTCATTGCTACAATTTCAAGTATGTAAAGATATGTTCAAAAATTTGCACTGAGTAGAAGAGCAAAAATGCACACAACCGCAGGTAAGTTTTATGTGTATGTATTAGCATATAAATAAAAAATGTAACTAAATTAAATCAAATATTCTTCAGTGCATGAAATATCACAATAGCAAACCAATAATAAATGTATAGATCAACTGGGGTGGATACCAAAACCTCAGTCCATTTCTCTAATTAGTTGCTGGAAGCTACCTCCACCTCTACAGTACGGAGATCACAGCAGAAGAATCCATGTGCAGGTCCTGGGTTTTTCAGAAAGACCCGAACTTTGTGGGCCAAACCAAGTTTACAATGTTCTTGATAACAACTATATACAGGCTATCCATATGAATTACAATGTCAACATCAGATAAATTATGGCTAGACATCAACTTTGTCTCATATCTTTCTCCACCTCCTTTCACTCAGAAACCATAGGAGATGAGAGCCTTTTAACCATGTAAACAAGCTATATATTTTCTTAGCCTTTAGTACACATACGAAATTAACAACTTATCTATACTAAAGCAACCAGCATATGCACATTTAAAAGGTCATTTATTAGCTAATATCAGTGGCAACTCACCAGAGAAT
The DNA here is from genome assembly GCA_015244755.2 of Tenualosa ilisha. Classification (NCBI taxonomy): domain Eukaryota; kingdom Metazoa; phylum Chordata; class Actinopteri; order Clupeiformes; family Clupeidae; genus Tenualosa; species Tenualosa ilisha. The sequence continues at coordinate 265,914 of PYXC01001128.1, forward strand.
CAAAATCCTGTACACACATTCACTGGCACTACGATCACAGCTCACACCAGTCCAGCTTTCAAAGCCATGATTCTGGAGCACATCTGTAAAGGCAAGGTTGAGGCCCTGGAAGAGACAATACTGGACAAGACTGGACAATAGGAAGTAAGGGATTTCCCAGGTGACTGTACCGTAGTCTTTCAGGATCTTCCATGTGCCTCTGAGAATGTCTTCTGGTATCACTCTCACCACTCTCACCACTTAAAACAGCGCAGATTCTATGTTAGCAATATGCACTCCTTGTTAGTTCATTGTGTTGTAGCTTGAATGTTATCCTCTTTTGTAAGTCGCTTTGGATAAAAGCGTCTGCTAAATGCCTAAATGTAAATGTAATGTAAATGATGACTGGAGACTGTCTTCCTTTAGACATACCAGCTGCTGTCCCTACATATACCCTTTGTACTGATGGTTTCTTAGAAGGTAGGAACCTGCATGGCAGCAAAAGGTCACAAGTGCGCTGTGGACCATCTTTACCCTCTTGTTTAACAGAATACACAGATAAGTTACCAGCATGGTTGACCACTATGTGAACATCGACCAGCTTATGCTTATTCACATATCCAAATATTCCTTACAAGAACACAATCATCTGCTTCAAGAGTGGATTCAACAACTCTTCTATCAAAGCAGAGTTTATTGCACTCAGCTATCTTCATAGTGTTCTCAGTGGCAATCCGGTAGCTCTCCTCTAGGTGGCCTTTCAAGTCATTTACATGCTGGGAATGTGACTGAGGTTATAGCTTGCTGGTAAACCAAATGCCGAATCAACTGGTAAGCGAGGTTGTCTACCGAACATCAGTTCATAGGGACTGAACCCTGTCACATCACTCCATGTGCAGTTATAGGCTTAACATCTGGAAGAGGTTCCAATTGATTGTTTCACTGGATTCCCCCTGGGATGATGCAGGAGGTCAGGATTTGGCTGCTTAGCTTCAGCCGAATTGGCAAGGCACTTCCTTGTTGCCATTTTTCAGAAATCGAATCATTTTGCATAATTTCCAGCTCCATTTTCCCTGTGCTGATTGGTGGACTTCCTCCTTTCAGCTCATGCACAAGTTCAGTATAGTACCTGAGCTCCCTAGCATTGCCCATCTTTGACATAGCTTCATTTTGAAAACAGAAAAAGTCATTCAATTTTGGCTGAATTCACAAGCCTAGCATTTCCTATTGAAATTAATAGGGACAGGACTTCCTCATTTTCTCCAGTTCTAATAATACCTCCATGGAATGATATGGGGTGGTCCTGTGCAACACACCTTTCCTCATCTCTAACCGCTTTCATTCTCGAAGCCAGAAAGCAAAATCTGGGAGCTCTTGTCTCAAGGAGGAAGAAGGCATGTCTTCAGACACCTTGTGCTCAATGACCACCCAGAGATCTAGGTCAGCCCTTTGCTTTTCTCATCTCCTCTTCAGTCCATTGACCAATAACAGAGAGTCTGTAGTCATCTTCCTGCTGGAAATCACTTGGCAGAGCATCAGAATGAATAGCAAGAGATTTCAGATGGAATACGGCATGTGGAATCTTCATGTGACCCATCAACATCATGCCTTTCACAGATGGCCTTCATAGCATCAGGGAGAACAATATCTTGAGTCTCCTGTAATTTAGAATGAACTGTATAATTCTTTCATGCTCTGTTCTTGACACAGCATCATCCTGAAGTTCCCCATGGGGGAAAGTCCATCCACATCTTGGTTCTGAGTCCTCCTCCTGCGCTGGAGCTTAAAGTTGTATGTTGATAGAGCCGACAACCACTTATAACTCGTGGCATCCAACTTAGCAGATGTCAAGAAATAAATTAAGGGATTACTGTCAGTGATGACAGTGAAGTCAGCACCATTCAAATGATAGCAATAATTTTAGAAGTATATTCTGCCGCAGGGAGCCAGGAGCCGCCATGCACTTGCATAGCACAGAAACAATAAGAATCATCTTCCCCCAGTAATCAATGTAAATTAACTGCTGGTACCCCTGTGGCTGGGTAGAGCCTTTTGCTCACATTTACTTTGCAAAGACCTTACCTCAGATAGATTTTTAATGCATTTCTGTATGTTATGAAATGTGAATGTATTCATGTTTGGTATCAGTTTTATGGTTTCAGTACAAGGAGTGTAATAATCAAAGTGTATGACTTGTCAGAACAATCCATAAGTAATATTTCTGAATCTTGGTGTATACGTACAACTGGATAGACACTTAACAATGCTCATTGCCACAGGTGTGTCCTTGGGCCATAAGACAGAGTGGTGCCAGGTAAAGAACCAATCACTTTCCATTGTACTTCCCTCAACTGTATGCTAACTGTATGCAACTCCCTTTGGTTAAGTGTATTTAAGTAGAACACTGTCATTGTTTAGTTAGATTTGATAGTGAATGCTTTCGGGCTGAAACTCTTATGTCTCCCTTGACGCGCACCATTGTAACGATTAAACCTGTTTCCTGAAGTTCCGGAGTCTGCCACCAGTCTGCAATTTTTCTTACAAACTGGAAGCTATTACAAATAATCACTAAACTTAGCAGTGACAGCCCACTTCAGAGTGTTATTAACTCCACCACACTTGCTAGCTTATTTTTCTAGGGCATTTAGGTTGGCAGGGGCTTCTAGCAGTTTAACTGCTGATTTCCAGTGGTGCCACTCTGTTGACCCCGTTTCTCTTTAAGCAGTTGTCTCTTCTCTTCAACCAAAGGAGAATTTAGTTCACTCACACAGTTAACTACAAGGTGAGCATCTGTCCTTTGGTGGAAATAGTAGCATGGACGGAGCCTACTTTTTGTTGCTTGTCTTGAGCTAGACTGTCTGCTTGCCTTCATGTTTGAAGACCGGTGTTTCATGGAGAAATCGTTTGAGCTTGCAGACAATGGTATCTGTTGAATGAGCCTGTGGTGAGTTCACCTGTGCTTGAAGAGTGCCTTAACCTCTGCTGATTCTAGGTGGTCACTCTCATGGGTTGCTGTTCCCATATCAGCAATCTTTGCTCGAAAACCAGCAATCTGACTTTTCAAGGTGTGAATTTCAGTTGTATCAGGAAGCTTGTCTTTGGCTGTATATGGAGTTGTAGTCTGCATAACAGCAATCCGAAATTTCATCTCATCGATCTGTTTCTTCAAGGACTCAGCACAGCTGCATGCAATTAGCTGTTGTGCTGCAGCTCTCAGTTTTGGGGTAGCAGTACTTTGCTTATTTTGTCCAAGGTGTTTTGTAGGAAAAATTGTAATATACTAGATATTAATGTCCGCAAAAGAGAATAATAATATGATGCAGAATGAATGCTTTGTACAAAACCCCACACTGAAGGGTAAGACAACCAACCAAGCCAAATATGGTTAAAATCAGACAGGTAATAATATGGTTCCACAAGGACGAGATGAAACCAGTTTGCCTCCCTCAAATGTTTGACCACATCAGTGGCACTTCAAGCAGGGTACCTATCTCTGAGGCTTAGCGCAGAGGACCAAAGGCTCAGGAACCCAACCAAGTCAACTGGAGGCATATCCTGGGAGAAGGCCATGCCAGCAATGAAACAGCCCTGCGGCACCCAGCCAGGCCGGAGAGAATCCTCCTGTGCTGCAGATATGGTAATGGCCGTGTCTGTGGTCACAGGCAACTTGGATGGTGAGTGTCCCGTTATTTTACATTTTATGCAGTGGAAAAATAGAGAGGGTGTCTCTTTCTGAAGGCGTTCAGATAGTGACTGTAGATCCATACCTAGTGAGAGGTAGTGGATGTTGTGTGTACACTGTAACTTTCCTGCCAGTGATCATGGTAGTGCATTTGTGAGTTTATTGTAGGCCTAGAGTAAGAACAAAAGGTATCTGATAAGTTTGCCATTACCTGCAGGTTGTTTTTTCTGTGCTTAGGCGTAAGGTAACTGGGAAAAAATATATGATGGGGACACTGATATGAGAAGTAGTAAGCTTTGAAACCTCCATAGAGAATAGTGTTGCAAAAAAAGAAAAGAGCAGAGGGAAAGACAGGTTTGGGCATACAAGAGAGGCAAAGGCTACCAGAGGACTACAGGGACAACAGCGGAAGTACATGCACAGATGAGCAAGCTGAAGCCATCATAACCCTATTTGACAAACACTTAGGAATCATAATGGACACTGGTGTACCCACCACATCTGTCTCTAACCCCTCACCAAAACACACTCCCTAACCACTTCATGCACCCCTGCCAGCTCCTGCTGCTTATCATTGCTCCCTCACTAGCACAGCCTGTCTATAACCTTTCAGCAGGAAGAAACAGGGGTCAGGGTGAAAGACTGGGCTGTTGATCAGATGAAGGTTTCAAGCAGAGGAAGTCAACTTCATAAACCAGGACTCAGTACCACCAAAGCAGTTTGTGGAGAAAGGTGGCAACAGGTGGAGGGATGGTGAGGGAAGAGGCGGGGAGAACGGACCTATTAGTTGAATTACCCAGTGGAATGACATAAGAATGTGCAGGAATGAACCACCTGGCTCACTTCTGTAAGACCATGCGGATACACAAGACAAGGGTTGTTTGTCACTGCTATACTCTCTAACTTAGGGCGGTGGTAGCGTAGCAGTTAAGGAACCTAGCCAGCATACAAGTAGCCTGAAAAGGTGTGGGTTCGAGTCCCAGCTGCCACCACTGTGCCCCTGAGCAAGGCACTTAACCCGAAGTTGCTCTAGGAGAGACTGGCCCTGAACAATTGATAGTTGACAAAATGTAAGTCGCTTTGGATAAAAGCGTCTACTAAATGCATAACTCGTGGACAGGAGGGTTTCATTGGCCCCATGGCAACACTTCTGATTTACAACTTGGACTGTTTTTCTCAACACAGCCTTATCAACAGCCGTAACTTCTCTCTCTGGTCTTTTCAGGGGATGTTTCTTTTGTTTTTGTTAATTAGGAAGAAGGACAGTACTAAGAGGGATAGGAAAAGTGAAACATTAGGATAGAAAAAGTGAAACATTATTGCATGTCACGAGAGCATTAGGACACTGAATATCAGAACTAAAACTCTTTCCTTCTCCATTAGTGTTTGCCCCGAAAAGTTACTGGACTGAGATGTTATGGGTAACTTACAGTTAACATTTTAGCAAGCATAAAGTATGAAGGGACCTTTAGGATTTAGCTTTTGAATTTGGTAAAAAAAAATTCTACTAAATTAATAGGTTATGGTTCAGTGCAGCATATGTAAGTGTTAATTTTTCTAGTCTCAGTCCAGAAAGATAATTTAGCATTGCAAAATAGCATTGCACGGTGACATACTTTCAAGATACTTCAGATCCGGATTGCTAAGAAAAGTGGTACCAATTAAAGCATGTGGTTAAGATCACCAACATAGCCACCGTAATTACAAGTAAATCTATGCTGCAGCAGTAGTAGACCTATGACCTGGTCTGATATCTTTGTTTGCAAACCTAAAATTCTTATCCACATGTAGCATTAACAACAAAGGAAATTGAATGGTATAGCGTAATTAGGTAAAGGCTGCCAAGGCCAAATGCTGAACCTTGAAATGATTTGTCCTTGTCTGGACACCTCAGTTGTTTTATGGATCGTCAGTTGGAATGTACTGGAACAGATAGGCTTTGTTTGTTTTGGTTTGTTGGTATTTGGGAAAAACAAAACGTTTACTGATACCTTGCCACAAGATAAAGAGTCCCAATCTCACAAAGCTTTAACATCTCTCAAATTTTTCCACCAACATATACAATACTAAAATTTTCTTTTATGTAATTGAGTCATGAGAGATGTGCCAATATTATCACTGTGACAACGTAAACATTCCTGGCCAGTGGGGGACTGGAGTGTCTCCTAACAAAAGTTGCAACTCTGTCAAGAGAGAGTTAAGTAGGTGGGTCATAAATTCACTCCTGACTGGTGGGCCCTAGATGCAGACAACATCTCAGCAATGACTGCTTGCCCTAGACCCAAGGCAATGCAGCCAATATTGCATTCCCTAGAAAGTACTGGTTATGGCCCTGTTTAGATTCTAAATTTGTTGGGTGCACACATTCTAAAACTTTAAAGCTATGACTTGCAAACATCTGTCTGAAAGAATGACTTGGACTGACGTGACTACTGACTGTGATTAAATTTTTGTAGAATTGAAATGACTTTACCGTCAGCCAAGAATTTTCTAACTGTGACCTATGGTAAACATTTTGTCAGGGCCCGTGTGGCCGAGCAAGACTTGAGGACCCAAAAGCAGACCCAGAGGCAAAATGATGAAACAGTGGTGGTTTATTCAAGTAACAAGGCAAAGGTGCAAGCAAGGGCGAGGCAAAAATCCAAAGTCAAAAACAGGCAGAGTTCAGTTCACAAGAGGGCAAAAATACAGGCAGAGGCACAAAGGGCTTAGGCAAAAATGGAGTCAAAAAACATGCAAAGTTCAATTCACAGGTGGGCAAAAAAACTGGCAAGACTCCCATAGCAAAATTCAGAAACACAAGGTTACATAAACTTGAACAGAGCAGCAATCTCGCAGTGGCTGATGAGGAGAGTGGCAGCAGGTGCAGACAGGCAGTGGTTGAAGATTGGTTGTCCAATCAGCACATTAGCCAGGAGGCGGAGCACCCCTGCCTGCCTGCTGGTTGGACAGGACAAACTCAAGGCTGGATTGTGACACATTTACTGGATACATTGTCGAGTCACAGGGCAATAGACTGGAGGCATATTTAATGGAACAATTGGACCATGTACTGAGAAAGCTGAGTCCACACATAACATTGGTGGTGACAGCTGTGAGTAAGCTGTTAGCCTATAGGTAGCCTACATAGATACATCCACTTTTCACACAGGGTGCACAGTGGAACTGAACTGCATGAATACATTTCACATCTTACACACACCCCCATCCTGTCATTTCAGCATATGCTAGTAACTCTTGCATGCGACTCGTGTGTGTGTGTGTGTGTGTGTGTGTGTGTGTGTGTGTGTGTGTGTGTGTGTGTGTGTGTGTGTGTGTGCACTACAGTCTAGTATCTGTCGCAAATGATGGGTTCATGTGACTGTTTTGCAGTTATTTTTATGGGCACAAACATTTCTGGCATATCTTTAACAAACATTTGTCAATCACTCAAAATGTGAGGGTCTGGAAAGGTAAGAAGTGCCTATGCTGTAGTGAATCAATTTGATATGTTGGTACTCCTGTAACATTTTAATTGACAATTGACACTTTTAATTGGTAATATTGTGGACATCTAGTCAAAGTCCTATGTAAGTCCTATGTAAGAGGCTACCATGCCCCCATGTACCTACATAAATTCAGTTCAAGCAGCAAATGAGCAGTTCAAGCAGCAGACATGGCTATGAAAGAGCTGTGCAAGCGGGAGTACAGGAAAAATGTAAATTTGAAAATTAATTCCAGAATGAAGTTACCCAAAGGTGCTTTATCTGTCTACCAACAATGCGGCCACGGTGGGAGTCAAATTAGAGCTTCACTCAACATGTGATGTTGTTTAAGGCTACTCTGTAAAAAGTCTTGCCTAAGATAAAGGAGAACATGAGTGTGTATTGTGCAAATAAAGTTACTGAAGAAAAAACATTTGAGAAATTGTAAATTGACTTAAGAACCAAAGTGTATTTGCTGTCAAAAGAATGAAACTAAATGAAAGTGAAGAACTTTGTCAAAAACAAAGGCTTCAAGGTGAATAGACCTCGTAATAGCGCAACTTTTGACTCTTCTCTACCTTAGAGGCCGGGTAGTAAGATCTACAAAGCACAGCACTTCTTGATCTTGATCTTGATCACTTGTCCCATACTCGCCCCATTACTATAGCAATATAACCTAGAAGATGCAAATGGAAGAATGACTACTTAGTGTGAAGAACTGATACTGCCCTGTCTTGTTTCCCGACAGGTGGCGCGGCCCTCTTGCAGAGTTTCCAGACTACACACCAAGCGGAACCAGGCTCCTGGGTGCTCATCTAAGGAGGAATCAATGGAGAGGACCATACCAGCTGAAAGGACCAAGTGTTATTATCCACACCAACAGCCCTGAGGATCGCTGAAAGAGACTCTGTGATCCAGTGATCCTAGTGCAAAGTGGTGAAAGATCCAGAAGAATATATGAATTGAGCTTGAATGCCATTCAGGATAGGCCACAACATGCGTGGGCTGGAAAACACAAGTCCAGCACACTGAGGGAAATAAGCACCACTGAAACTTACATTCCACTTTGGGTGGAAACACTTGGGCTTTTTGCTGAATACAAGGACTAAGTTGAATTTAAGTTTTGATAATGGGAAAGAAAATGCTAGTGTTGGCTTCTCTTGATACATGGGACAGGTATATCTGCTTCTTCAATGGAGGAAATCTGTGGCACTGACAAAATCTGTGAATTAGCTTTCACTGCCAGATCACTATTAACTGAAATGAATACTACATGTTGGATTTGTCAAGAGAAATCCCTTCAAGTGAAGGTATTTCCATACAGAACTTTCCAGAACTCTATATGTGCAGCAGCACACCGGTGTACTAGTTCAAAATGTCTCACAACTGTGGATGAATTTAGTGTTGAGAAACTTTTACTTGGCTCATCACTGAATATTATACTGACATTAATGGATTTAGTTTGGCTACATGAAACAAAAGAGAAGGTAAATAGACTTGTTTTGAATTGAAATGGACTACTGTAAACTGAGGTCCAAAAGGAGACACTTATCCATGGCCCATTCTCATTAGTCAGGGACAAATAATTCTTTTAGTAGCTAAACCTTACACTATTTGCAATAAGTGAATCTGGATAGGATCTAGAGACTATACACAGTCCCACAAAAAGGGGTTTGTGTGTTTATCAGTCACCGCCAACAAGAAGCAACTAATATCAATTTCAATGTAAATATCAATTTTTATCTCAAAGCAAATTATGACAGGTCAAACTCTGAAAACAAACAAGGAAGAAATGTTAGACCAGCACTATGGTTGGGAGGAGATTATTTTCTGCTCTCTAGATAAAGTGAGGGTCCTTGTCCAAATTTAATTTTTTCACTTCCTTTAGGCATGTATTGGGTATGTGGGAATAAGGCATATTGATACTGGCCTTCCAAAACAACCAAGGAGCTACAGTTGGTTGGACATTGTCACTGTTAGGTGGCATAGTAGCACATTGCAAAAAAGGGATAGATTAGCTTGTCAACTGCAGTGTTGCTAATGAAACAGCAGCAGCCTTCTCAATACTGAATAAAGAAGTAAAAGCGATCAGAACTGAATTAGCAGCTGATAGATTAGGCTTGGACTTGCTGTTGGCAGAGCAAGGAGGTTTATGCCAGGTGGTGGAGACGTCATGTTCTTTCCTAGTAACAGATGATTACTGATACTACAGTGGACATTTTGTTTGAAGTCTTTGCAAAAAGATTCTGGGCAACAGCATCCAGTGTGGGCAGCAACAAAAAATATGCTCAAGGGTCCCTTGCCTTTGGCAGAGGGTCATGCTGGTGAATCAGCCAAACCCCAGCAGTGCAAGTTCGATGGGATGGGAAGGACATAGTAGACTGCCTGGATGAAGAACTTTGAAGGCTTTGTCTACCAGAGGTCAGCCCAAGTGATTTTCCTCTCCACAACTTGCTCCCATCTCGTCCAGGTGCCTTGTCTCATTCCCACTGCTCTGCTGGTCCTCTCCTCCACAGCTGCTCTCACCTTGTTCTGGACCAATCGCTCTACTCCTTCCCTCGAGGCTTGTCAAAATGGGGATTGTCATGGTTTCTCTGGCCACCGTTCCCACCAGGACTCCATGGGGTAAAAATTATTCTTCTACTGCAGCCTCTGCTTTCCACTTCCTGCCAGTCCTGACCGCTAACCCTGCTCCAGAGACCTTGGGCTCTGTTGACTTACAGAGTTCCAGCACCTCCCTTGCACGCAAAACTTTAGACTTCTCCTGAATAGGTTTTAAGGGGAGTGTAAGCTTGCCGATGTTTCCATAGAGGGCGATGCTACTCAAGCTCTTTGGCAGGCCTGACCATTTCTTCAAGTCATTGCCCATTCTCCTTTCCAGGTCTGAGATTGTGGTGATCTGAAACTCATAGAAGTGGCCACAGTATCCTGGGTAAAATCCCATGTGGGTAAAGCCATGCCTTGAATTTTCCTGGAAGGCCCGACATGTCAATGTCCTTGAGCCATCCCTCTAACTCCTCACATGTGCTCTTGATGGAGGCTGTGTCCCTGGGAATGCTGTCAAAGAAATTCCCCAAGCTCTTGATCACAGATGTTAGGGATTGGTGTTCCTGCAATGAAGAATCTGAACTTGTACGCCACTCTGCCCTTTTTCAAGACTAAGGTTTTTGATTTTGTTGGCTTAAATGACATCCTGGCCCAAGCCATCAGCCTCTCCCACCCTGCCAGGATCCACCAGCGTCCAGGTACCAACTCTGTGGTCACTCTTAGATCGTCCATTATAGCATGGATTGGAAGACCCCAGAATTAGACTTGGGACCTTTGCATTCGGGTTCAGCCGATTTTACCAAAATGTTCATTGCCAGAGCAAACAGGATCACTGAGGTTGTGCAGCCTGTGATGATTCCCATGTGCAATCTCTGTTAGTCTGATGTTACTGATCCTGTGGTGACTCTCAGTCTGAAATCGCACTAGGGTGAGGTCTCTTATAATGGCTGGAACATGGTGCTTCTCCAGGGTTTTAATGACCAGTTTGTGGGGCATTGAGCCATAGGCATTGGTCAGATCAGGCTGGAGGAGCTGTGAGACCATGCTCATGTGCTCCATACATCCTGGTGTTCCTGGGATGCCACCTTTCTGCACATAAGTGTCTATATACCCAGTCTTTTGGAAGAACTCCATCAGTTGCTTAGTTACAATGCTGAAGAAAATCTTCCCTTCAACTCTGAGCTGTGAGATGATATGGAATTGGCTGATGTTCTCGGAGCCCTCCTCTTTTGGGACTCACACACCTGCAAATTGCCACTGCTGCGCTGCATTTCCCCCTCTCCAGATGACCTTCAAAATCTTCCAAAGTCAGTGCAGCAGCTTGGGACAGTGCTTGTAGACCTTGTAGGGTGTTTTGGTGTTCTCCTTGGTCCTGGTGTAGACCTAGACCTTGCTTTCTGTACCACCATTTGAACTTCTTTCAGGAGTGGCTCTCTCAGATTGAAGGCCTCAGTTGGCACTGGTGGTGTTATCACAGCCTTGCACTGCCCAAGCTTTTGGTCTCATTAGGGTTCCTGAAGGTGTCATGGAGGTGTTGGTCGACTTCCTCCTTTGTCCAGGCCTGTTTCTGCCTGAGGAGCTTCTTTGTAAAGCCAAAGGAGTTGATGATGAAAGCAGCCTACCTCCTGACCGTCTCCTTCCTCCGTCTCCTATGATGTTCAGCTCTGCGTGATAATAGGAGCCTTTTTATGCACATGTGATGGAGTTCTGCCAGTGCCGCCAGTCTTTACGATTTCTTTACGATTTTTAGCTTTTTCCTGGTGTGCTTTAATGAAAGGCTCCACTCCCCTCTCCTCCTTTACGCCAGATGGTCTGGGGCCATCTCATCCTTCTCTCCTTGGATGTCCTGGTTGAAGGGACAGTGGCATCATTTGTAGGGTTTGGGCTCTGTGGGGTGCTTCCGAGCCAAGCTTCTCCTCTGTCACACCAAGCACTAGACCTGTGCAACTTGATTCATCCTTGCTTGATGGATCTTAACGCCCTTTTTATTCTTGCAGATCTTTTCACACAAGCACTGGCAAAGAAAGCACAGCGGCACCCCCACCTCCACCAGAAACTCAAGCAAGCAAGATTGTGAACAATGCCAGCCACCCCCCACACACAGTCTCTTCAGCCTCCGGCTCTCTGGGAGGAGATATAGGAGCCTCCGTGCCTGGTCCACCAGACTAGTAAAGGCTTTTTCCACTAGGCTGTCAGAAAACTGAACTCTCTCTCCTCTCTCCCACCAACAAAAAAACCCCTCTGTACTCTGAAGTTGCTGCTGTTTTGTATATAGCATTTTTCTGGCACTATTACAACACATCTTTTTGCACAAAATTACATTTTGCACACCATTCTGCACTTTCACAACACATCATACAGAATGTATGTTTTGCTTATGAAATTCATCTGTTTTTATTTTGTGATCTTGTTTTGTGAAATTGTTGCTTAGGTTGTTAGGTTGTTAGGAAGTGTCTTATATGTTGTGCTTTTGATTCATGGGATAAAGAGAAACATACTTTCGATTCCTTAGTATGTCTAGTACATGTGGAGAAATGGCAATAAAGCTAAATTTGACTTTGATCTGCTCCCCTAGGGGTGTATTTCCTGTCTTTGTTTCATTGCTTGTTTAGTTCATCCTACACAGTTAGGGGTTCTAACCCACGCTGCCCAGTTGCTGTCTTCCTGAGCTGCCAACTGACTCTCCAGCTGTTCAGTTTGGTCAACAGTCATGAGTGCATAGATTAGTTGTTATTATTGTTGCTGCTGTTGTTTTTCAGATGCCTTTATCATGTTGGTCATTAACAAATCAAAGAGTTATTTCAAGATTTAATCTATCTTTTCTGTAATGAAATGAATTTTTCTCTGTCAGAAAAAGACACTTTGAAAATTTTGGATGAGGAGCAGTGCATGTTTGAAAAGTCTTCCTTGCCTTTCTTGTTTTGTTTCAGTCACATGCTAAGGTATACTTTGACCAACAACAACAATGCTACATGCTGGTTGATCTAGGGAGTCAGAATGGCACTGTCATCAATGGGAACAGAATATTTCAGGTAAGATGCAGCTCATTGAATTTGAAAAGTGAATTCTTGTAACACGCTTCTCTGTTGATCTTTTTTAATTGCATTGATTAATTACAAACCCAATTCCAACATGTAATTGAGATGCAATAAAAAATCTTGAATCTTGACATTGTGTAAACTGTAAAAAATCAATACCATAATTCTCAAATCATGCAGGCAACATCAGTTATTGAAACTAGAATTTGTTATTGTCATATAGAATATTTACGCACATTTCAAATTTGAGGTTAGCAACATGTCTCAAAAAAAGTTGTATCAAAAAAAGTCAGGAGCAAGTAAGTAAGCAAGGGGTAGCTGAGGTTAGTTAAGTGTGAGTTTTTTGGTGAAAGATGTACACTGCTACGTTATTGGCAAAATTTCAGTTTTGTCTATATTCATAGACAATATATTCATGATACCTTAGAAAACTAACATCAGGTCAGGTCAAGCCTGAGTTTAAAGACTTTTTCCTAAATTAATACCACTTACCTTTGCTAATTGGCGAATCCTCTGAGCCAATGGTTCAACAGCCAAAGCAAAGAGTGGGCAAAGGAAGACATATACACAAGCCTATACACATCTTAGAAATCAGCAAAAATCTAACAAAAGAAAGGTATGGATTGGGGGATAATTTAGTTCTACCAGCTAATGGCTTTGGGTTAATCAGTTCTATAGCTGAAAGACTTTTTTAATTTACCTGTTTTCTCAGTTTCTTTATCTTATCTTTAGCTTAATTTATCTCTTGTTTTTACTTTACTTTTATAGTGTAATCAAACATGTACAAACAAAGGCAACGTCTACAACAGAAAACAAACTAAAAAAATTATTCCATACAAAATAATTGAAAATAAATCTAACATTGTAAATGTAACAGGATTTATTCTACAGAGAAATTTTGTGACATGTTCATTCTGTCGTTGCCATGTAAATAAATGGCACTTAACCCATTTCTCCTCACATTGTTCTTCTTGAACTCTTAACCTATGAGTTAACTTTTCCATTACATATATCTCACTCACAGTTTTCAGCCATACATCATGATCTTTTTTACAGGCTGCTATCAAAATTTTGGATTAGAAGCTGTCTGCTCTTAACACAATATTTTGATGCAATATTATCAAAGTACAGTACTATACAAGACCCGTATAGATGTACTTCGTAATCAAGGATATTGACCATAATCAAGTGTTCATCTTCTCTGCCACAAAAATCATCACAGTGTGTGACTTCAAAGTTAGGCAGAAGTTTACATATGAGTGTGATGGGTTTGAAAAAATATGAAAATAAAAAATGAATGGTCAGACACCTGTTGGAAACTACAGTTTTTTGCGATTTTTGTGTCAGCGTATCTGTGAACATAACTGACCATAACTTAACCATTGTATTTCATCATAAATGACATAAAAACAACGCTTTATGTGTAAAAAAAACATATGACATAAAAACAAGGCTTTATGTGTAAAAACTAACCTGTCCTTTAAGTTAAAAATGTCAAAGGCTCAGCAATGACTGGGGCAGATAGCTTTAAGAGGCGGTGTTATAACTGACCTGCACCCACAGAGCTTTTCATACATTTGGGGGTGCATCATGCATGGTGGACTTAAGATTGATTCAATAGTATTTTAAACTAAAAAGTTTTCCTCCATAGATATACTAACATTATCTGGAGTGTGTAATGTCACAGTCATACTATCAAACAAGGACTATCAATAGTATTGTTTAAGTAGCCTAATCGCTTCCTGCCTAGCAATAGCATATTCCATTGCTGTAGCAACTAGCCTACGGACACTTCTAATACATCAAACTTCATGCAAAATCAAAATAACGATATACGAACTTTTATCAATAACATGCTTTTACTTCAGGAGTTGCCAAACTGAAGAAAAAGGGCTATGGACATTGCAAATATTGTACATTTGGCAAACAATAGCTAACTAGCAAGCAAACTGGTGAGCTAATTACGTACAAAGCAGAGCTTACCTTGTTGCAGGTCAACTTCCTGGTGTCGGCTGAGGGACCCGACGGGAGCTCTCGAGGGACAAGTATAGTTTGGAGAGCTCACGTCAGTGGTGTGCATATTACACCAGTGTGTGGGGAAGAGGGGTGTTTGTGTGTTTTAATGTTTTATGGCGTTTATAAAGTGTGTGGTGTATATATTTTTAAACCGGAGTACTTATGGTGTTAAAAACAGAGAATTTATATATATTTTTGTACATGTTCTTAGCTTGTTAAATATAATTGATTTAGCACAGGTTTTGGTTTGACCCTTGGGAAAAGGAAAATAAACCAATTTCTTTACCATCAGCATCCGACTCACTGCACTGCCTTTCAGGCCGTAAGGCTAGCCAGACTACAGTAATGAAACAATGAATACATATTCACAATGCTAAGCTAGGCCTTAAATGGCTAAGGCATTAGATGAATACAGCTGTAGACTGTTTCCACAGTCATAAAACATGATCAGCCTCAGTGTTGGTCAGAGAATGTTTCGCTTCCTGCCTGTGGGACTCGCAACATGACAATTAGTGCCTGCGATTTTGAACTGACCATAACAAAAATACAGAAAACATCTTGAAATGCTTATGAATTGTTCATGAAACACAAAAGCTTGGTATGCTGTTGTAATTTTGTAGTGATACTATTTTTCTGTATCGTCAATTTCGTAACCTTAATTTATTATCAGGAAGAACAAGTGAGAGCGAGCGAGAGAGGGCGATGCTAATTGTCATGTTGCAAGACCCGTAGTCAAGAAGCAAAACGTTCTGTATCCCATGCTAGATTGATCAACAGGTTTTATGTCTGCCAGTCTACAGTTGTATTTGCCTACATCTCATGCCTAAGCCTTAGGTTGAGCTAGCTAGCTAGCAAGATAAAGTTAATTTTTATACAACCACCTGGAAAAGCAACTGACAGTTGCTCTCCATCTCTCACTTTCATTCTTACCCGCAACTGATACAAACTCCACGCAAAAGTAGTCTTGCGTTACTCACAAGCGTCCGGAAAGCGAATTTGGCCGAATTGGGAACTGTTGTCTAAACGCAGGGAACAATATATAAATATTGAGAGAGAGCTGAAAGAGAGAGAGAGAGAGAGAGAGTTGTACGGCATGACACATGAAGGTTGTGTGGCGGCACTAGGCTATAGCAGAATAACTAAGGTATGATGCATGGCAACCCAGCACCATTGCAGGGATGGTCAGTGGCCGCCATGCCTCACAACTGGGGGCAACAGCAGAGGCAGTCCCTCCCAAAAGACCCATGAGAAGTGATGATTTGCCATGCACCATCCCTAACTATGGGAAACAGTAAAGAAAAAGGTTTTAAGTCTAGACTTAAAGGTATTGAGAGTGTCTGCTTGTCGAATGTGGGGGGGGGGGAGCTTATTCCACAGGAGGAGTGCACGGTAACAAAAGGCTCTTCCTCCTATCGTAGATTTTGATATTCTTGGGATTACAAGGAGATTTTGGGATCTTAGGGTTCTAGGAGGGTGGTAAGGGACAAGTAAGTCTTTAATATATGTTGGTGCATCGCCCTTGAGGGCTTTGTAGGTTAGGAGGAGTATTTTAAAATCAATTCGACTTTTAATAGGGAGCCAATGTAGGGAAGCAAGGATAGGAGAGATATGTTCATATTTTTAGTCCTGGTGAGTGTTCGGGCCGCAGCATTTTGTATTAGTTGTAGGTTTTTGATGCAAGTATTACTACACCCAGAGAACAGAGCATTGCAATAATCGAGCCTGGAAGTAATAAATGCGTGTATTAATTTTTCAGCATCCTCAAAGGATAGGAACTTTCTAACCTTAGCAATATTTCGTAGGTGGAAAAAAGATGTTTTTGAAATGTGTTTTACATGACTATTTAGAGAGAGGTCCTGGTCAATAATTACCCCGAGGTCTTTAACTTTTGCGTTACATGACAGTGACAGGCCACTGAGTAAGTTTTGGTGATGGGGTAGAGTGTTGGTCAGCTGTTTAGGGCCATTTTTGTATCTTGGGCTTTTGAAGCTTAAAATGGAACTGAAATGCAATTGAAAGTACAGGTCACATGACAGATATGTCTTTTAATGGCAAGATACTTAAAACTGATTAAGTAGTTATAAGGGGAAAAATATTATGAATTTCGCAGCTGATTTTAACATAGAGCATAGTGGCATTTCAAGAACTGAAATTGAATGGGGAAACATAGGTCTATGTGCACTATCCCAGTTTGTAATTCTTCAGTCAATATTAATTTTACTGATCAAGAACCTTCACAGTGTCAAAGTTGCTGGATGAAATTGTGTTTGATAACGTTAGCATTTAACTTTCATAGCAAATGCTTTTGTCCGACAAAACCTTCAGTATATAAAAAATTTAAGCTGCTGCCAGAGACCGTTTAGAAAACTTTGCTGCTGCCTACTTGTTTCCAGTCCAATCGCATTAAGAAAATCTGTGTATTTTTGTACACCATTCTCATAAAATGTCCAGTTAGCCCTCGGGCACAAAATAGACTGACATGTGTATGTTTTTATTTCTTAGTTGGAAAATCGAAAGCTTGTGGATGTAAGGAGATATTTAAATGTTTTAAAAATGAGTTTATAAAGCCGCTTGCATAACATTAGGTTTCTGCATCTAATGTTAAATGAGCTAGCCCTGTGATTTCGAGTGAGCAGCACTTCAAACCTCAAATACCTTAGCCATACATTTTATTCAAATAGAAGGATTAAGACAAAAATAGATGAGGCAGTGCTGGTGATTTTTAGGCTACTTCCCTGGCTACACTGCAGTGCAAACTGACAGACCGACACATTGTTTTATGGTTTTATCAGCAGCAGTTGCTACAAAACACAGAGAAAGGCAGAGATGAGATGTTAGCTCATAGGTTCAGATGCAACGGCAACCAGCCAGTAGACCTAAAGATACACCAGTCACAACTGAGCAAGCCAAAGCTAAGTTCTAAACTATGACAAGCTTTACAGACATCTACAAACAACGTTATCTCTTCTTAACCAATTTCTGCGAACACCTACGATGCCGTCAGTGACTAGAAAGACATCTAATGCCTGCTAAATCACCACAACACACAGTAAAACTGTCCACGACAGGTCTTGAAAGCCTCCAGTGACTTACACTGAAGAGTTTATTCTAAAGAGTAGTATCCATCGATACCCACACCAAGATTGTTGACATCATTTTATCAAAATGACAGTCTATGTTTTCTTGCAGGCATGACCATTAGGCCAGAAAAGCATAAAACTATCTCAGGAAAAAATAGGCTGCATGATTTTATTCATGATTTAAAGAAGATCCTAGTGAGAGAGAAGACTTTAATTCACTGTTCACACACTCAAGATTGCTCATTTTTAGTATGTGCTATGACCCTGGTCTGCCAGCTTACTCTATGTAGAATTACGTCATCATGCCAGTGACATAATCAAACATTACTGCAGCTCTGATACAAACAGATGTTAATAGATGCTGGAGGTAATATGATATATTTTCCTCTATTTGTTATTTTTAACTTCATGTGTTGACATTTTCCGTTTCAGTTTCTCTTTAAGGCAGATGGTAACAACATTTATTCAGCATACAGAGGAAGAGTAGGGTCTAGGCAAGGGTACCTGACTTTGTTAGACATCTGTTTGTTAAACATTTCAGTAAGGCTACTGAACTTCACATCTACCATCATACTGGTCACCTTAACAATCTTTAAAAGTGCAGTTTGCTCTGATAGAAAGGTTACCATACCAACAAATTATAGAAAATGACAGGGCAGACTCAATAAAAGTTCTATAATATTAGGTCATTAGTGTTTTGTCCACTTGAAATCTGGCCAGTTTTCTGAGTGCAATAGCTCATTTTCATGGTCGCCATGTCTGTGTACACATTTATTTTGCACATGTGATACATTACCACCCCACCCCTTGTAGTTTTCGTGGCGCTTAATCATGTGAAAAGCATAAGTAAGATAGCCTCTGCTGCAGTGACAACTGCACTCTTGGATTTACTTACTAAAAACTCTGTGACTTTTGATGATGAGCTTGTGCCCTTCGCTGCCTTTTATGCCTTGCTGAACTTATGTGTGCGTGTAGGTCATTGCCACCTTTATTTGCGACAGACACGTAAGTACCTGCTTTACACGTCAGGCACTCAGCTTCATATGGATCGCGACCAAGGCGGAAACCTGGAAATTTCTTTCTTAATTCTTCCGTGAACATACATTTACGTTTGAGCATAGCTGCAGAGATGCGGGGTACATGGGCTTTGCCTGTGGTAAACAAGGAAGTTTGTGTACTGATGTGCAGACTGACCAATTAAATGCTTACAGAGAAGGCTCTACTTCACCACTCTCCCAACTCACTTCCACACAATGCAAAGCAAACAGAACTGAGTAGGGGAGGGACGTGACTAGTTTGTGAATGACACAGTGAAATGGAGTGGATGAATTTGATGTAGACATGTTTGAGACTCTAGTAGAACAAAATTCTGGGCGATCAGAAAATCAGGGACAATATCTGATCCAAATATCAGATATGTGAATGTGTGTGTGCATGTAGGTGGGTAGGTAAATATTTTTAAAGTCATGTCTAATATCCAGATCAGTACTGGTGAAACAGTGTTGCAATTTCAAGGTGGTAAAGCTCATTAAATGTAGTGATTGACTAGAGTAAAGCAACGTCATAACAAGGTTTCTGTCTAAATATAGTCTACATTTTTAACCTGCCCTCTGCAACCCACAATGTCAAATTGTGCACACTCTGTCCTTTGCCTCTCACTTGAAAGCATTCTTTCTTGAAGACTTTAGTCTTCTTTAGACTTCTTAAACTGTTGTCTAACATTTGTCTAGAGTTTGACTGTTTGATTATATCAGGTGAAATCAACTCGTCAGTAATCCAGAGAACACATGCCAAGGAGCAACTCACCCTAACTGATACATTCAACCTAACATAAGATGTACTCTCATAGCCATATGTTTGACCTTCACCGTCATCACAAAGGCCTTCATTTATCAAACGAATGTAGAAATGAAATGTAGAAACGAAATGTAGAAAAAATTTGAGCGAAGGAATCATCTTATGACAACACTATGTGATTTATGAAGTTGTTCATATTGCCCCAATTTCATCGTAAGAAAGAACCGTGTTGCTAAATGCAGCTGAAAAGAAAGTGCAATTTAAATATCATGCCCAAATGTATTCTCAATTCAGAGGCTGCACCCCTAGAACCATTTGCTACCAGTAGGCTACATCTAAATTTCTAGGCTAAGTGAATTGCTGATATAGGCCTAAAGTGCAAAATGATTTCACTGCAAAATCACATCAGTCATTTCTCCCTGGAGAAAATGCACAACTCATGTGCTGAAATAAATTATTTATTGATTTGATCAGTCAACATAATCCTGGCAACATAAAGGACTTAATAATAACTAGATGTACCGCATAGCGATACATGGTATGACCGCCGCAATGTATTGAAATGTGAGAACTGTTGGCATGACAAGTGTGTGGTAGAACAGTGTTGTGAGGTGGGAATTAGATTGGAAATTATGTCTTGGAAGTGGGTATGGATGTGTTTTTTGAATGAATGAGATTGTGTGTGATTTTGTAGTGTGTAGGAGTGATTTATGAAAGGGTAGTTGTTGTCATAGTATGTATGTAGCCTACATGTGTTAATTTGAACTCTTGCCACTTGGTGTTTGTGTAGAGATGGTAGTCATAAGATTGTCTTGTATGGAGTATTATATTAAAAAATTCTGTTGTGAAAGTTGTGTGTAGAAGTGAATGTATGTTGTTGTTTGACGGAGCAAAGTGATGAGCAGACACAGGTTACATTTTGTTTGGTAGGTCTTGTGCAAGAACTGGGATGGAAGGAGGCTGGTACTTTGGGATAAGGATGGTTGTGTGAAACACCAGGAGTGCATGGAGGATGTTTATAGTAGTTGATCATGGTAGAATGTTCAATGATAAAGGTTTTGTTTGTGGGTGTGTGTTTGGTGAATATTGTGAAATAAAAGTGTAATAAACTAACATTCTCTAGATAATTGGCAAAATAACATTTTGTACAATTACAGCACCCCCTATGGACCAAATTTTATAGCACGTGCAGTGGTTTTAGAGGTCTTTGTGCTGATTGTGCGTGACGTATTTTGTGCAGTTCCCACCTTTTCGGTCCAAGATATTGGCAACTCAAAATCCCAATTTTTGCATTTACCCTTATCACTAAGTGGCACTATGCTTCATGTGAGTGTTTATGGGCTGGGTCGATACACCTCTGACATACTAACAGAAACTCGTTGTCTTGGGCAAAAATGTTGTTATTTAACAAAAACTGTTTTTTGACACCTAGCTTCGGCGATAAACAGCGCCCCCTATGACGAAATGTCACAAAATTTAGTACACATGACAAGAAAGCTCTTTAGAGATGGCCTGCCAACTTTGACCAAATTTGAGCAATTAAAAGCCAAGATATGTACTTTTGAAAAATTTTAAGCTACGTGTTCAATGTTCATTGACGTGTAACTTCGAAACAATTTATCTCAAGATAAATCCTTTGATAACTTTTTGTCAGCATTGTCTGCAGATGACGTATACCAAATTTGGTGAGATTCTCATTAACGGCCTATGACGGGTTCGTTCAGATTCATTTTCGCAATGTTCAAATTTCATGTAAATTGTTTTCGTTGGAAGTGGGCGTCGACCAGTGTTTTCCATGCGTGAGGTTCAATAGATTTCACGATAAAAAAAAAATGTTGTAAACATTAGCATTCTCTAGATAATAGGCAAAATGACATTTTCTACAATTACAGCGCCCCCTAGGTGGCGCTATGCTTCACGTGAGCGTTTATGGGCTGGGTTGATACGTCTCTGTAACACCAACATACTAACACAAAATTGTTATCTTGGGCAAAAATGTTAACGAGTTATTTAACAAAAACTGTTTTTTGACACCTAGCTTCGGCGATAAACAGCGCCCCCTATGACGAAATGTCACAAAATTTAGTACACATGACAAAAAAGCTGTTTAGAGATGGCATGCCAAGTTTGACCAAATTTGAGCAATTAAAAGCCAAGATATGTACTTTTAAAGAATTTTAAGCTACGTGTTAAATGTTCATTGACGTGTAACTTCGAAACAATTTATCTCAAGATAAATCCTTTGATAACTTTTTGTCAGCATTGTCTGTAGATGACGTATACCAAATTTGGTGAGATTCACATTAACGGCCTATGACGAGTTCGTTCAGATTTGTTTTCGCAATGTTCAAATTTCATGTAAATTGTTTTCGTTGGAAGTGGGCATCGACCAGTGTTTTCCATGCGTGAGGTTCAATAGATTTCACGATAAAAAAAAAATGTTGTAAACATTAGCATTCTCTAGATAATAGGCAAAATGACATTTTCTACAATTACAGCGCCCCCTATGGACCAAATTTTATGGCACGTGCTGTGGTTTCAGAGGACTTTGTGGTGATCGTGCATGACATATTTCGTGCAGTTCCCACCTTCTCGGTCCAAGATATTGGCAACTCAAAATACCAATTTTTGCATTTACCCTTATCATTAGGTGGCGCTATGCTTCACATGAGCATTTATGGGCTGGGTCGATACGTCTCTGTAACACCAACATACTAACACAAAATCGTTATCTTGGGCAAAAATGTTAACGAGTTATTTAACAAAAACTGGTTTTTGACACCTAGCTTCGGCGATAAACAGCGCCCCCTATGACGAAATGTCACAAAATTTAGTACACATGACAAAAAAGCAGTTTAGAGATGGCATGCCAAGTTTGACCAAATTTGAGCAATTAAAAGCCAAGATATGTACTTTTAAAAAATTTTAAGCTACGTGTTCAATGTTCATTGACGTGTAACTTCGAAACAATTTTCTCAAGATAAATCCTTTGATAACTTTTTGTCAGCATTGTCTGTAGATGACGTATACCAAATTTGGTGAGATTCACATTAACGGCCTATGACGAGTTCGTTCAGATTCGTTTTGGCAATGTTAAAATTTCACGTAAACCGTTTTCGTTGGAAGTGGGCGTCGACCAGTGTTTTAAATGCGTGAGGGTCAGTAGTTTTCACAATAAAAAAAAAATTGCTGTAAACATTAGCATTCTCTAGATAATAGGCAAAATGACATTTTCTGCAATTACAGCGCCCCCCCTATGGTCCAAATTTCATGGCTTGTGCTGTGGTTTTAGAAGTCTTTAGGGTGATCGTGCATGACATATTTTGCGCAGTTCCCAGCTTCTCGGTCCAAGATATTGCCAACTCAAAATCCCAATTTTTGCATTTACCCATATCAGTAGGTGGCGCTATGCTTCAAGTGAGTGTGGGCTGGGTCGATACGTCTCTGTAACACCGACATATTACAAAAATTTCGTGTTGTTGGTGAAAGGTTCATCGAGTTATTCAGCGAAAACTTTTGCCGGTCTCCCCCTCTTTGACGGACACTGGCACAGTGGGGGGGGGGGCCCTTGGGGGCCAAAAGCTCATATTCGCTCACAAACTTCTAGGGCTACATGCCTACAAACATTCATCTCCCCCTGAGTTTCAGTGTCCCGGGAATCGTTGACGGAAAATCGGTGAAAAAAAAAAAAAAAAAAAAAAAAGGGAAAAAACGCGCGGCAACATCAATATGACCGCTTTCGCTAGCGGCGGTCATAATAAACTGCGTACAGGAAAGGCATTAAATGCACAGGAGTGTGTGTGTGTATTATCTGTTTGTTTGTTTGTGGGAATGGTTTGTTTAATCAAGCACATTTTGGGCACAAGAGCCTTATTTTCCAATGGAAACAGCAAGGTAATTTTTCCTGTGTGCATACTTGTAAGACATGGCACACTTTGGCTGTCCTGTTGGCAAGTTAAAATGGAAACGAGAGCAAGATAATACATTCCAAACATGTAAGATTTTTGTGTACCCATACAGTAGCTTCTGCTTCTTAAAGATTAGTGTGCAACTGGTAGATATTTTGCCGACATCTTAAACTTAACGGTATTTGTATTTGTGTATTTCCGTATCTCAGTGTATACAGTATCTCACAAAAATGAGTACATCCCTTATATTTTTGTGAATATATATATCTTTTCATGGGACAACACTGAAACTTTGATACAACTTAATGTAGTCAGTGTGCAGTATAGATTTATTGTCTGAAATTACTCAACATACAGCCATTAACGTGTAAACAACTGGCAACAGAAGTGAGTACACCTCACATCAAACATGTCCAAATTGAGTCCAAATGGTGAGTATTTTGTGTGAGCACTAGTTTCATTTCTATAGTGTTGTCTCATGAAAAGATGTCAAGTCAAGTGGGTTTTATTGTCATTTCAGCCATACACACTGTATATAGTGAGATGAAACAACATTTCACCATGGATTCAACTGGTGCCACATTAAGACACATAGAAGGCATTTGAGACAGGTTACATATACTGCACATACAATACAAGTATAAATATACATCAAAGTGTGTCAGACACTACAGACACTAAGACAGGGCATGAGTAGACTTGTAACAGAGCACTGATTGTAGATGGACTCACAGTGGGGTAGAGGTAGAAAATAGTGCTTAGCAGCATAGAAAAAGTGCAGTTCAGTGTGAATAAACATGTCATGTTTTGTGTGTGTGTGTGTGTTTATGTGTGAATGGATGATTTTGAAAAGTCTTTGCGCAAGTGTTTAAATGTAAACAAGATACCATATTGGAAACATTTGAAATTTGTGACATGCAGAAGTCACTGAATACTGAAAAATGAAAAGCTGATCTCTCTGTCTCACTCTCTCTCACTTCATTGTCTTCTTCGTCATTGTGGACCTATATGCCTATATGAAGAAAAATACAGAGTTTCTGATATAGTGTAGCCCATTTGTTTGCTGAATGATGAGCAAGTTTTGGAAAGTATTAATAAGAAATTAATGTTTTAATAATCTACTGAAATGCCACAATGTCCATCTGTGTAGTGAACCGTAGGGGGCATATCGTTTGGCTCAACAAAATGCCGCGTACCATTGCATCCCTACTATATTTTATCTGTTAAAGTATGAATTAATTGATTTGCCGACTTTTATGATGTTGAGAATCAAATGTGTACGGCACTTTTCCATTCTTATCGTTATTATTGCTGCCCCCTGCCCCTTTCATCTCCACAACAGAAGTAGGTCTTATTGCTTTTTTATGTTCTCCTGACTTTATGTCTTAATGTATGGTGCAGTCTGCAGAGATGTATTCTGGTTTAAACTGAAATTATTGAATGAAATCAATTAGTCTATCTATTCAGGTTCCTCACATGAACATACTGGTTTGAATAACTTCTAATGCTTTTTTATTCTCTGCTAGCCGAAAGTGTGCAGTGAACCTTGTCCTCTGAGCCATGGGGATGAAGTCAGGATGGGAGAAACTGTACTTTCCTTTCATATCCACCCAGGAAATGACACCTGTGATGGTTGTGAGCCTGGACAGATTTTTGCCCATCTCAGTCGACATAGGAAAGAAAAAAACTCAGGTAAAAGGTCACAGTCACGTACCTTCAGCACCTTCAATCAAATGGATGTTTACTCTGTTTTTTTTTACCTTACTGAGTATGTTTACATTAGGTGTGCAAATAACAGGCTTCAGACTATACAATGATGCAATACGATACGATACAGTACATTACAGTGCATAGAATACAAATTCAAGCTTATGTTTGTCTGTGGAATATGGTATAGTTTGTTCTATATTTTCCCCTTTGCTTAAATTGTTGCTGTTGCTGTTTTTTGCTGTTAGAATATGTCACAGTTGAAGTAACATTTCTACTATTTTGAAATGAGAGAGTCTGTGGGGTATTTCACAAAAGCAGAATTAAGAAATTCAAGAGATAAGAGCAAGGCTTGACCTAGTGCTGTTTTGTATGGTTTTTTGTTATGTAAATATAACCATTATTATAATATTCTAATTGTTCTAATCCCTCAATTTGAGATCCCTTATGACATGACAACTTCATGTTCAATCTTTGCATGTGCCCATTTACGTAACCTAAGCCTAGGCAATAACAAGTAGCCTATTGACATGTTTGTTTGTTCTTGTTTTTTGTGCATTTTAATTTAGTTATTAGTCTACATGTTGGTTCTTTATGAAATGTCAATATTAGCATGGCAGTCCGCACAATACATGGTGGGGAGGTCTTGGAACGCCATTGCCACTGACGAGTTGTTTTGCGATGTGGATGTGGCTGCATATAACTTTGTTTGATTGTGGAAAACTTCTTGATTGACAACAGGAAATTTAGGTGTACTTTCGTTATATTACCTCTTTTCCATGCTCTTTAATCATCTTCAAGCTATGCTTATGAAAAGGGGCACAGAGAAAAAGTTTGCAAACTGAAATGACTGCTGAACACAAGCTAGCTAGCAAATACACTGCAATGTTCACATCAGACCAACAGATGTGACAACTAATTTAGCCTAAGTCATCATCTCTGTTTTCCATATCCATCCCAGACTGTTTATCCATAGAAGCTCATGGGTCAGGGACTCAAGAGGGTCCATGCAGCTGCTGCCACTATGCTTCTATTTGATATTTCTCTTTGCACAGGAGGGCCAAAGACAATGAATACTGTGCCAAACTTAATTTTATGAACTCTTTTCAGCAGGCTAGACGGTTGTTAGCAATCTTGGATTCTGCGACAGCACTGAAGCCTGTCTAAAAATTCTGGTTAATTTCATAATTTCATAATTTCACCAGTTTTGTGTACTTTTAAGTGGCAAAGCATATTAGTGTATTTTGTCATATATCCATCTTGTGCACAAGTAGGGTCCTAAATCTACATACCAAGTTTGGTTGCAGTATGTCAAACCGTTGCTGAGCTATGGCTTTTGACCAGTGGGGACACTAGAGTGTTGAAATAGATCTTTCAGAGTTGTCAGAACAGGGTTCTGAATCCACCAACCAAATTTGTTGACCGTTGCTGGGATATGACTTTTGACCAGAGGGGGCTGAGAGGCGCTACAACATTGAAATCAATCATTAAGAGTGTTGAGGACAGGGTCCTGGTCCACCTACCAAGTTTGTTTGCGATACATCAAACCATTCCTGAGATATGACTTTTGACCAGGGTGCTGGAGCGTTGAAATCGATCATTCAGAGTTGTCAGAACAGGGTCCCTGGTTTGTATACCCAGTTTTGTTACAATACGTCAAAGCATTACCGAGATATGGTTCACTCTCTGTTTGGGGTTTTCGTCGTCAAATTTGATTGGATGTAGTGGGCAAAGGCTACAGAGTCCAAAGTTCTGTTCTAAACCCTTATGATACCCTTATGATTCATCAAAGCATTTCCAAGGTCTGGCATTTGACCAGTGGGGGCGCTAGAGAGTTTGAGGTAATTGGTTCCGAGAGGTCAAGACAGGGTCCTGAGTCTGTATACCATGTTTTGTTACGATACGTCAAAGCGTTGCCGAGATATTGTTCACTTCCTGTTTGGCTGCTTCACCATCAAAGCGTGAGTACCTTTGGTGATATATGACTAGACCATTAGGGGCGCTAGAGCATTGAAATCGATCATTCAGAGTGTTCTGGACAGGGTCTTTAGTCCATATACCAAGTTTGGTTGCGATATGTCAAACTGTTGCTGAGATATGACTTTTGACTAGAGGGTGCACCAGAGCATTGAAATCGATTGTTCAGAGTTGTCAGAACAGGGTCCTGAGTCTGTATACCAAGTTTGGTTATGACACGTCAAAGCTTTGCTGAGATATGGTTCACTCCCTGTTTGGCAGCTTCGCTGTTAAATTTGATTGGATATAGTGGCTTCAGAGTTGGCTTCAGAGTCCAAACTTCTGTTATATACTCTGCTCCAAATGGTTAAAACAGGATCCTGAGTCCATCTACCAAGTTTGGTTACGATACGTCAAAGTGTTGCCAAGATATGACGTTTGACCAGTGGGTGCGCTAGAGAGTTTGAGTCAATTAGTTCTGAGTGGTCAGGACAGGGTTCTGAGTATGTATACCAAGTTTTGTTACAATACATCGTAAGCGTTGCTGAGATATGGTTCACTTCCTGTTTTGCGGCTTTGTCCTGAAATTTCATTGGCTGTAGTGGGTGAAGGCTTCAGATTCCAAAAGGTGTCTGGGTATGTTTATGATTTTAAGATCTATTAAAATGAGAAAATTCAGACCATATATTCAATGCAGTGTGGTTTTATGACGCATTTCCAAGGTTACGGTACGTCAAAGCTTTATTAAGATATGACGTTTGACCAGTGGGGGCGCTAGACCGTTTGAGGTAATTTGAGTGGTCAGGACAGACTCTGTATACAAAGTTTGGTTACGGTATGTCAAAGCGTTGCTGAGACGGTTCGCTTCCTGTTTGGTGGCTTCGCCGTCGAATTTGATTGGCTGTATGGGGCGCAATTTAATATCAGCAACATCTTGGCATCATGTATGCCAAATTTCACATAAATATGACAATCTCCAGGGAGTACATTAAAGTTGGCCACGTGTCCAAATGCACAAAATCTCAAATTTCAAAATATTACTTATCTCAACAAACAAAAACAAAATATCACTTCCTGTTTGGCTTGACTATCAAAAATCCCTTCGCAATTTCACATCATCATGCTGTCATGTATACCAAATTTCAGTTCAATCTGACAAACCGTCTCTGACGTGTACGTTAAAATTCAACACGTGTGCAAGCGCACAAAATCCACAATAATAATAATTATAATATTTACAAAAACAGTAGGGCTTCGCACCATCCAGTGCGCCAGGCCGTACCGTATTATTAGGGCACCAAGGCTTCGGCCCTATTAAGAATAATAATAATAATAATAATAATCCTTAAAAAAGCAATAGGGCTTCGCAACGCCCGGTGCGCAAGGCCGTACCGGCCAGTGCACCTCAATGCTCGGGCCCTTAAAAGAAGCGCCAACACTGCTCTCCTACTGCAAAGGGTTAATATCTATTTACTGTCTCAAATTAAATGTTTCTGGAAATCAGATTTGATGGTGATGGAAAAATTATTACTTTTTTCTCCAGGTCATTTTGTAGGAGAGGACAAAGAGGTGCAGAGGCAAAGAGAGCTCAAACAGATGAAAGTGAAATATGGTCTTAAGGTCAGTTTCTGTTTTTTTTTTTTGTTAGGGGTTTTTTGTATATTAGTTCCATGTTTATGTGTATGTGTATCTATGCTTCATATATCTCTTCATCCAATGGATTTCACATTGATGTCTTGCCAAGAAACATAAATGAATGCAGTGTGGAGTAGTATCAAAAAAGGAGCTCAAAAATTGAGCCTAGTGAGGTAAAATGGATCTCTTGTTTCTATGTCCCAGAAATCGTTGATGGAAATTTGCTCACAAACAGTAAATTTGGCCATTTTTAACACTCCATAGGTGGCAGTACACCACACACAGGTGGTTTAGATTATCATAATTTCATAATTTCACCAGTTTTGTGTACTTTTAAGTGGCAAAGCGTATTAGTGTATTTTGTCATATATCCATCTTGTGCACAAGTAGGGTCCTAAATCTACATACCAAGTTTGGTTGCAGTATGTCAAACTGTTGCTGATCTATGGCTTTTGACCAGTGGGGACACTAGAGTGTTGAAACAGATCTTTCAAAAATTGAGCCTAGTGAGGTAACATGGGATCCCTTGTTTCTATGTCCCAGAAATCGTTGATGGAAATTTGTTCACAAACAGTAAATTTGGCCATTTTTAACACTCCTTAGGTGGCAGTACACCACACACAGGTGGTTTAGGTCTCGTCGCTTATGCTATCTTGAGACCCATGTCCCACTAAAATTTCGTCGGCTGGGGTACTAATTTTCTCGAGTTATTCCACAAAAACTGGTGGTCTAACCAACCTGTTTAAAGAGGACAGAGAGAGAGAGTGGGAACCAAAAAAGCTTGCACATTAAGAACCTAGTGGTGCTGCATTCCCACCAAGTTTTAATGGGACCCAGTGCTCTGATGTCCCTGGAATCACTGACAGAAATTTACAAGAAAAATCCAAAAATTCCCATTGGAGTTGAGACAGCTCGTTTGATGCACCCATCTGCGCCTGCGCCTGTTTCCTGAATGCTGTGTGTGCTTAGCGCCTTGCCAGCGTCTCAAACTTTTAGTAGGCTTTCTTTTACTATTTAATCTTAATTCTATTACTCTGAGCCTGAACCTTTTAATCATCTTAACTCAAGAAAGCCCTTTATCAGTTGTCACCCGATATTTTACGTTGTTTTTACGTTGTTTACAACAGAGACACTTAAGATATCACCCAACTCAAGACTATTAACGAAAGCTTTAAAGCAGATCACTCACCTGAAAGATGAGATCCACTGGTTAGACGCGGAGCTGCTGATGAAAGAGTTGATATGGTAAATGGACTGCATTTGTATAGCGCTTTTCTACTCCTACGAGTGCTCAAAGCGCTTTACAGTTTATACCTCACATTCACCGATTCAC
The DNA here is from genome assembly GCA_015244755.2 of Tenualosa ilisha. Lineage (NCBI taxonomy): Eukaryota > Metazoa > Chordata > Actinopteri > Clupeiformes > Clupeidae > Tenualosa > Tenualosa ilisha. The sequence goes on from PYXC01001128.1 coordinate 296,056, forward strand.
ACACATGCATTCACACAGCGGTGGCGGAGGCTGCCATGCAAGGTGCCAACCTGCCACCAGGAGCAATTTGGGGTTCAGTATCTTGCTCAACATTTCGATGGAGTCAGGCAGAGTGGGACTCAAACCTGCAACCCTCCGGTTGCTGAACGGTACCTCTACTACCTGCAGCCACCATCGCCCCATCGAGTGATCAGCACCAAATTCCTTGGGGTGCACATCAGTGAGGACCTCTCATGGACCATCAACACTGCATAACTGGCGAAGAAAGCACAGCAGTGCCTCTACTTCCTCCACAAGCTCAAGCTAGTAAGAGCCTCTACTCATCATGGTCACATTCTACAGGGCGCTATTGAGAGCTTCCTCATTTGCTGCATCACTGTGTGGGGTAGGAGCTACACTGACTACAACAGGAAAACCCTGCAGGGCATAGTGAAAACAGCTGGAAAGATCATTGGTGCCCCATTCCTCTCCGTGCAAGACACATACAACACCCACCTCACCTGAAAAGTGATCATGATTGTGAGTGACGCCAGCCACCCCACACACAATCTCTTTTGCCTCCTGCCGTCTCGGAGGAGTTATAGGATCAGCCCGCTCCACCAGACTAGCAAACAGCTTTATTCACCTGGCTGTCAAGAAACTGTCTCCCCTTCTCTCCCACCCCCTTCTTTCTGCCCCGCCCCCAAAAACTCTGGGCTCTGATGTTGTTGCTGTTTTTGTATATAGCATTTTTTACACTATTACAATATCTTTTTTGCACAATTACATTCTTGCACATCATTCTGCGCTGTCACAACACATCATACAGATTTTTTTTTTTTGCTGCTTGTGACATTCTTGTGTTTTTGTGATCTTGTCTTGTGATGTTTCTTGTTAGGAAATGTCTTTTATCTGCAGTTTACTGTTTAGTGTTAGGAAAAAATGTCTTTATCTGTTGTGCACCTTTTATTTTAGTGTTAGTGGAAATGTTGTATCTGTTGTGTGTTTCTTCTTCACCAATGGATAGTGAGAAACATACTTTCAATTCCTCTGTATGTCTAGGATATGTGGAGAAATTGACAATAAAGCTGACTTGACTTTATTGGTACTATGATTTAAGTTGGATGTAAGTTGTCACTTTGGATACAAGAAAAATAGCTAATCATAGTGTTGCCTGTGATGACTATGAGCTCTACTCTCTGTGTTGGAAACAGAACAGCGACTATGAGGCCATCAAGGCTTCTAATAACCCTAAATATAAAGACCGGGCAAAAACAAGAAGAGGGATGGTTGGAAGTGAGGGACCTTTCTTCAGGGACGATTCTCCTTCCTCTTTGCATGTGTGAGTACCTTTTATACAAACCTCATTTTGCTATCAATTTGCTTTTCTTGCCTATTGTGACAGTCATACTACAACAGTGGTTCTCAAGCATTTTTGTTGCAAAAATGTAATATGTAATAATGAAAAATGTAATAAAATGTTCATAATGAAGTGTTTAATAGTGTAAATGTTACACTTGAGGACTACTAATACAGTAGAACCTCACGACATCTGTGAATTTGGGTTTAATAGCTGAAAATAATTTACATTAATGAATCACATTCTAATGGGTGACACTCTGGCAACCTTGATCATTCCATTAAAAAAAAAATCAGCCCTGTCTATTTTCATAGAAAATTTACCAAAAAGATTACAGCTACATTATCTAAGAGTGCTAGTATGCCCCCTATACTAGTTTGACAGAAAGTTTCCACAGCTCATAATGAGTTCACAGACATAACATTAGTGACACCCAAGACATCATCATAGCGGCACCCAAACAAAATGACAGGTGGCGTCACAGTAATGGTAGACTTCACAGCAACAAATCTTGACACTTAACCTCCATTATCTCCATAGCTTGTTGGTCAACATTTTTGATACAGATATCAAGCTTGTTTTGTGGTCATACAACGTGCAGCACAACTGTTTCTGCAATATTTATGGGTGTCATTCTATTTAGAATGCCAGACTTTAAACCCTTTTTTCTCACAGTTCTGTTTTTAAAAACCCAACTGCTTAGCTGACTTTGGGTAATAATAGCATTTGATACAGACAAGAAAGAAACAATAGAAATAGAAACAATGAAAACAATAGAAACAGATTTGAAAAAGGAGCTTGTTTCAGACGGTGTCAAGTATTTAGATATAATGAAAACTATTACAATCTTTTCCAAAGTATTATGCATATGCTGTTTTTGTTCATTTTTCCAAAATAGTTTATGCAAATGACATTGAACACCACTTTGTAATCATCAAGAAATGTATTAGGCCATATAACAACCCTTCTTTTACAGCAGAAAAGATGAAAATAGTATTTTTGCCAATCACTCAAAATCAAAACGAAAATGAAAATACATACCTGTCATATGTTTTTATTAAGAAACCTTGTAGCAGCCAATAGTGTAATAATGGCCAATAACGTAATTACTGCCAACAATTTAATAATTTTGTAATAAGAATGTATAATAAAATGTACATAAAAAATGTAATAAAACCAACAATGTAAGAACTAGCCAATATAACACCTAACGAATAACACATTAATCTGAGTGACAATAGTCAGTCACACTAACAGTGAGGTAGTGACAATGGGGATTACTGTTTTGATCACCTAAATACTGGACATAGACTGTTTGCAGTTTTGTCATCTTTTCAGACCTGTCAAATACCTTCTAATTTTTCATGTCTGTCAATACCTGCAATATACTGTACACGTTCTGGTTTACATGTACTGGATGATGCATATTCAGTGTGGTTGCCTTCAGTGGTGTAGTGGGGATTTTTTTAGTGGGGGTACGTGATATAATGCCAAGCCCCCACATTCAGAGCCCACTACACCCCTGGGTGCCTTCAACTTCCAACTTGTTCTCTAACTCTTCACTCAGTCCTTAATATTTCTTAGATCCTCATATTCCTTATATCTGTCACAACAGCCTTCTACTATGTCTGGTTGTCAGAGTTGTATCTCATTTTGAATTTGGAACTTCCAACTCATATTGAGCACAGATGTTCAAATACTATACATCAGGGGTGGCCAAACTTTTTTGTTTGTCGACCACTTACTAAAAAATCTAAGCTGCCAAGGGCCAGTGCAAAATGAAGAGCACCAGTTTTCAACTAGTTACAAAAGAAAGAGCAACTGTGTTTTTTAATCTGAAAACCCCCAATCCATTCAGAACATTCTAAATGATACTATAGTGCTAAACTATGATGTCTGACATAGATATACTATTAGATTAATATAACATTAAGCCACACTGCATTATGGGCTGCATTGGTTTGCCCATTCCACCTGCTGATGACACTCTATGTATGCCTGACATTCTGTTGTTACGTGTTGGACTGTCTTCCTTCCTTCCATAATCTTGCTTTGTATGTTAGATCCTGGCCTGATGTTGTATTCAGAGCTTGCTCTTGTGTGGTCTTGATCAGTGTTTATGCAGTGCCCGTGGGACCCCTTGTTTTGGTGTCCCAGAAATCATTGATGGAAATTTGCTTACAAAAATGTTGCCATTTTTATGGTAAATGGTAAATGCACTGCATTTATATAGCGTTTTTCTACTCCTGCGAGCATTCAAAGCACTTTACAGTGTATGCCTCACATTCACCGATTTGCACACATGCATTCACACACCGCTGGCAGAGGCTGCCATGCATTGGTGCCACCCTGCCACCAGGAGGAATTTGGGGTTCAGTATCTTGCTCAAGGACACTTCGATGGGGTCAGGCAGAGTGGGGCTCAAACCTGCAACCCTCTAGTTGCTGAATGCACTTCTACCACCTGCACCACCATCGCCCCTTTATCTCTCAGTAGATGGTGCTACACTACACAAGGGTTTTTATTTTTTTATTCATCCAGCCAGTAATGTAATAGCCATCCAATAACATAATAAATTATTACATTATCGGCAAAATGTTGCTACGTTATTGGTTAAGAAACGTCAAAATTATTCTGTTATTGGTCGTTATTACGTTATTGGCCATTATTACATTATCAGCTGTTACAAACCTATAAGCTACAATGTTTTGGAACTGTTTTGCATAACACGATCTAATGATTGAGGAATATATGCAGATCTGTTTTATAACCCGTTCATAACATCTCTAGAATCTAACGTCTATAGTAGCACAATTAATTGCTAAGAGAACTTTCCAATGCTAATACTATGTTTACGTGAAGCAAAAGCATAAACCACTCAAGAACTGTGCGTCATCTGCGATATGCAGGCAAGCTTATTTTGGCGGAGGCAGAAAGAACTGGAGGAGAGCTGCTGGAACTGGGCACAGTGAAACCCGTGGAGAGCGGTAGTTACTGAGCAGGTCAGGACTACCAGGGTACCAGGTACCAGGGTTTTGTGGATGAATCCAGCTATTTTACATCATATGTAACACTTCAATATTCTAAAGGCGCTAAAAACATCTGACACCTGTTCAGTGTCAAAATCCCTCCTGTTCAGTGTGAAAATCATACAAATGGCGTATTTAACTTTTTATTTTGTGTACTTCTGTAGCTTCATGCTTATGTTTGTGATAAGAGTACTCCTAATTGGTCAGGCATATTGGTTGACTGTTCGAGACATGTATATCCATTTGCAGAATTCAACATAGACCTAATGAAAAATACTACACCAATGCTAAAGCATCTGGAAAACAATCAACAATCAAGAGACCATCACGGCCACTCTGCTAGTTGTTATCATAATATACTCCACCGTAACAATAAATCTTGAGACAACTGGAAGCCAGTATCAAAGTAACACTGAAGGAATTCTTGCAGAATTGCTGTTAGTTGTGCAACGGTAAGAAAGGATTACCCAAGAAGTGTGACAAACTGTTAACAAATGAAGCTTTGAAGACACGTTTTTTGCTGCCTGCCTGAAGAGATACACCAAGGAAATAGAAGTCATGAGAATAAATTGGATGCGCTCAGCTATCTGAGCAGGGAGGGTGAACACCCAATAACAGGGTAGAACCAACACCAACCAGCACCTCCCAAGACCTGAGAATGAATAGGACCATAAGACCATATCGGAGAGGGTACAAAGTGTATGAGGAACAACCAGTGCACATGGTGCAGATGAGTACATAAAAGCTCTAGTGGAACTAAGAACTTAATCTTGTTCAGGAAGGTATAAGTGACCATCTTATCAGAATTCTCTGACTTCCTGTCTAGTTATTAAAACAGAAAAGATAATTATATTAGGTGATTTTAATATCTACATGGATGCTGCAAACGATAGCCTGGCAATTGCGTTCCAATCTCTGCTCAAGCACATCGGCTTCTGCCAAACTGTAAATACACCTACATATCAAGGTAACCACACCTTTGATTTTGTACTAACATATGGAGTACAAATAGAACAACTTACAGCCCTACCTCAACACCTTACACTAACTGACCACTACTTAATAACTTTAAAAATCACATTAGACTGTGTAGGACTGAACCCGATCTACTACTACACTCGAAACATAACTCCCAAAACTACAAATGACTTTATAGCAAAAATTCCCTTTCTCCTTGAGTCTTTACTGAGCCAATATAGACCTGCATTAGAAGGCTCTACTCCAAGCCCAACCCAAGTTGATCAATTAACTGATAGTGTTATAAATGAACTGCACTCCACATTCAACACCATTGCACCACTCAAAAAGAAAACTAGGAAAAAATTGCCCCATGGTATACCACACAGACTGGCTTACTGAAACAAGCTGCACGTGGACTTGAAAGGAAATGGTATGCCACTAAACCGCCTTGCTTGGTAGATAGTAAGAGTACAAGACAGCACTTAACAATGCCAAATAAGCAAATCTGTAGCTTCTTAAACAAAAATAATATCCAGGAAACCTTCCAGTCAGCTTTAGAGCTAATCATAGTACAGAATAAGTCCTAGTTAAAGTCTTCAATGACCTCCTTATCGCATCTGATAATGGATATATATCAGTATTAATCCTATTGGATCTTAGTGCTGCCTTTGACACTATGATAGGCATCAAAGGCTCTGCATTAGCATTATCTGCATTAGCATACTCTGATAAAACTGAAGTTATGATGATTGGCCCTAAACAGCTGAACAACATTCTACACCTTCACCAAAACTTACTCAATGGCCTGTCGCTATCATGTAACGCAAAAGTTAAAGACCTCAGGTTAATTATTGATCAGGACCTCTCTCTAAATAGTCATGTAAAACACATTTCAAAAACATCTTTTTTTACATCTACGAAATATTGTTAAGGTTAGAAAGTTCCTATCCTTTGAGGATGCTGAAAAATTAATACATGCATTTATTACTTCCAGGCTTGGCGAGTTGCAAGGCATGGCGGCCACTGACTATCCCTGCAGTACTGCTGGGTTGCCCTGCATCATACCTTAGTTATGCTGCTATAGCCTAGTGCCGCCACAAAACCTTCATGTGTCATGCCATACAACTGTCTTTTTCTCTCTTACCCTCTCTCACAATGGCACTGTCAAACGGACCCTTATAGTTACCCCCATGACCCATCTCCCTCCTCTGAGTTTAACACTATGCCTGACCGCTGCTACCAAAACAAACAGACCAGCCTGCATATTGCCTTGATTGACCCCTCCATTATCTTGTTGATCTTTGCAATGCTGCCTTGAGATTCCATCCTAAGAAAATTGAACTACTCTTCATCGCCTAAGTGGTTTTCACACCTAAAGTTATTGTGACCTTAACGACTGTCACTCCAGTTCATGTGATCCCAGGCGACAAAGGGTGTGGTCAACAAGTCACCACATCACCTCCAGTGTCACCCCATTGTAGGTGCAGTATATTCCCTGGGACTCCACCAGGTCTTTTGGATAAGACGCATCTTCAATCTTCAAAAAGAAGTCCAGTTTCCTCACAACTTAGTAGTTATGAAGATCAGGAGATGTTATAGTTGCAAAAAAAGAGCAGACTCAAGGTACAGGGTGTGCAAGAGTGCAAGCTGTGCAGGCTCAAATTAGCAGATGCTAGTAGACATACTGTATATAGAGTATTATAATCAAGTGACCTCTGGAACATTTGTGCTAACTATGAGTTGGAAGTTCCATGGTTCATCTCCAATTAATAGATTGAGTATCCAAACCAAGATTCTGTTTGATTTCAAAATGCAAAGGGAGAAGAACATCAGCATCAGGCAGAAGAAACATGAAAAGGTTGAGATACCAAGGTCAGGTTCAAACCTGTGACTAGGAGGACGGGACTCCAGTGCTCTAGAAAATGAGCTAAAACCTTAGAGTGCTAGTTTCACTCATTAGCACGCCTGTTAGGGTGTCAGGAGAGAGGTTTTACCAATGTACTTAGTGCACAGCTATCGACCAGATGGCTACCGTTACAATCAGCCCCTAAACCTGACTCCAATGTGGGTCATGGCACCTTTGTTGCTCTGCAGGGCAGGGCAGGACTTGCACAGCCGGGCTCGAACCTGTAACTAGCAGCACAACAGGGGTCCAACGCCCTAGCAAGTGAGCTAAAATCCTAGTTCTCATTTTCACTCACTAGCATGTCTGTTAAGGTGTTGGGGTAGAGGTTTACCAGTGTACTTACTGTGCAGCTATCACCCAGCTGGCTACCATTACACAAGCTTAAAGGGAAGAATAACCATCATCATCATCATCAACTGCCAGACTCAGAATCCAAAAGAACACGCAGACTATACATGCCCAAAAACACACACACAAACACACAATGAAAGACATTCATACCAGTACTTCCTCATTGGTGACCAAATTGCACTGTAACTGTAGCAAAGTTTTGATGTTACATATATAAGTTATGCTGTGACGCATATAAGCGACATATACATTTATACATTAGGTTCCTCCGCAATGCTCATTAGGGCATTAGCACTACAGCAACTTGGTGTCCTGAGTATAATCCTTAAACAGTCATCATAGGCAACCGGTACCTTCTGTAGGGTGCAGTGTACAGTGGAGTACAGTGTATCAGGGGCACCCCTTTGCCCAATTTCTTAAAAAGTGATTAACTGCCAAATGCCTTAGAGGCATCCATAAACCCAACTGAAATAGAAGAATTTTGCCTCATTTACACATGTGTTGCCTCCTTCAAGGCATAAATACACAAATCTGTCCCAAGCTTTGCTTTATGAGTGGTGCTCAAATAATGACTAAGGTGATCAAGTAAAATCTTCTCCAAGATTTTGGACACTACACTGGCTAAGGCTATTGGCTTTTAGGTATCCACACTTCCAACCCTGCCTGCCTTGTCCTTGATGACAGGCACTAGAGAGACAAACAACATAAAATCAAGCAGCAGCATTGCGTTGTTCGTTGCAAGCAATTCAATTCAATTATATTTATACAGTGCCGTTTACAATAGTATTGTCTCATGGCACTTTACAGCAAGCAGCACCCAAGAGCAACATGGGCAAGGAAAGACTCCCTTATGTTTAGTTAGTCGGGCTGACATAGCCAGATGGTGTGAAGATAGTTAGTGGTCATGGTGAAAGTGTTTTTACATATTTGATCACATAAATCAGGGTTGGGAGAGAGCTTAAAATTATTTTCCCACTTAGTTGTTGGGAGTGTTATTGTACTATTTTAGGTGGATATAAGTATACAATTTGGAGATCAGTTTTTTATGTATGATCATGTTTTTTATTGATTTGGCTTAGTCCTTCAATTAGCAGAGATGTCTGTAGTGTACCACTGCCTTAGCAGATCTTTTTCATTAATTCTTGATTTCAGTTGTTGGTATTGAAGAAATTGGTCTCTCCTAACTCTATATGTCTGTATCAGTGTATTAAATGAAATAAATGATGGGAGGTGTATGATTTCCTTTTGCTCCCATGTGGAAAAGTGAAGGAGTTTGTTTTGTAGTGTGAAAGTTAGATTATGCCAGAGTGGGGAGACAACTTATAGATTTGCTTGTCTTTCCATCAGGCTGTCAGAGTTGTAGAGATAGTATTTACAGTAGTTTACAGATTTTAGATTTTTAATTGACTGGGAGGAAGGGCAGGTCTGCAACAGAGATATTTTTGCATTGAGGTTGTTCCAGTTCAAGCCAGGGGTGGTTCTATTTGTGGATCCATTTAACCAGATACTGTAATTGTGTTAATGAATTGTTCTGAACCAGTAATCTGTAGAGGTAGTTCGGATCATAGAGAAAAGGTAATTGATCTGTCGTAGAGTTTTCATTTTGACGGCCGCAATTCTTCTGATGAGTGTAAGTGGGAGTTTAGTCCAGCATTTACAGTCAGCTTCAGTTTTTCTGAGGAGGTGATTGCAATTAAGTTTAGAAAGCAACAACCTGGGGGAAATATTAATACCTAGATACTTAATATTGCCAGAGTAGAGAGGGAGGGGAGGCTCAGAGTTGCAGAGTCCCAGGCATTTTCAAAAAGATGATGCAATACAATAATATGTAAATTCTTGATGAATATTGGTGAAACGTATGATAGAGCCAACCTCTTAAAAGGGGGATTCTGTTTGGACTACGGAGTTGTTGAGTTATTAGAGGAAATTATTTGGAAATATTAAAGGACACACAGAGTGGAAAAACTATTTTGTCTTGGCTTTGATGAATTAGGAGAGGTTGTGCATGGCCAAAGGGCTATCATGAATATGAAGCATGCTTATGCCCTTCATATGGAAATTTTGAGCTTAAAAATAGCCACTAAAACATGGGCGAATTCGAAAAGCCTGTAAGTGATAGCCAAAGTCAAATAGCACAAAGTCATTATAGTTCAATTGTGGTTGCCAACAAGGGCGCCATTTAGCCAAACAGACCATTTGAACACACAGCCTAAATATAAGGTTTTAATTAGGCTTGTAAAATTGCACTCAAGCTTATTTTTGATAATGCAGGGAGAAAACAACAGGCCTGTGCCTTATCTCCTTAATGTGTGTCTTGAACTTGGGACAGAAGCACGTATTAATTGTAAATATTACAAGAAACTACAATCAATCTGACTCCATAAAATTAGTAAATTGGCCTTGAATGTTTCCAAGTAGTTTACCAGCTAATAGCACACGAGTGAAATGGCATAGGAGAACAGAGGTATATGAACTGGTGGAATAGTGGATGGTTTATTTAACAGTAAGCCATAAACTCAAATATATCAATCGTTAAACTGAATGCAAGTCATAATTAAGCTAGAGAATGTAATTCCAGGGAATTACAAGTGCATACTGTAGTTGCTTAATGTGGACTCACATTAAGCAACTAATATGCATAATAATATTAGTATGATAAGTTGTTAGTAGGATAGTTATGGTAGTGGCTATGGTAGCTGTAGTGGTTGCTATGCTGGATGTTAGCTGAGACATGTTGCTGGGTTGCTAGGCTGTTGCTAGGGGAATTGTGGTAGTTACTATAGTAACTGAAGTGGTTGACATCCTGGTTGCTATGGTAATCATGCTGGTTGCTATGTTGGTTACTAGGTTGTCATTGTTGAAGTGGTTGCTAGGCTGGTGCTAGGGTACTTGAGGTACATACAAAACAGCTGACGGAAGTTGTAGTTGATGACAACTGACAGTTGGAATGGCTGAACAGTTTAGTAATTGAGTAGCTTATATACTTTAATTATTTAATAGTAAATCATTGTGGTGAGGACTATTATTTTGAAACAGTACTAGGCAGAGGGAACAGTTGGCTGGAGTCATAGCTGACAACAACTGACAGTTGGAATGGCTGAACAGTTAAATAGTTGAATAGTTTAAATAGTTAATTAACTAGTTAATTAAATAGTGAATTATTAAAGTGAGGACTTTTATTTTGAAACAGTTGTAGGTAGAGGAAAGAGTTGAAGGAAGTCATAGTTGATGACAACTAACAGTTTGAATGGCTAAACAGCTCAATAGTTTAAATAGTTATAATGTTTAATAGCGAATAGATATTGCAGCGAGGACCTCCAGTTTGAAATAGTTGTGGCCAGAGCACAGTTTGTGGGAGGCATAGTGTGGTGGACTCACCGAGAGGTCAGTAATGTTTGCTGATATGCTGACACAAAATCCGCTACAAACTGTATGGTTTCCAACAGGCTTTTGACCATTCATTCTCAATTTTGGACCTATTTTTTCAAACTCCTCACACCCGTATTCTTCCGCCTAAGAGTTTGAAGCAATACAAGTAATGATTGAAGTCATACTTTACAATGATTTTTGTGTCAGCATATCAGAGAACATTACTGACCACTGGGTGAGTTCCATGCCTTTACAAATGAATGTTTTATGCATTTTAGAAAAGATTGAAGCTGTGCACTTATGCAGCCATTCTGTGGGGGGTGGGGGGGTGCTACAGCAACAACCGAAAATTCTTGGAACAGAAGGATTCATCAGAATTTTTATCTAAACCATTGTATTTCATCATAAATGATCAGCAGTGTTTGGCAAGCAACTTTAGAAAATTTAGTTAACTAAGCTTCCAGTTACTCCACATCAGATGAAGCTTCACGACACTAAAGCCAAAATGTAGCAAGCTCAGCTACAAAAAATGGCAGACCTAATTTAACTAACTAACATGTGAAGGTACTTTTTTTCATTTACAAAAAAGGCCTAAAATGATAGATAATAGATAAAATTATTCAACCTTCTGCTAAGATTCTATGGTCTTTCCAACAGACATACAACAGGCATTATGGCGTGTGTCACGCAACAAATGCACCACATTATTGTAAAGATCTGATCTTCCATGCATGGCTTACATTTGCTGCTGTGAGCTAATGCTCTGAAAGTTTAGCTAATGGGACAGCTACCACACTACATGGCCAAAAAATTAAGTAAATGAATGACAAGCTATCAAATTCGGAAAATGGCCTTGCTACAGCCACGCTACTTAGAAAAGTTAAACTAGTAGCTTCGCTACTTGTAGTGAAGCTACTGCCTAACATGAGAAAACAAGGCTTTACGTGTAAAAAAATTAACTTGTCCTTTAAATAGTTTAAATACTTCATTATTTAATAGTAAATCATTTCAGTGATGACTTTTATTTTGAAAAAGTTGTATGCAGAGCAAACAGTTGGATGGAGGCATAGTTGATGACAACTGACAGTCGAACAGTTAAATAGCTGAATAGTTTAAACCAGTTATGTCATAGTGGCCAATGTTAAGTCTTTGGGGAACTTTTTAATTAATATCTCAAAATGTATAAATGGTACAAAAATGAATGATCTATGTAACAGTGTTTGAATGAAGTTTCTATGTGATTTAAGCTGCATTAATCGTTGAAAATGGCAAACTGGTTAGAAAAATAATACTTTGAAGAACAGTACAGTGCATTTTCATGCACAGCAATAAGATGATTTCGGAGAACAGTAGAGTGCATTTTCATATGCTCTAATAAAACATAAACAATGAGATAACCAGATAACCCAAAACAGGAACAAACCAAAAAAATAAAGAAATAAAACAAACCTGAGAGAGAGAAGGGCCGGAGAGAAAGATAGCCTCCCAGCAACAGTGAGAGAGTAAAGAGAGAGAGGTAGACTCAAGAGAAGAGCCAAGAGTAGAGAGCAGGGGTTGCATAGAGGTAGAGCAAAGAGAGTAGAGACCTGAACAATGGAGGAAATGTCTCTTATCTCCCACTCGGCCCATTGGCACAAGCCAATGATGCCTTAAAGGGATACTTCACCATTTTGGCCAATTTATTCATTTTCCACTTCCCCTAGAGTTAAACAATTGAGTTTTATCTTTCTTCAATTCAAGTTATTTCATTCAATTGTATTTATACAGCATCTTTTGCAATAGTATTGTCTCATGGAGGGGGTAACAATAACAGTCCATTTGACAGCACCTTTGTAAGGGGGGATCAGTCACAAAGCCTCAGGGAAGGGGAGTCGGTCCTGGCAAGGGCCTCTAGGATGGAGAGTTGGTCCCGGCATGAGCCTCCCCTAGTGTTGGTTGCAGTCCAGGAGGGGAAGGTGACAGGAGTCCGCCAGAATGAGGCAGAGATGACATTCAGCAGAAATGATTTCCATAAGTCTTAGTACACCTTGTAACTACAAACCAAAGGATTCAATGATATATGGTAACCTGAAGCTAAAAACACTACCATCAGGCTGAGTCAATGGCTGGATGAACTAAATTAAGGTAAAACTCAATTGTTTAACTCTAGAGGAGGTGGAAAATGAGCAAATGGCTAAATCAGTGGCATATCCCTTTAACTAGCCTATACCAGTGAATTGTGTGAAGTCAAACTAATATGTGTATAACTATGTATTTTAGATTGCCATAAAACTATGATCAGGATGATGCCCATATTCCAGGAATCAGTTCAAGACCAGACATGACAATTTTACATTCAGCCAATACATTTATAGATAACAGGTGAATCATAGGTAACCACAGCCAGACTTCCTTTTGGTCAGGTGGGGGTCAAGACCTCAAGTTGCTGCTTAATGGTAATTAGGCCAGCTTTGGCCTTCTATGGCTCCAGGCCTCACACAGGCCAGGAGAAAATGTGAATTTCATTATGTTTTACCTTACAGATTGGCCCTTTGACCAATGGAATGAGGATATTTTGAAATCCATAAGGTCAACTATATGCATTCGGAAAGGTCTCACTGTCAGTCAGTGCTCTTTATGTCAATTACTGGGTGGTCAGGACCTTCTGACTTCATTAATGGCCGTTGGAGACATCTCAGACCGTCTTTTGTCTTGGTTAATTGGTGTGAATAATTGGCCCTTTTGGCACAAAGAGACCTGGGGAGACTGCGAGAAATCTTGCAAGCACATACAAACAGCTGGAATCTTCACAACAGAGTTGGAGAAACTTTAGCATAGCAGGATTAACAGTGTATATGGCAACAGTCTTTTTATTAAATTTACATTGAAAAGGAAAAAGGAGACAATAAAGGAAAGTAAATAATTCAAGTAAAAGAACTAAATGTAAATAACCAATTAAAGGAAATATAAATGTGATTTTGCAAAGAACATTTAACCAGAACCGGTAATATACATCTTGATGTAGGTTCAAAACTTATTTAGCTAACTACATAATGTGAAAACAGCCCAGCAGCTGGGTTGAGGTTTTAGCAGTTACAGAACAATTTTTTTTGTTTTCCTCAGAGGTTAAGCGTGCGAAAAACGGCCCAGTGAAACTCACTATCTATGACTAGAACTTTGAGACCCAAAGCATGTCAGACCCCTTACTCAGAACAAAGTATCTCAGAAAGGAAGGTCATATTACAGAATCAAGATTATATTTTTTACTGTCCTCCCAGCACTTCAACAAGAACTATAGAATGTGTACTTTCTCACATTTAAGGCAAACGTTTAAAGTCTGTCTATGTGCATGAGAGTAGGGGAATGCAACAGTGACCCAACGGTTTCACACAGTAATTCTGTCTCTGAACACCCAGGAAAGCACATACATCTGTTAGCTAATAGGACAAGTTTACTACCAGCATCTGTACAGTCTAGTTGCTTAAGCAAATACCACATACAGAGTCTATGTGCTATAATAAACAGCAGCATACCACTAACACATTGCCTTTAGCTTTTTATGTGGCTCGAGAGAACAAAATAGGTGTGTTTCTTACCTAACCTGACAGTTAAAATAATGCTAATCATTCCATTGAATTGCCGTGCATGAGAGCACACCACAAACTGGTCTGGAAGTGTTACTTGTAACACACCTAGAACAATAGATGAGCCTGTCGAGGCATTAGAATTGCTGGGAGACAAGCACAAATTAGATGTAAGTTAAGAATTTACCAAAAAGTCTAATAATTTGTGACCTCTCATTTACAACAACCTTTTTGACCATGATTAGAATCCTGTCTAGTCCATTGTCAGTGTCCACATAACCAGCTTCAGATTAGCTAAACTTGGTGCCTGCCTCCCAGACATTAAAATCTGTATGCCTAATAATTTCTAATGTTTAAACTCAAAAAAAACTGAAGTGATCATGATAGGCCCTAAACAGCTGAATAGTGTTTTAACTCACCACCAAAACCTTGGGATCATCATTGGCCAGGACCTCTATCTGAATAGTCATGTAAAACATATATCCTTTGAGGATGTGGAAAATACACCCATTTGTTAACTTCAGGCTTGATTACTGTAATGCCCAGTTTTCTGGGTGTAGTAATATGTGTATTAAAAACCTGCGGTGGTGGCGCAGGTGGTAGGGGTGCTGTTCGGCAACCGAAGGGTTGCAGGTTCAAGCTCCTCTCTGCCTGACCCCATCAAAGTGTCCTTGAGCAAGATACTGAACCCCAAATTGCTCCCGGTGGCAGGTTGGCACCTTGCATGGCTGCCTCCGCCACCGGTGTGTGAATGCATGTGTGTGAATGGGTGAATGTGAGGCATATTCTGTAAAGCGCTTTGAGTACTCGTAGGAGTAGAAAAGCGCTATATAAATGCAGTCCATTTACAGCTAATACAAAATACAGTGGCCCGAACACTCAATAGGACTCAAAAATATGAACATATATCCTATCCTTGCTTCCTTACACTGGCTTCCTGTTAAAAGTCAAATCGATTTTAAAATACTTCTCCTAACCTATAAAGCCCCCAATGGCCTTGCTCCAACATATGGTAAAGACTTACTTGCCCCTTCAGACCCTGCGAGACCCCTAAGATCCCAGAATGCTGATCTCCTTTTAATCCCAAGAATATCAAAATCTACGACAGGAGGAAGAGCATTTTGGTACCATGAGCTCAACCCCACATTCGACAAGCGGACACTCTCAATACCTTTAAGTCTAGACTTAAAACCTTTACTCTTTACTGCTCCCCATACTTAGGGATGGTGCATGGTAAATCATCACTCCTCATTGGTCTTATTGGCAAGGACTGCCTCTACTGTTGCCCCAAGCTGCGAGGCATGGCGGTCACTGACCATCCCTGCATTAGTGTTGGGTTGCCATGCACCATACCTTAGTAATGCTGCTATAGCCTAGTGCCGCCACAAACCTCTTATGTGTCATGCCATACAGCTCTCTCTTTCTCACTCTCATTTACACACACACAAACACACACACACAGGTTCAAGTTCAAACCCCACTCCGCCTGACCCCATTGAAGTGTCCTTGAGCAAGACACTGAACCCCAAATTGCTCCTGGTGGCAGGTTGGCATCTTGCATAGCAGCCTCCGCCACCAGTGTTTGAATGTGAATGGGTAAATGTGAGGCATACGTTGTAAAGTACTTTGAGTGCTCGTAGGAGTAGCAAAGTGCTATATAAATGCTATTCTAAATGCTATGCTATAGAATCATTAAAAAGTATATCTAATGGATGTAGAATTCATAAGTTTCACTTCAGTGGCATCATGTTGGTCTAATATTTTAATCATAATTGGCATAAAAAGGTCTTAAAAGTCTTAAATTTAAGTCACT
This sequence comes from Tenualosa ilisha, assembly GCA_015244755.2. NCBI lineage: Eukaryota > Metazoa > Chordata > Actinopteri > Clupeiformes > Clupeidae > Tenualosa > Tenualosa ilisha. The sequence continues at coordinate 312,386 of PYXC01001128.1, forward strand.
GCCTCCTGAAGCTCCCCATAACCCATGCCATCTTTGGAATAGCCTACTCAAAGCTGCCACCTGTAGACTGGTAGCAGCAGAGATGCGCTATTACTACTTTTAAATCAATAACATTTAGTTTGGAGTAACTTTGGGGCAGGACAGGCCCCTGGGGCTGGATGGACCCCAGGCCCACACCCATAAAATCCATGCAAAAAACAATCCTACTTCACACCTATGCTGTAATTTCTAATGGACCTAACTTCTACTGGACTAAAATTCTCCCAACACACAATTCTTGTGACTACTAATAATTTCAGCCATTTAGCAACAATTAGGCTAGGCTTGTCCAAAAGTGGTCAAGATTCAAACAGAATTGTAATAGCCCTGCTCCCCTCCAACCTGACTCCAACCACCAGATCTTCATCCAGTCTACTAATGAGTCTAGTAATGAGTCTACTAATAACTCATTTTAGTCATCATTTTAGCCAGACAAAATGGTGCAACCCCACCCCCTCCTCTACCCATGCCTTCTCCAGCCCGGGGTCCAATTCTGGAACCCTGGCTGACCCTCTGACTTCCCAGTCAAGCTTCCATATTGCTATGATGGTGCACTAGCAGACTGCAGTTGTTTTATTCCTGTCCATTCCTGTCAACCTCACTGTGGGGATTTCCTACCATGAGTGCCTTGCCTGATCCCCTGATCCTTGGACTCCCATAGCTCCAGGACCACAATCCTAGTGCGCTGAGACAGATTGTTGCCTGGTCCTCATCCTGTCAATCCTGGTGCCTCTTACTTGTCTGTGCAGCCACCATACTGGAAAAGCCCACTCATGACATCCGTTCAAGAGATCCCCAGTCACTATCTACATCCCCTCCTCTCCTCCTCCAAGAATCCTGCACTTGTGTTCAGTCTCTTTATTCTCTGACAAGAAGAAAAAGGACTATTGGTTATCCACTGAGACCCTCTGGGGGCATAGAGGAGAGACTGGAGCACAATGATCAATCTTGCTGTCTTTTTTTTTATTTGTGCAATTTTAGATACATTGTGTTTTCATTAGAGCCCCCTAAGGGCCATTCATTGTGAACACCCCCATGGACTGAATGCTATTTAGGCACTGTAGGCCTGGTCACAGCACCCTTTGATCATCAGTTTCATTGCCTTTCCACTGTCACAGAGAACCTGAAGATGATCAACCCAGTTTGTGCATAATGTGTCAATATTCTCTGGATCCTGTGATCATAATGACCAATTCAACTCCAATTCACACATTGACTTATGGTAATTATGTCAATGAGTGACTCATATGGCCTATTGTCACATGGTGAGAGGTGTGGTCTACCGCTCACAGATACACCCACAGTCCAGAGATAAATCTCCTGGTCTTCCCGGCACCAGAACTGAAAAGAACTGAAGCCTTTTGGATGACAAGTGAAATATCTTCAAGCTGCAAAAAGAAGTCCAGTTGCATATAATTGAATACTTAGACTACCATAACCTCGATGAATGAGAATCTCCACAGACATAACATACTAATGTTTGGTCTTTAATTGACCCTACACCAGTCAGATTATGGTTTAATTTCAATCTGAACTATGTGCTATAGTGTTATAGTTTAACTAGTCTCTTTGTACCGTCTGCTAGACTACAGGTTAGTTGTGGTTTCTTAGGGTTTTAAGGGGGTCAATGCTGAATGCATAGCAATGGATCTGAGAGTACAAAAAACCAACACTCAAGGTTTTAGGTCTCTTCTATTCTCTCTCTCTCTCTCTCTCTATATATATATATATATATATATTTCTTTTTATCTCCTCTATTGCTCTACATTATTCATCTCCCACCTGGTTCTATTTTATAGCATGCATTTAGGTTTTATATAACATGTTGTGTACTAAATATCTGTAACATTTAAGCTACTGTCTAATGTATCAATAAGCTGCCATTCATTTATCTTAGTCTAACTACTTGTATACCATGCCATAACATTAGATTTTCCTGTAGGTAATGTAACCAAAAACTGAGCCAGATTATTTGTGTTCTTTATAACATCTACCATCTAATGCATTCTACTGCCCTATAAAGTTCTAAAACGTGTAAACTTTCCAGTTAGATCTTTTCCATCGTTGGTATCATTTTGGCTGCCCTTACAGACAGAAGTCTGTACACTGAAACTGGGAAATATTGGCCGCAGGTTGAACCAGTTGAACGCACAGCAATAGGCTCTCAGTTGTCATAATACTGGGTGTGTAACACATTAGTTTTGACATCACTAATTTATTTTAAGTGTCATCAATCATTTATTTGTAGTATATCAATGACTGATTCACTTGAGTTAAGTTTGTTTTGGGATGCATTGCCTTTATTGTCAAAGGAAAGTGGCGGAAATAAGAAGTTTCCCACATCTTGCACCATGCCTGTCATGTGTCAATGCCCCGCAGTTTGAGAAATGTTGTACTACACACTTTCAGCATGTCAGACATGATATTGCTTTCTGTTCTTCTGGCAGTGAGATCAGCGAAGTCAACAAAGGCAGGAAAATCCTGGAGAAGATGGGATGGAAAAGAGGGGAGGGACTCGGAAAGGATGGCGCTGGGATGAAAGATCCTGTGAGTATGATGAGTGAGTGATTAAGTGTGTGAAGGAAGGATGGAGGGAATTTGATTGAAGTTTTGAGTTTTTTCCTGGTGTTGTCAGATTGTGTAACGCTTATTCTGTTATGCTATTGATTGGTCACTGTGAGAAATTTGTTACATAAAGAACAAAGATTCCTGTGTATCAGAAATTCAGCCCAGTTAAAGGACAATCAATCCATAGCCCTGTTCCAGGTCACCGTGTGATGTCTGTAGGAAAAAGAACAAGAAAATGTGATACAACATAGACCGTATAATGAACAGTCGGCAAATGTTGGGCACAATATTGGGCGTAGGACAATGACTTTCATTTACTAAATGATTGTACGTAAATCGTGCGAAAACTGCGTAAACTCATTCCATCGCAAAACTTGGTGAGCTACAGTATTCAAATCAGGAGATGGTGTATGCACAATTTCAAGGTAGGGGATTGCAGCACAGTGTAGCAGTCTTGTCCGAGAACTGTGAAGAGATGAGTTATATTCATGTAATATAGCCTATATTGGACAAAACTACTTCTGCGCATTTACCACCTTTTCCTGAAAGTATCCTTTTATTATTGATGATAGTCCTTTATGCAGCCAGTATTGCTCTACCTGGTATGTCTCTACCACATGGCTGAGTCTATCCCCTCTCTCCTAAAGTGACACGTGCCATGGAAGACTGCTTTGCAGGGGTCCTACAGCAGAGTATTATTCGTCCCTCCACCCCTCCTCTCCTCCTCCAAGAATCCTGCACTGGTGTTCAGTCTCATTATTCTAAAATTTAATACAACATAGGCCGTATAATATCAGTCGGTGAATGTTAACAGAATTGGGCAGAGGACAATTACTAAATGATCGTACGTAAATCGTACAAAAACTGCGTAAACTCATTCCATCGCAAAACTTCGTGAGCTAGAGTATTCAAATCCACATCAAGTCAGGAGATGGTGTATGCACGATTTCAAGGTAGGGGATTGCAGCACAGTGCAGCATTCTTGTCCGAGAACTGTGAAGAGATGAGTTATATTCATGTAATATAGCCTATATTGGACAAAACTACTTCTGCGCATTTACCACCTTTTCCTGAAAGTATCCTTTTATTATTTGGAAGACTACTTTGCAGGGGTCCCACAGCAGAGTATTTTTCGTCCCTCCACCCCTCCTCTCCTCCTCCAAGAATCCTGCACTGGTGTTCAGTCTCATTATTCTAAAATTGAATACAACATAGACCGTATAATAAACAGTCGGTGAATGTTAACAGAATTGGGCAGAGGACAATTACTAAATGATCATACGTAAATCGTACGAAAACTGCGTAAACTCATTCCATCGCAAAACTTGGTGAGCTAGAGTATTCAAATCCACATCAAGTCAGGAGATGGTGTATGCACGATTTCAAGGTAGGGGATTGCAGCACAGTGCACCATTCTTATCCGAGAACTGTGAAGAGATGAGTTATATTAATGTAATATAGCCTATATTGGACAAAACTACTTCTGCGCATTTACCACCTTTTCCTGAAAGTATCCTTTTATTATTGATAATAGTCCTTTATGCAGCCAGTATTGCACTACAGATAATTGTAATAAAAATGCGCATGTGTCGTGTATTTTTTCTAAGGACAAATGACTGTGTTGTGATTTGACAGTGAAATCATTTGGCACTGTAGGGCTTTATCAGCAATTCACATGTGAGAAATAAAGTTATATAGCCTTCACTTTCGCATCCTCTTTTAAGTTTTCCTGTCAAAACCAATTGGCTCAGCTGGAGTTGCGTGTCACTGAACTATTACTTATTTTGGACTTATGTTTATCGAAAATTCCAAGGGTGAGGCCTGTAAATTAAGAATATGTATGGGTGTGACATTTAAATTATGCTTGTTTCACCAGCCGCAACACCAGTTCTTAATAACGCTGATATTTGCGAAACAGTTTCATAAATCACACTTGAGCATTAGTTGATAGTTCCTGATGATTCCTGATGGATCCAGACATAGTGTTAAACTCAAGGAGTGAGATGGGTCGTGAGGGGTAACAATAAGGGTCTATTTGACAGTGCCATTGTGACACTATTTAGACACTATTTTTTCAAGTATTTTTGATAAAAATGGGAGGTTAGATCTGGGTTGGTAATTAGCAAGGACATCAGGATCAAGGTTAGTTTTTTTTACTAGAATGTGTAATAACAGATGTCTTGAAAGATTTTGGAACAAGCCCAGCTATGAGAGAGTCATTTATAATTTTAAGAATCGTCTCAGCCAATAGAGGGAGAGCAGCCTTAAGAGGATCTTTTGGGATAGGATTCAGTAAGCATGTGGAGACTTTAGCTGAGGAGATCAAAGACGTAATTTCTGATATATTGGTGGGTGTGAATGACTCAAGGTATGCTACATGTTGACTAGAGCTAGCTGTAACCATTACATGTGGTCCAACTGAATTTGATGTTACAAGGGAGTTGTTTATTTTAAGTCTAATAGATTCAATTTTGTCATTAAAAAAGTCCATGAAGTCATTGCTGCTTAGAGTTAGATGGAATATAGTGTTAAAAAGGAATTTTGGATTATTTTTATTGTTGTGTATAAGTGAGGAATAATATGCTGATTTGGCATTGTGAAATGCTGTCTTGTACTCTTTTAAGCGAACTTTCCAAGCAAGGCGAAACAAGTTCAGTGGCATACTATTTCCTTTCAAGTCTACGCGCAGCTTGTTTCAGTGAGCGAATCTGTGTGGTATATTATGGGGCAATTTTTTCTTGGTTTCTAGTTTTCTTTTTAAGTGGTACAATGGTGTTGAATGTGGAGTGTAGTACATTCACAACACTATCAGTTAATTGATCAACTTGGGCTGGGCTTGGAGTAGAGCCTTCTAATGCAGGCTTATATTGGCTCAGTAAAGGCTCAAGGAAAGTGGGAATTTTTGCTATGAAGTCATCTGTAGTTTTGGGAGTTATGTTTCAAGTGTAGTACTAAATCGAGTTAGGTGCTACATCGTCTAATGTGATTTTTATAGTTATTAAGTAGTGGTCAGTTAGTGTAGGGTGTTGAGGTAGGGTTGTAAGCACTTCTATTTGTACTCTATGTGTTAGTACAGGATCAGTGGTGTGGTTACCTTGATGTGTAGGTGTATTTACATTTTGGCAGAAGCCACTGTGACGCGATAGTATCTTTCCTGCTTTACAGGAAGAAAAAAATATTCAGTGTCAAGTACAGTAGAAATCTCATGGTCTGTAAAGTATCATGGAGCTCCACCCCCCATTCTCTGGCTGCCAGAGATTGCCCATTACAGGGCCACATGTGGCCCACATTAGTCGCCTTCACACTGTCGGGCCAGGCTGAACCGGTGCCAGTTGGGGCTAACTAATGCAAGAGGCGGATTCAAGGTCGAAGGCAGGACTTGAGTGAAATTAAAGATGAAGAAATTAATTTAGGCTATTTAAAGCACTGCACAGGTTTATTTGATTGCATTTGTTACCAGTTGTGCAATTTAATTCAAAATGTGATAATGGCTTAATAGTGCAATTATTTTGAAAATGACTTTGCATTTCGTACACATGAAAAGTATTTAGTTGCACAAGCTATAGGCTTTTTAATTAAATATACATATGTGTAGTATGGTCCTCCAGTGTCTCATCAAATTAAAAAAAGCAGAAAAAGCATATGCTATTTAACAAACCTCTCCAAAGTAGTGGAATGCGGATAACATTACTCCTGATGATGGATAGCTTAAAATAGATTTTGAGCCTGACAGCTTTCAGTGATTAACTAGCACTATTCTTTCAGAGAGAACAACTATGTCCCGACAGTTCTAGCGAGTGCATGTGCTTCATTAATTCTCCAGAAAAAGTTGCTGGTCCAGAGATCAGCTGATGTTAGGGTCATACAACAAAGATGTACATTTTTTAAACATGCTAATGTTAGCCTAAGCTACATGATGAATTACTAGAGGTCTCTTAAAGTGATAGGCTACCTTGTGAAAAATATTTTATTTGCAACAACTTTTAATCCAGTAACCCAAAGAACATAACTTCATGGATAGTGACATCCACTTCAGGCAGCTTTGTGGGCAGGGATTAGGATAAGACAAAGGAGCTATCAACCTGACAAGTCTGAAACAAAACCTTTGTGAGGCTGGTAGCACAGGCTATTAGCCTAACCTGGCCTGGTCAGACGATGTGAAGGTGGCTTTTGTGACTGCCAGAGGTGACCCACTATTGAGCCACATTTGGTTTACAGTGGCTGCCAAAGGCTGCCCACTAACAGTCAAGATACGGTCCACACTGTGCCTGCCAGATATGGCGCACTAATGGGCCCGATGTGATTCACACAGTGGCTGCCAGAGGTGACCCACTAATGGGCCCGATGTGGTTCATACAGTAGATGCCAGAGGTTGTCCACTAGAGTGCCGTAGTTCATCGCTGTGTGATGGCCAAGTAAACTTGAAAAGTGTGGCCCACATCCTGTCTAAGCAAATTTTGTTGACTGGGTAGTTTGTGGTCCTGCAGAATACTGTACAAACCTCAGCTCCTTGATAAATAAATATTTTCTGCCAAATAAATGTTTCAACTCAATAGCACCAAAAAATAGTCCCAATCTGCTGTAGCTCCTGAGGATCTGTTTAAGTTGAAAATGTTTGGGTGCTATTTTTGTGGGGGGTACTTTTCATATTATCAGTAACTTGGAAATAGTTTAATAGTATCAAGGGAGAGAGGGATCAATTTTTTTTGATCACACAGTTCACACAAAAAGTTTATAACACAATCATAACACAACCATTTGACAAAGGAGTTTTGATCAAAACCCCACAGACATTAACAAGTGGGCACCCAAGACCAACAGGGGCAAGGAAGAACTCTCTTTTGGTAGTTATTCAAGGAAGAAACCTTAGGCAGATCCACAGCTAACCTACCTGCCAGGGGTCATGCAGGAAAAGTGCAGTCAGTAGTTACCCTAAGTCATAGACTACAATTCTGGATTAACAGCGTAGTGGCAGTCAAACATAATGTTAAAGTCAGGGAGTGAGATTGATCATGGGGGTAACATTGGATAGAGTCCTATCGGCCATCATGAGAAGGGGTCTGTCGCAGGGCCTCTAAGAAGGTTTAAGGTAAAATTTATTATCCCACCAGGGGAAATTCATGTGGTTATTGCATGTCTCACAACTAGTGCTGCCACTTACGGTTAATTTTCTAATGATTAATCTTTTGACAATTTTTTTGATTTGTTAACTAATCTAAATGACTAATTTCCAAAGTGGTTGCTATTTAATGTATGGTTCATGGCAACCAGAGGTAAGAAGTAACAAATAACATTTACTGATGTTACTGTAATTGAGTAGCTTTTGTGAGCAAATTGTATTTTTTTAAGTAGTTCTTGAAATGTGTAATTTTACTTTTAATCAAGTACATTTTGACTCAAGTATGAAATGAAGTGACATGTTTGATTGACTGGCCTTTTTGTGCTTTGCCACAAAATTATGCTAAACAAACAAAACTCACACACCTGCGTAGAGGTAGGCCTACCCTACTGACTTTCATTTTGAAACAAATGCATGGAGTTGGAATTGTAGCATTTGTCCAAAATCAAATCTCTTAAAGTGACAGTAGACAATTATCTAATACCGTGTCCAATACAGCAGCATTTATTTCCATGTGTGTGACAGAAGCATAGAGTTATTTTAAACATTTTGTACATTCTTGTATTATGTGGGCTATAGTAAATCCTCAAATTCCATAGACTAATACAAATGCATATATTCATACAAATAGCCTACTTGGCATTTAATTGGTGTTATGGCTGTCATCAAAAAATGCAAATGATCTATGAATTAGCTAAACATAACATAATTTCAGTTGAAAAAGGAATACAATCTGTAAAGCCTGTAAAGCATAAAGTCAGCCCAAGGAAATTATGATTTTAGGCAGTCTGCTATATCATATTTACTAGTCTAGTAGGCTTTGAAATTAGGCTTCATCTGGTCCAGGCTAAGCCCAGGTTGCACTTGAAGGCTAGAAATGCCCCTGAAATTAGTTGGATGATGGCTGGTGCTGAGCAAGAGATAGAGGTCATGGAGGAGACACTGAAATCCTGTGGAAGAGATTAATCAGAAAGCAAAGAAATTCCTTGGCCACATCTCAGCCAGTTTTTCGAAAACAAAGTTAGCACATCATACTACCTGAAAGGTCCTAATTATCAGGCTGTGTGGACTAAAAGTTGATTAAAAACAAGTGCTGGATTTGGATTCATGACTCACTAACTCATTCAGGATTTGTGAATCCTTTTTTACATCAAGTAATTGAAAGTAACTAAGTGACTTTTACTCAAAGTAAATTTCAAGTAGAGTAGAGAGTTGAGATGGGTAGTTTTACTTATTTAAGCAAAGTAAAGTTACTTTTACCTAATTACAAGTTTTCAGCACTTTTTCCACCTCTGATGGAAACCCAAAACTACTGCAGGGATGGTCAGTGGCCACGATGCTGGGGTCATCTCAGTGAAATGTGGGCTTCAGTTACCACCAACCATAGCCATATAGAGCTATTGAAGGCTCTGCCACCAACTAAGCATCATCCACTTCTGAGGAACGAATTATGGCATAAAAGACTCGCCACCTACATTTCTGCCCTCATTCTCTCTACTGTGAAAAAAATATGTGTGCGCCAAGTAGTAGACCATGCATGTAGTTTTGCCCCCATGAAGATGAACAAATAAATTTCGTTTGATTAAGTAAAGTTTGTTTGTTTTACAGAATACATGCACTGGGCTAATGTCATGCATGTACACAGAAGAGTTGAGAAATAGAGTCAACAAGAGTGAGGGAGAGAAATCTCTTTCTTATCATGGACCATGCATGTGTGTTCTCTCATTGCACGTTCAGCTGAGAGAGATATAGTCTTATTTTTGTGCTCTGTGGATCTGGTTTAGTTTCCAAGAGCTACCACGCTTTAAGATTTAAAAATCTACAGAGTGTATGAATTTGAATACTCTTGTAACTAAAGTGTTGTCAAAAATGTATTAAAAGTAGAGTAAAAAGAAGATTACTTCCTGAAATATGTACTTGAGTAAGAGTAAGATTACAGCCAAGAAAAAAGGAATACGAAGAGGCAAGTCAAGTTTATTTATATAGTGCATTTAATACACAGAGGCAGTTCAATGTGCTTTACATAGATAAAGGCAAAGAACAGTAAATAATAGGACATAAAATTACATTAAATGATTGAAGAAAATTTATAAAAGAGCTTTTATAAAAGAGCTGACGGATGTTGAATGAGAGCACAAGAAAAAAGTCCAAACCACGGTAGATTTGAAGCGAAGGGGGGGTGCAGCTGGGATGTAAGTACTTGGGTCGGGGTGGGGTGTTCAAAAATCATGTGGTCATTCACCGCTGTGTACCCCTGTCCCACAGACAACCTATGGCAACTACACTCTTTCATGTTGGGTGTGAAGGAAACCAAGGAGCACCACTTTGCTGAAGCCTGCGCTAACCAGATGCATCAGCTGCTTTCACTGATCATTGTTGTGGAGCCAAAAGAAATTTAGCAGCGCTAGCTGCTGAATTCTGCGACTTTACCGTTATTTCTAGTTTAATGTAGTTGATGGTGTGGGTGGTTGTCATTCTGGTTAAATCCACTGCCTTTTAGTCTCATCGTGGGCTTGCTTAATATTTGTTTCAGACAGCTGGATTTTTCAATTCAATTCAGTTTTATTTATACAGTGCCTTTTACAATAGTATTGTCTCTTGGCGCTTCACAGAAGGAGCACCCAGGAGCAACAGGGGCAAGGAAAAACTCCCTTATATTCGTTTAATCTAGAAAGAAACCTTGGGCAGATCCACGACTCAAGGGGCTAACCCAACTGCCATGGGTCATGCAGAAAAATTACAATCAGTAGTAACCATGACAGACTACAAGTTGCCTATGGTTTTAGCTAAGGTTCATAATAGTTCATAATAGAGTATTATCCCACTTTATATTACATGGTAGTCAGTCATAGGTGGTAATCAGTAATTATGGCTGGACAATGTAGCAGCGGCCAGACATACTCAAAGGAGTGAGATGGGTCATGGGGGTAACAATAAGGGTCCATTTGACAGTGCCATTGTGAGGAGGGGTCAATCACAAAGCCTCAAGGAAGTGGAGTTGGGCCTAGCATGGGCGTCCAGGAAGGGCCTCTATGATGGAGAGTCGGTCCTGACATGGGCCTCCCGTAGTGTTGGTTGTAGTCCACTCAGGAAGGGAGGTTGAGAGGAGTCTGCCAGAATGAGGCAGGGATGACACTCAGCAGAGATAATATAAAATTTTTGTATATTGATTGTCATTATGATCTGAGTTTTCTCATATCCAGTCATTCTTGCTTTGTTTTGTAGATCCAACTACAGGTCTGGAAGGCTCAGTCTGGATTTGGCTCCTGTATGCCCATGACTGTGGATAATGCACCTTTGTCCACAACCAAGACCCATGAAAAGTGGAGGAAAGCCCAGGAGCGCTTTAGTGAAGCCTGTCAACCTCCCCCTCCCCCTCCACCTCTGACTTGTAGTACAGTTAAAGGCAAGTCATTTCAGACCTGGGTAAAAGGGGAGTCCACAGACTGACTGCAGAATATGATTGTAGTGTCTTGTATGCACAAGTTAATTAATTTATAATAAAATTTGCTTCAACATAGTCTGGAGTCTACTGTGGTACCTTAAAAATGCTTGCATGATGATGTGGCTTCTTATCCTTTGATTTGTGAAAGATACAGTATCTCTGTGGGGAAGTCGAACTCTGGTCAATTTCAACACATAACTCTGTTGTTTATGGTTAATGAATGATGTCAGTAGCGAGAAAAACAAAAAAAATCTGTTTTCCAAACACTGACTTAGGTTCCTGCTAGAGTTTGCACATGGCTATGCAATGTGACAAGTTGCACAGTGTAGGTGAATTTGTTCAGTGGTCTTTGGAGTGGCTAAGTCTAAATACCAAGGTAGTGATTGAAGTTTAGAAGGACAGAAGTTCTCAACATTTTCAGGTTATGTTGGCCACCACAGAAAATGCTATGTATATTCCAACATGCAAGAAATTGCACTTAACCATGCTTTACTGCAGTAATTCAAACACTTCAGACATTAATATTATTGTATAATATTATTGCATGTAGCAGAAACTTTTGTCTCATTAATATTTTATCAATGGACAAAACACAGTACAGGTTTGGTAGTTTCTGAAGGTTTAAAAGGGTTTATAAAGCATGATTTTAATTACTGCATTTAGCTTGATCAGGTTGTAAAATGGTTGGGTCAGGCCAGCTTCAAGGGTAATCGTAGTATTTTAAGTAGCTGATTTACAACATGGGGAGGCCTACATGTACTCGAAGTAAGAGGTAGACAATTAAGAGTTAAAATTTTAATTTATTTAGGCTACATACGTGATCTAACTAATGTACACATGGACAGATGTTATTTGACTAACTTTAATGAGCATCTACTACATACTGCATACAGAATTGCTCACCGTTTTTCAGTATGCATTTTTCTGATGTAAATATGAATATGAGAATATGAATATGAAATCTGAAAATTTGCTGTAGGCCTATTCAACTGTAGCCTACAGGTTATAAAAAATAATACTATGCTTGCCTATGTTCGGTCACATTGGCTGGAAATGCCCAAAAGAACAATTTTTATGAAAACAAAACACCACACGAAAAACACCATTATCATTATCATAATTATGAAACTGGCAGTAGATAGACTGATATACAGCCCAGTGCAACTGCAACCCCCATAATCCAAAGCACTAGTAAGTCTGATACCTCCAGGAGATCTATATAGTGTGAACAGAAACAAAACTAAGGCCTCTTTAGCTGAAGCAGAGCAGAAAGAGGCCTGAATCCTCTTTCAAATAAATAGAACACAAACAAAACTGAGATCATTTTGTTGAGTTCACTTTTTTGTCCACTTTTAGAGGACCGAATTCGGTTCACTTAAAGGGTACTATATGGGAAAACACCCTAAGTGGACAGCAGTAAAGGTGGGTTAGAACATTGCTAAGTTCAAACGAAGTCCAAGAATGGTTTCAAAGAATCTCAAAGAGTGATTCGTTGGTACCATAAATTATTATAGATATTACAGTGCAAGGTCCCTGATATCCAGTCCGCAGGGCTTCTCATGATATCAGTTACTTCTGGGCCAAGTTGAGTCTTTTCAATCCATACTCTGTCTATCTCGACTCTCCTTTGGCATATCTCAAGTCATGTGACACGAATGCCAGTTTTTGATTTGTTTACAGTATGTATGGCTCTGACTACACTTGCCTGGTAAATTTATTAAACATAAATCATTTTTCCCAATATATGATTGAGACTGCCAACAAACAAAATGAGTTAAGGAAAAATGTATTTAGCTCATATGAAAAAAAAAACAACTCCTCTACTGCAGTTTTTCAATATTCTCAAAAAAGCTGATAGCAGCCTTTGGCCCACGTCTATATCCTCCAAGAAAGGATGCACTGTTAACTGGTGCAAAAGTGTTGATTTGCTCATTGTTTCAAGATGACAGCCTTACCAATGCGCTCTCTAGCGTTTTCTTTGTATTTCTTATTATGTACGTCTGGTTCATTGGACCTGATAACATTCACTTCAGCAGAACTACTTACCATTAGGCACTCCAAGGTGCATTGTTTTTCTTAGTGGAAGCAGCCACCAGCGTCTTGGTATCTGGTCTGTTTGGCAAGAGTTGCATGGTTTTAGTAATGTCACCCCAGACAGCAAGAAACTTGCTCTGGTCTGGTGGCATTTTGTCTGTCGGTTCTCCAGTCGCACGACTTTCGTTTTCGGTTTCGTCCTCGGAAAAGGCTGCTGCTACCAGTGTTATGCTTTTTGTGCACACTCAGTGTATTTTTTGTCTTTCAGAGTGGAAACTTCAGTAAGGTAAACCACACTTCGTCGAACTTTCTTTGAAAAAGTTTGTTCGTCAGTGTACGTCAGTGTGAGTTTTGCTTTATGCTGACTAAACATAAGTATGTTTTTAAAACTTAGGAGAGTTGCTAATATTAGCTTGTTAGCAAGTTAACAACAATTGTCAGCAGTGTTAGTTAGCTAGGTTTGCGTTATCTACGGTGGGCCTGAAGTGCAAAATACAGCAAAATAAATAAATAAATAAAAATACTGCAAATAAAAATCACAATTACAAATCTCATTGCACAACAACAAATCCTGAGACAAATTACCAAGTAAGGAATTACAATGACAAATCACGGAACACAATTACATTAACCTCACAATTACATTAACTACATTAATGTCTTTGCTTAAAATGAAACATATCTGATAGGACAAGCAATCTGCCTATCTACCACTATCATCTGTGTTCAGTGCACAGTGTTTTAAATTAAATTCTCTGCTGGTGAAAGGAAGGCAGAGAAAGAGAGGGGGAATTGAGCATAGTGACTCACTGAATAAAGCTGCAACTTCTTGTACGGAAGCTGGATTTATTTGTGTGTTGCTATCAACCTACAACGGTAACACTTTATAATAAGGTGCCACAATAAATAGCAAAGTAGTCATTACCTAATAGTTTGTTAACTATTACCAATGTGTCTATTTGGCATAAGTTAATAGTTTTAATTAGTATTAATTATTATATATATATAAACTGTATTTTACTAAATTAAGACACTACAAGAATCTGTTATCTAATATAGAGTTGATGTTTGTTAATACTTGCAAATGTATATTTTTGCCCTAACTAAAGTTACCTTGACATTAACTCAGTATTACATTTGTGTTCATGAACTTACTACATGGTTAAATATTCATTTTACAAGCTTAATAGTAAATCTATTAACATATACATTAAATATTTTTTTTACTTTTCTTAATGTTTTTCTAGTAAACAGAATCTGTAGAACCATTCTTCATTAGAGCCTTATAATAAAATTGGAACAGTAATTATAAATAATTTACAAATATTTGTTGTAGTATTTAGTTACACTTAACATTTGTGCTGTTACCAAATATGTTACAATGGGTAACAATGATATACACAATGTTAGGAGGGAAAAAAGCAACAACTTTATTTTGGATATTTAATACTGAGAGACTGCATGGTTGTCTGTGTGTGCCAGAATGTGTGTGCCATCTATAGGCTAGCTGACAGCCAGCTAAACTGACTGATCAGTGCTATGTTCTGAGTCAAGTTTCATTAACTCTTTCTAAATGTCATATCCACTATTGCATCCACGTTGCATTTCAAATGTCTTCAACCTAAAACTGCTCCATAAGATTAACTTAAGGCTATGTTGACAAAAGCACATTCATTCTGTTATGCCTGATGCTAATTTTATACATGGCCTTGGACTTAGCAATAGCATATTCATAGCAGTACCATCTACGGACGTTTCTAGTTACTCGAACTGAAAAAAAAACACCAGCGCCTGGTAGTTTTGCCTTTGATCAAAAATGCGATGTCATTTGATTAGCGCTTCAGTATGCCAACATATCTCAGTATAAGTCAGGGGCACAAAAAAGAAAAGAGAAAAACAGAAGAGCAAGCCAGGAGCCTTAGGTATTCACTGAATAGATATTTTAAAAAAGGTTCTTCTGATGATTCAGGTACTAGCAAAGGCAGGGCAGAGCAATGTAAGACATAGCGCAGCCAATGTTTTCCAGCCCCGTAAAGTAACCCAATCCAGCTGGGCTCAAAATAAGTACCAACCAAGTCACACCATTCTGTTAATACAAATGAGGCGGTAACAGTCACACTGAACACCTTTATTATTGTTAAATAGACTGGGCATTAAATCATTTGATAACCACAACGGCTTAAAAACAATGTGTTTCACATATCTGACCAATGCTAAGAATATGTACATTAGCAGCCAAAGTCGCCTGCAATTCTGATGTTTCAGGCTAACCATGCTGCATTTGCTTGTAGCATGTAAGCTCCGATTAGCTTCCTGACAGGCAAGTATACCAGTGGAACACAGCTTTCCAGTTGTCCTTATTTGTTAAAAATAAGCTCATATGGACATGTTTGAGTGTGAAAATTGGTGGGCATTCAGTATTTTGTCTGTGAGGGGTGGCATTCACAGTATTTTGTGCCATTGTTAGAGGGGTCAGTGACAAAGCCTCAGGGAAAAGGAGTTGGTCCTGCCATGTGCGTCCAGGAAGGGCCTCTATGATGGAGAGTCGGTCCTGGCACGGGCCTTCCGTAGTGTTGGTTGCAGTCCACTCAGGAGGGGAGGGTGAGAGGAGTCCGCCAGAAGGAGGCAGGGATGACACTCAGCAGAGATGATTGTGGACAGAGAAAGCAAATGAATTAGGCCAGGCTCACACATCAGTGAGCGAATGTGTCATTTGTGCACACATATATGTATATATGTAGATATGTCAAAGCGCTGCTGAGATATGGTTCACTTCCTGTTTGGTAGCTTTGCTGTCGAATTTGATTGGCTGTAGCGGGCGCAATTTAACATCAGCAACATCTTGGCATCATGTATGCCAAATTTCACATGAATATGACATACAATCTTCGAGGAGTACATTAAAGTTGACCACGTGTCCAAACGCACAAAATCCCAATTACCTCACTTCCTGTTACGTGTGGCTACAACACATCAAAAATCCCTTCGCAATTTAACATCAGCAACATCTTGGCATCGTAGACCAAATTTTCCCAATTACCTCACTTCCTGTTGGGCATGGCTAATGCAATGTGCCTACAAAAGTCCTTCGTCTTGAAGAGTCCCACACATCTGCCGAATTTGGTGCGTATAGCTGAAACTATATGCTGACCATGAAACTCAACGTCATTAGGGGGCGCTATGGAGTCTGTGGGCCACGCCCGGTTCCAAAACCTATATGGCTGAGTAGCGGGCACAACGACTGATGTGTGTGCCAAATTTCATGAGTTTTCGCTCATGGGAACCACCCGCAATAAGGCCAAACAACGCCTCGCCAAAAGGGAATAATAATAATAATCCTTACAAAAACAATAGGGCTTCGCACCAGCCCGTGCACCTCGGTGCTCGGGCCCTAAAAATATGAGCACCCCTTTTTTGTATTTCATGAAGCGTCCTCTAAAGAGAATCACAGCACACAATATCTCTTTGTAGTATTTAATAAAGTAACTGAACTCATGGATGGATTTTTGACCACTTTTCTCATGCATAACATTCTCAACTCTATGAGGGTCTTTGGAGGCCTCTTGAAAACGTGGAACGTGATTGCGTCATTGCGGTAAGCGTGCTACGTCATTTCCTCTACACTGTGTTTGTAGCTGTGTGCAACGCTAGTCCAAATCGCAGATATTATTCGTAAATTAGCATACTCTCTACCCACTTATCCACTTTGTTTCTTAAACTATACCTTAACACAACTGTTAAAATTGTTAAACTATACCTTAACACTTCCTACAGTATGACTTCTCCTCCTCGCTCTCTCTCTATCCGTTGCCCGGCTTGTCAGATGTTTAGCTACTCCCCAGCCTCCTTTAGCGGTTATGATACGTGTAACACTTGTAGACAGCTGGCTAGTCTGGAGGCGAGGATCACTGAGTTAGAAAGCCGCTTCCACACATTAGAGAAGACTTACTCAGCGCCAGATAGCACTGCTGCCCCCTTAGCAAGTGTGGATGTACCAGAGAGATCATCCCCTAGCAAGCTAGCCAGTGAACCGGCGGCATCTCCCTCGCAGCAGGGAAAGTGGGTTACGGTGAGGGGCACTAGCCGCAGAACGAAACCCCCTGCACACCACCAACCAATTCATGTTTCTAATCGATTCTCCCCCCTAAGTAGCTCCTACAACCAAGACAAAACTCTGGTAATTGGCGCTTCTACTGTACGAAATGTGAATCTAGCGACTCCGTCGGCCGTAGTCACTTCAATCTCTGGGGCTAGAGCAAGCGACATCGAAGCCTATTTAAAAGTGCTGGCAGCTAAAGAAGTAATGAAGTACCCCTGGATAGTTATCCATACTGGCACTAACGATGTCCGATTAAGGCAGTCGGAGATCACTAAAACGAGTTTTATTTCCTTGTGCAGGTTGGCACAAATGATGTCAGACTCTGTAACTTTCTCTGGTCCCATACCTATTAAACGCGGTGAAGAAATGCTCAGCAGAGTTTTTTCACTGAACCAATGGTTGTCAGGATGGTGTGCCGATAACAATGTGGGCTTCATCGATAACTTTAGCTCATTCTGGGGAAAGCCTGGACTTTTGAATCGAGATGGTATCCATCCGTCTCGGATGGGTGCTGAGCTCCTTTCTAGGAACATTGACCGTCACTTAAACTCGGCTTGTTCCTGACGAACCGCCTTGCTTGGAAAGATAGCTTAAAAGAGTACAAGACAGCACTTAACAATGCCAAATCAGCATACTATTCCTCACTTATACACAATAATAAAGATAATCCAAAATTCCTTTTTGACACTATATCCCGTTTAACAAAAAGCAGGAACGAGGTGTCCCATTCCATTCCAATAACTCCATAGCAAGGACTTCATGGACTATTTTAATGACAAAATTGAATCTATTAGACTTAAAATACACAATTCCCTTGTAACCTCAAATCCAGTTGGACCACATGTAATGGTTACAGCTAGCTCTAGTCAACCTGTAACATACTTTGATTCATTCACACCTACCAATATATCAGAAATTACGTCTTTGATCTCTTTAGCTAAAGCCTCAACATGCTTATTGGACCCTATCCCAACTGATCTTCTTAAGGCAGCTCTCCCTCTATTGGCTGAGACGATTCTTAAAATTATAAATGACTCACTCATAGCTGGGCATGTCCCAAAATCCTTCAAGACATCTGTTATTAAACCATCAATTAAAAAACCAAACCTTGATTATGATGTCCTTGCTAATTACAGACCCATATCTAACCTCCCATTTGTTTCAAAAATACATGAGAAAATAGTGTCTAAGCAAATCTGTAGCTTCTTAAATGACAATAATATCCAGGAAACCTTCCAGTCAGGCTTTAGAACTAATCATAGCACAGAATCAGCCCTAGTTAAAGTCTTCAATGACCTCCTTATCACATCTGATAATGGATATATATCAATATTAATCCTATTGGATCTTAGTGCTGCATTTGACACTATTGACCATGGTATCCTACTACACAGACTTGAACACATGATAGGCATCAAAGACACTGCATTAGCCTGGTTCAAATCATACCTCTCTGGTCGCTACCAGTTTGTACACGCTCATAATGAGTCATCAACCCATACCAAAGTAAAGTTTGGTGTACCCCAAGGCTCAGTGCTAGGTCCCCTGCTGTTCTCCCTGTACATGTTATCCTTAGGATCTGTTATAAGGAAACATGGTATCACTTTCCACTCCTATGCTGATGATACCCAGCTTTACCTTTCTATGAAGCCTAATGACTATATGCCAATGACTAAACTTGATGCATGTCTCCTAGACATCAAAACCTGGATGACTAATAATTTCTGACTAAAAAATTCTGATAAAACTGAAGTTATGATGATTGGCCCTAAACAGCTGACCAACACTCTACCCCATCACCAAAACTTACTCAGTGGCCTGTCACTGTCATGTAATGCAAAAGTTAAAGACCTTGGGGTAATTATTGACCAGGACCTCTCTCTAAATAGTCATGTAAAACACATTTCAAAAACATCTTTTTTTTCACCTACGAAATATTGCTAAGGTTAGAAAATTCTTATCCTTTGAGGATGCTGAAAAATTAATACACGCATTTATTACTTCCAGGCTCGATTATTGCAATGCTCTGTTCTCTGGGTGTAGCAATACTTGCATCAAAAACCTACAACTAATACAAAATGCTGCAGCCCGAACTCTCACCAGGACTAAAAAATATGAACATATCTCTCCTATCCTTGCTTCCCTACATTGGCTCCCTATTAAAAGTCGAATTGATTTTAAAATACTCCTCCTAACCTACAAAGCCCTCAAGGGCGATGCACCAACATATATTAAAGACTTACTTGTCCCTTACCACCCTCCTAGAACCCTAAGATCCCAAAATCTACGATAGGAGGAAGAGCCTTTTGTTACCGTGCACCCCTCCTGTGGAATAATCTCCCCCCCCCCCACATTCGACAAGCGGACACTCTCAATACCTTAAAGTCTAGACTTAAAACCTTCCTCTTTACTGTTTCCCATAGTTAGGGATGGTGCATGGCAAATCATCACTTCTCATGGGTCTTTTGGAAGGGACTGCCTCTGCTGTTGCCCCCAGTTGCGAGGCATGGCAGCCACTGACCATCCCTGCAGTGGTGCTGGGTTACCATGCATCATACCTTAGTTATGCTGCTATAGCCTAGCGCCGCCACACAACCTTCATGTGTCATGCCGTACAACTCCCTCTCTGTCTCTTTCATCTCTCTCTCAATATTTATATGTATATATATATATATTTATACACATGTATGTATGCCCAAATTACACATTTGCTTTCTGATGTGTGAGCCTGGCCTAATTCACTATTTTCCTCTGTCCACAATTATCTTTGCTGAGTGTCTTCCCTGCCTCATTCTGGCGGACTCCTTTCACTCTCCCCTCCTGAGTGGACTACAACCAACACTACGGGAGGCCCATGTCAGGACCGACTCCCCATCACAGAGGACCTTCCTGGACGCCGATGCTGGGCCCGACTCCCCTTCCTGAGGCTTTGTGATTGACCCCCCCTCACAATGGCGCTGTCAAATGGACCCTTACTGTTACCCCCATGACCCATCTCACTCCTTTGAGTTTGTCACTATGCCTGGCCGCTGCTACATTGTCCAGCCATAATTCCTGATAACCACCTATAGACTGACTACCATGTAATGTAAAAGTGAGATAATACTCTATTATGAACTATTATGAACCTTAGCTTAACCATAGGCAACTTATAGTCTGTCATGGTTACTACTGATTGTAGTTTTTCTCCATGACCCCTGGCAGTTGGGTTAGCCCCTTGAGTCGTGGATCTGCCCAAGGTTTCTTCCTAGATTAACTGAACATAAGGGAGTTTTTCCTTGCCCCTGTTGCTCTTGGGTGCTCCTTCTGTGAAGCGCCATGAGACAATACTATTGTAAAAGGCGCTGTATAAATAAAACTGAATTGAATTGAATTGTCAACTGAGGCCACAGGCTTTCAATAAGTTTCAATAAGTTTGTGTCTGCGGACTGAAAGGGCCATTATGAAACATCAGTCTTGTGTTGCTGCACCCATTTCTTTGTTCATTTTCATGTGTTTGCTTCAGGTCACTGTCAGACGCAAGTTTCAGAACTCTAGGAAAAGTCAGTAGAGCTTAGGCTTAGGCTGAACTTCAAGGTGTAAGATGTCTTAGTTAGTTACTAAGTTATTAAGTACTTAGTTACTTTGTTAGTTACTTCTTAGTTACTTAGTTAGTTCTTCTTAGTCTTAGTTACTTCTTACCCAGATAGCAAAATATTTATGGCCCACATTTGGCCCAAAACTGGCTTGCCAATTTGGCAAAGTTTTGGCACGGCACATGGCCCTATTTCGGCTCAAAATAGGAATGCCAAAATAATAACCAAAGGAGGCCCTAGACCTGCCCAAACCCCACTATGAAACTCCAAAGCATAGCCATAACTGCCCCAAAAAACTCCAAATTCCACATTCCAGCCAAAGAGTAGCCAAATGTTACCCAGAATGGAACCATAACTATGCCAAATGATGGCTTGCCTGCTTATTTATTTATTTATTTTTCCTTGCACTCTATGCTCATAAGGTTATATTATTATGTTAAATGAACTATGTGTCCTTACCTAGTGTCCTAGGCTAATAAGGTTTTATTGTTACATTTATATGGTATGTGTCTATTTGACAAGAATCAGTTTCACTGTAACTCATTTTTTATTAATTCATATTGATTTTTTAAAATTCATTCCTTTTTTAAAAAACTCACTACCATGTACAGAAGGCATCCGTTCCTTCCTCTCCCCTTCCTTATCCTTACCCAGTAAAACCAGCGCTTGATTGCTGCTGTGATGTCTGTGTCTGTGGGAGCGACACGAGGGGCTTCTTCTCACGGCATCTGAAAGTGACAACACAGACAAAGAAAAAACAAACTGAATTACTCAATTTGTCATATAAGTAGCCACAACACCTTCCAGAATTTCTGGGACACTTGGTTGAATAATGTTTAATAACCTGTTAAAGTGTTGTGCATACAGTTAACACTAGAAGTCCCAGAGACGGGTCAATTGCTCTTTTTACCTAGAAAACCCACAAGAGAGCCATTTGACCCCTAGTCCCCCCTGTGGACACTCCTTTTGTTATGGAAGTGTGACTGTTAGTGGCACACGGCAGGAGCCACTTGAGCCTGTGTGGGGGAGGGGACCTTACAGCTCAGGAGCTTCTTTTGAGAGCAAGCTTTAGTTCTGAGGTAGGTTGTGTGTGTTTTTGTGTGTGTGTGTGTATGTGTGTGTGGGTGGGTGTGTGTGTGTGTGCCCATATGGTGGGTTTATGCACATACGGTGGATTTGTATGCAGTTGATCAACAGGATCAACAAAGGATCAACAGGAATGAAGGGATCAATACTCTGACATTTATTGTTAAAAAAAATACAAAACAAAACATACAAAACAACAAAACATCGTGCCTACTGCCTAAAAGTTTGGAGTTTAAATGTGAACTGTTTCCACGCATACACATCAAAACTGTAAGGAAAATCAAAACTAACATTTAAGTGAATATCCGCATGAAAACCTTGCCCTATTTTGTGTGTAGTGGTGTGGTAGTTACTGGTAATATTTGAAGATAGCAAAGTGCACTTACCTTCTTCAGTGATTACACTGGAGAAACTGAAGTAGGAGGGCGTCTTTTTCACGGTGGTGAGGTTGAAAATTCCCGGACATTGAACAGTCTTTTGGCTTGCCAGAAAGATGCCAAAATGCAACCCAAGTATGTCACGATGCTGTCCCGCTCTTCACCCAATCTTCGGGTTGACTTGACATATGCCATAACAGCCATATGATGATTTACCACTGGTGCCTTTTGATGTATTATGGTAAGCCATAATTACACCACAATGAAGCCAAATGCCAGGATTTTGGCACACCAGACATATGCCATAACTCAGCTGTATCACTGTTGCCTTTTAGTATTTTTTTGGTAAACCATAACCATGCCAAAGTTTGGCCAAAGCTTTAATGCTGTGCCAAAATAAATCCAAAAAATGCCAGATGTATGCCAAACCACAGCCAAAATGTTTGCTATCTGGGTAGTTACTGTTAGTTACTTCTTAGCCACTTAGTTATTTCTTAGTTACTTCTTAGTTACTAGTTACTTTTACGCCACCTAGTTATTTTTAGTTACTTTTAAAGTTACTGTTAGTTACTTAGTTACTTCTTAGTTACTTTTTAATTACTTAATTACTTCTTAGTTACTTAGTTGGTTCTTCTTAGTATTCTAGTTACTACTTAGTTACTGTTAGTTACTTAGTTACTAAGTTATTTATTTATTTATTTATTAATTATATCCTCATACGGAATGCCAATGGCAATTATGCCAATGACCTTAACAATACGGTGTGAACCACAAGCATAAACACTGCCCCACAGGTGCCATTCTATGTGTGTGTGTGGCCCCCCTTTTTTCTGAAACATGATCATTAAAAATCTATTATTAGAATTAATTAATAAAATGTAATAATTTAGCATGTTTATTGTATTTTCTTTTTTACTAAGACAAATGATAAATGATGTTTATAGTTGATTTGATAGTTAACAATTAGAAAATGTGTTATGTCAGTGTATTAAATTTAAAGTAAAAATAGAATAAGATCTGATAAGGTTTTTTTAATGGTAAGAGCCATAAAACAGTCTTAAACCACCCCTTAATTAGGTTCAGGGGCCTTAAATCACCTCTTGATTTGTCTAATGGGGCGGTGATGGCGCAGGTGGTAGAGGTGCAGTTCAGATGAAGGGTTGCAGGTTCGAGCCCCACTCTGGCTGACGGCATTGAAGTGTCCTTGAGCAAGATACTGAACCCCAAATTGCTCCCGGTAGCAGGTTGGCACCTTGCATGGCAGCCTCCGCCACCTCTGTATGAGTACTCGTAGGAGTAGAAAAGCGCTATATAAATGCAGTCCATTTACCAATTTAAGGTCTGATACAAGGGTTTTTTAAGGGATATGGGCCTTAAAACAGTCTTAAGCCACCCCTTAATCATGTTAAGAGGCCTTCAATCACCCCTGAATTCTAGGTCTAAGTAGTTTTTAAGAGGTATAAAGTCCTTAAAATTATCTTAAACCCTCCCTTATTCAGGGGTTTCGTGCTGGTAGTGGTGACCTTGATGTTTGTTTTTTGCACTTTGGTATCCAGGCAAGGTCACGTCACACACAGTAGATAGGGGCTGATGCCCATTATCAGGGTAAACTGAGTGAATTACGGAGCCGTAGCCAGCAACATCAGAATATTGAAGGTGAATTTGAAAACGTTATGTTTATCAAATTGTTTAATGCCCTGTGACTTTAAAAGAAGGTGTTCAATGTAACTGCTACCTCTCATCCCCATACAAGTGAACAGAGTGTTTCTATTTTTCTTACCCTGTCATTAAACACATTGTAACAGCAAAGTTCCTGGATGTTTGCCCTCATCTATTGACACTTTGCACTAGATATTTACCTGCATCATGTGACGTCAGGGGCTCACCCTAATGGATATATGCATGTACTCTCTTAATTGTTTCATGTCTGGGGAAGGGCAATAATAAATCCATAATAATAAAAAAGTCATAAAAGGTGGCACACACTTTTTTTGGCCATACGCAACGTTTATGATTGAAGCCCCTGTGTTTTTTTTTTCTTTTTTTTTACCAATATTAAGATACAGAGAAAAGTAACTAACATGGAGCAAGTAAAAAGACAATCACAATAACATTATACAAAAAATGTGATTTAATATATTAGTGGAGAAGGTTTACACCAAGCAAAATGGCAAGACAAATCAGAATTACAAAAATCATGGTTAAGCATGTTGTTTCAGTCACTACAGACTACTGGAATCATAATGAACTTTTGCATGTATGCACATATTAAGGTGGATGTGGTTGACAAATCATCCATCCAACTTCACAGAATCCAGGAGAGCCCGTGCTTCTTTGTATTCTTCCATTTCGACAAGATCCTCTTCATTTTCCTGTAGAGAAACAGTCAAAATTAGACTTAACTAGATTATTATAACTCACTTTATGAGAGCTATCTCTCATGCCAGCTGGTTCAGAATGGTGCAGCTCATCTTTTAACGAGTAGAGGTATAGCAAGATTTAAATTTTAACCAAGCCCCTTCCTACCTTTCTCCATGACTTGCTTCATGAATACACCCCACCAAGAACTCTCAGATCATCAGAGTAGTTATTAGTAATGGTTCCCAAAACTAAGTATAAATGTCATGGAGATTGTGCTTTTGCAGCAGTAGCCCCTACACTTTGGAACAATCTGCCCCCTTTATTCACTGTAATGTAATTTATGTCTCCCTTGTTCTTATTTTTGATTCACAGTTTTTTTTTATTACAGTGCTTGCACAGCAATGCACTGTACTGTTCTGGTGGCTTTTTATTTTTACAGCACATGCAGAGCAATGCACTGTACCGAAAGCTTTTTATTATTACAGTGCATGCATAGTATTGCTATCTAGTGGCTTCTTATCATTCTTTTTTTATTCTACCAGGACTTTTTTGCGCTATAGCTAAATAACTTTCACCTAGAAATTTAATTCAAACTTAATTTTGTCAATCTCAAAATTTGTAGGTGTGCTATATCTTTATGTATGTACTTTTTAAAAATATCTGCGATATACAAGCAAAATTCTCCCACTGTATGTGGAACTTTGAGACATCCATTTACCATTGTTCACAGAATTCTACAAAAATTCTGTTCCTCTATTATTGTCTGCCAGTTGCCATCTCTGTAAACATCCCACAAATGCTGAAACATTTTTTGTAAGTTAGTGTTTCATCAGCCTTTTAGTACAAAAAACAATGATTTACCAACTGTCCAATGTAACTACCAACCTTTCCTAACAGCCTAGCAACCTCCTCAACTACTCCAGCAATGTCCTAGTAGCCTCTTCCACAATGGCAACCAACCTACCAACCAACATAAGAAACCTAGCAACCAGCATAGCAACTACTGTAACCAGAATAGCAACCACTGTAATCACTCCAACCAACATAGGAACCAAGATCGTTAACATCAAGATTATTTCCATGCTATGCGTCCAATCAATCTAACAATTCAAATACGGAAACATTTTCAGTAGTAGTTTCTTAGTAGTTAAATAGCCTTTAAATACCATGAACAACTTGATTAAAACAATTAAGTGGTTAAGCAACTATCGACATTATGTCACTGCAGGAGCAATATGACACAGCCACAGCAGCAATGTAAAATGTTCAACATTTCAGAGGAACAGTGCAGCACTGCACAATATTAGGCCGTACGTCCATTTCAGCATCTAACTTACTCTCTTTATCAATCTGAGAACCTCTCGAATTTTCAAATGCTCATCCCAGTAATCTTAGTTGCATCCTTTTAACATATTCCTAGCTACTTGTCTAGTAAATGTTAAAAGCTTAATTGTTTAACTGACTGACTGTAAAAATCTTTTTTATATTGTTAATTTGTCAGTACACTTTTTTAGGCATTTGCTTTGCATTCACTGTGTAATTGCAAATCTAGTTCTCTGGGGCGGTGGTGACACAGGTGGTAGAGGTAATGTTCGGCAACCGAAGGATTGCAGGTTCGAGCCCCACTGTGGCTGGCCCCATCGAAGTGTCCTTGAGCAAGATACTTAACCCCAAATTGCTCCCGCTGGCAGGTTGGCACCTTGCATGACAGCCTCCGCCACCGGTGTGTGAATGCATGTGTGTGAATGTGAGACATACTCTGTAAAGCGCTTTGAGTACTCGGAGGAGTAGAAAAGCGCTATATAAATGCAGTCCATTTACCATTCTATTCTTCCTATTACTGTCAAGGTTGCGTTTCCTTTCCAAATAATAATAACAAATGATAAAGTTGTCAAAAAAAAGTTAGTTTTACTTCACTTATCATCTGGATCTGACTCAAGAAGCAGAGTTGTGATAACTTTCATGGGGTAACTTCATGGAAATCAGATAAAAGGGAAGTCACAGCAAAAAATACCTGTCTGGTTCGCACATCATCAGTTTTGGTGGGGTCCTGCAATGAAAAATTCAGGATATTGGGCACATGGGCCCAGCCACAGCAGGTGCCGCTGTTGCCTCCTCTCTTTCACAAGTTGCACTGAGGCAATTAGCTGTCTAGCAAACTAGTGATTAGCTTACGCAAGCTAACACGTTATGCATAGATGCAAGCCGATGTTGATCTCAAAATATTTCACCCGAAGCAGCCGCAGTTTAGCGGTGACTGAAGTGAATATCACAAAATGTTTTTACTGACACATACATGTTATAGTATAATGGTATAGTAAATAAATCTCTGGTTAGGCCTGCGCAAGGGTCCTTGTGGCCACCCACTGTGGCATTTTCTTGTTTTACAGCAAGAATGCATGCTCAGTGCTTAAAATGGTAGGGCTACATTAACAGAAAGAAGCAATAGGTTACGAGTGATTTATCCAGGGTGCGTCTCCTGTGATTGGTGTGCTTTGAGGATTGCGAACTAAATGACAGATTTTACAGTAGGCTAAAAAAAATATTACTTAATCAAATGAATGGACCAAGTCCATTTTTTGTTACAACTTACTGCTCCTGAAGCAACACAATATAGAATTTGCTTGCAGGGTCCCCCTACGGTTGGGAAATGGTATTGTCTGTGGCAACTGTTGTAGTATCTGTATGGCAGAAAGATTTGAATTTACTACACTAAACTCAACAAGCCAACATGTTTCTAAAATCCTGAGAAGTCAGACAAAGAACACTCTCTGCAAAAATAATATAGATAGGTGTATGTGTAAGGGGAGGGGGGGTCTCCTATCAAACTACATAGTCATGTCTACATGCTAACTTGCACATGTGACAAATCCCCCATTAAGAAAACTAACAGAGAGATCTAGCACTGAAAACATAACATCAGGAAGTGACCCGCTGAAGATAGGCAGATAACGACGTATTTGTGAAGGCGGGGCCAAGAATTAGCTCAGGTTGTTGAGTTATTCCACTAAAACTATGTCTGCCCAACTGTCTTTAGTTTGGGGGAGGCGGGGGGAGACAACTTGGAGGGTGAGTGGTCTTCGTTGCTGAAAAGAACATATATACAAGGAGCCTACTGGAGTTACACCAAGTGTCAAGTGCTTAGTGCCCAAAGTTTTATGTGACGACTGAAAAAAGAAGGACAAAAAAAATCTCAAGCAACACCTAAATGCAGCGGTGATATTAAGAAAGGTTAAAAGCACAGTAGGTGCCTATGCAGCTTCATTGCTTAGCCCCCAAATAGGACAGTAGTAAGGTAGACATTGAGAAATCTGGATGCCTTCATGGCTTCCCCACCTGCATCCATGAAAGTGGTGGCCTGCTACTACAATACTGGCAGATTAATTACAATATCGGTAAAATTATTACATTACCAGGCTCTGCAAGGCTAACCTGATAATGTAATAACCTCCTGTTAATGTAAATTTATTACATAATTGGTATGGCTATTATTACATTATTGAGAAATGCACATTATTATATTATTGGGAAGTAATTACATGATCGGGTTTTATTATTGTTGTTTTATTATACATGTTTTAATGACAAGTGATTTTTATTATTGTTATTGGAAGCTATTACATTATCTGGAAATTATCACATTATCAGGAAAAAAAATCAAATGCAAAAATCAAAGAACAGTTAGGTGCAAATAACAATGATACACAGACACAATGTGAGTAGAGATTAATAATAATTAAAACAAATACAAGATAGTTCTCAGTGTGCGTGTCTGAACTTACAAGCAACTGCAGAAGATCAGCATGTGCTGTGACGAGGCGTCTGTGGCAGTCTGGAATCATCATGCGAGACTCCTGTAGCACCTCAATCTTGGAGTGTCAAAGCAGAAGACAAACACACAGTTACACAGCAGTACAATAGCTAGAATACATGTCACATGCCAAGGGAGACTCATGACAGTTACGGTGTTTGAGGCTACTATTAAGGTTATTTGCAGGTTTGCATCAGAATTCATGCAAACCCTTCCATTTTACAAAAATAAACAAAATCTTACATCTGTTTTGTGTGGTTTGTTTTAGTACACCTACCACCACCACCCCACCCAAAAAAAAAAAACTGTCTGTTTGTGATCATCCAGCTTAAAGACCTGCTTTGGCAAAAATTAAGTCTTTTTTTCCCGTTTCAACATACTTATTTTGTGTTTATTGTGTTTAATAAACCATAATATGGGCAAAAAACACTGTTAACTCCTCTCACCCAACCCTCCTGAGTGGACTACAACCAACACTATGGGAGGCCCATGTCAGGACCGACTCTCCATCATAGAGGCCCTTCCTGGACACCCATGCTAGGCCCGACTCCCGTTTCTTGAGGCTTTGTGATTGACCCCCCCTCATAATGGCACTGTCAAATGGACCCTTATTGTTACCCCCATGACCCATCTCACTCCTTGAGTTTGACACTATGTCTGGCCGCTGCTACATTGCCCAGCCATAATTCCCGATAACCACCTACGGACTGACTACCATGTAATGTAAAGTGGGATAATACTCTATTATGAACTATTATGAACCTTAGCTAAAACCATAGACAACTTGTAGTCTGTCATGGTTACTACTGATTGTAATTTTTCTGCATGACACCTAGCAGTTCGGTTAGCCCCCTGAGTCGTGGATCTGCCCAAGGTTTCTTCCTAGATTAACTGAACATAAGGGAGTTTTTCCTTGCCCCTGTTGTTCTTGGGTGCTCCTTCTGTGAAGCGCCACGAGACAATACTATTGTAAAAGGCGCTGTATAAATAAAACTGAATTGATTTGAAT
Source organism: Tenualosa ilisha (assembly GCA_015244755.2). NCBI lineage: Eukaryota > Metazoa > Chordata > Actinopteri > Clupeiformes > Clupeidae > Tenualosa > Tenualosa ilisha. The sequence goes on from PYXC01001128.1 coordinate 341,909, forward strand.
TGTTAACACCATCTCTAGGAATATTTTGATTGAACTCTCAGCTTAGCCATTTGTAACTTACAAAAACAGATCAGACTTTCTTGTATTATAGGTGTCATTAAAATGGGGCACCAATCAAATCCCAACATTCAATTGCTGCACAAGCTCAGGTGTCTGTGAGCAAATAATCTACAGCTCTCCATACAGTGCAGCCATGTATTTTACACATTATTAATACCTGCAAACTAGTTGCTTTTCTGCTAAACTTGCTGATTTCAAAACAAAATATATATATACATTGTATTTGACATCTGAAATGTAGATTTCTAATTCTGACCTAATAAATCTGTAGATGTAAAGGGCTTTCTTTCCTCTATATGAATGTGATTTTGGTAAATTTCTGTATTTAAAAATTGGCAAAGGGCTACTGTAGGATCATAAATTAGAATTTTGAATTTCTATCAATTTCTTAAGGAAATTTAGCTCAGTCGTAGTAACATGATATGGATGCTCAGACAGCAAAACGAGTTTGGCTACTTGCGCTGAGATTTCACTGCTTGTCTTTGCCTGGGCACAACTCTCCAATTTGATCAGAGATGGTTGATCAAGTTCTAAAGCATTTCCTAACTTTCAGAGTCAGTGTCCGCTAATGTTTTGTCCTTGTTGGCATAACAATCAGACTACCTGAAACCTGAAGAAATGACAAAGTCTGAAAAGACAGTGTAATAGTGATAAGTGAACACCCTCAGTACCTTTCAGTCCAGACTTAAAACCTTCCTCTTCACTGTTCCCCATAGTTAAGGATGGTGCACAGTAAATCACTCCTCATGGGTCTTTTGGGAGAAACTGCCTCTGCTGTTGCCCCCAGCTGCAAGGCATGGCAACCACTGACCATCCCTGCAGTAGTGTTGGGTTGCCATGCACCATACCTTAGTTATGGTGGTAAAGCATAGTGCTGCCACAAAAGTCTCATGTGTCATGCCATAATACACTCTCCTTCTGTATCTCTCTACTTATATATATATTTCTATACATATATGTATGCACATATGACACAGGATCAATGTGCCTGGTTTAACTCAATTGCTTCCTCTGTCCATCTACACCACTATCATCACTGTTGTCATCCCTGCCTCCCTCTGGCAGACTCCTGTCACCTTCCCCTCCTGAGTGGACTGCAACTAACACTACGGGAGGCCATGCCAGGACTGACTCTCCATCCTAGAGGCCCTTCCTAGATGCCCATGCCAGGACCAACTCTCCTTCCCTGAGGCCTTGTGACTGACAACGGCACTGTCAAAATGAACCCTTATCGTTACCCTCATGACCCATCTCACTCCTCCTTGATAACCATCTATAGATTGACTACTATGTAATGTTTGGAACTATTATCCAACTATTATGCTTAGCTAAAACCATAACTTGTAGTCAATCATGGTTACTACTGATTGTACTTTTCCTGCATGACCCCTGGCAGTTGGGTTAGCCCCTTGAGTCGTGGATCTGCCCAAGGTTAGTAGACTAACTAATATAGGGGAGTTTTTCCTTGCCCCTGTTGCTCTTGGGTGCTCCTTGTTGTAAAGCACCATGAGACAAAGGCACTGTATAAATAAAATTAGCAAACATTTGGCACTCTAAAATTTCACAGGACACAGTAGATTTGGTGCTAAGGAAATTTTATTTTTAGGGATAAGGGGGAAGGTGTAGATTTTTGTAGGCTCTATTTAGAGCCTATAAAAGGATTATTTTTCATGAAAAAAAACACATGGATGAATATCTATTAAGAACTACTTTAAAATTATAGTGACAAATAAATGACTGCATTGGGTCTAACATAAAAAAAATTATTACATATATCATTTCAACCATTCAACATTGAGTAGGTGGGTTGGTAGACACATATTTAGTAGCCCAACGTTAGACTACTTCTGTTAGGAAAAGCTACGGGTCAGTAAGCTTGCACGGGCATGATTTCAGGTGAGCCTTTATGGAAAAATTTGCTGCGTTTAAATACAGGCTGAACGGCACCATATGTAGCCACACACAAGATATTTCCTTGCCCTTCCCACATGTATAATGAAATAACATTCACAGCATTCGGAAGCATGACAAATGCAATGTTGCGCTTCCTACCATTGGCTGCAATGTAATTCAAAGTCCCTCCTGTATTTTTTGACAAATGTTTTCATCATCTAGTCTGTGAAATATAGCTGGCTAGCATCAGAACTTCTTAAAGCTCAATCCTCTTCCATGACACTGGAGCGATGCAGAGAGTTGCGGCACTCTGATGTTGCCGATAATGTGTTCTCTACCGCTTTGTCTGACAGCCTGCTATGTCCGTCCGTCTATCTAAAATTCTGATTCTGAACTTTTCTATTTATAAAATTTGCTCAAAAGGAAAATGATGATTTTAAAGATATTATGGGTGATTTGAAGGAAAAATTACTTGGCTGTATTACAATATCATGATCGGTACAAAGGACAGTGGAAAAAGAAAATTCAGGTAAGACTCAAGCTGATAGTTGGTAGGGTTACGGCAAACAAGAAAAAATTTAAGGATGGCCCTACCTGTTCCCCACCACCCCAGCAAAATGATGACGACGTTAAAAAATTTCCACAATACCTTTTCCTCCAACTCGCCAAGATATGATCTGATTATTTTAATGTATGTAGGCCAAGTGACTGCTTTAGCATACTGTTTTAATGAGAAGCTCTCAAAAAAAAAATGGTTGATTTTGTTCATGTATGAAATTATTACCATTTAGAGCCTTGTAAGAGAGCAGGTACATATTAATTTAATATAAAGTTACATTTTTTATTTTTACAGAAACAGTTAGTCCCCGGCACTGCCATTAATTTTGGAAAGTAACGAAGCACATTTCATTAGGCACCAAGTTAATTAATTACTAAATGTAATCTGTGAATTGTATCATCATTTTGGCTTAAAAAAATGCAGTTATACTTTGCATACTTTGTTTTGGTGGCTTTGAGGTTTCATATATTTCAGAAAGCCATTTTGGCCGCTTTGATGTTTGATACATTTTAGTGCTGCAATATCTTTGGAGTCGAGTGTTCTGTACATCGAGTAATCAGGTAATCGGGGAAAAAAATACTTTTGTGTTTTTACACAGCAATATCATTATGCCTGTTGATTCTCATTTATCCAGGACATGGTAGTCAAAGTGTTCATTTATAAGTGACTGGACTTCTTTTTGGAGCTTGAAGACATTTCACTTTTCAACCAAAAGGACGAAAAAGCCTTTTGGATGAAGGGTGAAACGTTTTAAAGCTTCAAAAAGTAGTCCAGTTGCATATAACTGAACAACTTGACTAGCAATATTAATAGTGTGTTATGAAATATGAAAGGCCTTTTGAGATGACAAAGGAATTGGCTATTATTCCTGAACAAAACAGGTTTTTATTCAAACTCCAACACTTCAGTTTCAAAACCCTTGGCTTTCTGGCTTCTAAACTAAGCTCATTTAGTACATCATAAGATTTTTTTTATACGCAACATGATTTTTTATTGGTTTATTATTATTTATAAAATCAGTGCAAATAGTAGCTCACAAAATGAAACCAGATCTGGATAGCCTAAACTGTTCTGAGAAAAACAAGATATAGCATGTATGTATGACCCTTAAAATGACCAAGATATGAGCTTAAAAGTAGAGGTAGTAAAAATACCCCAAAAATGGCTTAGGGCCCATGAGGTTAATGGTATATTATGGGTAGAGTAAGGTCATGCAGAATAAGGTATTAATAAGTGATGTGTAATGACTAACAAATGTCTAGTATGTTATTAATTTGCATGTTAATAAGCAGTTAGCTGATGTTGAATATGTGTGCTGATATAAAGTGTAACCTGTAAACTTACTGTTAAACGTGTGGAATATGAAAAAACTATGAAATAGGCCTACAACTTCACAAATAAGGTTAACTGTCCTTTGTTTTATCTTTTAAGAAATTAAAGAGGGTTGTGTTTTATTTGTGTTTTGTGTTGCAATGACCCATCTAAGAATAAAGAATAAATGCACGTGCAAGATGGGAAGAGAGACAGGCAGGGAGAGACAGACTGCGTGTGTGCATCCATGCACGCGGGAGGGAGATCGAGATGAGTGGATGGGTTTTGGTAGATTTGCTCACATAATATTATGCTTAGTCATTTCTATGAACTCATAACAGACAACAAATAACCACAATCTATAAACGACAATAATCCCTCTAAAATGATTAGCTATCGTAAACCAACTTGCGTCAACTTCTTTTCATTTTACGGTAGGCCAGGTCCATATCACAGTGTATACATTGCACCACACTGTCCTCCTCACAAGACATTAAATGTTCCCACAATGTAGATATTTTTGCCTTAAACCTTGAGCATGGTTCTATCTTTAAATGTGCTTCAATAATAGGCTAACCACCCATGTGAAACAATGATACCGGATCTGAGTAGGCTGCAAAACGCGAGTGAACTTTGTGGACAGGACAGGTAAAATTATTTGTGTTACTCAATTAATCAAGTGCTCTCCTTATTTGTGGGATGTGAAAAGTCACTCGCATACCTGCTTCTGTTTTGTTTTCGAAGCGAAGCGAAGCAGTAAAACCCCATTGCTTTTCTGTGTATAATTATTATTCTTTCTTTTTCAATTGGAGTCAGTGACAGCCTATTGAACTGTATCAAGGAGAGTTGAGTATTTTGCACACAGATTGGGGATGGCCCCCTGATTATTTGACTATTTTTCATGTGGACAAGTCAACCGCTTTAGCACCCATAATGGGTCAAAGTTGGAGTTCATCCATGAATGTAACTTTTAAACAGTACGCCCAATTTTCAAAAATTAGGTGTCATTGGAATTCTCGGGTCAAGACTAGTTTAATGCACCTAATGACCAGGGTTGGGCGTCGATACAGATTTTCTTAATAGACTCAATTAAGATCCACAAGGTCACAATTCAATTCGATTCACGATTCGATTCGATATTGATCCTACAGCCATTTTAGTTTTTAAACCAGGTTATGAAGTGACGACATGGAGCTGTACTGTAGACAAAAAATCGATCTGTGCAATAATGAATATATCACATTTTTACAGCGAAAAATCAATATAAATTGCTGGATCGATTTTTTTTCCTTCACGAAAATGACCAGTCTTCAGACCATTCCTCACAGTCTCTTCTTATGGCCTTATTGAAGTGTTGGGCAAAGCTGCCAAACAGCAAGTGAGCTCATATCTCAGGAACAGTTTGATGATCCAAGTTCAAACTTGGTACATAGATTTGTAACCCCATGCTAGGGCTGCAAAAGATATATGGTGACCTTTGTCTTCTTGGGAGGCTATAATTTCTGACTATTCTGAATTTCGTACTTGGTACATAGAATCATTGACCTCTACTGAAGATAGAAAAATTATTTGGTGACCTTTGAGCTCTAGGGGGGCACTGTTTTCCATCATATTGGATATTATCAAAGGTGATTTTTTTTTTTTTTTTTTACAGGCAACAAATTTCGTCTGATCCTCACAAAACCTGGCACATAAGGTCTTCAGACCGTTCCTCACAAAACCTGCCAAAATGATTGTGTGGCAGAGCCAATCGAAGGAACCAAACAGGAATTGAACTCCTGTGACCTATAAACTTCAAACATAAAACCTGGAATTGTGACCCCACCATGAGAGTACAATAAGGGGGAAAAAATGAAATACAAAAAAATTTCATATAAATAAATTGTCAAGATATCAGTGACACAACATACGTGAACTGTGATTCCCTGTGACTGCCCTGCACCATTAATGACCAAGAGAATCATGCTGTTGACAAGTCAAGTGTGTAGGTTTATCTTAGCAAATTAGGACTTATTTTGCCAAGTATAACACAAAAAGTAGCAAAGTTTTGATGTGGCAGTTCTTGACAGATTTATTAATAATAGGGGCTGTGCAACATGGACCAAAACTCACATGTTTAAGCCAAATGTATGTATATCAGGACACTTTGGCGATAATTACCCCATTTATCACTGGATTACAACTCATGCCTGTAGACAAAAAGCATGCGTTCAACATGTGGTTCAATTTTAAATTAAGATATCCTGTTTGGTTGCTGTACTATTTTCTTTGGTTACTGACAGTGGTGAGCTTGATGACAGCTAATTCTATTGTTACTTGCTAGTTCAACCACCGTTTACTATTAATATTATAGTTACCTCAAAATAGTATTGATATAGCGGTAACACTTTAGATTAGGGTACACATTTACCATTATTTAGTACCTTATTAACATGCAAATGAGTAACATACTAGCCTTTTTGTTACTTTGTCACTTATTAATACCTTTTCCTGCATGACCTTACTCAACCCATAATAGGCTATTAACAAAGTATTTATCCAACATAAACTCCTAATTACTGTTTATTTGTCGGAAGTTAGTTGTTGTACATGAATTATGATCTTCATATGCTTGGGTCAGTAGTACAACAGGAACAGTTATTCTCCTTCAATAATATTTAGAAAAGATGGTCTATTCATATTCAAGTGCCTCATAGTGTTCTAATTACATCTTTTTGATTGAGTATTGAGAATAACTGTTCCTGTTGTACTACCACCTTATACGCCCCTTACTGAGCAAAGCATACTGAGATCATAATTCATATACAAAAACTATAATACTATGAATAAGCAGTAATTAGGAGTTTATATTGGAGAAATTCTAGTTAATGGTTTACTATGGGTAGAATAAGCTCAGAGATAAGCTCATGGGTAGAATAATGTATTAATAAGTGACTTGTAATGACTAAGAAATGGCTAGTATGTTATTAATCTGCATGGTAATAAGATGCTAGTCAATGGTGAATATGTGGACCCAAATCTAAAGTGTTACCGATATATGCTGGTTCAGAGAAATAGAGTGGCGACAGTTCCACTGACCTCAATGTTCCAATTTTTTATTTCATAACAATGGCGGCTCATGGAGCTTTCAAATAGTTTCAGGAGGTACATTAATAGTGTTGTACTGTATACCCAAAGTCCTATCATTATTATTATGCATATCAACTCTATACATTTGGATGCCCTGCACTATTAACGAAACATTAGCCTAATATTGGGACATGTAATAGGACTACCAAGCTCATATTAAATGCAGAAATATGTGCAATATGTGCTACTATCAACTAGCAGAAAAATCATGTTCTATTAAAATCAGGGGCTTTGCTTTGTATTGCTAGATAAGACAGAAGACAGACAGGCGAAGCTTCCTTTAAAAAAAGTCGCTGTTTTATGTAAAACAATTGCTGAGGAACACAATTTTCTCCAAAACTATGGATTTAGTCGATACACAGATAATTCAGTGGATTAAAGGTAGGCCTTAAAACCTACAGCCAAGTTAAGGCTACTTGCTGTATGAAGCTTAAACACAGTAAAATTATTTTCTGGTGTGAATTTTTTGGTTTGTTTGTTTTTCTTTTTCACATCGGTCAACAGCATTTAACATGTAGCCGTAGTCTATCCAATTTGAGGGAACAAGATGCCCTGAGAGCTGTGACCTGCTGACCACAAATCACTCGTTTTAGAAAATAGGCTACACGCAGATTTGAAATAACCCCTGTTTCAACACAGCACCAATGCATTTGTCATTATGATCACTGCTCTGTTCTGCCTTGAGCCAACCATCTCAACTATCTTGCGGAAAAAGTAGTCTATCAGCTCTGTTATGGCCTATCAGAATCACCATCTCTTTGCATGTCGCGTCACAAACAGCTGGTCCTGTCTATAAGCATAATAGCCTAGTTATTTATTGTTGAAGAACTTATCACATTGCTATTCACTATGATAACGTTTACATATCATACATATCGTATGTTAGGATATTTTACCACAGGATTGTGGTTAGATGGCGGTGTTGCCCACATTCAGTTTATGAAATGTCAGAACGTTAGATGTTAAAGAAACATTCCCTCTCACTAAGATATTATCCATTAAAAATATAACATGACTGATCTTCTTTTAATTTCCATGATGTACATGTTAAAGTAAAAGTGTTAAAGCCAGCAAGAAGGCTGATCCCAGACTAGCTAACCTTGTTACTCTACCATTGGTAAGGGTAGGCTACTAGTGTATGGTGCAAAAGAGCGAATTTTATTAAAACACATTGTTGTAATGGTGACAATGTTCTACATACTGTACATTTCATTATAATTGTTTAAGGTTTAATCGGTACATTTATGGACTTTGTATTGCCCAAAACATGCAGTTCTGTCTATCTGTGTTGAACTATATTCAATGCATTCACATAGAACCATCAATCACTTGCAGGAACTATTTTAAGTTAAAACGTTGGGCGGTGGTAGCGTAGTGCTTAAGAAACCAGGCTAGCGTACATGTAGCGTGAAAAGTTGTGGATTCAAATCCCAGCTGCCACCGCTGTGCCCTTGAGCGAGGCACTCAACCCTAAGTTGCTCTAGGGGAGACTGGCCCTGAACAAGTGATAGCTGACAAATTGTAAGTCGCTTTGGATAAAAGCGTCTGCTAAATGCATAAATGTGTCTACTAAATGCATAAATGTAAAACGAACCACGTGACCAACTGCATTTGTTGTTGCAACTCTCTCTATATAGCTTTGGCCTGGTTCTCACACACACAGAACCAGGGGTGCGTTTCCCAAAACCATTGTTGCTAAGCAGTTAGCAACTTGGTTAGCAATGGGCAATTGCTCTGCCACCATGAAGTTGCATATTTTGTTCGTAACCATGGTTTGAGGAAAAAGTACTGATATGGAAAGGTAGCTGAAAATGCGGGGAAGTCTCAGCGGGGACCTAAAAATTTTGGTCTCTCCCCCTTGCCATTTTGTTCTCTACATCTGTCAGTCAACTTAGCAGTAGGAACTGTAGGAAACAAACGGTAAATGGAGGCACATACTAAGATTAATAGACCAACACTAAGCTATTATTCACGTTTCATATCTTTTCATTCTTTTGAAAAGAGCTGGGCCTTGAAGGCCTAGAAGGCCATGATGGCCCACCACTGCTCATAACTTAGCTGTTTTCAGTCTTAAAACCAGGTATTGTTGATCAAACGGTAGGGTTGTAAACTCACATATCGCTCAGGTATGATACTAACTATCTCCTAGTAACAAGGGGAGTACAGAACAACAAAATTCCACGACAAAGCACAAAATTCTTAACCTGTTTCTTGATCAAATATTCATCTCCAGCTTCTGCTTTCAAACGTTCAATCTTCTCCTCCTGCTGTTTGGCTTCTTTTATGTACAGGACTTCTTCTTTGGCAAGTCTGTCAAAATAAAAGTCAAATTATAAAGTGGGTGTGTTTGGATCACCACTTGCACCTATATTTATTAATTTTTCCCCACACCTTATGACAAAGTAGGACTGGGCAATTAACCAAAAAATTAATTAAACAGACAATCGTAATAATAGTTGTTTATAATTACTGTCATTATTATTTATTTTGTAAACTATTCTATATATTCTGCGCATTCCACTGTGATTGTTCATGTATTGTTCAATGAGAGCACACTACCACGTGTTGTCATGTGATGCTGCCCAGTACAGTCGATTAAACATGATTTCAATTTCTATCACCCAGGCCTAATCGTGATAAAAATCGATATAAGTCAATATGGAAACAAATGCTGTGATAATTTTTTTTGCTGTACTTCCCAACCCTATAACAAAACATACAATTAAATTCAATTACAACGCCTGTAACAGTACAACAGTATTGTCTCATGGCACTTTACAGGAAAGAGTACCAAAGAGCAACAGGGGCAAGGAAAAACTCCCTTGTGGTAGTTAGTAGGAGGAAACCTTGGGCAGATTCCCAGCTCAAGGGGCCAACCCAACAGCAAGGGGTCATGCAGGAAAAGTACAACAGTGGTTATCATGATGAACTACACTTTGTGCATGATTTTAGCTGAGCATCATAATTCTAAAATATTGTCCCACAACATCATATGGTTGTCAATCCATAGTTGGTTATCGAAAGTTATGGCTGGACAGTGTAGTAGCAGCCAGGTATAGTGCTAAAGTCAAGGAGTGGGATCGATTCATGGGGCCATTGTGAGGAGGGGGTCAGTGGCAGGGCCTCTAAGAAGAAGAGGCGATCCTGGCATGGGCGTCAAGTAAGGGCCTCTAGAAAGGAGAATCGGTCCTGGCATGGGCCTTCCGTGAGGTTGGTCGCATTCCTCTCATGGGGAGTAGGTGGCAGGTGTCAGCCAGCGGGAGGCAGGTATGACACTCAGCAAAGATGATTGTGGTGTAGGTGGACAGAGGAACAAATGAGTTATACTTCACTGATCATATACGTCATATGTGTGTATGTATGTATGTGTGTGTGTGTGTGTGTATATGTATAAAAGGGAGTGTGAATGTTGTATGGTATGACACGATAGGTTTGTGGCAGCACTAGGCTATAGCAGCATAACTACTGTATGGTGCATGGCAACCCAACATTACCGCCCATGCCTCGCAGCTAGAGGTAACTCCAGAGCGAGTCCTCTCATGATCCCAGACCCATGAAAAATAATCTCATATCCCATCACATTGATCTCATATGCCTTCCTAACTCTGCATACACATCCTAGAATACTGCAGAGAAGGACACTTTTATTTAGTAATATTCCTCACCTCTTAACAAAACAATACTTGAATCTCAGCATCCCCTTTAAGTTGTAAGTCCTGAACCTTCAAAACAGTGGTCAATTTTTTTTTAAATGTGTGCAGTGCTCTTGCATCTGGTGTATCCAGTTCCATTAATTTTAGTAAGAGCTAATTGTTGGGGCATATGCAGTGTGCATGTTGCATATTGCAGTGTGAATGAGGCGTTATGCATGGTCCAGACACACTGCGATGTTCCTCGCATTTACAGATATAGGTTTTTACACAGCTTCTGTGAGAGAGTAAAAGTCAGGACCGACTCCCCATCACAGAGGACCTTCCTGGACGCCGATGCTGGGCCCGACTCCCCTTCCTGAGGCTTCGTGATTGACCCCCCCTCACAATGGCGCTGTCAAATGGACCCTTACTGTTACCCCCATGACCCATCTCACTCCTTTGAGTTTGTCACTATGCCTGGCCGCTGCTACATTGTCCAGCCATAATTCCTGATAACCACCTATAGACTGATTACCATGTAATGTAAAAGTGGGATAATACTCTATTATGAACTATTATGAACCTTAGCTAAACCATAGGCAACTTATAGTCTGTCATGGTTAATACTGATTGTAATTTTTTAATTTTTTTAATTTTTCTCCATGACCCCCGGCAGCTGGGTTAGCCCCTTGAGTCGTGGATCTGCCCAAGGTTTCTTCCTAGATTAACTGAACATAAGGGAGTTTTTCCTTGCCCCTGTTGCTCTTGGGTGCTCCTTCTGTGAAGCGCCACGAGACAATACTATTGTAAAAGGCGCTGTATAAATAAAACTGAATTGAATTGAATTGAGCTTCTGAGGCATTGCAGAGTCAAGCAAAGTTCCATTCTCTCTCCGTCACATCACAGCTCAGCCATTTCTATGTAATCCTTAATAACAATATTTTTTAGCCAGTAGTGCTTGTTACCTTCGCCAAAAGACACACACAACTCTATATTATAAAATGTATAAAATTATATTAGATATTACAGCCTAACCTACTGAACTGATCTCAAGTTGCTAGGTTACTGTTTGGCCTAGGCTATGTAAGAAGCTTTCATTATTGTTAATGACTGCATAGACTAATGATAGAGGGGTCACCTGTAGAGGTAGGTCTGCTACTAGACAAAAATAACACCATTTTAGTTGCTGTCCCAGTGACTCTTGCTGCATCCATCACCTTCTGGTCCCTACAGTCATACAGGACTGTTCAACTTGCAAGATATTTATAATTCACAGGGATCAGGGAGTCAAATCAAAATACTTCTGGAAACTTGGGATGTCTGCTGACGAGTTGAAAATGTGCTCTATGCTGCCCAGACAATAACTGACAAACTGATAACTGACAAAGGCAAAGGTGATCTGGCTGCTACTTAGGCTACTACTTACTCGATGCCTTTACACACTGCTGCATTCTGGTAAATATGATCAGCTCTGGACAAGTGATTTTATTCAAAGTCAAGCCTACTTCTCAGCATCACTTTGCAAAATATGGGACAGCTGTTGGATGGAACAGCAGAGTTCTGCGGAGACGTCAACATAAAATAGCTAATTAATTTCTATGCATTATACATACTCGGTGTATTATCCAGAATAGGCTATGCCAAACTTTGTCGGAAAGGAGATGCTACCATACGTAAAAGACACTGCTGCCATAGTGTTGTTTTAAACGCTGACCAATTATATGTTTCACTGGTTTAGTATTGTGCAAAGTGGAATGAGAATCACAGTTTTGCGTCTTCATAATGCAGTCCACGTTCGACACTCCTTGCAATACATTATCGCTACATAGATCATGTAGGCCATGTGAGATGAAGCTCCAGGACTTCAGTCAAGCCAACGAGGGGTCAGATTGAGTTCGTTGTAGTAGTTGAGCTTTTCAGACTCTGCCGGACTGTGACAAACAAACACGGATTGTCCGTCCACACTGTTCGAACTGTTTGTGTTTGTTTGAGCAGGCTACTAGGCTATAACACCTGGAATTTTTATTTTTTTTTATCATTATTAAATTTGTACTTGAACTGATAGTTCCAGAAAATTACTGTGATTGATTGGCTGTAAAATTCACAATATACATTTACATTTATGCATTAAGCAAATACTTTTATCCAACGCGACTTACAAAATAGGATAAACATTCAAGCTACAGCACAATGAACATTAACTAAGAGTGCGTATTGCTAACATGAAATTTGCAGTATTTTTTTTTTTTTTTAAGCGCAGTATGGAGAGAGAGCGAGAGCTGCACTGTAAGCACATTCCAAGTATTTAGAAATTTCTTGGAAGATATTCTTGGAAGAGCTGGGTCAAAAGTAAATGGTACTGTGCTTGTCGAATACTTGGCAACCATTCAGCTGAAGGAAATATATTTCTTGGCAAAGAAATTTTGAATATAGTGTCTAAGCAAATCTGTAGCTTCTTAAACAAAAATAGTAACCAGGAAACCTTCCAGTCAGACTTTAGAGCTAATCACAGTACACAAAACAGCCCTAGTCAAATTCTTCAATGACCACCTTACCTCATCTGGATATACATCATTATTGATCCTATTGGATCTTAGTGCTGTCTTTGACACTATGACATGGGTTGACCATGGCATCCTGCAACACAGGCTTGAACACATGATAGGCATCAAAGATTCTGTATTAGCCTGGTTCAAATCATACTTCTGGTTGCTACCAGTTTGTACATGCTCATAATGAATCATCATCCCACACTCAAGTAAAGTATGGTGTGCACCAAGGCTCAGTGCTAGGGCACCTGTTATTCTCCCTCTACATGCTACCTTTGGGATCTGTTGTAAGGGAACGTGGCATTACTTTCCACTCCTATGCAGACAACACCCAGTTTACCTTTCCCTGAAACCTAATGACAGCCAATAGCCAATAACTAAACTTGATGCCTTCCTACAAGACATTGTAATATGGATGACGAATAATTTCTTATGTTTAAACACTGATAAAGCTGAAGTTGACAGGCCCTAAACAGTTTTTAAACTAAACACATTTTACCCCACCACCAGAACTTACTCGGTGGCCTTTCACTCTCATTTAACACAAAAGTTAAAAACTTCAGGGTAATCAACTGACCGGGACCTCTAAATAGTCATGTAAAACATATTTCAAAAACACAATTTTTTCACCTATGAAATATTGCTACGGTTAGAAAGTTCCTATCCTTTGAGGATGCAGAAAAATTAAACATGCATTTGTTACATCCAGGTTAGATTATTGTAATTACATTGTCTGGATGTAGTAATACCTGTATTAAAACCTACAGCTAATACAAAATGCTGCAGCATGAACAATCACTACAAACTACAGACTACAAAATTTTAATCTCTCCTATCCTCGCTTAAGTCTTCAACTGGCTACCTACTAAAAGTGAAATCAATTTTAACCTAACCTATAAGGTTGCTCCAACATATATTAAAGACTTACATACTCCTTACTACCCTGCTAGACCCCCCCAAGATCCCAGAATGCTGGTCTTCTTGTAATCCCGAGAATATCAAAATTTACGATAGGAGGAAGAGCTTTTTGCTACCATTTACCTCTCTTGTGGAATAACGCTCCCCACCTCCCCATATTCGACAAGTTGACAATCTCAAAAAAAAGTCTAGACTCAAGACATTCCTCTTTACTGCTCCCCGTAGTTAGGGATGGTGTACGATAATTCATTACTCTTCATAGGCCTTGGAAGGGATGACCACTGACCATCTCTGCTGTAGTACTGGGTTGCCATGCACCATACCTTAGTTATGCTGCTATAGCCAAGTGGTGCCACAAACCTCATGTGTCAGGCCACACAACTCTCTCTCCCTCTCTTCTACATATATATTTACATAACTATGTACTGTATATATGGCACATATGATCAGTGGAGTGGGGGACTGGCTTAATTCATTTCCTTCTTCTGTCCTCTAACCCCATAATCATCTCTGCTGTCATCCTTGCCTCTCACTGGCTGACTCCTGTCACCAACTCTCCCCGAGTGGACTACATCCAACTTCACGGAAGGCCCATGCCAGGACCGACTCTCCTTCCTAGAGGCCCTTCACAGACACCCATGCCAGGACCAACTCTCCTCCCGAGCATAACCCACAACATGTCCAATCCATGTGAATTTGTTTGCAGCCCAAGGAACAGGAACCAACATTGATCATTCTCATAGCATTACGTTAACAAGTCGGTAATAAACCCGATTTCGGCTTCATTCAGTTCCAGTTTCATAAACTGCCTCGCCATTTACGATCCTGCAAGTGTAATAATCGTGGAGTCTACATTAGAGGCGGCCAAGAGAGCCTTTATTCACCCCATAATAAACTATTTAATCATAAATTAACCTAAAAACATTGTCTGGTGTGCCTTTTTTATTCTGGTCATTTCCTGGGAACATAAAAGGCAACCTACCGATTTCATGGAATGACCCCTATGTTTATGTGTAAAGTTAATATAGTTTTGCAATAACTAGTAAATTACAGCAACACACTATGTCTCAACGTATTGGAAATTACTATACTCCAATACACCACAATATAGGCTAGTAAATTACATGCTACAGAATACTATAGGCCTGTACTGTATTATACTATAATATAGCCCACTACAATGCGTAATATTATAGTATACAACAATGTGTTCCCAGCCAACAAAACTTTAAATAATGTTGGCCCGTGGTTCTCCTACGGTTATTTTAAGATTGTTTCCCCGTAAACCTTGAGTGCAAGTTTAGAGAACATTAGCTGCAGACTGTCACACTCACAAACACTCCCAAAATGGATTAGGTACCAAAAACTTGTTCATGTCACGGTCGCATTGAGCCCTTCACATGACATTCCTAGTTAGTTATGTTTGGTATTCCTATTATGAAACCATGTGGGAACATGCCTGTGGGTTGGCTTGGCTGCTGACCAAAACATGCAACATGCATTACTTGCATGGAATGTTACCCAATCCAACAGATAACCTTCCCATAACCAAAATTGTTAGATGTGTTGCTACTTTACGGTCAAGAAATTAAATTTCGTGCTTTTTCGTGCAGTTTTTGACACCACCTGACAGGGTAGAAGGGATGGATCAACGCACCATCTTACTACAGTACTAATTACGATACAATACAGTGACTTACTATAGTATTTATTGTAGTATGCTACAATGTGCAATGACCATAGCATGTACTACTGTACATTACAATGTCTAGTGACTTACTATAATATTTATTATGGTAAACCCCTACAGTAAATGTCACACTATATTATGGTAAACTATAGTAAATAATAGTAATCTATAGTAGTAAACTATAGTATTTTTTCCCTGGGATATTACTGAAAATGTATCCGTAATGCCTTACATTACTGCTACAGCAAAAGCATATTACTGTAACCACATCACTTTTGTAATGTGTTACACCCAACACTGTTGAAAAGCAAAAACTTGAAATTAATGATGCACTGGGAGTAGGGTGACTACCTCTAAAATAGGCAAAAAGTGGGACAGTAAGCATGTTTTTGTGGGATAAAGTGAGACAACAACACAATTTGTTAATTTAATCTTGTCTACCTAAATGACAAACACTGAATTCTGTCTAGCCCAAACAAGTGAATTTAATTTTGACCAATAGGTCTATTTTGGCATAACACCATTTCCATGTGCAAACTTATTCAGAACCTTTCTAAAAACTATATTTCTTGCCATAACAGATACTAAAATGGTTTGATTAAATGTCTCACATCAACGCTTTCATGACAGGTGAAGTGGGACTTTTATAGTATGTGGGATACGGGACAAAAGCTCAAATTGCTGTATAGTACAACGTAAAGTGGGACAGGTGAGCACTCTAACGGAGCCAGTGAAGAGAGGCTAGATGGGGGAGATCGTGTCTCGTTTACAGGTACGGCCTACCCGTTAAGAGCAGCAGCATACTTAATTCAGGCGTGTGAGAGCTCTAGCTAACAACAACAACTATTGCTTCTGCTGCTCATAAAAGCATGAAAAATGTTTATTATGCCTATCTTCTCTTCGTGAATTTTGCTCCGAAAGCGCCAAAATATGGTTATAAAATTCATATAGTAAACGAGAGAAAAAATGCTTACGTGAAAATTACCTTGACGCGACGTCAGCCCGCTAACGTTAGCTAGTCTGCCATTATGAAATAACAAAAAACTAACTCACTGGACTGCAATCGTTTAAGATGCTGTGACCTTCCCATTTATAAAATCACTAATTAGTCTGTAAAGTCATTCTAGGATAGCCAGCAAAACTGCAAACTAACGTCACATGTTGAAAGTATGCTCCCATTTCACACGGGAAGGTTGTGGCCTCAATTCACTGTAACCCATTAGCAAAATTTTAATTCCGTTAACACTATGGAGGCTCAGATAAACCCCATCATGAAATTTTGGTTTACTGGATGAAAATATTATCCTAGAGTTATTACAAGCTTAACATTGACATTAGCTAGGTAGCAGTAGGCTACATCAAACCCTTACCGCTTTACGACTCCTGTCTTAATCTTAATTTGTCGTATTCTTGGATCTGCCATAATGAAGAGTTCCACGTAATGTTCTAGGCGATGATATAGAGGCTATAGAATAGTAGACAGTAAAGTTAACGCTTAAATACACAGCCAATTCAAGGAGCAAAGCCACGGCCTCAATATCTCATTCAACGTCGTTTATCACTGCGCATGTGCACGTAGGGACTCCCTCAAAACACGGCCGGGGGCTGGACTTTACGTTCTGCGTCACTCTCTCGATGTGTGCCCATAGAGCGCGTTCTCGTAGGACTGCAACTGTTACAGACTTGCATTTCGAAGACGTGGTCACACTTACAGGCGACTATGCGATTTGACCGAATGACTGTATAGATGGATAGCGCATCTGAATTCATGCCGTTCTATGAAATTAAAGCCATTGCAACCGTAAAAATTGCAAGAACTTACTTCCTACTGCGTAGCGCTTTGAGTAATTTCAATCCATTATGTGTGCACTCTATGGGGCAGCTTTGAATCACATTACACTCTGTGTAATGACAATAAAGGCGTTCTATTCTATTCTATTAAGTAACAAGCACACAATATAGCAAATTGTAGTCCTGCAAAACTTGTAACCAATCGCACACATTGCCTGATCCAAGGCATTAATAATGATACTTAATCAGATATGCTTCTCATTTGAGACATAGATCACCTAGTTGTTACTGCACTACTTGGATGCTATAGTCCACAAATGCTGTCTGGGGAAGATTTATGTAACATAGTAAACTGCAACTTTTGTCAGAAACACTGAAACAGGTAACTGCATGTGTAAATCTCAGAGAGGGCAAATCTTAAGCGCGTGAGATAGGATGATTTAATTTAGGGGTCGCCAACAGGTAGCTCGGGAGCAACCAGTAGTTCCTGACATGCCAAAGAGTCCAAAGGGTCAAATGAAATGTAAAATCTTAATTCAAAAACGTCCTGCCCTGTCTGGTACAAAATGATTCTCGCACAGATTTACTGTTCTTTAATGTTTAGTATATACCAGATTTGGTTGTATGTATAAATAAAGGGGCCAATAAAGAGCAGAAAATATATTTCTTCCCACAAATTTAGCACTCTACGCCGTAAGTGTATAACATAAAGGATGTAACGTTTATAGGTCTAGCAATAATACTGATGTAAATAGTAGTTGAGTAGCTTGACCACGTTGATTTTGTCAAAACAGCTCTCAGACTAAAAACAGTTGGAGACCCCTGGTTTAACTGCACTGAGTGTATCTATAAAGTCAGACGATAAGTAATATAACCCTAATATAACCCTATATAGCCTCCACCACGGAGTGTTGCTTAAAACTCTGAACATTGTCGCTGCCCCGTGAATTTAAAACAATAAAGCCACTTCGTTCAAGATAGTTACTCCTCATTTAGTCCTCCACCCAACATTAACACGTGGAGGTCCGAGGCCTTTCAGACACTTTGAGGCAGTCTGCTACTCCTTGACATTTTTAAGTTCTATAAATTTCTTTAAGTTCATCTAACTAATAACACATATGCAAAAGTGGCACATATGATTTATTCTAAAAGACATTAGCAATAATAATATAAGAGTAAAGTGAGTGTAATGAAATTTGTTTTTATTAAAATTCTGTGTAAATACAACTACACAAAAACCTATTTTCAAAGGTCTTCAAACCTTGTAAAAACACACACTATAAATATATATGGGCAATACTTTTGAAGTTTGAACCTTGTAAACATAAGTGTTGGCTACATAAAAGTAAGAAGAACATTCAGAAATGTGCTGTAATTTCAATACAAATTGTAAAAAAAAAGTAAGACAAACTGAAGCCAGTGGCTGTTTCAAATGAATACTGATTAGATGGGTGTATCACACCTGTAACTGCCCCCTCCCCCATTTTCCATGTGTCCATGTGTCCATGTGTCAATGGCTGTCATTGTCCACCTGTCAATAGCTCTGCCAGGGAACTGTTACCTTGCCCCAAAGCTTTGCAAAAGAGTTTAGATTGAGCTGTGAAAGAGCTTCAAAAGAATCAAAGTCTGACATGTGACCTTATAAATCTTCTACTGAAGTGAGCAGTTCTCATCTCGGATGCCAACCAATAAAACAGTTTCTGTCTTGCTGAAGGCAAAGGTAGACGTTGCATGTATCACACCTCCACAGAGTTTTTGTTTTCCTTCCCTGCAGCTTGCAGAACACACAGGCTCTGCGACCATCACCGGCCCTCTTCCCATCTGCACTGAGCTCAATCCCACAAACTGGCATGTGAGTCTCTCTAGCTGTCTGCACAGGGGCCTTTGGTGACTGAGAAGTCAGTGGTACACCACACAGCTGTGCAGTGAGGTGCTCCATGCTTATGGCTCACGTTTTCCTCCTGCTTGTTTTGCATGAGTTCTTTGTGGAGGATGTAGGGTTAGGGTTAAGGAAGGCATTTGTTGCAGCAATGTCCAGGAAGTGCAGAAAAAGCTTCTTGTAACACTTTGCAGTTTTGTGCTGTGTTGTGTTATACTGGATCAACTGGTAAGACAAATCCACACAACCCATGAACTTGTTGTACTCCAGCACGGGTTTGGGGCAGAGAACAGACTGTGTTGACCAGGCACCCTGTCTGCTTTTCACTCTTCGCTGAACTACATCCCCAGTGTAGGTGGCATGGATGGTGGAGCAGACAGACACCTCTTGTGTATCCACTTCGTTAAACGACAGGTCCATGAGAGAGGCCATGACCTGTGGGGAAGTTGTTCTTGCCTGTGTATACAGAAAAGTCAGAGGTGTACCCATTGCTGGAGTCTGCAAGCACAAACAACTTGAAGGCCCACTTGGTTGGTTTGTCCTTCATGTATTGTCTCATAGTATGGCCACCATGCGTTCATCCACAGGAAGGTTCCTGCGGGGATGATAGAATGCCTTACAGGCAGTCTGGATGGTGCCCATGAGGGGTTTGACATGGAACAGTTTGTCATGGACTGAGGTTCCCTTTCTTTGCATCATTCTCTTTGTCTTCATCTGGGTCACTCATGCGCACATTCCAAAAGATGGTTCTGAATCTGTCCCTTGCAATTGTCTGTGCTAGGAAAGGGACAGTGAAGATGTGTCTTCTCCAGTAGTGATTGACTTGACTCATCTTCATCATGCTCATGCACCAGCCCAAGGAATAGAATAGAATTCAACTACAAAGCTACCAGTAACACACAATGACAGCCCAAGAGAAATTAGCATTCGCTGTCAACAAGAAGGGTTACATAATATCTGTTGTTACTTTCATGTAAGCAATCTACCTTGTGAAGCTAGCGCTCTAACATTACCTGTCAGTACACAGTGTTGAAGAAGCAGCATTGAATGCAGGGCTAGGATGAAAAACACATGAGAAAACTGAATGAAGGATCCAAAGAAAACCAAGCTAGTCACCAACAGATTTTGTCTCTGTCCAT
This sequence comes from Tenualosa ilisha, assembly GCA_015244755.2. Classification (NCBI taxonomy): domain Eukaryota; kingdom Metazoa; phylum Chordata; class Actinopteri; order Clupeiformes; family Clupeidae; genus Tenualosa; species Tenualosa ilisha. Next base: position 362,459 of record PYXC01001128.1, read on the forward strand.
GCTAATATGTACTTGCTATCATGCACAAAGCTAGCACTTTGAGTTAGAACAGTTACTTGCTAAATTTAGCCAGTTAGCATGTTCTTGGAGTTCATTTCTAAGATGGTATTTGCATTTATTATACTAATGTGACATTATTACTATTCAAAATGATTACCTGTCTAATGTGTATTTTATATACAAATGTACAAGTGCTTCACAGTTAATAAATCACACTTACCTGACAAACTTCAAAGTCTGCTCTTGGTCCGAAACCAAGTTGACCCGAGGTAATCAAAAGGGAGCTACAGGAGAGTGGGTGGGTCAGTATACTAGGTGGACGTATCTAATGCCGACTATCCTCCTTACTGTGCATACCAGGGGCGTAGGCAGAAATGTGTAATACTGTGGACCTTTGTGAAATAGAGTGGACCCCAATTTAAGCGGGGGGTCTGGTGGACCTCCCCCAGAAAATTTTCTATTTCTTAGGTGCAATTTCCTGCATTCTAACCAATTTTAGGGTGAATATATTAGCAAATCCCATCTGATTCATAGCCCTCTGATCAATGGCAAGATTAAGAATTGTGTCAAGTTTCAGCTCAGAGCAGATGTTTTGTTTCAAAATACAAGACGACCCCCCATTTTACTTACTCAAAAACAACAAAAACAAAAGCAAACCTACATTACAGACAATGGATCTTTATTTTTTATTGTTTTATAAGAGAGAAGAAAGTATATTTTTAACAAGAAGAAAAGAAGATTTAAAAACAAAAAAACATGGCCATTTGACGTCTAAATTAATGCAGTAGAATAAAGAGTTTACCGTTGGCCAGTAGGGGGAACCATTCCTTGGACATCACGAATACAGGCAAGAATGACAAAGTTTCATAAGCAGACCAGCTATGTATGATACATGGGACCACAGATGCAACAAATAAACTAAACTGAACTATGATACATGAGGTGAACTTTTTGCATTCAGAAAAGTAGAGCTGGTTCCATCTGGTGTGGTGGTCGCGGAGGTCGAACTTGGTACAGGGACGGCATCATCATTGTCCACATCTGTTTCTTGTAATTTCGATCTCTTTGGTTTATTAAAAAAACAGGACAGCGATGTCTGTTTAGACATTTTTGATTAAGCTAGCGCAGCTAAATTAGCATTCTCTGTCAGGTAGGCGATAACTTCTGATTGTTGGCATAGCAACGAATGTTGGCTTCTTTCCGCTTATCAAAAACGCGGACATTACCCAATCAAAATAATGTAGAGAAAAGACCACTGACAAAAATATAATTTCTGTAAATAGTTGAAACATTATACTTAATTCAAAGTGTTTAGTGTTGTATTACATTATTTTAACCTGCTCATTGAAATTCACGTTATAAAACAACTCGAGCAAGCCCGCTCGCAATCAAGTTGGGCACCTCCGATAGGGTGGGCCAGCTGTCAATCATAGTGTCACCGGCCCACTGTTGCCCTTATGTGCCTACGCCACTGATTGAAAAGTATGTACAAATCCAATATGCAAAAGAAAAATATGTATATATATATTTACACAACAAAAGATAAAACCGTATAAATAAAAAAATATAAAATAAGTAATAATGATAAAAATTAAAAAAAAAAACCCTGTAGGCAAAAACCTTAAGTACAAGTAAGGTAGCTAATAGTAGCAGCATCTGGTGGTGTATTACCATGTGTAACATTATGAATAGTTCAAGTATCAGTGGGGAATCAATGACTTGTAATGGTGATACTCTGGTGGTATAGGTAAAGTGACATGTGATGGCAGCATTCAGTAATAAATATTGGTTGCTGATAGTGCAAAATACAGCTTACAAGTGGCCTATGACAAGAGGTGCATGTGACATCCAGTGCAAAGTATGTCAGTTTCTCAGTGCAGACTAGAGTTGAGTATTGTGACAGCTTTAGGGAAAAAGCTGTCTCTGAGTCTATTTGTTCTGGCTGGTATGGACCTGTATCGCCTGCCAGAGGGTAGCAGGTTGAACAGATGGAAGCCAGGGTGAGTAATGTCCTTTATGATCCCTTTTGCTCTGTTTAGACATCTGGAACTGTAGATGTCAGTCAAGGAAGGCAGGGGGTTGCCAATGATTCTTTGTGCAGTGTTGGTCACCCTCTGCAGCCTCTTCCTGTCTGCCACTGTGCAGCTTGAGTGCCACACTGACACAGCGTAGGTCAGCAGGCTCTCTATGGTGGAGCGGTAGAAGGTCACCAGCAGACTTGTGCTCAGTTGTTCCTTTTTGAGCACTCCGAGGAAGTGTAGTCGCTGCTGGGCCTTCTTGACCAAGGCTGACGTGTTGGTTGACCAGGTTAAGTCTGCAAAGATATGGACCACCAGGAATTTGAATGACTGTACTTGCTCTACACATTCACCATTGATGTACAGGGGGGCAGGGGTAGCGCTATTTGTCTGGTTTGTTTTTCCAGCACCAGTGACTTTCACCAGAACTTTCACCAGAATCGGCGGCGGGAAGTTGGTCCTAGGTAGGAACTGGCTGAAGTGGTGGAGAGTTGGCAGATAATTGTCTTGTACTGTTGTTGCTGGGATGTGCCACTTGCTTGTTGTCCAGTGTCATCTCCAGCACACTATCCCGTGAAACTTAAGCCAGACTGCATCTTAATCAATCACAAGTAGCAGTCTGACATGACAAGGTAAATTTCACAGAACTGTTGGCAAGTGTCCCAAAACAGCAGACAAATGGCACGTACCATCAACAATAGTGCAGCACATTTTTTTTTGTTGCTGTGAACCTGCAACTGACCTGACTGCCCAGATGTTAGGCTGAGATCGACTGAAGTGGGATGCCTTTTTCCTTGTCTTCAACTGATATGTTCGAATGTCCAACTCATCCACTATGATGCAAATGACTTATAAGGAGTGCCCATATTTAAGTATATAAGTTTGTACTGTTAACCATAAACCAGTGTGACAAAACCCATGGTTCAACAGAGAATGTCACTATTTGAACCTGCTATGGGCAGTACATATGTCACCATAGTTTCACTGGCCACTGGTTAATATTAATAACGTGTGTATACTCGCATTGTTAATGTTACCAAATTAACACCATTGAATCTGTACATGTCACTGCAGCATTGAAGCCACTCCATGTGGATGTCCCTGAACTCAGTTCAAATGTTTTCACTTTCCTTGTTTAGGCTACCAACCTTACTCTGTCCAGGGACCCATGATCAGCTACTTATGCTGTTTTATGTTTTAGACACACGTTTTCAGTTTGGGAATGGATTCTTATCTCGCAATAAAAAGTCAAATTAAATGTCGCCGTCACCTTATCAGGACAACCAGATAAGGTAAATGACGTTACGTTTACCGTTCGTTATCCACGACTAACATATAGCTAGCTCGGTAGCAAATGTGCTAAATACAGGGGTAATAAGAGAATGTTAGCAAGCTAGTATCAGGCTTACTGAAATAACTAACCCTAACTGATAGCCTGTTAAAGTTAAGTTGAACCAACGAAAACTACAATCATCAGAACAAGACATTTCTGTCGAGATGTTTTAATTAGACTATAATGTGCAACAGCATGATTTTAGGTTTGACAGCGTTACATAACGAACTTCACAGTCTACAATAAACCTGACAGCTTCGTCATGAATAATGGTGTGGGGCTCGGAAGTGCTATCTGCAGCAACAGCTGTCAATTATTGGTCAACCACGCCCATTTTACACATTAAAATAACATTTAAAAAAAATAAGCCCATTTTTGAGCAAGGTATAGTTCAAAGCACCTCGTCACGCATACCTCCACTTGGATTGCCCAATATTTGCATAAAATAGACAGCTTTTTAATTTTTTTTCCCATCCACCTGGCAACATGTGTCCAAATCGCCTCCACTTGCCACTTACAGCTGATTATTTCCAGTAGTCTATCTTATAATACGGTACTTATTGGCAGGATCTCACAAAACTTTTTGTTTTGATATGCTGTAGATGTCAGGGGTGTAGTCTACGTGATACGTGGGTATAGCCTACGCCAAATAACCACCATGAGTGATTGGATGGGTTCAGAAATTGTTGACACGCGAATTCCCCTTTTACGTTTGTTGAGTGATTGGATGGTTTCAGAGATTGTTGATAAGTATCTTCGCCTAGCTATAGGCTATAGGCTATAGGCTACCTGTGTATCATGTACTGGAAATAATAAGCTGTAAAACACAGAAAGACAGTTGTTGTCACAGCTCCTCCTCATTCAACTGCATGCAGCTGCCTAAGGGCAGTAGCCTAGAATGGTGCCTGTTGGTCCATAAACCTAAAAAAGAAAAATAAATCTTTTGCGAGATCTCTTTTCCCATGGCATCTTGCAGCCACCGTAGATCTCAGTAGCAGGTGTATTTTTAATTTGTAACTTTTAAAGGCGAATTTTTAATTTTCAGTTACTGTCTAATAACATGACACAGGAGCCGATGGAGCCGATATGCATTGTTGTGTTTTCTCTGGTGTACAACAACGCCACATGTAAAGATTTGATTTTGACGTGACGCTATGAGTTTATATTGGAGAAATTCTTAGTTAATGGTCTATTATGAGTAGAATAAGGTCATGCAGAATAAGGTATTAATAAGTGACTTGTAATGGCTAACAAATGACTAGTATGTTACTAATTTGCACATTAATAAGCTGCTAGTTAATGGTAATATGTGGTATGTTGGTAATACCCCCTAAAGTGTTACCCAATTACTTACTATTAGTTAGTTACTATTGTATGTCTATTGAAGAGACCTGTTAGTTTGGTCACTAATAGAATATTAGCAAAAGGTTGGATCATTTCATTTATTTATAGGCCTATTTGTAAATTATAAAGTAATCTCGTAGATTAGTTAACTACATTTTCTGAGTAGCTTGTCCAACACTGGATATTCTGTATCAGAGTATTAGGACTCGACTCTGGTCTGCATAAAGGAGGTATATTTTCCTCTTTCCCCCATCGTGAAAATAGAACACAGAACTTAACAAACATTTGTGCCTCTTGCTCCGCTTTTACCCTCTCTACTTTCCGGATGGAACCAGCCAGGAACAACCTCCAATTTGTAGTTTATCATGGTTCCTACTGAGTGTACTTTTCCTGCATGACTCCTGGCAATTGGGTTAGCCCCTTGTGTCGTGGATCTGCCCAAGGTTTCTTCCTAGACTAACTAAACATAAGGGAATTTTTCCTTGCCCCTGTTGCTCTTGGGTGCTCCTTCTGTAAAGTGACAACCACTATGGCAACTAACATGATTACCCTAGTAATCAGCGTAGTAACCAATTACTATAAATTACTACAGCAACCACCTAAACTACCCAAGTAACAGCCTAGCAACCATCTGAAATACCCTAGCAATACCCTATTGATGAGTTCCAACCTAGTAACCAACATGTCTAACACTCCAGTTACCATAGCCACTACCATAACTATTATACTAACAACCTAGCTATCAATATCATAATGCAACTATTTGCCACAAAACACAAAAATTTTTAGCCGCTATGAGCATAGGTCTGGATGGTCAATATGTGTAGCTTGAAATAACACGCTATGACATATTGACTTCTTATTTTTAAAGAAACAAACAAAAGAAACATTTGCATGAATAAAACATAAAATTGCCTTGAGAGGATGGCATGATTGTTCAAAATGCCTGCCTGGGCTACTTTTGTGTAACAGAAGTGCATCACCTCAATTAAACAGTGATACATGGACGTTGCTCAAATATTACAATATTTGTCTGTGATCAGATGCAGTCGCAGCCTGTAACTTAGTTAAACAGAAATTAGCAATGTTCTTTAGGCTAACGCCCATTTTTTAAAGTAGGTCCAGCTGCTCAAGTCCACAGAAAATGAAATGCATTCTTTAATGTGATTACTAGCAACTCAAATGTCTGCCAAACTGTAACTAGCATGTTGAACTAGCTCTTGTTGCTTTCTGACACAAATGAAGGAGACTTAAATGTGTGTATGGGTTCATTGGATAACAAAGGTAAGAGAGTTTGCATTTGATTAAAATTAGCTGTACTCGCCTTTACATAGTGCACAATTCAACATAATGGTAACCCGTTATCAAGTATGTAAGCTGGTTTGCTGTCATGAAGGGAGCATTGCAAAAGCTATGCGTAGGCTACAGCTAATGTCACACAACTAAGTGGAGATTGGAGATTCGCTGGACTGAGAGCACCTTGGGTGGCAATCAGTTACTTCAGTTACAGTGTGTCTTAATAGAAGCTAGGTAGGTATATGGCCCCATAGTGGACGCATAGTGGATAAGCAATTTTGGTTCATGGGGAAACCAAATCTGTTCAAGGGGAGCTGTGACATTAAGGATTTAGGATTTTGAAAAATCATAAAGTTCCACATTCCCACACACCACACCACATTCCCCCTTTTTGTTAGGCGGGATATTGGGTTGAAAAGAAATTTTGGATCATTTTTATTATCGTTTTTAAGAGGGATAATATGTTGATTTGGCATTGTTAAGTACTTTCTTGTACTTTTTTGAAGTTATCTTTCCAAGCAAGTCAGAACACTTAAAGTTATTTCAAGCATAGCATTTCCTTTCAAGTCTACACATCATAAGGACAGTGGGGAGGTAAAGCAACTGCCCGAGACCATACTGAGGTCCATTTACACCAGGGGGAGTCAGGTCAGGAAACTCTCCAGAGTGGCCCTGAACAGGGGGAAGAGGCATGAAATACAAATATATCTGCTCTCTTGTTGTCTTGTTCCTTTCTGGTAACTAACTGTTACTGTTCACAATATTACAGCTTCCATGTAGTTGTCCATTGGCTACACCCAGCAGGCGCCAGACACCAGAACATTTCACGTGGGGTGGGCTAGACAAGTAATCAGCTGCTGCTTTGGTATGTAGCCCAGTTGATTATTTTAGTTACGTCTCATTGTGTAAATACAAAATTTTAGCCTAGATTCTAGGAAATGCAGACATGAGTTAACAGCAGCTGGTGCTTAACTTGCTTGCTGCTGTTTTGCTGCACTATGTTGTATCCTCGCCTGTGGCCTGCCATAGCCGACATCACCACTGACGTGGCTAACGGTGGTGACGAACCTGGTTGCCCACTGTTTGCTGTGTTGCTCTTGTTTCAGTCGTGCGGCATGGTCGCTGCCAGTTCTGCTTTTTCCTTTGTTTGTTTCCTGCGTGTTTGACTTAATGTTTGCAAATGAGATGGTATACATGTGTGCGTGACTGGTGATTTGGATCTTTAGATTATAGTCTATTCAGCATTGGTGAGAGCCGGTTGCCTGTGGAGTGAAGTGGAGCGTGTTTATCTGCAAGAGTGCTAAAGACAGACAAAAACACTCCAGTCCTAGATCAGAATTGGGATTAGATTTAAAGATGCAAGATCACTGGCATAAAGGCCTCTGAAAGACCTCTTCTAAATATAGTGAGGTGCTGATATTTTTGTTTTACCCTTTCTAATACAGCCCACAGGAGAGTGATCACTAAAACCCATTGGGAAAAGGGTGTCCATAGAAATGTGGCTTATTTGTAAGGATAACTTCTAGCCAAAGATGGGTTAAGGGATATCAGTGATAATGTGTGGATTCTGTAACCATTTGGTTGAGTTTTAACTTGTTATAAATCTCAACTGCTGGAGACATCCAGTTAAAGTTAGTCTCCTAAAATGACTGAGGGGGCCCTTCAAGACATTATTCATTCTGGCCCTCTCACATACATACATTCTCCTCTCATGTACATATATATTTTCACTCACATACATACATATTTTGCACTCACATACATACATTTTTCACATTCACATACATACATACATACATACATACATACATTCTCCTTTCATGTCCGACTACGCCACCCAATTAAAGAGCTGGGCACTCTCAGTTTTACACGCAGGTTCTCAATTTGGTGGGAGCAACAGAACAGACTCACTAAACAACAATTATATAAAAACAAGTATATTTATTAAATACAAATATTTTTAAAAAGCCAAAAAAATCAGTCCTTGTGGGCTCTGCACACACTTAGGAAGTCCATGAAAATCCCAGTCCAACAGGCCAGTCAACAGTCCGGCCACACTCAGCAGCTTCCCAGTCCAATATCCCCTTGTAAGCACACCTGCAGCTTCCACACACACTCTCACAACATGCACACAACACACCAGAGGAACCACCAATGACCACAGCAGTAGGAAAAGTCACAGCACCAAACACCCCAAAATCAATCACAAGTGAAACACTAAATAACTTAACACACAAGTCCACTGTGGCATAAGGTGGAACATTCAAGTTTGCTGTGCATCAAAGGCTGTAGGACTTGATGGATAACACTACAGTCGAACTAGGAGGAGCAGATGCAGCACTCACCATCAAACTGGGAGCAGACGTGTCTAGCTCCCAGTCCTGTTGAAAAACACCAACTGTGGAGGGCAGATTGCCAGGAACAATCAGGCAGACGTCTGTGGTATAGGTGAAGAGACGAACTAGGCAAGCAAGCCCCAGACAACCAGTGCGCCGATAGACAACTGCAGACAAGTTGAAGCACAGCACCAAGCACAGTCACAGTAACTCCAGGTTCAAACAGCGAAATGCAGGGAAAAGAGAAAGCAGCATACACAACCTCCAAGCCGAACAGGGAGCTACGTGCGAATGCCCATGTCCAGTGTCTCTGAACTCACTTCCAATCAGCAACACCTGTGATCAGTCAGCCAGTCTCTTAATGCTGATTAGCATAGAAGCAGGTGGAGGGCGGCTCTGCCCAACGAGCCAATCCAAGTGGCTATCAAATAATTTAGGCAAATAAAACAAACTAAGTAGACACAGCAAAGTAAATTTAACAGGCAAAGTAACACAAATAAAGTGCACACAACAAAAAAAAGAATATAAGAGGAAAAACATGCAATAACTCAACCACACCACTATGGATCCTCTGACACAACATACATTCTCCTCTCACATACATACATTCTTCTTGTACATACACACATTATCCTCGCACATAGGCCTACATACATTCTTCTCTCCTATAGTAAGGTAAGGTAAATCAAGAGGCAATCAATAATGACTTTTTATACAATTCACTTGAAGAAGGAAAAAGTGGATTAAGTACTGTATGCACTTTATTGTTAGTGTCTTGATAATTGCAATGCATTGCAATTTGTATAGCTACACAATACAAGTAAAGCTTCACAAATTAGAATATTGTTGAAGAGTTCATTAATTTCAGTAACAAGGTAAAGGAATACCTGATGTCTGAAAAATATTACTGCTCCTGTACTACGTACAGTTATAAGATTTACACGCGGTACGTAGTACCGTAAGATAGGAGGGTTTATGCTGGCTAAAAACCCCATATTTAAAATGAGTACTGTGCGTTGTTTAAGTAGAAAACACACCAACCCACAATATGTCATTTGGGACAAGTGTCCGATGAAGAGAATAGCGTAAAGTCAATCCGAAATAGTCTTTCAGCGATAAAGTCAACCCGAAATAGTCTTTCAGCTGCACAGGTGTTTTCTGTCAGACGACGATTGTCCTGACTTAAATGTTCCCTATGCGCATATTATATACGCTGCAGTGATGCACGGGTCCATGTCCTACGAACGACTCGCACCCGACCGATGTTTTCAACCCATCCGCAACTCGGACCGCAAAAAAAAAAAAACAAAAAAAAAAAACCTATGAAAATGTTGTACACGACTCACTTCCAGATCCCCATATTTCTAAAAGTAGCCTAGTCTATGCTCTTTATTTACTTATAACGTCCTCGTTTGTAGAACAGTAGTAGGCTATTGGTTCCTCTTCTTATCTGCTCAGCAGACGAGTTGGCTGTTGGCTAACTGCGGGGAGGCCAAAATCCCCCTCAGGACCGCGATGGCTTCGTTTAGTGCACCTGCCTCGAGTTCCTCCATAATACCGTATGAGTTACATTACCTTCGCCGGTCCCATAACGATTAGGACAGGACATTTTCAGCTAATCACAGCTTGATAAATGCCTCGCATTTGTCTATGTATGTACATGAGAGTGAGAATACATATCTGTGAGAGGGCTAGAATGAATAATGTCTTGAATGGCTCCTCATAAAGTGCATCAGGACGGGAAGATCATGGACGGTATACACCCACAACTCATGACTGGACAGGACAGCCGTCCCATTTAACCCTAATGGCTGATTCAAATTGACTCGGGACAGAGGTGGAAATAATTAGTTGAATGTGTTTCCAGCATAAATAGTTACTCCACCACAAAGTCTAATGCTGTCAGTTCTAAAAATGTTGTAACCTTCAAGAGCAATATTAGTATCAGCAACATTGTGATTAAGTCAGGATTCTGAGATTACAATAAAGTCAAGATCTGTGTCACTAACCTATATTTTTTTAGAGTGTCCATCTCCAGCAAAAGACTCCTAGAATTAATATGCACAAAACCAGCCTTAAAATTACTTAATGCATCCGATGAGGGGATGGTCTCCAGTGGATTGGCTGACACCAGAGGATACCAAGTTGAAGTTCAGGTCATCACGTGATCCCGCTGGAATAGACGTTTTAGCCACACACAGGGAAACCAGCTAAACAAGCACGCAGGTAGACAGTGTTTTTGTTTTCACATTTACCACAACAAAAATGGTACAAAATAACAAAAATAAGCAGCAAAAATATACACTAAACATTACTATATACTGATTGGAAAAATATTTAAGGAATTATAAAACTTTTTAAAAGTGAAACAAAAACATGCCAGACAGAGACGACTAGATTTGCAGTTCCCCAGATTTACACAGCGCAGACATTTTAAAAAAGTGCACTTACACACTGACAACAGAAAAAAGTTGTTGAATAAAGAGGAGAGTTGTTTAGACCAGGGGTTCTCAAATTTTCCTGGGACCCCTCATGGAACAGAAATTTTTTCAAGGACCCCTCAATCACAACAAATTCAACAAATACTTCTTAAATGCTGAACACTGCTGCTCTGGCTGCGTCATATTGCTCCTGCAGTGACATAATGTTAACGTTTGCTCAACCAGTTAATTGTTTAATCAAGTTGTTTATTGTATTTAAAGGCTGGTAAACTACTAATAATTAATTAAAAATGATTCAGTAGTTGAATTGGTAGAGATGGTTGGACCATAAACTCAAAAGCATCAATAGCAGTTAAACTGAATGCAAGTCATAATCAAATAAAACAAACAAATGAGATCAGATAACCAAAAACAAGACAAAAAAAACATTTTTTACTCACTGTTGAACATATTCTGTTATAGAAAGAGAGAAATAACTTTATTGAGAATTTCATCAGTTAAAAATGTACATACACTTGCTTAGTATTTGGTAAAACTAGTGCAGTGTCTGTACAAACTGTTTTCCAGGAAACTTGCAGTCCAGTTACATGTGCAGGTAGTTCCTTGAATTTATGATGATATAAATTCAGGGCTGTGCAGTTAGAAAAGAAGAGCTTATTGAAAGTTCAAAGATGGTCCAAAATAGTGAGAGTTAAAATCCTGTGTATGGTTGGCAGGGAACGAATGTGTTGTGGCGGATGCATTGCAAACCTGTGTTTTTCCTTGTTTCGAATCTCTTTAACCTCATAGGCAACAGAGGCCATGAAATTTCGCCAGCAGACGATGCATCATTACATCCCTACTTACTGGTATCAATGTTTTATAAGCCCTGTTGTACGAGCTTGCTGTTGGTAAGAAGGAGAAGGAAAGAATTTTGTAAAAAAAAACCAGACTTATTAGTGAATGTGCAGCTTCATTCAGTTAGCGTTAGCTGTTGGTTCACTGTTAGGTCTGTGGTGTTCCAAATTCTTTCATTCTCCTTCTAACCATCAGCACTTGGCAAGATCGTACAACAGGTTATTGCTAAAGGTACAATTGCTGTGATTGGAAGTATCCGAACTATTGCTTTAATAAATGCCTAATAATAGTAAGAATTATAATTATCTGCTCCAACAGCTGAGGGGGACACTGTGTCCAACGGCCACTACACCCCTCAATAAAAGACTATCTTGTTTGGGCATCTACATAAGGATTTTGTTGAGTAGAAAAAGGAGTAACAAGTAAAGTAATCCAGTTACAAGTTAAAGTAGTGCCTAAAGTAACTTAAACTTGACTGCACTCAGTCTGCATCTGATAGTGACATGAAGATGAGCTGAAACACAGGCAGTTGAGCCAGTATAGATTAATTGGATCATCTTTACTTCAGAGGAAGGGACTTTTAACATTGGAGTTTCAGAACAAAGACAAATAAGTTTAGAATGCAGCTGAAAATACAACTGTTTTTGAGGTTTGTAACTATTCATACAGGACTGAAATATATGTGAGACACAACATTCATCATATGCCTCTCCTTGATCCTGTTGAGTGGAGAAAATGCATAAAGAGTCATGGCACTGTCTTCATTGAAGGTGATTCATCTTTTCAATTCATGTGGAGTTCATTGGAGGGCAGGGACTTAAAGATCTGTGTGAGTGGGAGAATGTGTGTATGCACTTGGCACACTATGGGACTCGACCAAAAGCAGTGGGGTTAGGCTAGTGCAGTCTTGAGGTCTCGCAGCAACATAGCACCGATGACCGCTCTCTCTGTGCTGACCCTCAAGTGCACAGTGCTAGCTTTTAGCTCCACACTTGCTAACACCAGAGCACCACTACTGGCCAACTTTGCTGCAAACCTAGAAAGCAACACATAAAATGCAAAATCAATGGCAGAATCAAACAACTGAACCTTCACTCAAACTATTCCGCATATATCCACAAAATAACACCCAATGAAGTAAATGACTTTTGAGGCTTATGGCAAGGACCAAAGACAATTAGCATCTTTGGAAGTAAAGAAATCACCATGCTGTTTTTGGAAACTGGCAATTTCATCCACTATGCAGTCCACTATAAAATCATTGTGCTGAATGCCGAAATCTAGTGTACAGACACTGTATTCCACAAAAGTCAAAAGGAAGAGGCAGGATGGATAACATGTACAGTTGTGACTAGTGCACTGTTTTACAGTTTCATATTACAGAAACTTTTTTAACACCTATCTTAAGGTTAAGATAGGATGAATATAGAATTTTTTTCAGTTTGGTATTACAGAAGCAAATCCTAACTAAATTTAGGAAACCTATCTTGTCTCAGTTAAGAAATCCTCACTGCGACATGTAGAAGATTTCCTATGTTTGACTGTGCTTCTAGTGGTCTCCATACAACCTGCAATTGCTCAGGCTACAACCAGAGAGGGTAAAAGCGGAGTGACAGGCACACACATTTGTTTAGTTCTGTGTTCTATTTTCGAAAAGGGGGAGGGGGGTTCCCCTTTATGCAGACCAGAGTCGAGCCCTCATACACTGATACAAAAGATCATTGAAAAGTTTATGTGATGTAATGTGACACTCCCACTTATGCAGACCGGAACTATTCACATTTGTTACAATTGTAACGCATTATGTTGTTCTATCTTGGTCAGTATCTAATGATCTTTGCTACTACCAGCAGTTACACCACTGCAGTTATCCTTGTGTTAACCAGCTAGTCTGCTGACTCTAGCATCTGGCCTATAGTAGACTGTTGGGGCGATCGATAAGTGCATCATGTCATGCGTGTTTATGCGGTCTTTTGTCCTTCTGTGTTTTGAGTTGCCTTAGTTCTTGAAAAATGCGCTAAATAAATGACTTCCTTTTTTACTTCTCAATCATGTCGAACATCCTAGCAACATCCTAGCGACCACTTTCAAAATGACAGCCTAGCAACCAGCACAGCAACCACCATAACTAACCAAGCAAAATCCTAGCAACTGCTTTCACAACCACAACCTAGCAGTCAGTATAGTAACCAACATGGTTACTATGGCATACCAGCATAGCAACCACAGTAAATTCTGACCTTGCAACCATCACACGGCCTAAAAACTATCTCGAATACTCCAGCAATATCCTAGCTACCACAAAAAAAAAAGAAAAAATTTTATACAACAAGGACTGTGTAGCAAACCAGCAGATAAAATTAAGTGAACTGGGCATAAGAAAATGAAACTGCAAGTGAGTTTCTATGCCCCATTCAGTTAGTATTAGCTGTCGGTTCACTATTCAGTCTAGGTTGTATCATATTTTCTCATTCTTTTTCCTGCAGCAAGCACTCAGTGACCTTGAAAAACAGGGCTATGGATTTCATCAAACTGGATTTCTCCTTGTGACCTCCAAGTGGTGTACCTGGCTTTGTGGCCCCCTGTTCCTCCTAGAGCTTTCGAGATAAGAGATGCCATTCCACTTCTCACACACCCAGCCTAACCTGATCATGTGTATTTTGCTGCACTGTCGCTCTTCTGTTATTCATGTTTTTCTGTAAGATTTTTTCCCATTGAAATGAAAAGGGAAGCACTGACAAAGAATAAACTGTATGATGAAAAATTGAAATTTGGCACACATACTCAGGAAAGAATTGTTTCAACCAAGTGTCATGTTGGGACCTTTCATGCTCTAGTGTCACCAAGTGGTCACAGTTGGACATGGATTGATGCGCGCAACTTTTAATCCATATATCTGATTTTCAGAAAAAAAACTGTTACCGCTGGAATTTGTGACTTAATTGCATTCCAACAAATAAATTTCCACCATATTACATGCCATTTTGAATTTTGTCAAAAGTGAAACTAAAGTCACACAGGCCAACTATGATCTACAAACCAAGCCTCATAAATGACACTTGTTTTGATTTCATGCACCCAAGTATTCACTAATACGTTTTCATGTCAATGATACTCTGGGATGTCCAAATAATGTACCTAGCCAGTAGAGAACTGCGTGGGACTGTTTTTTCCATCCCGCTTCTGCCTGATCCCGCTGAATTTCTGACCATTACCGCCCGCAACCGCAACGTGCACACAATGTGTCCGCCCAATCCTGCGATGTGTCTGTCCACTCCCGCCTGCAACCCACGAAGCTCTGAGAATTTTTAACCCGCACAGTAATAGAGATGCATTGATTTTGTGTCTTTTTCTGTCCCGCAAGAGAAACACGCCATTTATGCTATTAATTGGGATTGGGGTTATTTGTTTCGTTTCTCTCTATGCGCGTCTTTTGACGCACTGTGAATAACGCTTCCATTTTATTGTTTGCATTTGTTTTTAAAATTCATGTTTTCAAATGTCGGACTTGCCTTGTTTGGTTTTAGTGGTGTACACACCATGCTGCTCTCACACTGCGTTTCAGTCTGTTTGCAGCAATGACTGTATACAGTCATCGGTTTGCAGAACTAGACAGCTAGCTAACACTTGAATGATGGCTGACACTCATTCATAAATCCACGTTTGCATGTGTATTTATATTTTTTTTGTAAAACTTCAAGAAAGTAAAGATGCATAAATAAAGATGCATAAATTTCACATAATGAATGTCAACATAGTTGCTAACCACATTCACAGTTCCGAGTGGAAATCCATTTTTAGCCCACACGGTCATGACGAGAACTAGCATGACTAGCCGCTAAACATAAGAAACAAACATTACATGTAGAGCCAATTAAACCAAATTAGGCTAGCCAAATTCAGTGTAGTTTTACCTCATATCATATGCCAACACAAAATATCTACTTACAGACACATAATGTCCAAGGCTTCAGTGTGCATGTCGAACGTAAATACAGCGTTTGAAATCGTGGTGTTCACTGAATACAAAGGTAGAAAAATTAAACTTGAACCGTAACTTACGCAGATAGAGCAGTTTCGTATATGTCTACAAGGTGGCAGTATTTTCTAAGCCAATTAACTGAGTCAAAATCAATCTTATGCATGACTTCTTATAGAGAGGCAGAGTACACACCTTGTTTAATGTTCTTCTCTACTTCGTTGGTTGACTGAGATCTTGTAGTAGCTAGGTTAGCCTGCATTGCTATCCCACACCCAGCAGTGTTTTTTTTAGCCGCCCATTCCCGCCCGCAGCCAAGCTCAAACCGCTCGTTCCTGCGAGATTTGCGTTGGGTGCCGCGGGATCCAATCCCAATGCAGACCTCTCTATTAGCCAACCTTTCACAAATGATTTTCAGACCCTACCTGACGAAGGCCATCACAAGAATTTTTTGTTTGCCAAAGACTTAGTCTGCCACAGCTGCATCAATAACGATGGTGAGCCACTAAACAGGAGGTGGCCTTGTATCTCAGAATGTGTGGCTGCATCTCCGACGGCAACGGCATTGCGGTGCACTTGAGTAAGCAAATGTTTGCATGTTTTCTGCATAAATGCAGTGTTTTATTTTTTTACTCGTTAACAAACAAAGTTAGAATGTTTTATCAAGAAGGTATATGTGCATGAAGGGAGTAAAGTCTGTGTAAATGGCATGTATTTATATGTTATTTGAGCTCCCCTCACCTGAGAATACCATCGTTATTTGATGGAACCACACACATGTTGGCTACTGTCTCCACCTTTCTGCTGACTGGCTGACTTGATGTGCTCTCCGGTACCAGGGTGATTGTTGCTGAAGTCTCATTCATACCAAGCAATTTTCCTGTGGTACAGAATAGAGTATTTTAGGACAATATCACATAACACATAAGAAAATATGACCCAATTTAAATGAAAAAATCTCATGTTAAATTCAAGATTGTGTTTATTACATCTTATTGCACCAGTATAAGGCAGTAAAATGCTTGTTTTTTTGCTCTTCAAAACAATAAATAATAAATAAATAAATAGTAACTAGACTGCATTTCCAGAAAAAGTGTGCTTGCTCTAATGTACCATAATGGCGCCCCAGCAGGAGACACAGTTGCACATCCTCACAGGACTTTTCGTGTTGACACGGCAAAGTTTGACAAGGCCGTTTTCCATCTGCAGACTTTGGTTAGCCGCAGCAGAATAATGCTTTAGCAAGCAAAAAATGTACGCAATGGCCTATGTCAGGCATGGCCTGAAGATTGTTTTATAAGTTTTGTTTTTCCTGACCATTAACAGCTAGTAGAATAGCCATGGCAGTGTTTATTATAAATGATTTAGCCAATTCCAACATAGCAAATAGAATTATAGATACTAGATATAGAATTAATGGACAAACTGTTATGGTTTACACTGAAGTCACAGAATCGTAGCCTGTTGTAGGAGAAATTTTAGAGTGTGTATGGCAGGAGTTCTAAAACTTTATTGGACCAGGGACCCCTCATGGAGCAGAAATATTTCCAAGGACCCCTCATAATCGCTACACAAATTTGACCATACAAGCATATATGCATTAATTCAGTTAGATGCAAGATGCTATTTTGTAGCAAAGTTTTTCACAGACCCTCTGGCAATATTGTACTAGAGTCCCTAGACGGTCCTCAGACTCCAGTTTGAGAATCAGTGGTGTATGGAATGCTATTGTTTACAGAACTTTGAATTTCATAGGATCAGATGATTTCCATCTGAGTCTCTTTATCAGGCAGGGTGATGGTCATTAAACAGCCACAGCTGTGTTCTGCTACATAGAAATGACCAATCAACTGGTTCAATTTGCCTTCAGCGCCTTCCCAGCAGGCCCACAGACTTGTATTCAAGAGATCAGACTCCATCTGAGGCAGGCCACATAGCTGGCCATACCTTGTCCAAGAGTCAGATCCTCCCCTGATAAAATTAAAATGACAGAAAACAAGAAGAAAAAAAACAAAGCATTAAGTGAATGTAACACACCCTTATTCATTTTATATTACCAAACTAAAATAATCCAAAACTAGTCCAAAACATTCAACTTCACTACATCTTACACCGAGTATTGTTATGTATGTGGCAATATTAATCCAAATCAGTGTGTCAGTTTGAGACACTACTGTAAACAGCAGCAAAGTAAAACAAACCTGTGTTCTAGGTTTAAGCAACATTTATTGCTGACTGGTGCAGAACAGGGACCGCTACTTAAATGTTCAAGTGGTCTTTGATGTCAGGCATTTGAAACCAGTAAAGAGTCTGCATTGCAACTGCAAAAATGCCATTTGCAAATTTCCTGGGCCATGATAGCATTGTCTTTAGTAATGTTATGACATTAACGATATGTTTGTGAATATGTAATAACATTTCTTCTGCTAGTTATTTTGCTTGTGCAAAAAAACACGACCCAGCTATCGGTAATGTTAACAAGGCAACGCTATTTTCCAATCAACTAGCTATATTTTACACTGTGCATACATGGTTGTTTGTCATTGAAACAAACATTAAGGATTAAATGAATGAATTAGTTTAAATTGCTCTCACAGATTGAAACACA
Source organism: Tenualosa ilisha (assembly GCA_015244755.2). NCBI lineage: Eukaryota > Metazoa > Chordata > Actinopteri > Clupeiformes > Clupeidae > Tenualosa > Tenualosa ilisha. The sequence goes on from PYXC01001128.1 coordinate 380,651, forward strand.
AGTCGTAAGGTAAGCAATTACTAAAAGACAAACAAATAGGCTATACTACTTCAAGTAACTAAATCTATCCTTGATAATGACTTGCTCGTGTTACACATGGAGACAGCAAACATAGCATGTGTTGATGTATTGGATCAAAAATAATGCCAAGAGCGCACCTGTGCCCCATACTAGATTAACTGTATAGAAAATGTGTAGACAACTTTTACACACGATTTTTATATCTATGGTTACATTATCATTTCAAACAATGACAGAAAAAGATTAAACTTGCTAGCATTACATTTGACTGATGTTAAGGAATTTACATTTGACTAAAGACACCTACCTTGATAGTTGAGAATGAACCGTCATCACAAATAGCTTGTGTCTTTCCCCAACCTCGCTGTTGCAGAGTGTAACTCCACAAATAAATCCTGACAGTCTCTGCAAGCATTCTGTTGTTGATGCTATGCTGATAGCGAACAGCTGGGAAATAACGTTGCCTTAGTGTATCTGGTAAATGGTAAATGGACTGCATTTATATAGCGCTTTTCTACTCCTACGAGTACTCAAAGCGCTTTATCTGGTGAAAAGGAAAGATTTCCCAAGATCCTTTGGGCACCATTGATCTATTTAATTCTAACATTTTTTAAACAGTACTACTGGCAGAAATAAAACCTAAAACCCCTTAAAATCAATACCATATAAACCTATGTTGTATACTGAGTAGAACTTCCAAAATGTTACTTTACAAGATACAGCAAGCATTAGACTAAGCGAAAGCGACACACCAACTTCGTGGGATTCCTAGTGAATTTGGCTATGTAAATCCATACTTCCCTCTATGGCTGTGGCAATGCTCAGCTTACTATGGGTGTGTTAAATCTTGTGAAGTAATTGAAATGAGTTGGTTTGAGCCTTGCCTTGAGTGATGTGGTTGCGATTGGATGGACCAGGTGATTTGAAATACAGGTGGATGTGGGTAAAAGGGACATATGTTCAACAGAATCTGAAATAAAATGATGCTGTTTAAATCTGAACTGAATAATATAAATCGCTCATCTTAGTTAATGCTAACAAATTAACATGATTAAAAACAATGTCGCCATTAAGGCTGGGTATTTAAAACAACTGTGAACTGGGCTAGTTATAACATCTATCTATAAATGCAAGGAATGTCTGTCTATCACTCTGTCTGTTCCATGCATAACTCTTGAACCATTCATCTGACTGACCTCAAATTTGGTATGTGTCTTGCCGATGTGCTGAGTGAGTGCAGTGCCAAGTTTAGTGCTTCTTGGACTCTAATGATATTGTAAAAAAAAAAAAGCACAGTTGCCTTCTGACGCTTTATCTGTTGTATCCTCCCCCTCTCACATATTCCCGGTGCAGTACTACTATTCCTATTTCTACGGTCAATATCATTAAACAACTCGGGGAGGTAGCGTAGTGGTTAAGGAACCTGGCTAGCGTGCAAGTAGCCTGAAAAGTTGTGGGTTCAAATCCCAGCTGCCACTGTTGTGCCCTTGAGTAAGGCACTTAACCCCAAGTTGCTCTAGGGGAGACTGGCCCTGAACAATTCATAGTTGAGAAATTGTAAGTCACTTTGGATAAAAGCATCTGCTAAATGCATAAATGTAATGTACTGGAGAAAGTGGGTTTTCCTGTATTTTACAAGGCACAGACCACAAAAATTGGGGCCTATCCTGGGTCATCTGGGTCACCTTACTTTTAGCCCACCATTAAAATGTCTCACCTCAGCTATACTGAAGATTATAGTTTTTACAACATGCTAGCACAGGCAAACCCATGTGAGTAAGTGGTGTGTTAAATTCTACATTTAAAACAAGTGCTATTGCCTCAAGTGTCTGTACGTCAATTATGACATTTAACAGTAACCTAAAAAACCTTCTCAGCTCAATCCAACACACATAGCCTCTGTGTTTGCTATACATTTCATAATTTCACCATCATTCTTCCAATGTTTAAGTATAGCTTGCAGCCATTACAGTTAAGAAAATATATAATCTGTTAATTATCCAAATAGTATTTTGCACATATGCCTAATAAATGTCTGAAATATATAATAATTTTAGAAATTCCAAATGATCCGAATTCCAAATATTCATGCATCATATTCTGTGAAACTGTCCATCATAGAGAAGATAAAAATGGACATGAACATGCCAGCATATATTCAAGAAATTAAACTGCTATGTTGTAGATAAAGTCTTCTGTGATGTTCAGAGCTGACATTTTCCATGGAAATGTATTTGAGTATAACAGATGTTTTTTTTGTGAATTTTGTGAATTTTGCAATTAATCACCATTATGTACATTATTTTATGAAATTACTCACAATTAAAATTTTAAATAATTTGACAGCCCTAAATAGATTGCATTTAACTTTAAATTTCAGGTGTGCAGTATTGAGCAAGTTGTATTTTTCACCAAAAATAACAAGCTATTTCTTTTTTATTTCAGAATGTTTGAGCCCAAAATAATATTAAGGTTAACCTTCCATCCTCAACCTCCAGGATGTGTCAAAGGTCAGACTATTCTTTGGCTGGTCTAATCATAATTGAAAGCAGACTACAACAAAATTTAATTCAAATTTATTAAATCAAAATATTCAAATAACATTCAAAAATACATCTTTAGATAAGTACAAATTACAGAAACGAACGAAAGCAAACGGAAATCTGTAAATAGCTGCAAAGTAGTTTAGAATAAGAATGCAGAGGTAGAAGAGGAAGGTTTTGCACACTGCACAGTTAAAAGTCTTTCCAAAGTTATTGACAGTTACAAAAGTTAAACAGAGCATGAGAGGGAACATCAGAGAGATGTTTCAGCTCAGCAGCTTTTCTCATGCTCAGTCTTCTTTGACTGTTGTTTTTACACTCCTGCTGATAAAACTCATCTGAGCGCACCAACTTTTTTCCTACTGATGCAATAAAAAAGCAAACCAAGACGTTCCAGCATCTATTCCCCTCGATCAAGGGAGCAACTGAGCAAGGCAAGGGATTATTTAAGCTTGTGAAATGTAAGGGCCCCTCTAGACAAATATAAAAGTTTCACTCAGGCACTACATAGTGACACACCACAGAGCTTGAAAAAGGACACAAATTATGTGTCGAATTATGTTCAGAAAGTGAAATACTGAAGAATACAAAAAGGTTGCCAGAATGTCCTTTCCAGTGGCGTTTTCTCCTGTAGGCCAAGGGAGGCGTGGCCTCCTCATAAATATTCAATAAAGAAATATTCAGGAGTTTAGATTAATAACGCACACTTTAGATTCCAAATTTGCTGTGTTAAACTTACTGTTGTCCTGTTTTTCTTTGATCGGAGTAGCGAGCAAAACAGCGCCCCCGAACACTACATTTATGGGCTATAGCCTAAGTTACGTTTCAGTGCTCAGCTCTATCCTAGTTTATTCGCATTAACAGAGTATAACTGGTGAAATACTGCCATTTACTTGGCCTCCCCTACCTAAGGGTTTTAGCCAATCAGATTGAAGCTCGGTTTGCCGCCGAACGCTCATCAAGGTCCATAAACAGTAAAAATAAAAAAAATGAGGAGGCCAGCTTCAGTGAGCCTCCCTCACCAGTACGTCATCAATCATAGACAAGTTGAACCCATAGACTGTATGTTACGTTATATACAGTCAGTGGTTGAACCATACAGTCTATGGGTTGGACCTATCACAATGGATGGCGACGATGACCCAGATTTTGTTTTGAGAAACGATTTCACAAAGCTACCTTTTGAAATACAACTTAAGCGAAATTGTCGAATTCGAAAGTGCTCCGCAATGCAGTCGGAACTAATGTGTTGAGGACTTCACAAGATGTTACAAATTTAACGCTGGTAGCCTTTCTTCTTTATTCGTAGGGCTTCGCATCACATTGGAGTTGTTTCATGCTATTTTAATGTCACGTTTTGGCTGCTGGTGTATTTGGTGCACTTTGGCGAAAGGCTAACTTTAATGTAAACATCAAACCACTCAGCATGGCCCGACATGAGTAACCCCGAATATAGCCCCGAATGTTTGAAACAGCTAGCAACGCTCCTGCTAATTTGTATTTAAATTCATTACTGACATATATGGGTGTGACGTCATTCAGTAGCTTGCGATCTCTCAGGCCTCCTCTGTAAAATTGGCGACGCACCACCACTGGTCCTTTCCACGTCTTACCCACGTAACTTTTGGTGATTCACAAAATTGAGTCTCTGAAACATTCTTCAGGTATGTTGCTACAACGAATGTGGTGCATCTTCACGATGTTGCAGTACATTACATAACTGTTTACTGTGGTGGAGGTAGGCAGTCAATTGTTGATCTGGGCAGGGCTATACTAAACATAACCATTACACGCAAGCGGACTGCATTTTAGTCCCGCCCTACTTAGACCGGCCCTGACATAAATTTAGATTATTTATATATACATGTTTTCTGATATATTTTGGGCAGCTGTGGCCTGATGGTTTGGGCTTTGGGTTTGATCCCTGACCAGTAAAAAAAAAATGTGGTCGAGGAAAGTGGCTAAGCACTGCTCTCTCATGCCCACATCGATGGCTGAAGGTACCCCTGAGCAAGGACCTCCTGCTGTAGCAGGCAGCCCACTGCTCTAGGTTGGTGTGTGCTTCACTTCACTGTGTGCACTGTGTATGTGTGTCACAAATTCACAATTGGGAAAAATTCAGAGACTCCTTAGGAGGGATGAATCCCACTTTACTGGGTCATTATCTTGCTTTTGCAGTCATGTTCAGTGATTAACTTGCTTTATTTATACTGGTAGATGGATGAATACATTTTAGTGCTGACAATGTTAACGTGTTAACTCTTGATTAATGTACAAAATTGAACGAGTTATTTATTTTTTTAACGTGAATTAATCATGCCCTCCTCACTTTGGCTTTGACGTAATTGACATAAACGTGGTCGGCAGCTGCTGCAAACTATTGTCTAACTTGCGGTAAATGGAGTCTTTGGTTTCTTTTCTCCTCTAAGGTGACGTAAAGGATGCAATTCACTATTCAGAAGTTTAATATGTGAAAGACCAGTTCAAAGACAGCTGTTTATTTGAAGGTTGACTGTGTACTACAGTAGCTTAATCTCAAATTCTCTTTGACATTACCCGCAGAATACAAGCAGCATAATAACAGTTGTAGATGCTTCATGAAATGGCATTAAGGGCTGACAGACACGTTGAATGTACAGAATGTACAAAATGTAAGGCCAAATCGCAGTGGATTCAAAGCAAGGGGGAGTGTGAAGAATTTGTGTGCCTGGGATATGAGGGGGGTGGGGGGTTAAAAAAAATCATGTGGTTGGTCACCCCTTTGCACCCCAGTCATAGACAACCTGTGGCAAAATTCTTTTTTTTACAGAAAAATAAAGGAGAATTCTGGAACTTGTAATTAATTGTGGTTAATCGTGATTAACTTAACTGTTCTATTGTGATTCATTTGATTATTTTTTTAATCGACTGACAGCACTAATAACTATTTAAGGCATACCAGGCAAGTCCACATTTTTTTTTTACTACAGTTCCCCCTACAGTTTTTTGTGACACCAATGCCCTAAATTTTCCACAATCAATGTGGATTTGTTTGCAAACCAAAGAATGGGAACCTGGATGATTTGAAGTTGACTGACAAGGTAATAAATGAGATTTCATTTGGTTCATGAAATCACATTTTACATCGGGTGCCATTGTCATCTTGCAAGCACTGTAAATTCGTGAAGTGGCACTCAAAGTGAGTATGAAGCTGGTAAATTACAGCATTAAATATTGCCTGGTTTGTCTTTATTATTAGTGAGATAAATATATACTTTTTTAATAGGAAAGGAAACTTGAATGAATGATAGAGATCTTACCCTGTTCTGTTAAGAAGTCCTTCTCTGTCATAGTGACAGGCAGTAATAACTCTCCAACAGCTGGTTGAATAGAGACACTGAACTTATCATCTTGTGTGCTGCAAAAAATAATTATTGCATAATTTTATTTGTATGCATAGTCCTCTATAGTATTTGCACTGGATTGAAATGCATTGATAGGTAGTGCATCCCATAATTGGACATGCTAATATTCAATTCATATTAAGCATTAAGCTATTAAATACCTTACATATCCCAAGGCTCAGTGCTAGGGCCCTTGTTATTCTCCCACTACATCTTACCTTTAGGATCTGTTAAGAACACATGGCACTACTTTCCACTCCTATGCTGATGACACCCAGCTATACCTTTCCATGCAGCCTAATGACTATATGTCGATAACTAAACTGCGCTATTTTAGGTTGAAAGTGCAATAGTGTAATACAGTGCAGAGAAATTAAATTATTAAGTGCATTCTCAAAATTTACGGCAGGAGATATTCTAGGAAGAGCTGGGTCTTCACGAGTTTCTTGAAGGGTACCAGTTGATCTGGTAGCACTTGGGAGGTCATTCCACCAGCGCGGAACTAGATATGAGAAGAGTCTGGATTGACCTGCACAAGGTGTTGGCTGTGCTAGAAAACGTTCCTTAAAGGAGCGAAGCGGTCATCGGGTGACATAGGGCTTCAGGAGAATATTCAGGTAGATGGGAGCAGAGCCATCATTCACCCTGTAGGCCACCATAAGAGCCTTGAATTTAATGCAAGCAGCCAAGGGTAACCAGTGAAGTTCAATGAACAGAGGTGTGACGTGGCCATTTTGGCAGGTTAAAGACCAGATGTGCAGCTGCATTCTGGATCATCTGTAGCGGTCTCACTGCACAGGTTGGTAGGCCTGATAGGAGGACATTGCAGTAGTCAAGACGAGAGAGAACCAGGGTCTGTACCAGGAGCTGGGTTGCATGCTGGGTTAGGTACGGCCTGATCTTCCTTATGTTAAATAGGGAAAAACAGCACGACGGAGCCACAGAGGCTACGTGATCTGCAAAGGTCAGTTGGTCATCGATCATGACACCTAGGTTTCTTGCCACTTTGGTGGGAGGAACAGACAGGGAGTCGATCTTGATACTGATGTCGTGATGTATGGCTTGTTTGGCTGGGAGGACCAGCAGTTCAGTTTTGGAGAGATTTAGTTGGAGGTGATGTCCTTTCATCCATGCAGATATATCAGAGAGACAGTCCGAGATCCGCGTTGACACCATGGAGTCGTCAGGCGGAAAGGACAGATAGAGCTGGGTATCATCAGCATAGCAGTGGTAAGAGAAGCCATGGGAGTGGATGATTGAGCCCAGAGAGGTGATGTACAGGGCGAAGAGAAGGGGCCCCAGCACAGATCCTTGGGGTACTCCTGTGGTGAGTTGGTGAAGTGCCGATGTCTGTGTTAAATACAGACAATGCTGCCTTCTAAATTGAGACTATATTTTCAAAGTAGATATTACCACAGGATTGGATGTAAACCTGGAAATCTCCAAAGGATTAGATGAAACTAAAGCAAGGAGGGATGATGATGTGCATGACATGCTCTCCATTACACACCAATTCATACTTGGAGATTGAATCCAGTATGCAATTTTGTGGCCATTTGCTGCCCAATAGTAAACTTTTAAGTTTGGCAGAGCCAAACCGCCTCCCGCTCTTGGTCGTTGTAGGAAATCCTTTTTAATCCTAGGGGTTTGACCGCTCCATATGAATTTAGATATCTGTTTGTCGATTTGACAAAAGAATGATTTTGACAAGAAAATAGGAATGCATTGAAACAGAAATAAAAATAATACAGTTCACTCTTCCTGCTAAAGTTAAATGTAAAATGTCCCATCTTTGTAAATCTGATTTGAGTCTGGAAATGAGAGGGGCAAAATTTCCATTAAAGAGGTTTTTAAAAGAAGGAGTTATGTTGATACCCAAATAGGTAAGTCCTGACCTAGAAATATGAAATGGCAGAACATGGTCTGGGATTTGCATAGCTAATGTGTTCATAGGTAAACATTTGCTTTTTGTTAATTTAAGTTTATAACCTGAAATTTGATCAAAATTGTGTAACACTGAAATGATTTTACTAATACAGTGCAGTGGATCTGATACGTACAGTAACAAACATCTGCATACAGTGACAACTTCAATTCCAATCCCCATCTACTAATGCCATGTATTGAGGGTGTTGATTTGAGGGTCAGAGCTAATGGTTCTATAGCGAGAGTAAACAACAAAGGACTCAATGGGCAACCCTGTCTGGTACCTCTATTATTAAATCTATTATAAATATTGGGAGCGCATCTGATTTGTAATAACTGAGGCTTGAGGGGAAGAATAAAGCAGTCGGATCCACTTAATAAATGTACCAAAACCAAATTTCTTCAATACAAAAACCAGAAAATCCCACTCCACACGGTCAAATGCCTTCTCTGCACTACCTAACAAGCAATGTGTGATAGCCTAATGATCATTATTGAAAAATGACAACATGCATGAAAGCCATAAGTGGATAATTTACAAAGCTGAACCTAGTGCTTATGTTGCAAAAACATACAATGTATAGCCTATCAATTTGCATTCATTGCCTCAAATAAGATGGTATTTGTGACGAGTGGTCCAAACAACAACCAACCACATTCTAGATTTTAAACAGTATTCTTTTATAAATGTTAAGTCACAAAAGTTTACAAATGTTACATCTTTGATGTGCAATATTATGTTTGTGTTAAACTTTGATTACTGAACCAATTTTGGGTCATACTCCCCGTTTCCTCCTGAGGTCGAATTTTCTCCTCTTTCTTTTTTTTGTGCGTACTCATGAGTAAGAGCTTGCATGGAGGTGCACACATCTGACAGTCAAGTTCACTTTTTATAAACACTGAAGCTTGTGTAGAACGTGGCGTACACATTCTTTTGTGCGTACGTATCATTTATAAATGAGGGCCCTGCTCTTCCGGTCTGCACTCTGCTGACGATCTCTTTGTGCTGCGGTCTGCTTATTGCCTTGTTGACTTCAGCCTGGGCTTTCAATCTATGGTCAGTGCGGATCTGGACATTGGCAACCCTCAGTGACTGATCAGGGGACTTGATCACCAGCACCAATCTGGTCTTTTCCTGCATGTACCCCAAAATGATTGACTGCAAAAGCAGCTGGAGGATGTTTCCTTCAACTAACTGGTTTAAGACAGCCATTCCTATCCAGCTTTCCCATCCAACTTGCTTACTGTGGAGACTGGTATCTTACATGATTTCAGCAGCCACATTATCCTTTGGTATAATGTGGTATGGTGACACCAGGCCTTGAGTTTCCTGAGAAAATTTTTGAGAGGCCATTAGTCAGCTGTCTTACCATGCTTTTTCCTGCTCATCTGTTTAAGAGCTCTGCTGTATAGTATCTCCCAAGGCTTTTGATGGGCTGGTCAGCAAGGAGGGGGATCTTCTCCCCAGTAACAGCAAATATTGTATGATCACTTCCTACTCCATGCATGGTGCTGCAGATTGCTGGTGGTGTTGTGCAGAAAATCTCTCTGGGGACGAAGTTTCTGGTCTGACGGCAGTCTGATTCCTACTGCCAACTGCCTTGCCCCGAAGAGAATTCTCAAATGCAGCCACAAAGAAGACAGGTGATACTGTGCGATGCTCACCTCATGCTGCTGCCATCCAGTTCTGGAGGGAGAGGGTCAATTGCAGGTTGCTGATGTAGTTTTTGATTAAGATCCTTATGGAGGGTATGTGGAATAACTCTTTGCCTTGTCAACCAGCTGGTGGGGCACTGAGCCATATGGGTTTGGTATATCAAGCCACACAACATGCAGGTCAGATTTTTCACGCTTGCCTGGTTAGATCTGCTCCAAGATAAGTGAGGAATGCTCCACGCACCCTGGGTATCCCAGGACCCATGCCTTTTGGCAGCTGTTTTTAACATATCCATTCTCCAGCAGTTGGTTGGTCATCCTTCATACTTAGATGGAGAGAAGCTTTCCTTCCATGCTGAACAAATTGGCCAATGTCTCTTGAGTCTTTCCCCTTGGAGATGTAGACTGCGAGGGCTCTGCACTGTGCGTCTGGGTTGGTCAAATTTTTCCACGTGGCTCACATGAGGTCCCACAACTCTGTCAGCACTGGGAGTGGGAGTGGTAGTGGGGTTGTTCATGGATATCCCCACGGGTGTGGTTCAACCACAGCCGTGGGGGTTTCCGCAAACAACCCCACAAGTGTTATATTGCTTTTATACAACAGTTCCATTGCCAACTAATACAGTTAAAGAGAGTTTTCTACCATTTAGTTTTCATTTCTGTTCATTCATCTACCTCCCACCCTGAAGTGGGATTAGTGGACAGAGCACATTCAGTAAAAAGGGCAACAAAGGCTTTATTTTCTTGAAAAGTTGATTTAAACTGATGATGACTGCACAATGCTTAACATGTTCTATAGTGCCTTCATTGAAAGTGTTTTAACATTTCACATAATTTGCTGATTTGGCTAAGCAACAGTAGCCCAAAAACATACAGCAAGGAAAATAGTACTGCCAGTAAACTGCTTGCCATTAACCTGAACAGTCTAGAACATATATAGATCTAGGTCCCTTAACAAGGCTGGGAAAATTTCAGCTGACCACAAGGAATTCTTGGGGACCCCCCACAGATTGAAAGTGTAACTGACCATTGCCAGTGTGTCTATTCGAAACATACTTGGAGGAAATAAATGGTAAATGGACTGCATTTATATAGCGCTTTTCTACTCCTACGAGTACTCAAAGCGCTTTACAGAGTACGCCTCACATTCAGCCATTCACACACATGCATTTACACACCATGCAAGGTGCCAACCTGTCACCGGGAGCAATTTGGGGGGACACTTCGATGAGGAGAGTGGGGCTCGAACCTGCAACCCCCCCAGTTGCTGAACAGCTCCACCTCTACCACCTGCGCCACCAACGACCGAAATACTTTGTGCATGCCTCCCACCAGAAGTTTGCAACCTGTCAGAGTATTAGCGAGGCCAGAAGTGCTTTGTAGGGTTATATAAAAATGCTTCACTACATAATTTTCATGTTGTTTCTTTTGTGATTACCTATCCAAATGTAGTGGGCTACAATTTGAGACAGGTCTGAACAAAACACATCTTATATATGGTCTGTTTATGATATATCTTTGCACTGTGGATCCCTGTGGTAATTTTGATGAGGGACGGTGATATCTTTATCAGCAACAGCAAGCACATCACTGTGATAAGACTGGTAGGTGTCATGTGTAAAGCGTCCATGTGTTTCATAGTATATGTCTTTGCTGAATGGGTAAAGCATGTTTTTTAGAGAACATGTTTCACTCACTGAGAAATTATTTCCATTAGTATCTGTTCTTTTAATATTTAATTTAATAACTTTTAAATGCACTGTAATATGTAGGCCAACATGTTTATATTATAAAGGTCTACCCCTCTTTGATTCCAACGTAGCACAAATTGCTACTTATGCATGCTAAAATCAGCGGCAACATTTGTAAATACAAACTACGTTTTAAAACTTTTGGCCACAACCATACATAAGAGCATTAAATCATTCCATCATATACACTGCCTAACGAAGTCCACGTTGGTCAGATCCGAAGAGGTTAAGTGGTCTGTTGTGTGATGTCATACACGTCATTTCCAGAAGGGTTTAAAATAGTGAAAGGATCAGTGTCCTGCAAATTTCATGGGTTTGTCCTCATTCCATATTACACATTTTCAAAATATTTCAAGAAAATCAGGACAATAATTTAGTTTAATCATGCAAACCAACCAACAATGAAAACATAATCTCTTTGGCAGAGAAAAAACAAAGACCCCTTACCACAGCTGAAAGTTGGCTGCCTGTGTGGAGTCCTTGAAGTCAATGCCAATGGACACTGTGACTGAAGTATCTGGCTCCAGGTATTCTGAATGGGACGGAACAGAAGATAACAAATAACCCTACTGAAAAATCAATGCATAATTTAGAAACTCCATAATGCTTATGAAATGTGCCACTCTAACTGTATTTTGGTGATGACATGAGGAACATAGACATAGCTACACAGACACACCAACACAAAACTAAAAGGTTCACAACAATGAAGGTGACTTGAACATGAAGAGCTCTTTTCCAAAATGCTATACATCCATTTTTAAAAATATTCCAAAATTATGTTTTTATCATGCTTCTCAGTTAATATCTGCAAAAATCACTGTTGTTTGAATTAGGTAAGGACAAATCAGATAACATTAACCCAATTGCAATTGTCCCAATGTTACCTGAAAATCAAACAAAAAAAATATGTATGAAAATTGTATTTAACTGGCTTTTATAGCATTTTGGGAAAAAAACACTTGTACTTGTACATGTAACTTAATATAGATGTTGTAAGAGACATTTTTTAGTTAACAGTAAAATAGTAAATATGTGCTGCAGATATGCCCATACCCCTTAGTTGTTACTCTTAATTTCATGAACCATTGTTTATTCTGGGAGAACTTAAAGAGCATTAAGCTCTTTTACAGCAATGCCCTGACTTTACACTAATTCAATAAAAATGAAACAAGCAACAATACAAGAAAAATAGTAAAAGAAAAAAATAATAAAAAGTAGCAGAAAAAGAAAAAAATTACAATTATAAAGAAAAATCACATCAAAGAATTAAAACAAGAACACTATACAATAGGCATGTCATCCATCAAAGACTTAAAAGTGTCTCATGACACAAGCTGGTCTTATTCAAGGACTTCTTGTAATCTGTTTCATTTTGTAGGTGCAAAGAAACTAAAGGCTATTTTACCAACTTCAGATTTTATGCGTGGGATTTCCAGAGAGATATAACTCTGTGAGCACGTGGTACAATGACTGTTCAACTTTTAAAAGCGAGTTAAGGTAAGGAGGTAATTTACCTTTTAATGACTTTAAATTAAGAGGATATAGTGTCTTTCCCTCTCAACGGCACTGTCAAATGGACCCTTATTGTTACCCCCATGACCCATCTCAGTCCTTGAGTTTAACACTATGTATGGCCACTGTTACACTGTCCAGCCATAATTCCTGATAACCACCAACTATTATGAACCTTTGCTAAAACCAGACAACTTGTAGTCTATCATGGTTACTACTGATTGTAATTTTCCTGCATGACCCCTGGCAGTTGGGTTAGCCCCTCGAGTTGTGGATCTGCCCAAGGTTTCTTCCTAGACTAACTAAACATAAGGGAGTTTTTCCTTGCCCCTGTTGCTCTTGGGTGCTCCTTCTGTAAAGCACCATGTGACAATGTTGTAAAAGACGCTGTATAAATAAAACTGAATTTAATTGAATTGACATTGTGTTCCATCAGAGAGATAATCTGATTTCCGATTTCCAGACAATCTGAACAGGACTCTTAGTTTTGAAAGAGTTGGATAGGACCTTGAAATTAAAATGGCTGCCACTCACCTTTGACCTTAGAGACAGAGAACAAAGGAAATTGTTTGGAGACTTAGGTGGCATACAGTTCTTTCCAATCTTTTTAATCTCACCATAGATACACTTTGTACCTTTTTGACCACCTTGCCTACAAATCCATTTTCTGGATTATTGGATTTGTTTGGAGCATTCTTTGTTTGTCCATTCAACTGCCTGCCTGCCTAACCCTGCTTGCGACCCTTCCTGCCTGCCTTGCTTGACCGCCATCCATTCATCCATCCATAAACCTATCTATTCCTCCACTTTCATCTTTCTGAAAAGGTGCAAGTTATATTTCAGTTGAAATCTTGTCAGAGGAGCGACCAAAGTTAATTTGGAAATGTGGCTGTACAGCTGTAAATCAGCCATTGCAGCCATTTTTAACCAACAGCTTGAGGTCAGTGAGTGTGATTGTTAAGAAAAAGAAGAATATATAAATCGGATAGCACACCAGCAGATAAAGCTGACCAATGGGGACAAACTGAAAATAAAACTGAGTTTGCTCAGCCCCCAATGTTTGGCGCCTTGGCTATGGTGTGTAGTCCTTGCTTTTAAACATCAAAAAATGTTCAGCAGTCTCATCTGCAACTAAACAGCAATCGGCTGTTGCAAGGTGCATTTTCTGTAGTGTGACAGACGGTAATGCACCCACGGTTCTCTAATATTTTTCCATGAGAGGAGTCTAAGCGCAGCTACTCATCAGTTTGCACAGCAGTTACCAATGGTAAAAAAACCAAAACAAAACACCTACACTGCGCTGTGCTTGTTGTGCTTTGTTTGCAACTGTCGAATATCCACTGTCGTTTTGAGACAGGGAGGCATTTCAGTGAAATGTCAAACAGGGACAGGTCAGTCAAACATATGAATATTCAGATCAAAGCTAGAAACTTTTTTTGGAAATGTAGGTTACCTGGCCATCAATGAAAAAAAACTTAACTGTTTATAAACAATTTAATTATATTATTAATACATAACTGCTGATTATAATAATTTGTTAAAGATTAATAACCGAGAGCCTTCATTCACCCTGTAAGGAGTCAATTCACTATCACAGTGTCTACAAAGCTAGTAAATGAACATAAAACTCTTGCATAAGGTACATTTAAACTCACCAATGCTGTTGAAGCCATGAATGGTCTGTCCACTTTTCTCTTCAATGTGAAGGTGTTCCAGGGTTTGCTCACTAGTGTTGGTGAGATTAAGCTGTACTGTTACCGTGCCATTTCCATAGATACAGGGCTGGCGAGGGAAATGGTACTGTGCAGCCAAACCTTTTCCAGTCATCCGATGGAGTAGTTCATGCGACTTCACAGGAACAAAAGCCTGGGAGCTCATCTGAGGAATCACACAGAGGCAGTTACAAGTTAACATGAACATCTTCCAGCCAGGATACTGATAAATGGTGCTGGCACATGTAATCACAGCAAGTTTTTAGCTGGTAATCATTGTGGGGAAAAAAATGAAAACTACTTCTACAACAATTTAGTCTTTGAAGATTGTGAGAAAGTAACCCCCTTCTCACCTTCTTCTAAAAGCCTCGCTATGCGCGGCGTGTAATTGCCATTGCCCGCGATAGCAGGAAGGAGAGGGAGAGAGACTTTATGACTTTCCTGAATTACATGTTTGGTGATTGGTTTTTGTGTATTTTGGGCTAGGTTTCATGCTAAACATTCATAACTCATTTTGCTCCGTTAATAACATTTTCCCACGTAACATCTTTGACTGGTAGTGCGGTACCCACTATTTCATGTCTTATCTTCTCCCTTAGTTTAACCCTGTATTCGGGTCAAATGTTGGTGCTATTTTAATATCTTGTTAATTTTGGAACTGTAAAACTGTATTTTTCCTGTAATTATTGCCTGTCCTCCCCCAGCCTCGTGGTATAGTCGGACGAGGCTGACTGGGTTAATTTGAGCTGATGGGTCTGGTTATTTAAAGGGTGTCTCATTCGGCATTGGTTTGGAGAGGGGGATAGATGTACTTTGTTTGCTGTAAGACTATGTACTTGCCATGAACCTTGCCATTTTTAGTGTGTATTACAGTTACTGTGACAAATTAGTTAATGTTAATGAATTTTGAGTTATTTTCTTTATTTCTAAATAGTTTTGTAAAAAATAAAATCCCTCACTATGTTTTGGAAAAATCAACGGGACATTTTGGCTTCAGTTCTTCTTCCACCACATCGAAGACCAGTGCACTGGGTCGGTCCTGCACAGTTGGTGTCAGAAGTGGGATGAGACGCTGATTGAGACACTGGCGAGTAGGAAGAAGAGACTGGCCTAGTCCCGTAGGACAATGGCCTATCAAAAGCTGGCGAGAGACAAAGAGGAGGTGACCGATGATGAGTATGAAGCTCCACCACATGATGCGGAAGGGGCCCAAACAACCAGGGAGGAGGCTGCGGGTGAGACTGACCTAGCAACCTTGCAACGTCTCCTGGAGAAGGCCATAAAAACCCAGGAGAGCCAAGCATTCAAGCAGGAGCAGCGCTGGAGGAGTGTACAGATCCAGCTGAATCAACTCCGGGAGGATGTCGATGCTGAACGAGCCCGACTACTTCACCACCAGGGCCAGCAGCGCCATCTACAGCAGCATCAGCAACAGCAGCCCCACCAGTGGCATCAGTGGCTTCAACACCATCTCCAGCAGCAGCGACAGCTGGCGCCCCTCTACCACTGTACTCAGCACCAGCACCGAGCCCAGCAGGACACGCAGCGCCGGTAACCTGGTCCAGGTCGGCTATTCCCAAGTTGGTGGAGGGGGACGACATAGAACAGTACCTCCTCAACTTCGAGCTGCTAGCCACAGCCTACAGGTGGCCAAGACAGGATTGGGCAGTGTTTCTGGTGCCTTACCTCACCGGCAAAGCCCGCAGCGCTTATGTGGCCATGGACATGGATCAGGCTATGGAGTACGACCGGGTGAAAGAGGCCATACTTAACAAGTATGAGATTAATGAGGAGGTGTACCGAATGAGATTCCGGGAACCGGACGTCCGGCCTACAGAGACCCCTCGGGAACTTTACACCCGCCTCAAAGCCAGCCAGGTTTTATTGGCCAGGGCTCTACAGTGAGGCGCAGGAATACTGCAGAACATGTCACCAGTGCCAGTTGACCAGTAGTAGGAAAACTAGACCCTATCCACTACAGCCTCTTCCTGTTATTGAAGTACCCTTTACCCGCATAGCCATGGACATTGTAGGAACCCTGGAAAGGACACAAACAGGCTTTAGGTATATCTTAGTCATATTTGACTATGCCACCCGCTATCCCGAAGCCTTCCCTTTATGCAAGGTTACTGCCGCACAGGCCCTGTTACAGCTATTTTCCAGGGTAGGGCTCCCCCAGGAAGCCCTCACTGACCAGGGTATGGCCTTCCTGTCAAAGACCATGAAACAGGTGTACAGCCTGCTGGGCATTAAGGGCATCCATACCACTCCCTACCACCCTCAGACAGACGGACTGGTGGAACGTTACAACCAAACCCTCAAGAGCATGTCGTGGAAATTTGTGGCCGCTAATGGGAAGGATTGGGACTGCTGGCTGCCCTTCCTGCTCTTCGCGTATCGTGAGGTCCCCCAGGCCTCCACTGGTTTCTCACCTTTTGAGCTGCCTTACGGCAGGCAGGTGAGGGGCCCACTGGATGTCCTGCGAGAGACCTGGGAAGGGCCCCGCACGCCAAAGTCCTGCAGTGTTCTCCCTGCAGGATAATCCCTGCCGACCTATTTCAAGAGAAGCCAGGCTACACATCGGTGGTGCAGCACCCTATCCCTCTCAAGGACACTACGCCAGTGCGGCAACGGATGTATAGGGTTCCAGAATGTCTCCTGCCATCCTTAAAGGCAGAGGTGGAGGAGATGCTAGCACTGGGAGTGATCGAGAGGTCCTTTAGTGAATGGAGCAATCCAGTCGTACTGGTGCCTAAAAAGGATGGCACTATGCGTTTCTGTATTGATTTCCGCAGGGTGAATGCCCAGTCCCACTTCGACGCTTACCCCATGCCTCGCCTTGAGGACTTGATTGAGCGCCTGGGAAAAGCAGCTTTTATTACCACCCTGGCAAGTGCCCTTGGTGCGGGATGCCAGACCATACACAGCATTCCGTACCCCACAGGGCCTGTTCCAGTTTATAGTTATGCCTTTTGGCCCACAGGGGGCACCAGCCACTTTTCAAAGACTGATAGATATTGTCTTAGTGGGCACTGAATCGTTTGCAGCCGCTTATTTGGACGATATAGTGATATACAGCGCCACCTGGGAAGACCACCTGCATCATCTTGGTGAGGTGCTGCAACGCATTAAGCAGGCCGGCTTGACTATTCACCCACAAAAGTGTGCCATAGCCCAGAAGGAGGTGAGGTACTTGGGCCATGTCTTAGGTCGGGGTATGATCCGGCCACAGAAAGACAAGGTTCAGGCGGTGCTGGACTGCCCAAGGCCCCGGACCAAGAAGGACATCAGGTCGTTTCTGGGGCTGGTGGGATGGTACTGCAGGTTTGTGCCAGATTTCGCCCGACGTGCTGCCCCCCTGTCTGATTTGACTCGCAAGTCAGGCTCCACTCAAGGAAAGGGGAAGGAGCAAGAGGAGGCCTTTTTGGATTTAAAACAGGCACTCTGCCAGGACCCAGTGCTCCAGAGCCCTGACTTTGGACAGCCTTTCACTGTCCAGACTGATGCCTAGGGGTTGGTCTTGGGGCCGTGCTTCTCCAGGGTGAGGGGGACGAGAAGAAACCAGTGGTTTACATAAGCCGCAAGCTGTTCCCCAGGGAGACCCGGTCCGCAGCGGTCGAGCTGGAATGCTTGGCTGTTAAATGGGCTCTTGACACCCTAAAGTACTACCTCCTTGGGAGGGAATTCTCCCTAGAGACAGATCATCGCACCCTGCAGTGGCTAGGACGCATGAAAGACTCCAACTCCCGTGTCACCCGCTGGTTCTTAGCGCTGCAGCCGTACCGGTTCACAGTGCACTACAGAGCAAAAAAGCAGAATGCGGTGGCTGACTTTTTGTCTCGCAACCGTGTTGGCGAGACTCCAGAGGAGGAGGGAAATGTGAGAAAGTAACCCCCTTCTCACCTTCTTCTAAAAGTCTTGCTATGCACGTCGTGTAATTGCCGTTGCTTAGATTAAACAAAAAAAACTCTACCACAGTCTTGGAAGTTTACACTGGCACTGCATGATTGACATTCAATGTGATGGCAGAGAATGTGTTTAGCACACCCTGAAAATACCCAGACTGGGGATTGTAAGAAGGCTACATCAGATTGTGTTCATGTTATGCAGTTCATGCAGTACATGTTAGGTTTGCATTTACCTGAGTGTATGGTCAGACATGCGTTTCAAGTGGACCACCATCATCCAAGTATCAAAGAAATCTACAGTCTCAGTGACTACCATCAAATAGCTTATACATCCATTGTAATAGAGTGCATTGAATGGAATTACAAAGCTCATATAACATCATCTTTGCCTAGTTGAACTCTTGAACCAAGTGATTTCTCCTGACTCAAAGTGTGGTCCATGAGAAAAGTTCTCTCACCAAATAATTATCAATAGCTGAGTGGTGAAAATGCCTGATTAATATGCAGTAGACCAAGGTTGAAATCCTCGCCTGCACATGAAATTTTGAAAATTCTTTAAACAAATGCATCTGTTGGTAGAGTATCCCATTCACACAAACAGGCAGGAAAGGTGTAGGCTAATAAATATATTATTTTAACCTTATATTTTCTTATCCACTACTTTCCACAATTTTTTGTTGTCTTTCTATAATGAATTATGTTTCACACACAATATTTTATTCCACTATTCTTCAAAACATATTTAGGTTGTATTTTAGCTCATATGAAAAAAATTGATTAATTTAAAGATTAAATTAGATTAAATTAAAGATTATTGGGATTTAGAATAAATGCAAATGGTTTCACAATCTTTGAAGACTAAAGCTACAACATTAAGGGGATTCACAAAATTACGTGACACTCATTCAGTCATTTTTGTGAAAGTCTATTTAGCCTGGAATAAAGTGCTATAGATGGGCCAAGATAGACAACTTCACGATAAAGGTCATGCAGGATCCATTTCTGCTAGGGACATCTTTGTGTCACGCATAGTTAATGAGTTAATTTGCATATTTCGAGACATTTGTGGTATGTCTGAGATATGAGGGATAACCTTGAAAATTCCAGCTAAATGCTATTAAATAATAGTAATAATATGACGTGGTCATCATTTTTGTGACATGACAGCACTTATTTCTTCACATTGTCTTGCTGGACTTTGATTTTGAGTTTAAAATATCCTAAAATGACCATACACATGGTATCTTTAATTAAATTTGATGATGAATTCAATAAAGTGCTAATATACTTCAACAAGGGTTTTGGTGGCCTTACTGCATTGTGCGAAAATGTGACTCTGCATGTGCATTTCAAAAGATTGCGGATGTGCTCCATAGAAACTGCTGCCTTTGGATGTTTTATGAATTGGTCTTATAGAGTTAGGAGTCCTCTGGACTCATTCTAGGCTGTACCTCTTACTAATTACGACTGTTGCCATTATTTTAAGGAGTTGCTCCTAACGTTGTCTATTATGAGCTACTTTTAGTCTTGAGATGATTTACAAATACAGGCCCTGGTGGCCATACTCAGCTGCTCAGTGAAATCGAATCACTCTCAGATCAGGATGGGTTTTCCAAGGATACAAATGATGATTAAAATATTGGAATCCTGACCTGAGCAGCAGAAGGGGAACTGGACAGAGACAGCCCATCCAAATCTGAGAGCAAGCTAGGAGAGAGCACACAAGACTTTGTGGGCATCTGGGCTTCAGGGGAAACTGTAAAATAAATAATTTCACTCTTAACAAACCTCTCTCACACAGGTGTAAACATTAATGCCCTCTGTTACAGACTATGTAAAGACATTAATATGTAATGTAGGTGACAGGTTCAAGCTTAATTAATCAATTTTCAAGGTATACAGGAGATTAACTCACAGTTATCCAGATCCAACAGTGTAATGTCCTTTTTTGCTTTTGGCTCCACCTGAAGGTAAACAGCACATCAGGTAGAAAATGAATGGTGAGGGTGACTACAAATACTGTCAGGATGTGACCGTTTGGATACTGAAGATGACTCCACTCACTCAGAAAACTATTTCACCCAAAGGGTTTGTAAATTAAATAGAGAAAGAAAGTAGTTCTGTGTCTGTCGTATACTAATAGCAAACACACATTCCCTACCTTAGGTTTGACCTTGCTCAACTTTTCTTGCATTCCAGAATCTGACTCAGAATCAGAGTTGGATGTGTACTCATCACTGGAGCTGGATGAACTGTCTTCTGAGGAGATCAGGGGGGACAAAGCACCAGCCTTGGGACATTCCTTTTCTTCATCTGAGTCACTGAGGGAAAATACATCTACATCATATATCATGGTAGCTATACTTGAATGATAAGTTTTGCAATTTTTTTCTCTTCCATGTTGTTCATGAAATACAAAAATACTCAGTGAATGTGAATACAAGTAACACATGTGAAACATGATGACGGAGGAGAATATGGCTAAGCACTAAAAAATACAACCTCAACTTAAAGTAAACCTAAAGGAAAACAATAATCAATCCCCTGGTGAAAGAAATTACAGGAAGAGGATATGGGAATATTCCATTAGACATGATCTCTGCCTTTAAACAGCAGCGGGCTGCAATGTATATAGCAGCAATGTCTGGCAGGCGTACAGTACTTTATTGCGAAAACGTAGGGCAAACCTTAAAATTATGGTATTTGCAAGTTCCTATTAACGTGGGGCAAATCTTAAAATTATGGTATTTGCAAGTTCCTATTAACGTGGGGCAAACCTTAAAATTAAAGTATTTGCAAGTTCCTATTAGTGTGTTCTACAGTCAAAACAAACAACAAAAAGACACATTTTATTTTGAATTATTAAAGAAAGAGAAAAGGTGTTTCACAGTGGAGTTGCAAAACTGTACGTATGTCAGCCGTTTCGCACAGTAGACATACTTTGTCTGAAATTCATTTCAGACATGAATGGAACAGAACAGCTCTTGCACTGACAGTTTTCTATACCTGTTTCTCAGACCAAACCAAGCTGCCATGGTAACTGCCAAGTCTCGCATGGGGTATATCGGGACGAAAATTGTTATGATTCTCTTGTAGTGTGTAGTGGCCATTACACTAAAGCCTACACTCATTGTCAGACACCAAACTTTTAAACAGAACACTACCATGAGCCACATGGATAGCACCGATTTCAACAGAGCAGCTGGTCTCTGACGTGCATGCATGGATGCAAAAATAGCAGATAGATTAAGTAGACATAATACAGACAAAAGATCAACCCATAAAATAACACATTAATGTCGCACTTTTGAACCCAGCCCTAAAATGTATATAATAAATATATTATTAGCAATGGTCCTACAGAGGGTAAAAACCTTCACAAAAAAAACAACTGTTCAACATCACAAGGTCTGATAATCATCTCTATAATCTTCAACCCTGTACGGGCTTCTTACTGAACAGAATCTGCTAAGTAGATACCTTGCTTTGGTTTTCTTTTTTGGCTTTTTCTTCTGCTGATGTTTCTCCTTTTTACTGGAATCTGAGTGGGAATGATGGGAACTCTGTTCTGATTCTTCGCTTCCACTACCACTCTGGCTGGTGGTCTCATCACTCTCGGTTTCACTGGTAGACTCTATTACAAAAAAAAGCAAGGTAAACACACACACAAAACACACCCATCATGAATATTTTTGCAGCATTTGCTAGAGAAGCATTATTACATCCTTATTACATCCTTATCCAAATTGCTCAGCTTTAAGCTCTTATGTGGCATTTTTGTAAAGTACTTTCAGTTTTGAGACATCTTACATGCAGCTGTTCCTTATCTTGCATTGTACTCTAGCAGCCAGCAAGAGTAGAATGTAGTGCTAATTTCAAATAGAAACTAGCATATAACTGCACGTAGCTCCTTTAGGGGAAATGGTACCAAAATGGTCTTTCATGTTTTTACATACAAACTGAATTTAGGGCTATTGCCTTATGCTTGGCATGTTTGATCTGTATTTGAACCAACATATAAGGTACCCTTAATTTCAATGTCAGTTATGGATTCTGCTTTGTCTGATCGTGTGTGTGTGTGTGTTTTCTTTTTAATTGACTGTTTCCTCCAATCACCCAAACTCATGTAAAGCGTACAGTTAGATACACATTAATGATAATGCTGTGAAAACCATAGCTAGGGTTGGGCACTGAACTACAACATCAAAGCATCTTCTGTATTATAATGAGGCTTGTAGAACCTGAAAATGTAATAGGGCAATTCTAAACAAAGGTCATCCTTACCATGGTTTAAATAAAAAAAAAAAAAAAAAAAAAAAAAAAAAAAAAAAGAGTTGTGCACACACAACCAAAGCTAATGTTAAAATACTCTATATTTTATTGTGCTCATAACTATACTTTACAGACAATTGAATTTCTATGGTCATCTTTGAGTGGTACACCAATACAGAAACATTGTTTTTAAAATGCCTGTATTACACTACTTCAAGATCAGAGAAAAAATACGCAAACCTACATCATTTGGCAATTTCCAAGTTGGTAAAGAATTGATAAAGCTATAGTTCACTTGGTTTGCTTTAACAGTATTAATGCCATTTAAAAGCAGTCTGTTTTTTTTTTCTTTAAGTCTGAGTTCTATAGAAATGTCACATCGGTAACAAATTTGAGGTCAAGTTTACACTACTCAGAAAGTCTTAAGGCAAGAATGTTCAAGAACTTTATGTGTAAACCAGGTTCATAACAATATAACATATGATGAACAAATTGTACCGTATGCTTTAAAATGCTTAAATGATGTGTTAGAATTACACAATTCACGTTCCTATTGCATCTGCAAAACCTACAGAACAGACAAAATTAAACATTACGTCTACATCAAGTATATCATGGCTATTTTAAGTGTCCCTTTAAGTTTCCGTAAAATGAAGGCTGGTCACAAATCGCAATCTTGGGTAAACATTTTCCAGTTTTCACATGTGAATGCTAATTTTCAACAGTAACATGTTAAATGACAATTAAATGTTCAGTGCTTATGCAGAAATGTAATGGAGATTTTTTTTGGTGCACGTGTCATAGCATCCCCCTGCTTAATTTTTAGGGATGCAAAAACTGCAATAACAATAGCCCACAATGAATTCACAAGATCACCAAATGCAAACGTAAATGTAAGTCTACAGCGGCATCCACATTTATTGGCACCCCTGGTGAAGTTAGCTAAAAAGACATGTAAAGCACATTTTAAAAATCATCTATTAAGAATTGTCCTTAATCACATAATTACAATACTGAGAAAAATACAACCTTGATGAAAAGTACATTTGACAAAGATAAATGCATTTTAAATAAATAAATAATTTTGTACAAAAATTCCATGTGCCACAATTATTGGCACACCTGCATTTTGTACATTGTAAAGCTACCATTCACCAATAATGCAAGGGTTAACCATCTCCTTTGACATGCTGAAAAGTTGGAGAACACAATAAATGGATTTCAGACCCTTCTTATTCACAGAATCTATCTAGATAGTCCATATTCCTATGTCCTCTCTGGTGCTTGCTCCTCTATAGCTCAGCCTGTTGGTTTACTATTCTGGTAAGATTAGGGGACCCAGACAACCATGGTGGAGTTTTGATTTTGTGATCAGTAAGCCATGTTTGTTTACATTAACTTATTTTTGGATTTAATAAACTGTTGGATGAGCCAAGCATGACTGACTTTTGTTATCTTGAAAGCGACAGACACATTTTGATTTAAAACTGTAATTTAGTATTTCATTTCAAGTATTTCATGGAGGTCAAGATGGTATTCCTAGAGCCTTTAGAATTAAAACAACCCAAAAACATCACAGACCTGTCACCAGAACTCCCAGAAGGCAGGGGGCTATTATCAGTATAGTAATTATTCTCCATGTGACTGTCAGTTGTCTCCACATGCTTCAAGACCACCATCATACCGGTCTCCATGAAGCCAAGTGTGAGTTGTCTTATTGATCAGTGTCCTGTTGCACTGTCATCATGAAGTGCTTTAAGCATATAATTGAGGACTAAATTTCATCTTCATTACCTGCAATGATAGACCCACTCCAGTTTGCATTCAGACCAAACAGGTTCACAAATGATGCAGTAACATGTGCTATGAACACTGCTCTCTCTCACCTGGAACAAAGTAACACCTATGTCCGAATGTTGTTTAAATTCAAACAATGTGTTCCAGCATGTAACATGCGTCACAACCAAACAGTAGCAACTGGTTGAAGCAGAAAATATCTGCCCACCATGTGGCGAACACATGCCAATTGCTAGGGTTTTTTTAAAGGCTTGGTGATCCCAAGACTCCTTTTTCTAAAAGTCTCCAACAGTGGTCTTTAGGAAATTTTTAGCCTCTCTTACCACCCTTCTTTCTATGCTTGGGAGCAAGATAAACTTGGAGCGTTATTCAGACAAGTTTAAAATAGTTTCATTTGACTAGATTTTCTTAATATTTTAACTGCAAATGGGGCATTTTCAAACAGGTACCATTTTTATAGCAATTCTCTATCTTACAGATATGAGCCCACTTTCTTGAACCAACAGATATTATGGCAGACTCTTCAGGTTATCACTAGTGAGAGTGAAAAGAGAAAGAACTCTAACACACAGATATCCCTACAGATTACTGTCATATCAGATTAAGAAAACCCTTTAAATGCTTTTAAAGATTATTGTCTTCTGTCAAGGAACAAGCAACACATTTTGCCCCTCCCTTTGCTTCATCATCTGTTCTTTCTCCAACATCCGATCAGTTCTCATTCTCTAAGACCTCTCAAAGCCAAGTGACAAAGCTAGTACACTCATTAAATAACTTTCATACCCATGATATTTACGGTCTAAGCACCTCCTTTTTAAAGAGTCATGCTAAAAGTCTAATACTTCTTTCTCAGCATCTAATTAATCTCTGCATTAGGCTATCCATCTTCCTCGAGATTCTGAATGCCGCAGAATGCAACAACTTCAAAAGATGCCACAGGCCAAAACATCACGGAAAGAGAGCTGGAGTGCGGAATAAACACAAGAGTTCGGGCCCAATGCTCATCACTGCCTAGTGTCTTTCTTGCCAATGTCGAGACATTGGAAACCAAGCTGGATGACATGAGAGGGACAGCCGTGACTGCAACATCTTTCTTACTGAGCCGTAGTTAACTCCGTCAGTGCCAGACCATGCAATTCTGCCTGCCTGCTGAAGTCCTCTCGCTATACTGAATGGACAGAATGGCAGACTGCTAAAACTAGATCTGACCTATCATGGTCAACAAGAACTGGTGTGACAGCAAGGATGTAGCGATATAAGTACTGCTCACCTGATCTGGAATTCATCACAGTGAAATGCAGACCCCATTACGACCCAAGGGAATTCACACAAGTCATTGTGATCGAGATATATATTCCACCCCAAGTGGACATCTACACAGCATTAACTAAGCTGCATGAAACTCTAATCAGGTACGAGAGTGACAACCTGGATGCAGTGTTGATCGTGACAGATGATTTCAACAAGGTGATGCCAAATTTTTATCAGCAAATCACATGCAAAGTCAGAAGGGAGAGGACACTTGATCACTGCTAAATCTTGTTCAATACAATACAAATACAAACACAAATAAAACAAGGCTAAAACATGAACCTCCAGCTGTGTGGGAGATCATGCACTGGACAGAGCAGTTTGAGGCCACACTTGAGGATGCTCATCATGGACTGGGATGTGTTCAGATGCAGTTCACATGACATTGTTGAGTTAACAGAAGCAGTACTGGGGTTTATCAGAAAGCTGGTGGATGACACCATTCCCAAGATCACCATCAAGAAGTACCCAAACCAGAAACCAAAGGTAAATCATTCCATCAAGAACTACACCTTCTTCACACTTCCCCAAAGCCTTTATCCTCTACAGTTTCCATATCAACGTAACAGATCTACAGATAATGCCATTAACTTCATTCTGCACACTGCACTAACTCACCTTGACAACAAAGGTGGGAATTATGTGAGAATACTGTTTATAGATTTCAGCTCCGCATTTTACACTATTAAACCTGCTACACTGATAAACAAGCTCAGGGATCTTGGTATACTTTTCTCTCTGTGTACCTGGATGAAGTCCCTGGATGAAGTCCCCTCTGTGTACCTGGATGAAGTTATCCCACAATCACTGCATCACCCTGCATTCCAGGGAGAGCACCCCCCTTTACACGTTAAAACTCAAGGGGATCTACTTGCCCAGCAAGTTTCGAGAGGAGCTGTGTTTTGAAGTACCACGGACGATCCAAAAAAAAAAAAAAAAAAAAACGTGAAGAAAGGGAACTCGAGCAACACCTATATGACTGCTATGGTGGTCATAATTATTATCCATTGTCTAACTGATGAGTTGTTACTGATACAGGCATAGTTGTAGCTGAAAAGTATACACTTTTATACACCTATGATCAGTCAAGGCAACTGTTTTTTTCCACTTCTATAACATGCAAGTATTTTACTTAGACATAACAGTTAATTAACCTTCACTGCTGCTTGTGCTCTCGCCACCTTCTGTGTCGCCTGGCGAGGCCTCATCTCCCTCCTCTTCTGAGTCAGAGTAGAATTTTTCATTAGATTTAACACTTTCTTTCTCTGATGATGGTATCCATTCTTTGATCTAATGACAGAAGGATGATGTAGAGTCAGTAGAAAGGACACTTGCATTTAATGGGAGGTAGGAAGACTTTTAGGTAACACTTTAGATTAGGCTACATGTATTCACCATTAACTAGCAGCTTATTACTATGCAAATTAATAACATACTAGCCAATTGTTAGTCATTACAAATCAAATTAATACTTTATTCTGCATTCTACTCATAGTATACCTTCCTCAATATAAACTAATATAATTACTGCCTATTCATAGCAAGTAAGCTAGTTGTTGTTTATGAATTATGATCTCCATATGCTTTGCTCAGTAACAGTCTTATAAGGTGACAGAACAACCGGAACAGTTATTCTAAATGAAAAAGATGTAATAAGGACCATTAGGCACTTGTAGTGTTGAGTTTTGGTCCTATGAATAGACCACCTTTACTAAGTATTATTGGACAATAATTGTTCTTGGTGTATTAGTGTCTTATTTACATTTAGGCATTTAGCAGACGCTTTTATCCAAAGCGACTTACAAAAGAGGATAACATTCACTTATAAGTGTCATACTAACCAAAGCATATTAAGATCATAATTCATGTACAACAACTAACTTACTTGAAAAATACACACTTTTTAACACCTAGGATTAGTCAAGGCAACTGGTTATTTTCACTTCTTTAATATACTGACTATGAATAAGGAGTAATTAGGTGTTTATTGGAGAACTTCTAGTCATTCTAGCTAAAGGTATACTATGGGTAAAATAAGCTCATGCAGAATAAGGTATTAATAAGTGACTTGCGATGACTAACAAATGGCTAGTATGTTAATAGTTTGCATGTTAATAAGCTGCTAGCTAATAGTGAATATGTGTACCTTAATCTAAAGTGTTATCGACTTTTATGTCAAATAGAGATTATGGATCAGATTCTACTCTCACCGGCTCAGCCACTTCAACATTCCTCACTGACTGATCTGGAGCTACTGCTGGCCAATCAGAGAGTTCCAGGTACCCCAAGGCTTTAGTATTCAGAGTGTGGGACAAGGTGCCCAGCTGGAAGCGATCTCTATCTGTTCAATGATACAGAAAAGGCATGTTTAGAGAACATAAAACAACGGCAAATTAAAACAAGCAGACAGACCATACAATCACAATCCTAAAAAAAAGTTGATGTGTAAAATGGCACAGAAAACACAGAAAATAGCACAGAAGATATCACTGTTACTCACAGACTCGCAAAACAGCATGAGTTTGCTGCAGATGTATGAGCTCACAGCCTCATCAGGAAATCAGACACACAGTCCAGTAGAAGTTAATAATCAAAACAACAACGAAGTATAACAAACACGAAACTTTACTGAGCTCTTTCACACATTACAGCCAACGTATTGTCCTCATTACAACAACAACAACAACTTTCGGCACACATGCACAATGGCAGTTAATAGGAATGTTCCCAGAACGTTCTCGGAACTTGAAATTTCTAACTGGGAAACTAGGCTTCTATACGCTTTGGCTCAAAGCTTACATAACTGGCAGTTCTGGCATAAACTGGGCAAGACAATGCACCGCCAAGTGAAATAAAAAAAGAGCCCTCAGATACGTTTAACCTCAGCAAGCTGCATCCAAGTTTCGGTAGTTAAAACAGCTCTAGCTAGTTACCTTTACTGAAAAAATCCATCTACAAGTGACAGGCCGGTTTGCCAAAAGGCTCCAGTAGAAAGAGGCAGGGAAAGTCACCGTTTTCACCAAAACAGGTCAGTCAACAAAAATAATAATTTCTAAACAGTTTTACGACTATGAAAGACAAATGAATATTAGTCAAACTGTTTTACTGCATGTCATTAATTCATTGTGTTAAAATATATGCCAAGTTCTCTTCCTGAAGATTGGGTGGTTGTTACGGCAACACAAGCCACCACAAGGAGAACCACCACGGTCTGGCTAAGTAAAAAGTAATTTTATGCCATTTTTAAACATTTCTTTGGAGCAAAGATATACAGGTTTATTTATTTACTCATCATTTTCATGTTTTCTGAAATCATAATTGCATTTAGTAGCCATTTATAACTTTTTTATTCAGATGTCCTATTGGAATACATTATGCACAGTCTGATCAGGGGGTAATAACATGGTGACCATGATTTGAATTGGCACGTTGGTACCTCATACACTTCCTATGGACTATTTGGTGCCCTTAAGGAACTGTGTTGGGAAGGCCCATATTAAAGGATTAGCTACTGGGTACCTTTGAAAGTAGACTCCAACACAGGCGCTGGTTTGCAGGCCAGTAAGATACGTCGTGCATATTTGACCAATGCCCCACTCTTCTCATTAGGGACGATGAGTTGACGAATGAAGCGTGTGCGGTCCCTGATATCATAGTTCTGATCATACTTTCCCAGATTCAGGATGTACTGTGTCAGCAATTTGGTCTAAATCAATAAAATGAGAGATTTGAAAAACAAATGAACAACTGAAAATGGGTGGCAACACAGCACTAAATTTGGCCCCATAAAAGTGTTTCCTGTCCAAAATTCAATTATGAGAGTTTCAAACAACAAGCCTTGAGGCTGATTACCTGCTTAGAATTTGTAAGGTAGAGTTTGGCTGCCAGGTTGACAGTCTGCAATTTTACAATATCCTCCTCTGTAGTGAAACTCTTTGCCATTTTTCTCAAGACGTCTGGGGCAATCTTTGGCACATGCTCACAATACTCACCAATGAGCCAAAGGATGCTAGCACGAGCCATGGAAACCTGCCAACCATAAAAATAATGCATGCACACAATCATTCTTTTATAGTAGTTTGTGGGGTGTGGCCTCAAGTGACTTGATGTTTCAGTGACACATTTCTGCATTTATCCCAATTGTGTATTAGTGAAATACACACAGCACACACTAACCCGGTGCAGGGGCATGCCTGCTACAGCAACGCCCGAGGAGCAGTGAGGGGGTAGGTGCCTTACTCAAGGGCACTTCAGCTGTGGTCTACTGGTCAGGAATCGAACTGGCAACCCTTCAGTTTCAAGCACGAAGCTCTAACCAGTAGGCCATGGCTGCCCCTACAATGTCATGTCAGGAATCATTAGGGACCCAGGAATCATTAGGTGGTGCTACACCATTGGTGAGTGGTTGAGGGCTAATTTGATGTGGCTCATTACATTGTACATAAAATTCCAAATTTCCAGAATAATGTAAAGGCATCTGCTGTCAGTCTACCTCTGATTTGCCACTGGGTCCCCCAGAAAGACTCAGAGACTACATCTTTAAAACAAAATATTTTGAAGGACACCAAAATGAATGTCCTACGTAATCATCTCAGAGCTCTGATCATAATCTGAATCAGAATCTGTGGTGGAAACTCAAGATTAATGCAAGGGCGAGGGAAGTGAGGTGCTTAGGGTGCTGCAGCATCCCCTAAAATGAGATGGCATGCATTGTGTGAATAGTTTTATTTCACTTTTTTTTATTGTTACTTTCAAAACACATACTTCTAACACAAATTCCCCCTAACATAACACAATCTGAAGGTGTAAAGGGCTACCAGAGAATGTTTAATGCCATAAACAGGCTCTGGTGCTACCTTCAGCAGAAAGTGGAATTGTCGGCAGTAGCCTGTGCATGCATGTCAGAGTCTAGACCAGACAGGAAAATGACTAAATTTCCCATCTGGGAAATGCCTAATGAAATTAAGTAAAAAAAATACTTTGGTACCAAAGGCTAACACATGTACAAATACAATGCAAGCAGTCATTCTGATTAAAGGATCTAGGCTACATTTATGCTTAGACCAATTCTGCTACCTTTACTTAGCCTTCCCTTGTCACTTCCTAGCTTGATTATCATCTCCCTAAATCATATACTTTCCATTAGCCCTACAACAAAAAGTAGAGACACAAAACAGGAACACTGGAAAACTCACTGCACTCCAAGGATTTTTAACACCATCTTCTCCAATTCCTGTATTACCAGTAGCCCTATTTATTTTATTTTTATTTATATTTCTTAATTCAGTCAAACTCAAACTCGACAGATGGCGCTTGTAAATCAAAGTAAAACATTGTAGTTTTGCCTTAATTATATGACTTTTTCATCAGTCCATTACTGAGGCCTAATGTTGAGCTTGCACAAGCAAATATTCCAGCTGAACTAAGCCTTGGATGAGTAAACGAGACGTTGTTGCAACCAACTTGCATTACTGGAAAGGCTTCAGCCTCAAGTTAAGGCTGATGCTACTTCAAGTGAGGCCTAATTGGTTAAGCAGTGCCATCATTAGCTACTTTGATGGAAGACCCTGCCAGTTGAGGGGTTTATTCTTACCGTGATGTTGTCAAAGAGTTTGGCCATGTGTTTAATGATGTCACTGTGTTGGGTGGGCTGTGTCTGTAAAAGTTTCTTAATCACCACCACACTCTCTGCCACCACTGTCTCTACAGAAGGACAAACACATCAGAGTACACTTTAGTTACTGTGCATTTCAGAATTTTTAGCATGATCAAAGATAATCATAGATTTAGAAAAAGGCAAGCGTGGCGACCTGCCGTAGTCTAATTTGCCCAGATATAGTTCACAGAAAACGTTTCTTCCATGACAATACATACTGACATTTCAGTCGTTCTCTTTTGACTGCATTGTTTGTTCTTTCAGTGTTGAAACAATGTAAAAGAAGTTGTAGGCGATGGAACTGCGCTAAAGAGGCTCATCCACGTATTTGAACACACATAAAGCATGTATGTTGAAAGACATGATGTGTGTCTATGCATTTCCACAATTTGATCCAGTCTAATTCAATATTGATGCATTTGTAAATAGTTTACTTTACATATCAGATTAGCTTTATTATGAAATGAACAGGTGGAGCATAAACCTCTGTTTTGTAAATCAATCAATGTTCATCCAACATCCAATCGCATCCATCAAACAAAAATCAGTATTAACTAGAGAACTAGAGGATTTTTTTTCAACCCAGTTATATGGTATTTGTCATAGTGACCCCTATGGACATATGGATATTTTCTGTCAGCTTGTCTGCTTGGGCCTTTAAAAACAAATAAAAAGACCCAATGTGCAATGGGGTGGGCGGTATAAACGTTATAAACAATATAAATTTGACCAACAGAGATTTTGATTATACTGGCCTACCGCAATAGCACAGCTCTGATTTGGTTTGGATTTGCATTATTTTACACATGTACTCAAATAACCTAATGTGTATTTTCTAACTAACACTAACAGGTAAGAGTATGGCCTAGTTCTAATTTCATTTCAGACACAGAATTTATTCACCGTCATGTAATGGCAGTAAAGATGATCTGCCTATCTTTATTATTCTATCTTTATTTAAGGCCAAAATTATGTTTTCTTTACCATGGTGCCACTAGTTGTTGATGTTACTGATTAAAATGTGGTTGAAAAGTTTTAGCAGGTGCAGCCATCTTGCTCAGCAAAACTTTTAGAGTGCACAAAGCAAGCTCTGTGGTGCATCACAATGTGGTGCACAAGTCAAACGACTGTTTGTCAAGAAGGGCCCACACGTTCCACAAGCTTAAATATTCCCTAGCCATGTTTAGTTACTCCATTTCTCAACGGGGTGCTGTAACATCTTGGGATATCTTTGCTTGTTATTTTAAATTTGAAATTATTACTATTATTACTTTGCAATTATTTACATATTTCCTTAGTTTAATTATTTGGTATAGTAGACCATTAACTAGAATTTCTCCAATTTAAACTCTTTATTACTGCTTATTCATAGTAAGCAAGCTGTTGTATAGGAATTATGATCTCAATATGCTTTGCTCAGTAAGGGGCTTATAAAGTGGTAATACAACAGGAAGAGTTATTCTCAATCAATCAGTTATTCTCAGGAACAGTTATTCTCAATCAAATAGATGTAATTAGGATTTACGTAGGCACTATTAGGCACTTGTAGTTTTGGGTTTTATTCCTATGAATAGACTATCTTTTCTAATATTATTAAAGAAGAATAATTGTTCCTGTTGTACTACTACCTTATAATCCCCATACTAACCATAGCATATACTAACCTTAGACTTACTAATCTTTTAACTATTCATGTAAAAATGAGGCAATACCTACACTAATATGTAACTTAAAAGTAAAAATAAATAAATAAAAATATAAAATAAAGATTTGCTGGTCTGAGTAGAATTATTTTTTTCCTGAATCCTTGCTGTAACCTTGCAATTTTTCTCAACATCGGGCCCCATTTAAACCACAGAAGCTATAGAATAGGACATATACTGAGTCCCTCACCATCTCTATTGGACAAGAGTAGCACCAGGCCATTAAGACAGGTATCCGTCACCTCTGTGATGTTGGTGGCACAGCGACCAATTGCCTGAACAGTAGCTGCAGCAAATGTTTTATCTTGACTCCTCACGTATGTCTGAGAATACACACATCCAAGAAACATTTGCATACAAATACACAAACAAGGCCAAAATGAGAACACAGCATTTTGATATTAAGTGGTCCATACTTTTTTCAGCATTAAATTGAGTGATATT
Source organism: Tenualosa ilisha (assembly GCA_015244755.2). Taxonomy (NCBI): domain Eukaryota; kingdom Metazoa; phylum Chordata; class Actinopteri; order Clupeiformes; family Clupeidae; genus Tenualosa; species Tenualosa ilisha. Next base: position 414,249 of record PYXC01001128.1, read on the forward strand.
CCAGTGCATTTCAACCCATAGCCTTGTTGTTCAAGGTCACCGAGCACTACTGTCAGAAGGAAAAAGAACAAGAATAACATCGATTGAATAGTGAAATGGCAGCCAACACTACTTGTTTTCAGTTTCATTTTCCTTGCCCTAGTCAGGTTAGCAAATCTAGGTCATAGTTCACTAAATTTTATCTTTGTTTTTACTTCCAACAGCACTCAGTGACCTCGAATAACAGAAGTGAAATAGTAGCACAGCTTTTCTACCACGAGTGGAGTTACAGCCATCTTAATACACTGTTACCCTATTTTTCAGACATATGTTTCATGGCCAAGTTTACTTGATATTACCTCCACAGTGTAACCACACTGCAGGCATATACCCCATATTTTTTTTTTCATCCATGACACTCCTAAGTTAAATTCTTTTTCACTCTGCAATTATGGCACATGCTGTGATGTAAATGAGTATATATCCTTTTTTTGATGTCATAGGGGAAATCAGCAGTGGTCATGTTATGTACTAGGGCTGCACGATAAATCACTAAAATGCGTGATTTACTCCTCATACTACTACATCGACTTGGGGTTGGGTTCACTGATACAGTTCTCAAGTGGTTACAATCATATTCACAAAACAGAAGCTTCTTTGTTGCCATGGACAGCTATACCTCAACATCAATATTTTTGACCAACGTGCTCCCCAGGATTCAGTTCTTGGTCCATTGCTTCACAACATTTATATGCTCCCACTTTGATTTGTCATGTAATGATGATGCCCCCCTTGAATGTCTTTAGTAGTGTATGGACCAAATTAACGACTGTATGTCACACAAATTCCTTCAGCTTAACATAGAAAAAACTGAAGTAAATATATTTGGAAGAGAGGGGGAAGGATTCACGATTGCCACTGTCCTCGACACAAAGGGGCTAAAAGCAAGAGTAGCAACGAGGGGAACACATTTGACAAGAACTGGGAAGTATTCTATGTATTCTCTCAAATTCCAAACACTACAAGCAACACTACAAATTTTAACATCTACAAAAGTCACAAAACTGAGTAATCTGACCGAGAACAATGGGTGGAAATTTGGGAGGTCCAGCTGTCGGCAGTGTACTCCCTTGAGTCCCCCTGTCGTGTATAATTTCTAAGAAGGCTATTAATATGTAGGAAGAAAGAATAATAATGTAATATACTGGATTGGTGTACTAGATTATTAACATCATACTATAAATACTGTAGTGTGTGTGTGTGTGTATATATATAGTTATTATTATTTATTATTATTATTATTGTTATTGTTAAGTAGGGTCTTGGTGATACCCATATCCCGTAATGCAGACTCAAGGTATGCCAAAAGTCAAGACAGGCTAGATGAAAGTTAATTTTGTTGATGTGTTTTGTTTTCTCATGTCAATTAAGAAGAGTTAAGGTTATTATTACACAAAAGGTATTAAATTCCAAACAGTAATGTCTAGTAATGTACTAAATAATAAATGGCTACAATTAAAACACTGATTGGGCAAATATCTATATTGTTATGTAAACACAAAATAAAAATATTCTTAAAAGTAGAAAATGTACACTTTTAGTACATCTCAAGTGCTTGCTTCTAGATCCATTGCAGTGGTGTACAGAGGCAAAATTAAAATTATAATTAAAATTATAAAGTGTCATTGTCCTCATAATTAACTGCATTTTACAACATGGTGTCCAAAATTCCAAAAGATTAAATAAAAAAAAAACGAAAACAAGTAAAGAGACAGAAGTTAGATGATCAAAAAATATTAAGACGTTACATATTACCTGGAATTCCCTGAGGATAGTTGAAATGTTCGCTTCATTGGCCAAGTTGGTTAAAATCTCCAACTAACAAAAAAGGGACAGAGGAAGTCATGGTGAAAACAATGTTTAACAAGAATAGCACAAAGTGTACACCTCTGCAACGGTGCAAATGCCCTCTTCAATGCCGTCTCTCTTAGCGCTGGTGGAAAGATGCCAGCGCAAATGTCCTTTTGTTTTCACTAAGAATCATATAAGCCCAGAAAAAGCAATTTCTGCACAATCCTGCAAACAACCAACCAACAAATGGAAAGGGGTAAAAAAAAAAAAAAATGAAAAAAAAACTGCAAGTAGCAACCAGAGACATTGGTGGCCTTTTAGAATTCATAATTATTGTGAACCTTTTGCTTTGCTATCTTGGATTTCCACAATGTGTATAGATGATTATCTGACACTGCCTATGTGTCACATCATTATAAATCTTCGCAGTAAGGCCATCAAAACACCACCCTCTGTTCATGCTGATTTTCTCTACAAGAATGAACATGGGCTTTTTGACGTTTTCGCCTACACACTTCTGTCATCTTTTCCTTTTTTGTGCCAGAAAGTTCAAAGAATAATTTTAAAACATCAGACACAAAGTATTCCAAAAAAAAAAAAAAAAAAAAAAGGCAAACAAAAATATCATGTCAAAAATAATAATTTAAACTCCCAGACAATTTGGGAGTTTACTATTTGTGTGACTTTGTAAAACATCAGTCTTGTTTTGTTTACAGTACCCTCAGTCTCTTTCTCAGTTACAGTGATATTTTGCTTGACGCCATATTTTTGGTTATGCAGCCAGCTTTCTCATTTGCACTGCCTGACTCTTTGCTTGCAGTTCTGGCATAAAAACTCGCGAGAAAGTTCTGTCGTGAAGCTGTTGCGGATGGTGAAGCAAGCGGTATCATCAATAAAATCCTCCTTATCCTGAGCAAAATCATCAAACTGTAAGTACTGGCCACACTTCTTGTCTGTCTGACTCTTTAAACCTTTGCTGCTGTTTTGTTCTGTGAAGAATAAGACTATGATCAGCTCTGATTTTCACTCTCATTTTATGTTTCACAGTCGCTAACTTGCTATCTGAAGTCTATGAGAATGCCATACTCTGTCACACTGATAGCCTGAGTGTAAGATATTTTTTCTCATATGCTAGCCTACCTGTGTTTTATCTTAAAAATTGATGATGGTGAGAGCTAACCAAACACAATTTAATTTTACATGCCCCTTAGATAGGCCAAAACAGAGATGTCAAAAGTATTCACATAGATAACCAAAATGTCTTTGCAGCGATTTTTGTGTCAGTGTATCAGTCAACATTACTGACCACTTGGTGAGTTTCACGTCTTTAGAAACAAAAGTTTACTGCATCTTAGGAAAGATTGCAGCAATGCACCTATGCAGCCACTCTGTAGGGTGGGAGGGTCCTACCACAAGAACCGAAAATTCTCAGAACAAAGGCATTTGTCAAAATTTCTTAACCACTGTATTTCATCATAAACGATCAGAAAACATCTATTTAGATGTAAAAAACCAAACCTACCCTTTAATGATTTGTAGGTTAAAAGTAAAATCTTGTAATTAGTTGTATCTTGCACTGGAAGCCAGTAAAGGGAGGCTAGAATGTGGGAGATGTGCTCTCGCTTACAGGTAACTGTTGTGGGTACCAGGTGTGAGATGATTCAATAGTACCAATTCAACAGTACAATTCAATAGTATGTGTTCTATAACAAGTATTAAATGCTGGCAAACCTTCTCTTGAACATTTGGGTGAAAAAAGAAATAGTGCTTGATATGCGAAACTTAATGTGAAATGAGCCTCTTTGCACATGGATTTAACCCAAGCTAAGAATTCTGCACAGACATCACAGTCAGTCAAATTTGCATGGCAATGGTTAAGTTTTGTAGTTGGCCTGCATCGACTTATGAAGCATGCACAACTGTAATGAAAATGAATGACTTAAAAGTATGGAGGCAAAGACATCTGCATCTGAGACTTTGCCATCACCTAGAGGGTTTGAAAGAGGCAATTATTTAAAAAGCCCAATTTATTTCTCATTGAGAAAATCAGCTTGAACATGGGGTGCAGGGATGCCTACTTCACTGCATAAGTCTATTTGTTAAACCATGAATTAAAAAACACTTATACACAACAATCTAGGAAAAAGTAGCTCTACGTTTCATTTAATTTCATAGCCATTAATAAGTTGCTGTCCAACACTGTCATAGTCATAAAAACATTTAGATTAGAACATTTTGCCGTTTTGGCGGAAATGGTGACTTTCTCTGCCACATCGAGTAGTAAAAGCCACAATCTCAAATATAAATCTTTTGATTGTGATTTATTGGAAAGGATGTCAAGACAAACGTTTCGGCCTAAGCCTTCAGCATCTTTCACTGCCACATCTACTGCCGCATTACGGAAAACAGCTATAGTAATTCTTGTGGGAGAGTCACCTTTTGTTTTGAATCCTACATGCACCAGTAGGTGACAACGCATGATGGTATGCAGAGCCGTATATGTACGATGCTTTACTTAATGTAGGCAAAGATGTTATGAAAGTTGGGAAGAAAGATAAAATGGAGAATGGATTACTCAGGTCATGCTGCATGCTTACTTAGGCCTACTAGTTTATGAATATAGTTCAGAAATCTCATAGGATGTGTGAGGAATGAGAGACAGAGCACGAAAACTCCAGGGTGAACATTTTTTGAAAGGCAAGAGCTCTGAGAATGCAAAGTGATGCGGACCTGACTTTGCTGTGACTGAAGTTACATTTTGCCTGTCTTGCCAGAACAATTTGTAGCCCAGTTTATGTTCAAAATGTTAGTGGCTGGCTTTTTCAGTAGAGGTAGGCTAACTATCTGCAGCTGTGCAAGTACAGAAATGTTTAGATGCTCTTTATTTATCTCATTTGGCAGTACACTGATTTATGCCTGAAGTGCCTGCTACTTGCCAGAGAGTATAGAGGCCTAGCAAATATCGTATAGTAGGCTAACCTATGCAAGAACAGCTAATGTTGTGTCGACTGATTGACATTGAGGTATGTGTAAGGCAGCATAGTCACTGGCTCTTTTGGAAATAAATGCATGTGTATAGGTACAGCAGCGGAAAGGAAAGAAGGGGGGAGGACGATTTACGACAGAAATGGGATCTTCTGACATTCTTTTTTTCCGTGGAGCTCCCCCTACAGGTTTTGACTAGGCTAATGCAACAACAACACAAGAAATAAACCAGAGTTGCTGACTGCTTCTTCAAGAAAGTGTAGAGAGTAATAAAACAATGTGTAATAAAACAATGTGAATGTACCTTCAATATCTTTATATGTGTGGCATCTGTGGAGCGGACATAGAAGCTCTTCATGTAAGGCTCAAACATGCTCTGTGGGTAAAATGGTGCACATAAGAAAAGGGATTTACCCATTACTTCAGATTAAGCTAGGTGTTCCTCTGATTTTACTTTACCTTCTTCTGAATTGACATAGTGGCAATGTTCTGTAGCACAATATATTGAACTTCCCTAATTGGAAAGAAGGAAGACATATTAGACATGTGATTTGTCATTACCTCTCTCTGAACTCTTAGGTTTTACTGACAAAAACAATTTTACTTTAAATCAAGATTAACCCCTTGGTCACATTAGCTGCAAAAACTTTGGCAACTTGTCACTGAGAAGGCATTGCCAGCTCATGGGTAGTTGGTAGGTCACATGCTAACTCTATATCACCACAGATGTATTTTCTGGTTACAAAACCTATGCTTTCAAATTTAATTGTCCACATTTCTTGTATTTCTTTGCAAAATAACAGGTCAAAAATTCCAAACTCATGAGTTTAACACAAATAAATGGTCACTGAGTCAGCTCTTTAATTATTTTTAGAGTATAATTTCAAACAACACGTCACACATGCCTTCCCTTGGATTGGCACTTGCCATTTTACATCTGAGCATTTGGATAGAATACACCAAGACATCTAATCTGGACCTGCCTACCTATCAAATGCCCACCCTCATTTAAAATGTGTGGTAGCCTGTTGCTTTGTACCTGTTGCTGCATTTACATTTACATTTATGCATTTAGCAGATGCTTTTATCCATAGAGACTTACAAAAGAGGATAACATTCAAGCTACAGTTTATGTGGTCGCTACTGTGACCAGGGGGTAAAGCAGTTTTATGCTCACAAAGATGTTGCAAATGTGTAATAGGTATGTATTACCGATGGCTCCTCAGCAATCGCACAAGTGATTTTGTGACGATGCTCACTTCATGTTTAGGGGCCAGATGCCAATACAGCTGGGCAACAGACATCACCACCTTAGAGGCAACGATAAGAAAGTTAAAAACAAAAACATAAAAAGACAAAGACAGGAATAACACAATTAACTTATGATAATGTAACAGGAAAAATGTCTTGCAGCATTTATATACGTGTGTGTGGATAAAAAGGATATGTAATCCATTCCAAATGACTGCCATAATGAATGATGAATTTGATTTGGAAAAGTGGCAAAATCCTATTTACATTTACATTACATTTTTACATTTAGGCATTTAGTAGACGCTTTTATCCAAAGCGACTTACAAAAGAGGATAACATTCAAGCTTTTTAAATATATACCCTAATAGGCAACATTTTATTTTAGCACACACATATTGGCCAATAACTAACTGCTTCTTAACATGCTAATTAAGAACATACTAGCCATTAGTTAGTCATTACAAATCACTTATTAATACCTTATTCTGCCTGACATTACTCTACCTATAATAGACCATTAACTAAGAATTTCTCCAATATGAACTCCTAATTACTGTTTATTTGCAGTTAGCAAGTTAGCTGTTGTATACAAATTAATATCTTAATACGCTTAGTATGGGGCTTATAGGGCAGGAGTATAACAGGAACAGTTATTTTCCTTCAATAATACTAGAAAAGATGGTCCTCATCATTGGAAGAAAACCCAAAGCTACAAGTGCTAATAAGTATTAATTACATCTATTTGATCAAGAATAATTGTTCCTGAGAATAACTGTTCCTGTTGTACTACCATCTTGTACGCCTCTCACAGAACAAAGCATACTGATATCATGATTAATAAAAAACAACTAACTTACTATGAATAAGCTGTAATTAGGAGGTAATAATGGAGAAATTCTTACTTAATGGTCTATTATGGGTAGAATAAAGTCATGCAGAATAAGGTATTAACAAGTGATTTGTAGTAACAAATGGCTAGTGTTATTAATTTGCATGTTAATAAGCAGTTAGTTATTGGTGAATGTGACTGTTATAAGTGTTATCAAAACTGTTGTCCATATCATGCAGCCCTAAAACACACTTACCCTATGCCTGTTGAGAGGTTCCAGACTCTTTGCAATAAGTGAAATGACGCGAGAGTCTGGTTCATGAGGCTAATTATCTCCACCAATATACTAAGGATAACTGAGGTTTATACATTTCTGTTGTAATCCTGGTTAGATAGATAAATTAAACAGAAAATAAAACAGTCTGAAACCAAAGTTTTCAGTTTACGGCCCCCTTGTTTTTTCTAAAAATTTGTTTAAAAGTTTTCTGATTTATTTTTTGCCGTTTTAGATTTTCTATTAACATCCAAATAGGCCCCCTGTAGGCCTCAACACCTCTATAAAATTCATTGTGTACAGTCTTAGGCCTCATTCACACAGCAGTTAGTGTGTTCACGGTCCGTTTCATGACCATTTCTGTCCGTTCAAGGTCTGTGTGCATCCACACCAGAAGTAGTGTCCTGTGCAAACCGCCTTTCAAAGCTCTCATACCAGCTGCCGGCTTCAAGCCTACCAGTGAGCATTATGACGTAGGTAGGTGAAAAACCTCAATGGGGAAGTTTAATTTTTAATTAACAGTGCAAAAAGTTAAAAAGTTACAAAACTGAAAAATACAAAGCTGCTGTGTCCTCAGTAAGACCTACACAAGGCAGTTTGAATGAAGTTTCTACATAAAACAGTAAAGGACGCAATAAATGCAGAAAAAGTGTCAACAGTAACAGTTTAACAGTAACCTGACGTGACCATAGCTAGGCAGATTTAGAATCATTTGTTGCAAAATGTTGCAAATTTAACGTTAGTATTTTGTCTATGTTTAGGGCTTCACATCATACTTGACATTGTGTAGGTGCATGACAGTGTTTACTAGACTATAGGCTATTTTAATATCACATTTTGGCTGCTGGTGTATTTGGTGCACTTTGGCATTAGAGACGCTCACTTCGTTATAGGCCATCATATCTTTAACGTAAACATCAAACTACTCGACATGCCGTGATAGGAGCCATGATGATTGGCTTTATTTGACACATTTTAAATAGGCATTTTGTATGGCCACCAGAGGCGTGCGCACAATCAGCCAAATCGATAGTTTGGCAAGTTTGCTAATTCTCTAAGAAAGGAGCAATATGGATAAAACTAAAGAATATCTGTTGAGTCAGGACGAGGGGGAGGAATACTTTCACCCAGTCTCACAAGTTCATTCTGTTTAATTATGAAAGAAATATTATAAAGGTAGGCCCACTTTAGTCATGATATTGAATAACGCATGAGAACATCGTTTTCTTGAGTTCATTAGGCATATTATTTCTTTTGTCTGAAACTATGTCTAAAACAGTATTGGTCAGGCAGAATATAACATTTTTCTTGGGGATCCCCAATCCCCCCAATAGGCTAAAACTCTTCATCCTACTTCCAGTGCAGACCTGCATGATCTTCACACCCTAACTGATATAAGAACATGTTTTCTGGCAGCATATTCAAACCGTTCTCTTTCTGACAACTATTGTGCAAAACCTCTACAATTGATTCTAGCCCCCACATAAAAAACACTTTCTGGGCTATAGCCCCTAACGTTTTAAATAGCTAGGGATGCCAGTGGCAATGCCAGCAATGACTTTATATACTTTATGTATGTATGGGTCACATTCTACTGCCTCTGGGTACCCATCCTCTTCCACTGATTTTTGTTGGATCTCTGCATAAAAAGGCCTACTATCTGACTTACTGCTGTGTTTCTGCTTTGCAAGAGTGGTTTGGTGCTCCTTAGGAGTAGTCGGTGGTCTGGGTCCATGATGTAGGGCTCAGAAGTGGAGTGCTCTTTTCTCTCTTCATCAGAGTCATAAAAGTCTTGTGCCATGCTCCCCTCGAATATTACATCCTTACAAGGAAGCATACCAACACACACATGTACACATGTGTACAATAAAAAGCATAATCTGCTTTCTCTATAATAGACAAACATAAATAACATAATCAGATAATAATAATTTATGCGCGTGTGCAAGACGATGGGTCATGCATGCTCTTAAGTCCACAAAGATGTTTTCAAGAGATTCAAATGATCACTGATACTTCATGGAAAACACTTTGCTCTAAGACTGCAAACCTGCTGTTATCTGTAGCGAAACGATAGGCTTCCAGTGTCATTAAATGAAAAAAGGATGTCCTTGAGTGGTAAGGCATCTTGTCCTTATAAAACTGACACAGGCATTGGCATTATAAAACATGATTGGAAAACACTCAAAATGCTTTAGATTTTCTTAAAACTTCTTTTTGTTTGTAGAGCTTGTGCACTGCCATTATGTTTACATCTCAACACTTTTTAGGTAAAAAGTGGCATCACCTGGTTGATCACAATAGCTCTTTCATACTGGAACCCGCTACATTCCGGGGACTGAAATTGCGAGTTCATTCCAGGTTGAGCAGTGTGAAAGGAAGGAGCATTATCTGCCTAAAGCTGTGTTGCCATGTTGGGAGAGGAGTTAGGAGAGTTGTGCAGAGTAGCCAGCAGAGGGAGTGCTACAGAGCCTTATACCAATAAGCTTACGATACTTTCTGTTGATCCTTCGAAAGCATAAACAAATCTCTTAGCTAAGAAATCTGCTGGTCAGTAGCCTACGCCTATATGACTGAAAGACAGGTAATGGTTGACTTAAAATGAATGTGGACTATCGATAAAGCTGGACTATATAAGGTAACCTTAAGGAATTTTTTGTCTACTGCAGGTGTTATATATGCTAGCTGTACCACAACTTTGGACAAGCAGTTAGTTTTGCTTACCAATTTAAAATTAGCAACATCCCTTCACATAAAGCCAACCAACCAACCAACAAACTTTTACCAGTGCTAGCCAAAGCAACTCGGTAAAGCCCTCAGTAGTCTAAGAAAACTATGAAATCACACTTAATATGGCTCTGACATGAATACACCTCCTCAACAAATGCATTTTTGAATGAGGATTGCACTGGTGATGCGACGCCACCCAGGTGACCCCAGGTAAGATTGGACTCAGCTTTCACACTGCCTCAGCTTGTTGACATCACTGGATGAGCTGGTCTACGTTTTGGCTCTTGCTGCATATAGACACCATTGATAATGTTCCACTAAATTTTGAGCACTGGCTTCTGCGTTGTCCTCTTGATTTAAGGCGCACTTGGGTTAAAATGGCAAAGACTAAACAAAAGAAGTTAATTTCGCAAGGCCCTTTCACACTGACGAATATTCTGTCATTATTACCTGAATTTTGCACGTCACCTGCTCCTTTCACACTGACTGACACGGTGTCGGGTGTCCGCTCACCCCGCCTTAGACACTAGTGTCAGATCCAAGGCGTGTTCAGTGTGAAAGCTAAGCTAAGCCAAGCCAAATCTTACCCGGGGTTACCTGGGTGACAACATGTGTCATGTCATGTCATGTTAAGTGTGGTTTCATAGTTTCCTTAGGCTAGAAAATTACCTCCATAAATTTTGCTTGAAAAGACACAAAATTAGCTCTATACATAGGGTTTGGTTCTGTTGTTTTTTGTGAACCCAAATCTCCTCAAAAGATAAAGATTTGGCCAAATCCCATACTTGGTTCTTGGATTTAAGTTGGGAAAGTATTTAAACTATTTAAAATGTAATAGTAGTGCAACAATTTCAATTACTTCAACTTGAATGTAACTTATTCAATAACTGATTACCTTTGGTTTACTTTTCTAAATTTTGGACAAACATCCTCAACCATTTTTAAAGTTTGAAAGCTGGCAGTGTTTACCTCACAGCATTACTCAACTGTGACTACTGTCAAAATTCTTTTCAAAATGGGAACAAAAACACAAATCTTTGCATGACTTTGCATACCATACCTGCCAAATTCAACAGCACATCACTAAAAAAGCGTCTGTCATTCATGTGGGATTTTGCATGCATGCGACAGTTAACTATCATGGAGCAGCATTAACAGTAGTCTACCAAATGTACTCATTAGCAAAAGTTATCATTGATAGCAAGGCTGCAGTGCACAAAGTTTAGCTAAGACCTAAACTCATTCTTAGCTTAAAGATGAGGCACTATCAAATATAATGAGACACTGTGAACTGAAAGTGTGGCTTGTCTGTGTAAAAGATGTCTTTAGCTAGCTGAGCTAGCCAAGTAGCTTCTTGTGAATGGACAGTTCGCTAATTAATGGGTGGCACTGCTAATCCAAGACCTACTCATCCAAACCTGATAGGAGAAACAATTAGACACATCATAGTATGACACTTTTAGCTGTGAAAGGAGAAAGTTGTGCACAAGAAAAAAATGGCATAGCAGCAAAAATATTACTGCACATATAGATGTAACTGAAATTGTAATTTTCTGAAAGTAACTAATTACACATTTTTCAAAGTAATGTAACTGATTACAAGTTACTTTTATTTTGTAATTAAGGGATTGTTTACACCTATCTAGATATTTTAATAAATGGATATATTTTTTTTTACCTGTTTGGGCCTTTCAATTACACATAAACAGAGGTTAAGCCACTTCTAATGAATACTTTATAAAACTTGACTCTAAAGTGGAGACTTCAAAACACTGGATTCTGTGGATATATGTAAACGTAATTAAAAAAAACAGATAAAAAATCTGTTCATAAAAATATGTAGATACATGTAAACAAGCCCTAAATTACTTAATTTCATTACATGTATTTCGTTACTCCCCCGCACTGCCTAAAACGTTCACTGGTCTGCCACTTATATCTTGAAGTTGCTTCTAGTACTTCAACATGCACTGGCAATGATTACTACCTTACATTACTACCTTTAACTTTGTTGATATCTTACCCCTTTCCATGGGCTAGTAAACTGTGTGCGTGCGTAACGTGTCAGCATGTTCATTATGACCACTTGGCCCCATTCCTCCACATCCACCAGTAGATTGCATAACTTGCGAAAGTTCTTGTGAATCAGGTCAATGCGGTCTGGACACACTTCCTCAAATGCCATCACCACACTGCCTGCCACAAGCTGCATGATAATTAGAAGAAGAATTAGACTGAGGAAAAAACATACAGAGACTTACAGAGCATCTTGATTCTCCAATAGATGTTTCTCAGCTTTAATTGTGGGGGACAAGACATAATGAACTATGATTAACTGCAGTGTTCTTACAGAATGTACATTTGTGAATTTGTACATATATACTTATACACTTACATATTTCAGTAGAAGTAAATATGCCTTTTCTATTACAGCTTTTAATCTCAGAGTTCTCAGAGAGAAACATCAATTGGATAAGCATACAGCATTGTATTGCTGCATTTGCATCTTTCTTCAAAGGCAAAATTGATAAAATACAACAGAACAGAACATCTCAACTGCAAATAACTCAAAATCTGCCACTACCTGTGACACAAAGAAAATTTCAACAGTTGAATGTCAGAATAAAGGCTGACTGTTTACGAGACTCTTGAAAAAACTGTACACAATCTCAGTTCTTCACCTCATAACTGCTGATGTGCTTCAGATCATAAATGCTTCCTTAGAGACTGGCATTGGCATATTTCTAGCATCCCTGAAAGGAGTTGTAAAGTTGTAAAGCCCCTACTAATAACCTGGATGCTTCAGTGCTGAACAAATACAGGTAAATATCCAATGTACCATTAATTGCGAAAATCCTTGAAAAATTGTCTTCAATCATTTAACTACCTTCTTGATATCAAACAGCTACTTTGATAACTTTTATTCAGGATTTTGTGCCAATCACAGCACCGGAACAGCGCTGGATAAAATTGTAAATGACATACGTCTTCATACTGATGCAGGCTATACATCTGTCCTGGCGCTATTGGACCTCAGTGCAGCTTTTGACACTGTTGATCTCAATATACTGCTACATCAACTTGAACACTGGGCTGGGTTCACTAGTATGCTAATCAATTGATTAAAATCATATTTACAGAAGTTTCTACTCAACATCAATGTCCTTGGTGTCCCCCCAGGGGTCAATCCTGGAGCATTACTATTCAACCTTTATATGCTTTATATGCTTTATACTTGGACAAATTATGAAGAACAACTCAATGTCCTATTATTGCTATGCTGATGACTCCCAAATTTACTTTGTTCTGTCACCTAATGAATATGCCCCCTTGAATGTCTTCATCAGTGTATTGACCAAATCAACGACTGGATGTCACAAAACTTTCTTCAGCTGAACACAGATCAGATTTGGGGAAAAAAGATGAAATACTCATAATTGCCACTATTCTTAACGCAATGGGGATTAAAACAAGATACAGTTGAAAACTGTGGTGTTTTCTTTGACAGCAAGTTGAACTTTGACTGTCAGATTAAAGCAATCACCAAGTCAGCATTTTATCACCTAAAACACATTGCCAAACTAAGAGGACTCATGTAAAATTTTTTTGGAAAAAACGAATCCATGCCTTTATTCCAGTAGAGTCAACTAATGACACCCACCATCAAACAATAAAACAATAAATCCTTAGCTAAAACCATGGACAACTTGTAGTTTATCATGACTCCTAGTGATTGCACTTTTCCTGCATGACTCCTGGCAGCTGGATTGAGTTGTGCATCTGCCCAAGGTTTCTAAACTAAACATAAGGGAGTTTTTCCTTGCCCCTGTTGGTCTTGGATGCTCCTTCTGTAAAGCACCATGAGACAACACTATTGCAAAAGGTGCTATATAAATAAAATTTAATTGAAACAGCCGATTCAAGATGCGGCAGGTTCCCACAAGAACAAAAAGAACAGAGCACATTACTACAGTTCTAAGGTCCCTTCACTGGCTCCCAGTAAGGTGTAGAATTGGCTTCAAAGCACTGCTTCTTGTGTACAAGTCCCAAAATGGGACAGGGTCTAATTACCCCTCTGACTTCTTCTTACTTCCAGGCTCGACTATTGCAATGCTCTGTTCTCTGGGTGTAGCAATACTTGCATCAAAAACCTACAACTAATACAAAATGCTGCTGCCCGAACTCTCACCAGGACTAAAAAATACGAACATATCTCTCCTATCCTTGCTTCCCTACATTGGCTCCCTATTAAAAGTCGAATTGATTTTAAAATACTCCTCCTAACCTACAAAGCCCTCAAGGGCGATGCACCAACATATATTAAAGACTTACTTGTCCCTTACCACCCTCCTAGAACCCCAAGATCCCAAAATGCTGGTCTCCTTGTAATCCCAAGAATATCAAAATCTACGATAGGAGGAAGAGCCTTTTGTTACCGTGCACCCCTCCTGTGGAATAATCTCCTCCCCCACATTCGACAAGCGGACACTCTCAATACCTTTAAGTCTAGACTTAAAACCTTCCTCTTTACTGTTTCCCATAGTTAGGGATGGTGCATGGCAAATCATCACTTCTCATGGGTCTTTTGGAAGGGACTGCCTCTGCTGTTGCCCCCAGTTGCGAGGCATGGCAGCCACTGACCATCCCTGCAGTGGTGCTGGTTTACCATGCATCATACCTTAGTTATGCTGCTATAGCCTAGCGCCGCCGCACAACCTTCATGTGTCATGCCGTACAACTCCCTCTCTCTCTCTCCTTCAGCTCTCTCTCAATATTTATATGTATATATATATATTTTATACACATGTATGTATGCCCAAATTACACATTTGCTTTCTGATGTGTGAGCCTGGCCTAATTCACTATTTTCCTCTGTCCACAATTATCTTTGCTGAGTGTCATCCCTGCCTCATTCTGGCGGACTCCTCTCACCCTCCCCTCCTGAGTGGACAACAACCAACACTACGGGAGGCCCATGTCAGGACCGACTCCCCATCACAGAGGACCTTCCTGGACGCCGATGCTGGGCCCGACTCCCCTTCCTGAGGCTTCGTGATTGACCCCCCCTCACAATGGCGCTGTCAAATGGACCCTTACTGTTACCCCCATGAACCATCTCACTCCTTCGAGTTTGTCACTATGCCTGGCCGCTGCTAGATTGTCCAGCCATAATTCCTGATAACCACCTATAGACTGATTACCATGTAATGTAAAAGTGGGATAATACTCTATTATGAACTATTATGAACCTTAGCTAAACCATAGGCAACTTGTAGTCTGTCATGGTTACTACTGATTGTAATTTTTCTCCATGACCCCTGGCAGTTGGGTTAGCCCCTTGAGTCGTGGATCTGCCCAAGGTTTCTTCCTAGATTAACTGAACATAAGGGAGTTTTTCCTTGCCCCTGTTGCTCTTGGGTGCTCCTTCTGTGAAGCGCCATGAGACAATACTATTGTAAAAGGCGCTGTATAAATAAAACTGAATTGAATTGATATGTTTCAGCAATATACCCCAATAAGATCTCTCAGATCACAGCAGACAAATCTGCTATTAAAACCTGCAGTCCAAAAAACATTGGAATAAAGTGTGGTGAAGCAGCCTTTTGCAACTATGCAGCTCAGCAATGGAACTAACTCACAGAGGACATTAAAAAGGGTCCTACTGTTGTCAGTTTCAAATCTAGACTAAAGACCAAGCTGTCCTCAG
Organism: Tenualosa ilisha; assembly: GCA_015244755.2. Taxonomy (NCBI): domain Eukaryota; kingdom Metazoa; phylum Chordata; class Actinopteri; order Clupeiformes; family Clupeidae; genus Tenualosa; species Tenualosa ilisha. Next base: position 429,858 of record PYXC01001128.1, read on the forward strand.
ATGTTCTTAATCATTTATCACTTCACTTTTACTCAATTTTATTACTAATTATTTACATCCGTTTTTATATTTTTCAATTATTTAGTTTTCTTTTACCTGTTTGTTTAACCTATTTCTTTATCGCAATCATGTTCACAATGTTCACAATGAACTGTCTCTGTGTTTGAAATGCACTATATAAATAAACTTGCCTTGCCTGGAAACTCCTTCTAAATAAATTCACTACTATGACCATATGTAATATGGAGACATAGTGAAGAAGTGGTGATATTGCTGCTTGGTTAGTGGTATTGCATCAATGGGCTTATAACTGGATGGTGCATCCCTTACTGTACATATATCAGCTGACATGCTAGCCCCTCCTAGAGCAAACCCCCATCCAGTGGGCAGCTGGTAATACTTACAGTGCTTTTGTCTCTCAGAAGTTTCTCAATGATCTCAATCAGGTGCTCCTTCTGATCAGGGTCGAGACTGAAAAGTGAACAAATTAATTAGAAGAAATAACACTTTGCAAAATGATACTTTGACGACAATGAAAACTAGGAATGCACACTACATGCAACTACTCGAAATGATTATGTACAGTGTTGTGTGCTGCTGCTTTCACTGTTAAAAATAGAGATGTTTGTACCTGTAAAGCTTCTGAATGGCATGGGCAGCCGTCTTCCTGACATATGGGGAGAGATCAGTGGCTGCCTCTTTTATAGCGAGCATCATAATTGGCACAATAATAGGCACACGGATGCTGGATAGCACTCTCAAAGCACTTGCTCTGATTAGTTGGTTGGAGTCCTGATGACAAAGTCAACAAATGAGTACTGAATATACACAGTGCCAAAGATTTGCAGAGTGGGTTTCCGGGAATTGAGCCTGGGTCACGTGATTGTCAGCTGAGCGACAGAACCACTGCTTCACCATGCTCAAAAACTATATTTCTCATAGGAAAAAAAGCGGTTAGCCTTGCAACATCATCAAAACATACAGGTAAAATGTCACTTACCATTTCATTATCTGTAAATCGGACATGCTATTTCAACTTTCATTTTGGACCGGCTTTGCAACCTTCCTTGGAAAAAAAAAAAGTCTCTGCTAACTGCATAGGCCTGAATCTATATGATCATCATTGATTCACTATGACCTACCTGCACACATGTAGCTTGACTGCAAGTTTCCTGGAAAACATTATGAGCACTGCTCTAGTTAATGGTTAAAAAAGATGTGATGTGCACATGTTTGGCTGCTGGCCTCTGTTATGTTCATGGTTGTGAGCACCATGGACAGTCGAACTTGACATGCCTTTGATCGATGTAATTTGGCTCTTGAGAGGTTGTTCAACTCACTGTCATGGTAAAAAATGGACTGAAATGATTCTGGAGCATAACTTTAAAGAAAGACTAAATGTACCACATACGGGTACATGGTATGACCACTGCAGTGTAATGAAATGCGGGAACCGTTGGTATGATGAGTGTGTTAGGTCAGTGTTGTGAGGTGAGAATTTGTGTGGAAATGATTTGTTAGAAGTGGGAATGGATGTGGGTTTTGAATGAATGAGCATTAATGAGCATTAAAATAGATATGCTTCTTTGGACTCTATTTTTTTGGACTCACCTTCTTTTCTTTCAAAAATCTTTTTTGAACTCACATGATACCACTTTGCTGTCCTATATTTTTGGCGGCAAACCTTCAAAAATCGCAGAGGCCAAAACTATCTTGGGACTTGCCTTGTCCAGCATGCAGCTATACCACTAAAATCTCTTTCTGTCCTCAATAAGCAGCTATACTTCTAAAATCTCTTTCTGTCTTTTCCATACCTGTAATAACCTTTCATTCCTACCTACTACCATACACATGCCTTTTACACACTGGAAAAAGATAGGCTCAGTTTCTCTCTGAGCTCTCTGACTTAATTAATGTTTATGACTGTAGTCATTAAGTGTCATTCAGTATTTGTAATGTCTGCACCCCAAACACTGTCAACTTCAAACTGCAAAAACTGAATAACACTTATATAAAAACATTAAACATTCATAAAGTGTCATTAATGCACCTGATACGTGTAATGTCATGTTAGGCTCATGTCACTCTTACGTACACACCTTCAAATAAAGTGTTATCCCATTGGTCAGGCTACCTAACTTGTTTTGCCAAAGTTTACCTTGATCATTTTGTCGGTCTGTAAATTATAGTGTGTACAGTGCAAACTGGCATTGCTGCAGTCACCTGCATGCTTGCTGAAAGGTATCCATATCCATGATAAAATGTCAAGACCAGCTGTTAAATGTTAAAAAGTCTTGCTATGCATTTCCAGTAGTGCTTTCTGCTCCACAATGACCCTTCTGAATGTATCTCCAGTAGGGAATGCATGCAATTGTAGCCTTCAAAGGCAACCTGTTTAGACAATTAGGAGGACTTAGACATTTTTTGAGTATTTAAAAATAACCTATCCTTTTATTTTGGATTTGGACATAGGCCACTATGCTTAAACTTTACCCTGACTCGAGGACCACATGCATTATAATGGCCATCTGTTATCAACAGATTACAGAACAAATTTGCGCATCAGTAGAATTTCAACTTGTTCATCTGACCCAACAGTTGAGTCAAGTGAATTTGATGTTAGGAACTATATGCGGGAAACTGCTTTGCACACAAACCTGGATATAAACTAAGCACTACATCACTGTGATGGTTATCTTTTGCATATAGTAGCTTGTTAATGTGACATTTTGCAGGTGTAGTTGACAGTTTGTGTAACTGAAAGCAATTCTGCCACAAAATGAATATTTTTGCTGGTTTATAGCCTCTGATTATAAAATCAGGACTAGGTACATAGCCTACTCTTGCCAAAATAATGGTATTTCACATATTTATTTGGCAAAAGTGCAAAATATAATTTGGAGAAATAAAAGACTTTATTTTTACTTAACTGTAATGGCTGCTGCGCTACACTTGCATAGAGGAAGTAGCCTATTTTGACTCCTAATTTGGCAGTTCAGAAGTGTGAAGCAGTAGGCTACCTACAGTCTACAGTTGGAGGTAAGGTAATGTGTGCATTCACAAGTGTAGCCCATTGGACATCAATCACGGGACTCCAGTTTTTACCCAGAGAAGTGAAAGTAAACTCATACCATAAGACATATGCAACTGGCCATCTTGCCAGTTTATTTAACAAAGTGTAAAGTTACATTTTACCACAAAGTTATTGTTCAAACTAGTTTTATTTTGCATACCATCAACAGTGAACATCTGTGTTGTTCCTCATCAAGATGAGCCCAATTCATGGTTGTTTAAATACCCTGCCAGAACGGCAAAGTGTTTTTAAATCGAGATAATAGTGCATTAACACAATCTCACTTTAACGCGTCACCCTCGACAACCCTACTAATTATTAAACAACAATTTGTGCAAACGCAACATAGGCTTGTCTATATTGCAATGATAAATGAAATGTAGATGTATGCATAAAGAATGACAGGGTGCTTGAGTGGGCTGTCCAATTCACTTCGCTTAGTTTATGACTTAAAAACAATATCAAGCGGATATCTACTTTCATTCTGTGCAAATGACACTTATCACTTAAATTTGTTCATGATTATGTAGATGATCATGTGGATTTTTGCGGCAGCGCTCTTGATCTTGCAGGAGCGGTGTGCCACAAACACAATAAGACTACCTGCTAGACTGGTACCAACAGTCAAAATTTGGGGGTTTGATTCAATGAATAATACAAGAAAAAGGCTAATCTATATGTCACTTGCACATCTGCATTGCAGGGATAATTTATCAAGTCATAGAAGCCTGGCTCGATGTGGAACTTGTTAGACTCTTCAACATAATTCAGTTCACATACCCTACTGGTCAGACAAGAGTATTCAGCAATACTGTAATAAGGGTGGCTAGGAAGTCTGTAACGTAGTAGTTTGAACTTAATTCTTAGTTTTTCTTTGGGTCTGCACAGGGGTGAAAGTAGTTTCATATTCCTCCAGACTTCACAGGGTGCAGCTTGGTACGCCACTTTTTTTAATAACTACATGCATGCAATGAACAACACTGGTTCTTACACATAATTAAACCTACACTGCATAATTATACAACTCAGGTGCTAATGTTCAACATCAGAATACTCGACAATGGTTTAAATTTTAAAATAACAGTAGCAATTAGCATCTATTATACTGCTCAAACCCTCAAAGAGCAAATAATTACAGCATTAGCCCAAATATAAGACAATGTTTTTGTCCTGTAAACACTTCAGAAAAAACAAAAAATAATGAAATACTGGACAAAAAAAGTGAAAAAAATAGAGGGCGCCAAAAACGTTTTTTGTGTTAAATAAACGAGCAACGTCTCATTGGCCTAAAACTGCCACACACTATGGAGAGGCAAGAGATTGTCTTGAACTACTGTTTGAGTGTCTCGCAAGGCTGTAGCCTCTATACAGACCTCTATGTGTAACACATATAGTTTTCTGCCTTGTAGATAGTTTTCCATGAAAGTGCAAACAGTACACTGTGGGCTTTTATTCATATGGTAGCCAACTACTCATTCAATGTAAAACTGTGACAAATGTATCCACACTAATTAACTTGATCTCATGCTTTAATTTATATTAATGATGTTGAAAAAGTCTGCTAACTTATAAAATGTTTTCCAATGAGTTTTCACCAGCATTTTCAAGTACAATAATTTACTATATAAGGCAAAATTTAGTCTACAAAAAAAAACCTTTTTCCCCAAAAATTAGTCTAAAAAAGGGGAGGGAGAGGGGGTCTTGTATTCAGGATTTGGGCCAATACGGTAACAATTTGCTTCGAACTGACTTAGTCAAGCACACAACTTTGCATCCAGCTCCACATTTTAAATGCTAGCAAATTGGATGCTAATACAAACAACCTACACAATCAGACTTCACATGAAAAGGTAAGGGTAACTTTACCACTACAAACTACTTAGCTAATTCTTCAGGTGAACTAGCTGACAGGAGCATGTCTGGGGGGCTGCCAAATTGCTCCTCAAGAAACGTGGCCCACACACAATGCTGCGCTCATGCGAGTGCAGCAATTCCTGTCGCTGTCAGTGGACTTTCTAACAGTAGCCTTTTACCTAAGAATGACAAATTTTACCATAAACTAGCCTTAAGAAATGAGTTCACTCCTGCCCCCCCCAACAAACAACCAAGTACAACGATGGAAATAAGCATTATTGCTTTTTTGTACTATAAAGTTTGTTTACTGGATGGTGTGGTATGTACAAATGTATCATGTTTTAAATGAATTGGTCAAATAAATCAAATCAACTGAAGTAAGTCAGAATTCTTGACCTTGAATGGACGTTGTAACAAAACTGCCCCCCCCCCTCCATTTTCGATTTCTTGAAGCTGTGATTCTGAGAATGTTACAATCACTCATGTGGCCAAATTTTGTGTGCACTCATTGCGTGCACTTACAATACAAAGGGTAGAAGCACCCGACCCACATAATCACCAAAAACATTACCCAAACTAGCAACTGAATAAAATACTAATTCATGTTTACAATAGGAATAATAATTTTGCATAAGGTATAGCAATAATGCATTCATTTGATTGAGTTGTGACGTAACTCCTCTCTCTCAACTGGCAGAAAATACAGGAGGCATAGGGAATGGAAAGAACCTCACCTTTAAAGCACGCTGGAAGGTACTGATAGATAGAAGGGCAAGGTCTTGCTGCTCTTCTGCATATCTTACCAGATACACATACACCAACTTCTTAAGCTGGAAAGCATAGCAATTGTTCAGATACTTAATCACAGCACAGCACGGACACTTGCAATGACAGTTCTACATGATGAGAGGGGTGGGGGTATCTAATGTAAAAATCTTACCTCTATATTTTTACTTGCCACATTCTTCACCACAGCTGGAAATAATTCAGAGGCATTCTTTCCCTTGGCAATCAACTAAAAAGTACAAAAGACATCAACTAATCACAATTTGACAAAACTTTACATAGAAGTTTAGCACTGTTTTAGTCACATCATCACATTTTTATGCAACTAATACAAAACAATATAATACATTTCCACACATTTTGTAAGTAGCTGCATTCTGTGATGGCGATTAAAAATGTTAGTGCTTAACTTTCTCATGAAGCTATGTATGTGGTTGACATTTATGAATGATTTATCAAAGGTGTAAGTTAGTGTAGTTTTAATGAAATATGAGTACCCTAGAGCTGGAAACAAACAAAGCAGAGGCAGCCTGTCCTGGAGTTTCCCAGGGTTGTTGAAAAATGTTAAATATCTACTCAAAAATGTTAAGTTTCTGCTCAAAAGAGGTCGTGGCAGGCTGCTGTAATCAGAAGTAAAGCTTTGAACATGTAATCACCATTATTGTGCTGCTTTAATGTGCTTTAACATAATCACATAAACAGAAATCGCATTTATCATATATGCCTTGCCATATAATCATGCCATACTTTATTCTATCTATTTTATCATATCCTTATGCTATCAGTGTGTTGAACTTTTATATACATTACCATATTCTTATTATTTTGATTGTTTATATTGCATAATAGGGATGTAATGATACAGTGACAATGGGCAAAATTTTGATACGACCATGAGGATTAATATTGGTTGAGATGAAAAATTAATAACAAAATTAAAATGTTTTTTTTTTTTTATTTCAAATTGAGCCATAATTAAAACTACTTTCTGTAGGCCCACTAAGAGTGAGATCGCAAGAGTTATAGCACAGCAAATCTGGCCTTAGGCTAATCAACTCCTGTCCAATTCACGCAAACATCTGCCATCACCGCATTACATTAACAGGAGACGTTTCAGCTAACAAGGGTGTTTGCTAAATTAGGCTGTATGACAAAAGTCACACGGAGAGTCCGTAAACACTCACCTCCACTCTTATTCCCGCATTGACTATTTTCTAACCAGCAATTCTATTATGCCAAATATCTGTGAATCAACAATACATCCCATAATCATTAGTGATAATGCCCCTGTAACAATCAAATGGAATAGAACCACTCCAAAGAAATCCAGTAACAGATGGTGCTTAAACACATCCGTCTTGCAAGACCCAAAATTAAACTGTTTTATTAGGAGAGAGTGGGTTTCTAGAAATGAACAATTCCCCAGGATCATCTCCTTCTTTGCAGGAGACCGGAAAGGCAGTGCTTACAAGAAAAAGAATTTAATCATAAAATTAAACAGAGATCAACACAAGCAACCCATTAGATGAAACTCAGAATGAATGAAGACAATTTAAATTCAAACTTCATGAAAAACTTCACACACTCAATTTATGATCTATAGGTTGAGGCAAGAACATTTCCACCAAAGCAATAAATCTGTTTAATATTTAGCTAATCAAATCAAAGAAAAAAAAAAAAAAAAAAAAAAAAAAAAAAACACTATCTCAGTCAAATATAACTCAGCAATGGAAGCTAACCAGCTCATCTGAAGAAATGAACCAAGTTTTCAACAAGTTCTACAAAAATCTATGTTCTTCTGAAATAAACCCCAACCAGGAAGCCATTGTTTCATTCCTCAATAGCATCAACTTACCCCAACTCAACAAAAAGCAAATAAATAAACTGTTTGCTGCTCTTAAATGCATGCCCAAAAATAAAACACCAGGTCAACAAAAAACACTTAACTCTTGCACATGGATAGGCAAGGGCATCACTCAACTTTGTCACATCATTCATGACAACAGATTTGAATGGCCCAGAAGCACAGTATGGAGATTAAACCCTTCTTAGAATAGATTAAATCATCTATCCAAGCAAAAATCAACACTCGGCTATCCTAGACACCCCCCCCACCAATCTTGAAATTGATTAACATAACACCCAAAAATAAATAAATAAATAAATAAAAATCCAAAATCTACAATATTATATCACCGTTGGAAAAAACTTCTGGAACCAGACCTGTAAAACCATTCACCATTTTTGTCATTCATTCATGACAAAAAAAAAAACAATCTACAACTAATGGAATACAACGTACTTTTCAGATTTCACCTCACCACAAATCTAAAATTGGTTTTGGCTCTGACTTGTGTTCTCACTGCAAGCAAAACAACTAAGACACATACATTCATGCTGTCTGGCATTGCACTTGGATTTAGTTCAAAATGGTTTTGGGTAAATATCACAGAATCACTCACAACCTTTTTTGGCCGTCACATCCCAGCAACACCTTCCTTATGCATACTAGGAGATACATCTGCAACCTCTCTAAGCACCACAAACAATAACGTACTGCTTGTAGCGCTGACTATCACCAAGAAAACAATCCTCATGAACATGAACTTATGTCCAAGAGTCACTATACACATTACCCATTGGAAAAACCTGTTTAGATTATATATATATATATATATATATATATATATATATATATATATATATATCTCATATAGATTTTATATAGGCGGTGGTAGCGTAATGGTTAAGGATCCTGGCTAGCGTACAAGCGTACAAAAAAATTTAAAAGCATCTGCTAAATGCATAAATGTAAATATATCATTGGACAATCCATTCACTCTCAACTTAAATAACACTCAAGACACACCCCCATTCCCTCCCTCTTTTTTTCTCTTTCACTTTGCACTCTCTACATCGCCTATTCCTTTTCAATCTCTGCCTCTGGGTCGGCTTTAGTGGCCCAATCCTGTCTGGTTGTCAGGTGGGCCTGGCGTTGGTTGGTGCTGTGTTGGGGCTGGTACTGGTGATATTACCCAACACGCCTTACTTTCTTTTAAATGCACTACACATTAGGATTAGGAATTAGGCATCATACATCCACCAGTACCAAGAACAACATGACAGACAAGATGAATGGGTGGTGAGGTGGTAATTTAAGTCAAGAAAATGATTCATTGGGCTCTATTTTGACGATCATATGCGCATTGTCTAAAGTCAGTCGCGCAAGTTGCTTTGGGGGCGTGCCCGATACAATTTGGTATTTTGACGGCGGGAAAAGCGAACATTGCGCCAGGCGCATGGTTCAAAAGGGTTGGTCTTTAAGTACTTCATTAGTCATGGGTGTGTTTTGGGCGTAACATACAATTAACCAATCAGGATTTATACTCTCATTCCCTTTAAAAGCCAGTGGTGCATTTTCCATGGTGTGTTGCTATTACGATGGCGAATTTACCCGGAAGACCGGAGCGTTTTTCGATGGAGGAGACCGATCTGCTAGTGCGTGAGGTAAAAGCGCGTGAACAGGTTATCTTCGGGGATGGAAAGAATCCCCCCAAACCTCCACGGGTCAAGGAAGTATGGGAGGAAATATCCTCAGTTGTGTCCTCCGCCTTTGGCAAAAAAAGAACATCGTAACAGTGCCGAAAGCGGTACATCAATGTTAAAAGACGGGGGAAACAAAAGCTTTCAACGCAAATTAATAAATATTGTGATATATGTGATGTACATTTATATTTCATATTTCCAGGGACTCCATAATTTTTTTCTCCACATGAAAAACTTTTGTATAAGCCCTGCTGCGCGCTCCTGCTGATGAGAGAAGCAGGGTGTGCGCGCGTTGTGCACGCTTTCATATCCCATAGCGCTGTGAGCCCCTAAAATAGCTTTTCAGCAATGCGCAACTGACGACAGACCAGGGTTTTGTTGGTCACTGGCGGATTTAATTTTTGCGTCCTTATAATAGCATCTGGCACGCTTTGCGCCAGACCACACCTCTTCTTTTCGCTGACACACCCATGACGGCGCAGTGTCATCTGCTATCTAGACAACGAGATCTTTTGCCGGAAAAAATTAACGATGCGCTGGCACAGAATAGCAATGACACCATGCGCATGTCGCGAATGCACAGTGCGCCGCGGCATGATAGGGCCCATAGTATTATCATCAGTATTATTATTATTATTGTTGCTGTTATCAAAAATAATAATAATAATAATAATAATAATAATAATAATAATAACAAATTATTATTATTGTTGTTGTTGTTATTATTGCAAAAATATTGTAATACTCTTCTCCCCTGACACCCCTTTCCATGCAGTCCAGCTTCCATTTCCCTAGCTCGAAATTAACTCAGCATTACATATATTTACTCATACACGCACATATGGACATTCCCACAAATACACCAAACTCGATCCAATCCGCACTCTGTTGACATGTTTGCAGTACTGTTTGGACATTGTAACTGTTAATGTTTTGTTAGTGTCTCTGTTCTGTGTCATTGCATTTTGCCCCCTCACCCTGAAGTTGTTCAGTGATAGTCCTCACTGTACCACCATCACGCTAATTAATCCAACACTTAAAACGTTATCCATAAAAGCAATATCCATTGACACGCGCAAAGACGTAGCCTGACAAGCCAGACTATAAGTAAGACTACAAGATTAAAAGTCTGGCCACAACTGATAGTCTAGCCTCAATCCTAGGTGCGGAATCAGTGGTTGTCTGTCCTATTGCCTCTGCACGCAACAGGATAGCGCCACAACAAATCAGAGCAACGTCGGCAAAAAAACAAATAAGTCATTCTTTGAAACAAATAATACACCTTCTTCTGCTCAAGAAAAGCTCAAGTCTAACTCTTCTAAAGTCAATACTAAAGCCGATTCAAACAACTGCTGGTTCTTGGCCACAGCCATCCTAGTCGTTTTGCATTTCACAGCCCTGTCGTCATCATGCCCACAAACCTCAGGTGACCTAGCCTGGTTATAAAACCAGACGCTTGTTCTACACTTTCATTTCGTACGGGAGTGAGATTCGAATGCTAGCTTGAGGTGTTTAAGTTTAAAAAGATTGGATCAGACCCTGACTGATAGCTTGCCTTAAGCGATAGCATTCTAGCTCTGCATCAACGCCTCCCTCTGTTCGCTGATTGGACAGGATAAAATGCCTCCTGTAAATGCCAGGTTACAGGTGGCCTAAAATTATTCTTCATTAAATAAGTCCGACATAGCACAAACCTCTGATGACCTAACCTTATTCTTCATTAAATAAATGTAACAGCGTTACCACTACCATAAGCCCGTTTATAATATTGCTAAAGGTAACATTCACCGAATTCATCCAACATTCAAAAACAGCCTCATTAAGTGTCCTTGTGACTGATATTTTCAACAACAATTTGAAATTGGCAGAAATTTATTCTGAATTACTGAAACACAAGCTATAAGGTCCCTGTCTTTTTGCTGTCAAGCGAGCAGCACTGTGGGAAGAACCAGAATGAATGAAACACTTTTCAATCAGACCTACCGTAGTTTACCAAACTTCACAAGACTTATAGCTAATATTTCAACTCTATCAACCTGTCCTCTGTCAAACAAAGACCTGTTTTTCTACCCTGGACAAACCAATTTAGGAACAAGTTGCACAAAACCTTTAATTTTTCAATCATTCTTTCTGGCTGAAACAACTCATTCATTTAGGTTATTGCTACAGGTACATGCTACATGTTTGACAGAAATATTAAATAATACTAATCTACACTTTTGATCCCGTGAGGAAAATTTGGTCTCTACATTTAACCGAATCGTGAATTGGTGAAACACACAGCACACAGAGTAAACCATAATGATTCATTTGTCCACGTTTCAATAGCCCCAGTTGTTCCATACATCCTATGAAGCCACATACATGTTTATCAACAACGAATTTGAAGTTGTTCCATACCTCTGACTTTCCTCATTCTGTTGTAGCCCATTTTCCCCCATGCTATTTAGTTCTATTTTACTTGTTAGGCCTAACTGTTGGAGAGAGCGCAGCAGGTCAAGTTTGATGCTGGCGAGTAGGGATGCTCACGCATACGCAGGCTGCCCACGGCACTGTTGCCCAATTGTAACGAACATTCCCTCAAATTCAAATTCCTTAAGAGTAATCACTGTATAATTTGTTATGCTGCATAAGCTATTGGCCTAACATTACTGAATATCCCTCAATTGCCTCATAGGCTAATCAAAAATATATGTGCCCACCATTGTTTTGTCTCAACCTGTGGCAAAAACAGGCTTATTATTAAGTTATGCAAAATGTCTGGTTTAATATCCCCACCATTATATTCACAAGGGATAGCAATTGAACACTGTAAAATGGTATATACCATTATTTACATAATTAATAAATTTGGGTGCAAGACATTAAATCTCTAAATTAAATATCTTCAAAATTCAACTACTTTTCATTATGTTCATTATGCTCATTAGTATGTTCATTTTCAGGCACTCTTACTCACCCCCACAATCCGTTTCATTGCCTCTAGCTTCATTGACTCTTTATTGCTTTCCAGCATCTCTTTCAGGTCATCATTCCTGCCAAGAAGTAGGCTAGTGAGTACAAGAGGAAGACTTCAACACTGACTATGTTGATATGCATATTCCTGTTCTAACTGGAATATTCAGTCTTGTAAAGTCTTCATTCCAAATGTCATATTCCAAATTTGGCCATATTCCAGTTTCTAAAACCCAAAGAAACCCCTGACCTATGCCTGTATTAACCAGAATACTGGATCATGTAAACACCTTATTAAAAAAAATGTTTCACGTCACGTTCAGTTTAAAAGAAATTGTCGCACCATTTTGCAAATGACTTAAGTCTGTCAGATACACACTGTGGGCAAATCCCCAAATATACTCTTAATTAATTCAGTACCACTGGTGCAGAAAAAAATTAACATGAAGCAGTTTTCGAGCAGCACTGCACTACACGCCCTTGGAGGCTCCTCCACCTGGCATGCACACTCACACACTGTGAAAGGTGGTGCGTAGAGTATGTGCGTCGCTTCAAAGAAGCCATAAATTAGTTACAAATGACTATTTAAGCCGCACAGTTCACATGGTGCAAGCAGTGGTCTCTCCAGATAACACATTTAGAGGAATATAAGATAGCCTACTCTTCATCAAGTGGTTCAGTGAGAACACTTCAATGAATAAAGCTATAATTAATAAAATATAGTTCATGTATTTTGTCAAATTACTGTATGTCATCTAGCCTAGTCCACCATTGTGAATCTGATATTGTCAAATTGAGAATAATCCCTTTGACTGAGGCTGAAAGATATGGCCCAAAATTCATATTGTGATATATTCTTCATGTAACTTTAAAATACAATTTCAAATGTGGTCAGGTAAGAGACACATAAGCTGTATTATAATAAATAATAAATGAGCTAATGTGTTGATTTCAGACTGTTCTGAGCCCAAAATAATATTTTCCAAGATTAGTGAAACCTTGGTCAAATTATTACTAATTGAAAGCAGAGTCAAATAGAGGTCTTCTTGTTAAACAGAGGTTTCACTCCGGTACTACAGCACACAATGGAGCTCTCACATCGCACTATAGAGCTCTCAGTGCACCTGAAAGATTTATTGAGGGTGATGGCCGCATCTGCTAAAATGCACTTTAACTGGAAACAACGAGGACATCGACAGCTAACCACGCCATGGTAAAGAGAACATACATTAGGCTACCATACGTAAATTGCCGGTAAATGACTAGGTTCGTATAAGACTCGTGTAAATCGACAAAAATGTTTGCATTTATCTGCGTGAACATGAACATGCTAAAATAGCTAAGCATAGGCTGGTTAGGCATGGTTAATTAAGTCTTTGTATGAAATCAAAAGTATACGCCTTGTTGTTGCTGTTACTGCAGATGTAAAAACACCAACTTTTAACTTGGCATACATTCATATGAAGGTATACATTAATACCTAAAATTTTGGCAGGCTTGCACTACCTTCGCCAACACAGAGTCTGAAGGGAGGGGGGCATCCCTCAGCACATAGGCCTAACGTTACTTACTTTTTCATCAATTAATAGGTGAAATTCCATCTGAATTTCAGGACTAGGCCTACTTTCTATTTAACGTTATATCGGTAATAAAGTGAAGAGTAATATATTTCCTCAAGGAAAAAAATGACCAGATACTTGCTACTCTTGTTACAAAGTAATCAAAAACTAACTCGTGTCATTTTGGCAGAGCTGACGTAGCGCAAGCCGCCGCCATAACGTAAGGCTACAACCCATAGGCTAGTTTTTAATCACAAGCTTTATTATAATCTAACGTTAAAGTCATACTAACAAATATTTGTCTCGAAGGAGCTTACTTCTTGAAATCTGCACTAAACAAACCGAAGGCTGCTCCAGTGGTGAATGAGGTCGGAGTTGTCTCCAGCCCCACTTCCACAGCAGAGTCCGCTGCTCCCTGATCATTATAGTTGTTGGCCGACATGATGATTTGGGAGTTCCACAAATGTCACTTACAGAAACCTTAAAAATAGAATATACTCTAATCAAATGATAAGTCGAAACACTGCTCGCCAGCACAACAAAAGTATTCCAACTACAGAGCAACTTTTATGCGGCAAAACCGGAAGTAGAAGTTACGGTCACATGACAGAGCACGAGAAAGCTAGCGCCTGATTGGGTTCGCTGTGCGTTCAGTGGGGGAAAAAGTTTTCCCCATCACGTGAACGCTAACTGATGAGGGAACAAGTAGGGAACTCCGAAACACTTTTGGAAACAGAGTTGCCCAGTGAAACATTCGTGAAGTTGCCGGCATACAGTTGATTTTAATTTCAAATTTTTTTTTTTACAATGACAGCTTGATCTTCTTTTGTAAACACCCCCAAGCAATATTTATAATTAAAGCCACACCAGACAACATTTTATGCAGTTTTTAGGTGAATTTACCAGCTCTGTAGTCATTCCGATGGTTCAATCGCTCATAATGAGGTGAATAAAGGCTCTCCCGGCAGCCCCTGGTGCTGCTAAGCGCAGTTACAATCACTTGCAGTATGAAAAAGAGGGTCAGTGAAAACAACTGAAACTGAATGAAACCAAAATCTCATTTATTATCTTGTCAGTCAACATGATCATCGCTGGTGCCTATTCTTTTCGCCTGTGTTATATCTGTCAGAATTTTAGTTCAATTCAGTTTTATTTATACAGCACCTTTTACAATAGTATTGTCTCGTGGTGCTTCACAGAAGTTTAGTTTAGTTAGTCTAGGAAGAAACCTTGGGCAGATCCAGGACTCAAGGGGCTAACCCAACTGCCAGGGGTCATGCAGAAAAATTACAATCAGTAGTAACCATGATAGACTACAAGTTGTCTATGGTTTAGCTAAGGTTCATAATAGTTCCAGAGTATTATCCCACTTTACATTGCATGGTAGGCAGTCCATAGGTGGTTATCAGGAATCAAATATCTCTCGATATCTCTTGCCAGATGGTAGCAGCTGAATTAGTCCATGGCTGGGGTCCTTTTTAATTCTTTTGGTTGTTGTCATGACACCACTGCATTAGGTTGTTTACTTTGCTCCTGTAGGCTGTCTCATTACTGTAGTTAATCAGGCCAATTATGGTGGTGTCATCAGCAAACTTAAAGGGGCATTATGTACAAATGTAGGGATTTTTTATTTTTTTTTGCTCATTATGGAAATCATATTTTCAATGTAAAGAACAAGTGGTGTAATGATGTCTAAACAGGAGAGTTTCAGAAATGTTTACTTTTTTAGTTTAGTTTAGTTAAAAACATTTTTCTTTCTTTTTTTCCCAAAATATGCTATTTTTAATAATTTATTATTGGTATTATATCGGGACGGCCGCGCATTCACATTCATTCACATGAGTTCAAAATGACAGAATGTTGCAAACATCACCCACAGGAGTGATAAACGTTTCAAAACATTGCCACCACTCAGATCGGTCCCCTGCGCCTCCCTCCCTTTTCATGAGATAACCACTCCCTCCTCCCTTCGTACAGTTATTTTAGCAGTACTGCATCATTGGCCTACTTCAAAAACTCCAGTATAGCTGCAGTGACAACTGCAGTAAAACTACAGTTATTTTAGCTGTTCTGCATCGTAGGCCTGCTGCAGTAAAACTGCAGTTTAACTTACGTGAGGTTAGTGTAATAAATGATAAAGTCCACTGACAACTGAGAAAGTAAAACCTACTGTTTTCAAACTTTCACTGTTAACATTATTAACAAAACAAAATTATGATTTTATATCAAGTTCATTATTGTCACATTTAGAAATGAACCTAGCAGATAGAAGTAACCCACGACAGGCTACAGTTTAATTTAAAAAGTAAAAACAAAGTAACTAGAAACTGATCAGTCAGTTAACAAACTTAACAGGGATCACAAATGCACTCAGCAATCACCAATCAGTCAAGCCATTTTTATCCTGTAACTGTATTTTAGTAGTGTCAATCTGAAGCCAGGTCTCTGCTTGTCCCAGTAGACCCAGCAGCTGATGTGGCCTTCTATTTTGAAAGGAAGCTCTTACATTCAGTGGAAATGAAGGCTATTTGTGATCAGAGCAGATTCATGTTTTTTTGGGGTACACCAGCCCTATCAGTGGGTTTGCTCATTGTAGTTTCTGTCACAGTAGCATGGACCCAGGGATGTTTAAGTGTACTAATCATAGAAATACACCACTTAAGTTCCTTTAGGGTGATGATTTACTGTAATTCCATAAAATGTAGAAAATAAAATGCTAATCATAGTACAGAATCAGCCCTAGTTAAAGTCTTCAATGACCTCTGTACCTCATCTGATAATGGATATACATCAGTATTAATCCTATTGGATCTTAGTGCTGCCTTCGACACTATTGACCATGGCATTCTACTACATAGTCTTGAACACATGATAGGCATTAAAGACTCTGCATTAGACAGTTTCAATTTGTTCCTCTCTGGTTGCTACCAGCTTGTACATGCTCATAATTAGTCATCATCCTACACCAAAGTAAAGTTTGGTGCACCCCAAGACTCAGTACTCAGGCCCCTGTTATTCTCCCACTACATTTTACCTTTAGGATCTGTTATAAGGAAACATGGCTTTTTACTTTCCGCTCCTATGCTGACAATACCCAGCTTTACCTTGTGACTAGTGACTATATGACTACCTAGTGACTATATGCCATTAACTAAACTTGATGCCTGCCTCCAAGACATTAAAATCTGGATGACTAATAATTTCCTATGTTTAAACTCAGATAAAATTGAAGTTATGATGATTGGTCCTAAACAGCTGAACAACATTTTACCTCTTCACCAAAACATACTTGGTGGGCCTCTCTCTAAATAGTCATGTTAAACACATTTCAAAAACATTTTTTTCTAGCTACAAAATATTGCTAAAGTTAGAAAGTTCCTATCCTTTGAGGATGCTGAAAAATTAATACATGTATTTATTACTTCCAGGCTTGATAATTGCAATGCTTTGTTCTCTAGATGTGGTAATACCTGTGTCAAAAACCTGCAGCTAATACAAAATGCCGCGGCCCGAACACTCACTAGGACTAAAAAATATATACATATCTCTCCTATCCTTGCTTCCTTACATTAGCTTCCTATGAAAAGTCAAATCGATTTTAATATACTCCTCCTAACCTACAATGCCCTCAATGGCCATGCTCCAACATATATTAAAGACTTACTTTTCCCTTACCACCCTCCTAGAACCCAAAGATCCCAAAATGCTGGTCTGGTGGCCACTGACCACCCCGCAGTAGTGCTGGGTTGCCCTGCATCATACCTTAGTTATGCTGCTAAAGCCTAGTGCCGCCACAAACCTTTTATGTGTCAGGACCGACCCCCCCTAACAATGGCACTGTCAAATAGACCCTTATTGTAACCCCTATAACCCATCTCACTCCTTGAGTTTAATACTGGCCATTACTACACCGTCCAGCCATAATTCCCAAACCACCTTTGGACTGACTACCATGTAATGTAAAGTGTGATAATACTCTGGAACTATTATGATCCTTAGTTGAAACCATAGACAACTTGTAGTCTATCATGGTTACTACTGATTGTACTTTTCCTGAATAACCCAAGGCAATTGGGTTAGCCCCTTGAGTCCTGGATCTGCCCAAGGTTTCTTCCTAGACTAACTAAACATAAGGGAGTTTTTCCTCGCCCCTGTTGCTCTTGGGTGCTCCTTCTGTAAAGCTCCATGAAACGATACTATTGTAAAAGGTGCTGTGTAAATAAAATTGAATTTAACTGAATTGAATTGATAAAGACTAAGAAGGCAGCATGGAAAGAAATCTCACATTTTGGGAACAACTACATGCCATTTCCAAAATTCCTTGACCTTCCTTGCCTTTGTCCTCAAAAATATCAAAATCCCTGACATTCCATGTCTGGAACATACTGCGTTGAAATTCCATGATATTCCAGACATCCCATGACCAGTGGGAACTCTGGGGTACCAGTGGAAATATACCATGTTCCCCTGCCCAATGAAGGGCACAGCCCTGGAATACACCTGCATGTGCAGGCTATACTGCCACGTTAAAAGAACTCCCTTCACTCAAGGCAACCAATTCACAACATTTCAGACAACACTGCAAATAGAGAGAACCATCACAAAGATGTATACTTTAAATTTTATTTTGTTAATACAATAAATATACAAAACTCAAACTACTCAACATGCAACTGAATGAGACACAAGAGTGCATTTATATAGTACAGCTTAGTTCATGACAACAGGTGATCACTCATTTTACAAAATATACAAATATCCCTTCAAGTTTTTTTTAAATAACTTCAGACTCCATAGTCACCAAGTAGTATAGGACCATTTGATTTTTCAGTGTTTCAACTACATACTTTTACCATTGATTATTGAAATGCACAACTCAATGCCACAACTCATTGCAACAAAGTTAACATCATAATATCAGCCGGCTGTCTGAAATTTTCCATGAGATTCTTTGACAGCATTTCGAGAACAAACCACAAACAAAAAAGGAATAACAGTAGAAATATACAGGTGCAACTGGAGGATTTTTTTAATAAAACAACTAAATGTAAATCAACACACAAGCACACACACACACACACACAAAAGATGTTTGAACTCGTCCGAGAGACAAATGGAGAAAACATAATTGTGTTTGTCAACAGGTGAAATGTCTGTTTCATCAACAAGGCTGAGCTGAGGGAATCTCACTCCACAGAATTCCTAAAGGAGCAACACTCACATATGTACTCACAAACACGCAGGTCTTTAGCTGTAACTTTCAGGTTAACAACTAATCTCAGGACAAAACGGACACTCTCTCACATGTTAGTTTTAAAGGACAATTCCACCTGATTTTTAAAAAAAGTTTAAATGTACAGATAGAAGCCTTCCACAGCAGTAACCCTGGCAGAGTGAAAAAAAAATTGTTTGGAGGTGTTACGTGCCTGAGCATGAGTGTCCACACACTGAATTGCTTTCCTGTCATCTATGGCTGAACATCACCCCAAGTCATAGTCATAAACCAAAAACAAACAAGCACACATATACCACTACAATTTGTTCATTGAGTCTTGCCATATGAGAGAAAAGCATTTAAAAGGATAACATCCAGTTATTTAATTTATGGAAGAAAGACAATGCTAGCAAATAACTCTGAGCTCTGAGCACTTTAAATTTTATTCTTGAATATAAAGCTAGGCCCCCCCCCCCCTAGTTTTCAGAATGCAAGTTCATGTTCTCTCATGCATGTGAGGAGTGTATCTTAAATGGGAATGACAAATTTTCTTCCGTTTCTAATCTCTCTCCTGTCTGATTTTAGGACATAAAGTACAAAGGTGGAGGGGGCTCATCACCACCTCTGTTGGGTCTCATGGCAAATCTACAGCATATACAGTTCTGTTAAAACATCCGTATCGCCTAGCTCCTAGAAATAGGCTGAGAGGGCATGACAAAGGAAAGTCAACATGGACAGAGTTTTTAAAGGAGGATTTGGGTACATTCTGTTATATCCCACCCATAACACCTGACTGAAACAGTGTTTGTGTTTAAGGGTGGAGGTGGGTAACAAGGAGTGATTCAAAAACTTGAAAATCGATGAAACTTCCAGCATGCTGAGGCATTGCTTGTCAGATGGAACTAATATTCAGTCAAAAAATAAAAGGTTCTGTTCATTCTCTTTTCATAGCACCGTGCATACCTTCACACACCCACATATGCTGACAGACAAAGGACCTTGGGGTGCGGTCTAGACATTTACAGTCACTAGAGTGCATTGAGCCAATCAGGAGTCTGCTTACAGTCATTTGCTGCATGAATGGGAGTGGCTTGAGCAGGCTGGCCAGGGTTTGTGAGTACAATTAGGTGGTATAGAGCATCAGAGCATACAGCATGGATAGAGAAAACAGGAACATGTCTCAGTGAGCTGTCTCATTAGTTGAATGCTCCACGCGCAGCACTAGATGCAGCGTTCGCAGCTGCAGTCTGGACAGTCTTGTTGGCCATGACACCTGTGGCAAATTCTTGTTGAGCTTTTTCAAAGCTGGCCCCAGTTGTTCGGTACAGGCCATGTACCTGCACTCACAGATAGGGTACAAACATACAATTCAAGTCAGTCAGTTATAGCATACAGCTTAATGTGTGTACTATATTGGGTTGTGCAAGTCATCACCTTTTTGAACATGATAAGGGAGATGACTGCAGAAGCAGTGAAGAGGGCAGCAATGAGGATCATGATAATGCCCACAGGAATGCTTGTGTTTAAACCAGTCAGGGCTGAGATCCAACCACTACAAAGCATCAAAGCATATCCACATTAGCAATAAAAAACAGAAGATTATTTAATTTATCAACTTCATGACTGGCACATAAATACACAAATGTTCAGTGTGGACAACAACCAACAATACTTTACACTATTCTAACAATTTGCTTTATACAGTTACACTAACTAGAAGATGCTTGGATAATTAAGAGAAAACAGACAGAATGTAGTAAGTAGAAAGGAGTAATTTGTTCTTGGTGGACAATCACTTCAAAGGACTAAACTACTTCCTGTGGTGCAGTCAGCCATTATCATCAACATAACACAACTTAAATCACAGGAGAATATGGAAGGATTTCTTGCACAAACTCACCTTGCCCCCCAACCTGTTATACCAATGGCCTGAAGCACATGAACCCCAAACTGGCAGATGTACACAAAGAAGAAGACAAAGAACCGGAACGAACTGTCACTCCTGAGTGCGAGAGAAACATATAAAAAGATAATCTATTAATGAGCAAAAACATTAAGTAAGTAATTTATTCATTTATATAGCATATTTTTCGGCACGCAGACTACTCAAATAGCTTAAGACACACACAAAGAAATAGACAAATCACAAAATAGTCAGTCAGTCCATGGGTAGTGAGCGCATGTATGCTCATCAGTCTCCAGAGACGGGGAGGAAGAAGTTGAACCATCCAGCGGATCAGCCGCTCAACTGAAGATCAGACTACAGCATGGTAAACCTCTGTAACATTTCAGTCCATGTGCAGAAAGCACAGTCCAAAGTTGCAGTCTGTCAGTGCAGATGACAAGGTGAAGATGCATCGTTAATGTAGCTAGACTACTCTCTGTAGATGTCTCGTTACAGCACTCATGTCTTTATAGATTAGTTATTAATAAATGTAATATATTACAGCTGTAAATAGATAGATTAGCTATTAATGTAAACTAGCTATTAAATGTTAGTCTTGCCATATATTTCAAGATGTGCATTCTGCTCTGTAATGGCGCAGGCCTATCTGAATGCATCTCCAGTAGGGAATTTGCACTTGTAGCCTATTCATGGGCTCATAACCTGTTTATACAACTAGCAGGATGTCGTACAAAGGAGACATTTTAATAGAAGGCCAAGAGAGATTTTGGCCAAAAGATCCCTCACTGCGAAATCACGTAGCCTTTTGCTTTTGGTTGTGCAATTCCATTGTTCATGAATGCCTTCTTCAGAATGGTTAGTGTAATCAAGGTGTAGGGAAAAAAAAAAAAAAACACAGCCAATTAGACAATTTTTGGTTTTTCAAGGTGGCACGACACTACACAGGAGTGTTTGAGGGCTCATAGATACAGCTCCGTGAGACCTAAAAAACGGTACAATTTCATTAGCCAATGCATTACAGTTCTTGCAGGGGAATCAGCACAGAGGAGGACCTGTCCCTGGGGACATATGAGCCCACTGGAGTTCTATGCCCAGGGATGCTCTATACCACCTAATTGAACTTGGTGTCCCGAGAATCACTGATGGCAATTGCCCCAAATATTGCTATTTTTGTGTGTCAATAGGTGGTGCTATGCCACACATGGGAAGTTGAGGGCTTGTTGGATGCTGCTCATTGAGACCTATCTTCCACAAAAAAATTGTTCGCCGGGGTGCTATGGTTCTTGAGTTATTCCGTGGAAACTGTGTTCCATTGTTTCAGTGACCTGGCAATCACTGACGGAAATTTGCTCACAAGAAAAATTACTAATTTTGTCCTGTCAATACTTGGTGCTACACCACACGAGGGCTCATTGAATGCGGCTCCTTGAGACCTACGTACCACTGATGGCAATAATTTTAAAAGTACATTCTGCCTCAGACAGCCAGGAGCCGCGACCGTTTGGCATGGCACAGAAACAATAGGAATCATCCTCCCCCCCCCCCCGGTGATCAATGTAAATTAACTGCTGGTACCCCTGTGGCTGGGTAGAAACTTTTGTTCATATTTACATTGCAAAGACAAACTTACCTCAGATAGATTTGGAATGTATTTCTGTATGTTGTGAAATGTGAATCTATTTATGTTTGGTATCATCTTTATTGTCCCAGTACAAGGAGTGCAATAGTCAAAGTATATGACTTGTCAGAACAATCCATAAGGAATATTTCTGAATCTTGGTATATACATATAACTGGATAGCCACTTAACAATGCTAATTGCCATAGGTGTGTCCTTGGGTATTTAGACACAATGGCGCCAGGTAAAGAACCAATCACCTTTCATTGTACTTCCTTTAACTGTATACAACTCCCCTCAGTTAAGTGTATTTAAGTGGAACACTTTCATTGTTTAAGTTAGATTTAATGGTGGATGCTTTCGGGATGAAACCCTTATGTCTCCCTTGACGCGCGCCATTGTAACTATTAAACCTGTTTCCTAAAGTTTTGCAGTTTTTACTGTAATTCGAGCCTGATATTCATCATCCGGTTGACAGAGCACTCCTAAAGGTAAACTGAATTCCACTTTGGCTGTTATTGGTTCTGGTTGAGAAAAACTGTAGAAAGCAGGGGTTTCACCTCGACGGGGGTGAGTAGTCTTAGTTAACTGCCGCTAGGATATAAGTCGGACTACTGTTGTAGTTTGATCAGGCGTTAGGGCAAGGTTTTGTCCTGGAAATGGCTCTAGTATCGACTGACGAGTATGCATCGGCTCTATGAGTCTATTATTGTGGTTCTGAAGCGGCGTTCTTCAGAATAGGTAAATCTTGCATTTTGTTCCATATAGTAGTTTCGAGGGCGGATTTGCCAGGGAAATGAGAGAAATAGTCCCACGGCCCACTTGTCCCATGGGTGTTCGTCTGTATGTTGTGCGTTTCTTTATGTGTTACTGTTGAACTATATGTGCAACTAACATGAGTTTGTCTTGAGTGAATGCTTGAGTGAGAGCTGGCCAGCTGTATGAATGGGACTCTGGGGGGTATGAATGGTGGATGATTATTTTACAAGACAACATAATGAATCTGACCACTGACTTTGGATTTTCTTTCTTTACTTGGGATTAACTATGTGTCTTTGTTCTCTTCGTTTTCTGGATCTCCAGTCTCTCCTCAGCTCCTGTGCCCCCATCTCCAAATCCAAACCCAAACTGTTATCAATTGCAGTCATTGTCATGTTCTGGGGCTCTCATTGTTTTGATTTCAGAGTATGTTAACTCTGCCTCTTTAAATGTAATTTATTTAAGTGATTTCCTTGCAAACCAAGATATTTACTTTAATTTGTTATTTGCATTTTGCTTTATTTTTGATCGAGTTACTCCCCTCTGTAGTCAACTCTTTCCTTTTCAATACAAATTTGTGGCTGAAATCCACATTTTCGTCTAGCCTCCAACAGGCCACAAAAGTCACTGCCTGCATCCTCTGTAGGATGCAAAACACTATTAGAGAGAGACTTTTGGGTCAACCTTTTGGAACATTTGAGGTCTTGTTATTGACATGTTTTATTTTGTTTTTTGCAAGTAAGTATAGCATATGATTAACTGAAATTGAGTGGAATCAAAAACCCACAATTTAGATTTTACTGTTTTCTTTTGAATTTATTTTCTTGCTTGCCTTTGGTCTTTTGTATTTTCTTTTCCTTCATTCATATGGGGCTCATGCAAAAACAAGCCTTCATCTATTATATAGGGAGTGTAGGAGTGTATTAATGTTTAAGTACTTTAAACGCTTTCTTCTCTACACGTTAGGCTCCATGAAGCAGTCCGAGCATCTACCCAAGATCAATTCTCCTGAGATCTAATTTACATGTTTTGTTTGTATTCCTGCAATTTGTTTTGTTTGTCCCCTAATGCAAATGCTCCATAAGAACAGGAATGGCCATGCAATTCTGTTGTAAGTCTATACATGTAACTTGGTCAAAACTGATTTATTCATAACGTCTTCAGAGAACAAGGCAGTCTTGATTGAAAGATTGAATGGTTTTGCCCAAGTATTTTTAAGATCTGTTTCAGATTTCAAAACTCTGGATAGACCTGGACCTGTTCTCCTGGCCTCATACACTTGGAAAAAGTGTGAATGTATCAAAAGGGGGACCTCAGCAGCAGCCTCCACAGAAGCAGTGGGGCCAGGCCAGGACATGCCGCTCTAGCCACGGTTCCTGGACCAGACATCACCACCATGAATGGCAAGAATGCATACAAGGCCCATCGTACATTTACCCTGCCACCAATAACCCTGGAGATCATTCTGCTATTCAGCACTTCACATCATAACAGAAAATCAAACAGACATGAAACTCAGGTAGGCTCAGGTGCTAGAGGGGGCCAGCACAGGGAGATATAGCAGTGTCAAATCTTTACTATGCACTATGGACCAACTAGCGCAACATGTCCACTAGCCCAGGTATTTCAGTTTCCTAGAGATCGCTGATGAAAATTCTGTAACAAAGAGAACTCCCAAAATTTCTGAGCTTTCCATTTTTTTTCTGTCAATAGGTGGTGTTTTAACACACATTCATGTGTGAGTCTTCGTTGGCTGCTGCTCCTTGAGACCTACATACCCCCCAAGTTTCGTTGGCCCAGGTGGAATGATTCTCGAGTTAACCTCATGAACGCTTGTCCTCTGAGTTCGATTTTACAATGGTTGTCAAGGGGGGTGAAACAGGACTACTGAAATGCACTGACTTTCAATGTACACCTACCATATGTAGGTAGTGAATCCCAAAATTGTCAATGTTAACATTCCTATTCACGTTCAGCATAGCCTGGCTTTTCAAAAATAGGTTTGTTTTGTTGGCAGAGGTGCACTGGAACCTCGCTAGCCCGTGAACTGAAATGTGTGTTTAAAATCGCATATTTCACAATGGCTCATCTACGTATATATATAATGTATGTATGTATATATATACATATATATATACAAAAAGTATTTCAGAAATCTTGCTATAAAAGAGTTTGTCTTACTGTAAATGATCAGCTAGGGAGGATTTCAAAACTCCCCAAAATTTCAAAGTTATTATTTTTGAGGATATCAAAATAGTTGATATTTAGTTATGTTGATATTAGTTAATATTTTTACCCTATTCTCACATAATATATCTCTCCATAGGCTTACACTGGACATAAAAAGGGTGAAAACATACAGAGTTACCACAAATGCAATGCTATCATTTATTTTTCTCTAGAGTGGTATGTCATTCCAAAAATCACTGTGCGCCTTACTGCCCTAAGACGGTACAGACCAAAAAAAGCTTCTGCCAAGTACCCACAGGTACACTCACCTGAAGGCTCCATATAGTGGTCTATACCAACAGACGAAGGAGCAGGGTGTGAAGAGCATGAACCACAGCATGGAAAGACCAAAGTCTACTCCTCTTGATGTGTCCACACAAAACCAAGCCAAGCAGCCAAAGATGTTTGCTAGTAGGGTTGCTGTGTGAACTGCAGGGGCAAGACATAAGCGAGATTAGGAAATAAAACAATGTAAATGTCCCATGCCTAAACCATATCACTTCAAGGTGCAGATCACAGTTAATCACTTGCTCTTCTCTTCTAATACTTATGTCTTCTACCTATCAGTTCAGTGTTCCCAGCCAATAAAGCTTTAGAGGCACAAATGGTAGGGGTGAAATTTCATTAGCTATGATGATCTCAGACAACAAGCACAATTGACTTAAGACTTGCAATGGAAAAGACTTTTATTCAAATCTAAGACTAAATATTCTGAATTCTTATTTTGTTTTTTTAATTATACAGTGCCTTTTACAATAGTACTGTCTCATGGGCAACAGGGGCAAGGAAAAACTCCCTTGAGGTAGATAGTCTAGGAAGAAACCTTGGGCAGATCCAAGGCTCAATCCAACTGCCAAGGGTCATGCAGGAAAAGTACAATCAGTAGTTACCATGATAGACTACAGTCTGTCCGTGCTTTTAGCTGAGCATCATTATAATTCCTCAGGTGTGAAAAGCGCTCTTTTTGGCAGGTTGAAAACCAGACATGCAGCTGCATTCTGGATCATCTGTAGTGGTCTCACAGCACAGGCTGGAAGTACTGATAGAAGGGCATTGCAATAGTGATTAACCCCTGCTAGAGCATTAGTTTGAATGAGATAACTAGCATGCTAAGGTAACTGAGCTAACTATTTAAAATCAATTGAAGATTTACTTTTATTTTATTGTTCTTTTAAGTGGCCTACTGTTTTTGAAATGATATTGTATGATACCATAGTGCCCCCAGCGGTCAAAGGTCACCATATTTGCTGGGTGCCCTCAGAATGGGGTCCTGAGTCTATGTACCAAGTTTGAACTTGGAGCGTCGAACCATTCCTGAGACCTCACTCCCTGTTTGGTGGCTTTGCTGCTGTTTTCATTTGGTTGTGAGAGGCATTTTGAAACAGCTCTGTGTAACTTTTGTGAGGAATGGTCTGAAGACCACATGTGCCAATTTTAGTGACATTCGAGCAAAATTTGACACTTTTGACAAAATCTAAAATGGTGGAAAATCCAATGGCGGAAATGATACTCTGTGAGACCCGAGGATTCCAATGGTACCTTATTTTTGAAAATCGGACGTATGGTTCAAAAGTTATGGTTATGGAGGTAACTCCAACTTTTACCCATTGGTGGTGCTTCAGCGCTTTACTTGCACACATGAAACTTGGTCAAATTAATCAGGGGGCTGGCCCCAATCTGTGTGCAAAAATTTACATCCACTTTCCTCCATACTGTTCTATATGCTGACATCATGCTCAGGGTGGAAATCTCAAAAATCTGAAGGCATAGGAACTTGTAAACACAAGGAATCAGACAAATATTGTACTTTCGTTGCTTCTTAACTAATCAACAACCGAGAACAGTGGATTATTTAAATTCCTGGAAGTCACTGAGATTTGGGGGTGCTGAGAAACATCATAATTGCTGTAAAGCAGAGCAAAAATCGGTATACAGTTTTAAGTTTGATCACAAAAAATATGTTCATATAGCTAAGCATTGCCACTGTCTGAAACGAGTTAGAATAATAATTTCAAGAAAAGAGAAAGAAAAATGCTACATTGCTAAATATAATTTTTATGCAATTTAAGACAAAGAGATTGTTTCTATAACAATATTTAATAATTTCCACAATTAAACACAATCCAACTCTCTTGCTCATATTCATATTTTGCTAAACCGGTGCATCCTATTTATGATTTCCAAGGTCTATGGTTAAGATCTAGGCCTACCACGCTTAATTATTTCCACGAATGGTGCTGTCACAAAACATTTCAATGCCAAGCCAACTCTAAAGCGATTTCATACTAGAGATTTTACACCAGAGAGTTTTCTTTCGCCAAAATTTGATCATTTGGAACATAACTTTGCCTACTCTCACGGAAGTTACAGGTGGATACAGGTACACCAATGGATGTGTCAGATTTTCTAGTTTAATTTAATAGTCCTTTATCTCCATTGTAAAATAGATTTACACTTACCACAGCTTCCCAAAGATGATGCAATCACGACACAGTGATAAAATGCCCTATTTTTTTTTTTTTTACACATTGAAGACAGTGATTTTGATGAAATATACACATAGCCTATGCATAAAAGGTAAATCTAACTTATGGGGGGAAAAAATAGTTGGTGGATGCTTTTCTTCCTTCTATGCTACTGTTGAAATAGCAGCTTGAAAGTACAGCGCTCTTAAAGTTGAGAATGCTGATGGCTAAAAGCTGCTGCTGAACGAACATCAGCCATAATTTGTCTATTAAGTGATGTGCTGGTATTTGTGAAATTTGAACATGTAGGCTAGGCCCTAAAATTTGTGTGATAAACCGAAATAGAATATCCTACTGTAGTTGATTAGCCTACTGTAGTTTCAATTTGAAATGGCTTATAAATGCACATCTTGGACATCTTGCACTAGGAAAACAGATGTTGCCTAATGTTAACAAAAATCTATCAGTAGTTGACTGATATTTCCATTGACAAAGCCTGTTGAATGCTGTATATATACACGTTTGGGTTAAGCCCTTGCACAAAAATAAGACAAAAGTTGTAGTTTTGACAGTGAAACAAGACTATCCAGACATAACAGGCCTGCTAATTTAGGTTCATGTTAATTATTATTGGCTAAGGCTATCATTAGCTAATCTTCAATCCAGTTGTTGTATCCCAGTTCCATCTTTCATTCAGGCAAATTCATCTATCCATGCTCAATAATTCCATGATAGTGCAGAAGTTTTTCAATCATGCTACTGCTAGTGTCACAGTAGGTCTAGCCCATGGTGTGTTCAAGAGGTTTCGAATTTAGTAGGAAGAGAATATGCCTTTTATGAAAGTGACTGAAACAACGAGGAAAAGTTACATCACAGTTACACAGGAACAATGACTATGAAGTGGATTTATTTAAACTATAATCAATGGGCTAAACATTACATTTATGCATTTAGCAGACGCTTTTATCCAAAGAGACTTACATTTTGTCAACTATCAGTTGTTCAGGGCCAGTCTCCCCTAGAGCAACTTAGGGTTAAGTGCCTTGCTCAGGGGTACAATGGTGGCAGCTGGGATTCGAACCCACAACTTCAGGCTACTAGCATGCTAGCCAGGTTCCTTAGCCACTACGCTACCACCGGCACACATTGTGAGGGTGTGTGAGAGCCATTTTCATGAACATTTGCAATACATTTTATATTGTCCCTAAACATTACATCATGAATGCGGTTTTCGATTCTCACGTGCAAACATGCACATAGGTCTACATTGAATGTACGCTCACAGTCATGAGTAAGTGACAGTCATGGGCATAATTTAGGTCTGCTGCTCCATGGGACCTATATTCAATTTTAATAATCAAACTAGGCTACATCGGAGGCAGTAAAGAAGAGCATGTGAGCGCATAGGCCCAATGAAGCCTGGTGAAATCTGTGACTGCACACCAATGTACGAGTTCCCTGAATATTGTAGCATTTTTGGTTGAATATTTCTCTCTGAATGTAAACAAACCACTGTCTTCTCAGTTGTAGATTAATTAAGAAGCGATGAAATTACAATATTTGTCTGATTCCTTGTGTTTACAAGTTGCACACAAGAGTGCTACAGTAAAACTGACTTGCAGCACTTTATACATCCCCCCACGACTCCATGAACTTGTCTTACATCTCTCTCTCTCTGTCACCCATGAAGCCAAAGACCTGACAACCTAAAAACCTTGTTTGGCCTGCCCTTCTGCCACCCCACCCCTACATACATACAGCCAACAGCCCCACCCCCCCACTCTCACCACTCCTATCACCACTTAACCACTCCTGGTTTAAAATACATCACATTGTGTAAACACTGAAAATTCCCCATAGAGAATAATGGATTATAACAGCATTTTTAAGACTGGTGGAGTCAAATATATCAGCTCATAAAAAATGCATTCTTTGGATTTATAAATATGAATGCCCCGCTTGGTCATTTGGAATTGAATAGCGTATAAAATGTCTTTATGTCACTGTCACAGGTACAACAAAATTAAAAGTGCTCTCTGGTCAGTGCATCATCGATTAAAAAAACAAACAAACAATAGTTTTGGATGGTACCTTACATTTTTAAACACATGCAAACACATCCCCTTCTTTGAGGTCACCAGGGGTCACACATCTCACACTGCACTGCCCCTTGAATTTGACCCCTTGGACCAAAACGGATTTTACCTCCATGGATGCAGATAAGCTTCACACATACACTGACATATTACACCTTACATACCAAGGTAAAGGACTATTTCTTTTGTTTTAAATATATTATCAGAAACTTTTTATTTCATACTTTGGGGAAAAGCACTCTTATTTATTATGTAATCTTTATTTATGGGTATTTCTTATTCTTGAATATCTATTCTAGATATCTATATTATTAACTGTTGTTCTGTCTTCAATTTCAAGAGACAATTTAGATGTATGTATTGCTATAATTAAATTTGCTGTATCTTTTCTACACTCTTATAAAAATGTCTCTGTCGATTTACTACCCTCCTTTATGCCGAACCTAGTACTGCTATTTGTAATCATTGTAGATACACAGGTAACAAGAAGTAATTAGGACAGATTTTTTTTTTTTTTTTTGAAGGACTTGCTATCTGGCTGCTCTGCTACACAAAGGTAAAGCTAATTGTGGAGCTACTAGACAAGGACAATGCCTGCACTGAGACCAAACCAGGCCTACAAGTTTCCAGAGTGAGCGCAAAATCACCTTCACCTTCACAATGTCTAGAATCAGGATAAAGAGAAGGCTTTATCTGAGACAGCATTAAAACTCATTGACATTTCTTCCGCAGTCATCATCCACTTCATAAGAGCGCTGTGGGGTTTGAGTCCAAATTCTACTGACTCCTACTGTTTTCTACTGAATTCTACTGTTTTTTTTTGACGCGTCAGCATTCTGCATTCCAGAGCTCGAGGGACAGGGTTATCCATGCTGCACACAGATACCACCCTTATATCACGTGAAACTTCACAACCCCAGTTTTCCAATTGTGTTACTCGCTAGTAGCTATAATGAACAGTTTATGAGAAAACTAGCTTTGAATTTACAAAAAAATACCAATATGAATACGGCTCTGCATCCATCTCATACTCATTCACCTTGATGAAATATCTCATGTTCTCTTAACTCAAACAACTGGCATAGGCTACCGCATATCAAAGTAAACAGGAGAACCTACCGATTTCAATGTGCTATGATTAGCAGTGCCCGAGTAATCCGTTCTTGAAATCACATCACATTTCAGCATTGTCTCCAACTCCCACCACAAGATAATTTATTTCTTTTCCATATTAAAAGCTGATCTCACATTTTGTTCTCATATAGCCAGCCACCTGCATTTGGCTAGGTGCTAATTTTATACTCTGCTTGCATCTGTCTTACATTTGCCTGAATTTTAAAGAATTTTATTTTGATAAGAAATCTCAATGTGGGCATGATAGCAGAAATATCTTGGTAACACTTTATTTAACCCAGTTTTCATAAAGTATTATAAATACATTTATAAAGAGTTACAATGTGTTGATACAGCCTTATAACGAATGTTATTAGTATTTATAACACTTTATATATTCTTATGATTGTACTCATAAGGCATTATGTTATCATAGAAGCTTTTGGTAATGGTGCCTTATCAACTTTCATGAGTAATTATGTGTTCATCTCAGTTTATTTTGAGTATGCACTGAGGGCTTGTAAGGCTTTGTGCCACTTCAAGTTGTAAAGGCTTACAAAATGATATTATAATGCCTTATCAGTACAGTGATTAGATTGTATAAATAGTTATGAACACTAATGACTTTAGTAATAAGACTATGGATGGGACTGTGGATGATATACTGTTCCTGCACAGTAACTTTGGTTAGTAACATTATGGAAGACAGTCTATTAATAGCCTATCTGATTTTATTTTGGGTTCAACGGGTTTGGGTTGTTTTTTTTTTTCCATAATTACAGGCTATTGCGCTATTTAGGGCACTGATAGAGCTCATTAAAATAAATGTGTCGAGTTACTGTTCACTATATTGAAATCCATAGACCTGGTTAATGCGTAGTGTTCAAGAAAAATGTATAGGCTTCATATTTTGTTTATGCAGCCACCCACTGCATTTTAGTTAAACTTTTCAGTTAATGAATATTTATTTTCACTGATGCCATAGAAAATATTATCAAATGCATTCATCTGCAGCACTGATATTCACTAGCACCTTGCATAGAACAAAGTTACACTGCATGTTTCCCTGTGGTCACGTAGATCTATACTGACAAAATGAAAGTGATAGACAACTTAGTTAGTCCTACTAACAGCAAATACAACACAATAACATAATAATGTTGTGTAAATAACAATTTATTATGTGCATGTCTATGTGTTATATTTTATAGCCTATTATGTATTAATTATGAAAGTGATGGGCAGTCAGGAGAGTTGGCTAATTAAAAGACAAGGCTGAGGTTTATTAATTCAGTGGTGATATCACATTGGTATCAGATAATGACTGATATGCAGAACCAAGATATCAGAATCATTATCATAGAAAGTGTTACCAATACCTTTTCAAATTTGTGTAGAAGAGACTGCCTGGAATCTGGCAATATTATCATGACGGTGGGATACTGGATGACTGAGCAATTTGCAAAACTCTGTATGCTGACAAAAGTATTATTAATTTTTATATTTTACTTACTGTTTATTTCACCGAGAAGAGTGGGTGTAAAATAGACAGGGCGCTAAAACACATTATTCTCTGGACTGGTCATACCTACTGAAATGCAGGATGCACAAGTGCGATGTAGCCCAGACACCTAAAGGCCTTTGAACAGCTTCTGTGGACAGCAAATATTTTTGGGGGGAGTGGGAGGAATGAAAATAATTCTCAAATTGTATGTGATTTCAACCCTGAATTACTCCAGAACAGCTTATGGTACAAGGGGATCTCCCGTTTATCGCAGTGACTGATGATTGACACCATCGAAAAGCTCAGATTTTGTGGTTTCACGTGATGTGCGTGTGATCTTGGTATGAAGGGATGTAAAACCACACTCACTTTGTATGTGTTGGGCCCATAAGCTGCAGTGATGTGATCACTCGAAGACCCCC
This sequence comes from Tenualosa ilisha, assembly GCA_015244755.2. Lineage (NCBI taxonomy): Eukaryota > Metazoa > Chordata > Actinopteri > Clupeiformes > Clupeidae > Tenualosa > Tenualosa ilisha. The sequence continues at coordinate 462,958 of PYXC01001128.1, forward strand.
AATGAACCCTTCAGCATACAAGTAAGATCACTATATCCACATTATTTGGTATATAAAAGCAGGAGTACAAAAAAATGCAATATTGTCGAAAAGTTCATTAATTCCAATAATTCAAAGCAAAAAGTGAAATTCGGCGTGGCATGGAGGCAATTCGCATGTGGCACTGCTGGGTTATGGAGGCTCCAAAGCAGCTTTCAGCTCATCTGCATAGTTGCATCTCATGTCTTTCATCTTTCCCTATGGGTTTCAGGTCGAGCATGTTTGCTGACCAGTCAAGCAAAGTAATTCTATAGTCATGAAACCTGTATTGGTACTTTTGGTAGCGAGGGCTGGTGCAAAGTCCTGCTGGATGAATGACATCTCAAGCTTGTCATTAGAGGAAAGCATTAAGTGCTCTGGACAACACCAGTACAGGACATGGGTCTAAAAATCATTCTTAACTGTGGAAACTTCATGCTCGACTCAACGCAACATAGATTGTAGGCCTGTCCACTATTCCTGTAGACTGTGGAACCTTAATTAACAAAGGAAATGTTTTCATCTTAAGTATTTCAAATGAAATCCTCTCATTTGAAAAGAGGACATTGGACCATTGATCCTCATACCAGTTAATTTTCTTCAAAGCCTTTTCTAATAAATTGTTTTAAAATGTTTTATGGGGATGCTAATTCCATTCATCCAGCAGGACCTGGCACCTGTCCTCACTGCTTTGACCAATTTGAAAAATTCCCACTGATTTTTGTTCAGCTCAGTTTGTACTTAAAGTAACATAAAGGAAATTCCACTATAGTCATTAATGGGTTAATGAATACCAGGGTCATCAGTGTCAATGTTCTACTTTCTCACACAGGCGGCAAGTCCACAGCACAATCTGAGGAGGGGTTTTCTGCCTTTTCAGCAAGAAAACCATTTCATGATGGTATGTTGCTGTTTGCACCATTTCATGATGGTATATAATTCTCGCAAAGAATATTAACAGCATGCAATGACAGATAGGCATCTGTCAATATCTATAATTCATAGGCCATCTGAAATGGCTAGAGGGTGGGGGGAATCTTGCTCCATCTTTATGGTTCATGTGGACAGTCAATATTAGAAAACTGTTAGGGAAGAAGTACCTATTAAGCTCACCCAAATTTAAAATGGACATTTTTAAAGCAAAAGTCATTGCTTTTCATGTCATAAAATAACATTTGTTTTGATTTACAAGCCATGGTTGCCTTCCATTCCATGCGCCAATGGCTCTAAGTTAGGCTTAGGTAAATGGTAAATGGACTAAATATTGCCTTTCCACTTCTTCGAGCACTCAAAGCCTCACAGTCACCCATTCACATAACAGTTTGGGGTGGTGTCTTGCTCAAGGACACTTTGCTACGGGTCAGGAGGAGCTGGGGCCTGAACCTGCAACTCTGTGAATGGCACCACTACCCCCTGTACCATCCATCGCCACAGGGTGGGGTCTTAGGGAGAACATTGAAACTGGGGCAATTAGCCATTTGTCTTCTATTAAGACAATAATCCTTCTACATTTGTTTTGATTCATGGACAAATCCATCGAATGAAAGAGAGGACAATGAGAGGCTGTGTGAAGGTGCACGCTCAACTGTGAAATAATATTTTAATGACTTAATTGAAGGCTATACTAAGGAGGATTCGAGTGAAACTACTTAGCTAGCTTCAGTAGTTCGGTAAATTGGTAGCAAAATGCGCTTGTTTTTGCAGCGCAAGCCTTGGTAAGTCTGTTCTAAAAACAATACCAACAGTCACTAGGCTAGACAGCAGTTTTTACAGTGAAAGTAAATCTGTCTTATAAAAATTAGATTAGATTAAATACAAATTTGCTTAATGTACTGGCAGCCAAAGTTGCTTGTTTTATAAATACTGCATCAGACAGCAGTTTTTGCAGTGCATGTTTAATATTACAAGTTAGTAGTAATAGTAGTTTGCCACACAAAATCATTACGTGGCAGCCAATGTTGGCATGGTGACTGGCCATCCCAAGTAAGTCAATGTATGGTACCAGCAGAGCTAGCTCTAATTGGCAACTCTGACATGGGTCATTGGTCATGACAATGACCAACCTACCCAAGTATATTTCTGTCACAATACGTCCTACCACATTTATTACATGGATTGTCATATTGTTGCTGCTGTTTGATACAGTAATTAAAAAAAAGCATTGAGTATAACCATGTTAATAATTCAGAATACATTTTAAAATGTTTTATGTGTATACGTAATGCGCTGATACTATTTATTAGCTTTCTGGATTGACTTAAGACTCACACATCCACAAGTAGTACATGATCTTGACAGTCTTCTGGAACTCCACGGGAATGTCCACAGAAATATCATGATAGAAGCAGGGACCCACTGGAAACTTGTCAGGAAGGGGCGGCCAGTTGTTTTTCCTTCCTGGGATGGGATGAGAAGACAAACTAATGCAAGGTGATGGAACCCATTGAAATTGATGCTGTATATTTCAACAACATTGGATATTCGGAAAAAGTTGGAAAAAGTTGGAAAAAGTATTGAACTCATCTAGAGAAAGCAATAAACCAAAGCACAGAAAAATTAGGAACCAGCTTGAATCTATAAGTACCTTGAATCTATAAGTACCTCTCACCAGCACATATAAATTTAAACCTGTCTAGTAGATTTTGGTGTACTACAAAACAATTTTTGCTACAAAGTTGTTATTCCAGAACTTCTCACGATAAGTAATCACCAGACTCCAGCATCTTTATTGTTGCTACTTAATACAAATATAACTGTTTTAGACCTATATTTTGTGGACCACAAAAATGTATCATGCATCATCATAATTGTGACATTTCGGTTGTAACATTATCATTATGGTAGTGATATAAATGCAACTTTTCCTTTTTGGTAATCCAAAATAATATTTTTGACATCAAATTATGCAATGAACAGTATTTCAATTTGTAAATCAATACTAATTTATACCCATCTTTTACACTGCCCTATCTGTAAATAACTGCTCCCATAACTTATTTATACATAATCTGCACATAACTATTCCCACCACAATTTATTTGTACATAATCTGCACATATCTATTCCTACTTTTACACTGCCCTTATCTTTACATAACTGCTCTTTACTGTACATACTGCACATACTGTACATATTGCACTTTCTGCTATTTGCACTGTAATGACAATAAAGTTGAATCTAATCTAATCTCATCTAAAAACTCTATGCCAATTATGCCAACTAATAATTTTTATAAATAATTTGAATATGCCAGTTGATATACAACCCGCAAGTGACAGTATAAATCTTAGCTAGTCGATAAACGGACAGCTAATGTTTGTGATTTGTGTCATTTTTGGTAAACATCTGAAGTTATACAGGAAAGCATTTTGCAGATCAAAATGCCTAAATAAAGTAGAACAAAAACTTGGGCAGAGAGAAGGAAAGACTCTCTAGTAGCATGTACTAAATGAATGCATCATCAACATAAGGACCTAAAGACCAGAAAAACAGTAAGGTTCATTCAGGGCCTGATTGGATATTGTATATATATATATATATATATATATATATATATATATATATATATATTAGCAGGAATATGTCAATTGATTGTCTGACGAAGGACTACCAGGAGGCCAGCCTCTGGAAGATTGAGAGCTGGGCGGTATGACCAAATTCTACATGGTTTTTCGAGTTTCACTGTGTTTTTTTTAATGAACGGTTGCGTGTTAACCCCATTTCCTACTAACTGAGACTTAGCCTACTGCATATTGTATAAGAATAGCCTATCCCACGGTCAAAAGAGTTGTAAATTGTACAAAAGATCATTTTAATGGCCATACAGGTTTGCTGAATCCCACAAAGTGGTATAATTTTCAAAGGGTGCGCCAATGAAAGAATCGCATAGCATGATATGGTTGCAGGCAAACTACAGACTAAAACATACAGGCTATTTTCAATATGTATTACCAAATTTGTTAATATTCACATGTGTATACTTTTATATAATTTATTTCTCAAATGTAAGGCATCTGACAGATATTTGGATACCAACTCTATAGGCCAGGCCTAGTGCAGTGTTTCCCACACTTTTTTGATGCTGAATTTTTCAAAATTCACAATTTATTGCAACCCAATTCCTAACAACTGTTTAAAAGACATGAATAGCAGGTAAATGAAAATTACAGTTTGCTGTCTTTTATTAGCCTTGGTCGATCACTTTTTTTAATAGGTAGCCTAAACCATTTCTGATTGGTCTTAGCGAAGTTTTCACTTCATAGGCGGTGGAAGCGGGGATGCAGGGTATTTGCATTTGCATCCTCATTTGTCCATGACACAACAATAAGTTCATCATGTTGCATTGGCTGTCACTTTTTTAACCGTTTCATATTAGGAATTAAGCCTAGGCATTGTAGCCTAGGCTATAGTCATGGGGTTGCACAATGAATGAGAGCGAAGGAATGTTCAATCATTACATGAAGCGAAACCTTTGCTGCTTCACCGAGTCTCACAGGTTCATTCTGTTTCAGTGGACACAAGTAAGCTGTGTTTTTGCAAAGATATTTCTGAGGCTGACCAATTACGCTATAATTACAAAAATTATGATTATGCTAGGCCCACTCCAATCGCGCTGTTAAATAACGCATGAGAACTAACTGTTATAAGAACATGTTTTCTGGTAACATATTCAGACTATTCTCTTTCTGTCTACAATTGGCAAAACCCACTATTTAGCCTCTACATCCTTAAAAATCAGCCAATGAATATTTTTAGGTGAACTATAAGGATTAACATTAGGTCATCCCCATCAAACCTAGGCCCTCATGCGTAACATGCCCGGTTATGGAAAAGTGACAATAATTCCCAACACCAGATACCAAATACTGCTGTATGTGCACGCAGTCCTTTCAAAATGAAATTTAACTTGTATTTAGAAAATGGATATCTGCTTGATTAGACAATTAGAGAAGCCTTATAGAGAAGCATTATCAGCATGAGCTATATTATGCTTTTTCCTAGGGTCAAACAATTAAAAAATGTAATTGCAATTAATCTCATAAAATTATTTACTTAATCGCAATTAATTGCAAAATCGCAGGAAAAAAACACTTGTTTAAACATCTGTTGTACTCCAGCACATTTGGAAAACATTAGCTCTGAACATGACAGCAGACTTTACCAACAGCCTAGCAGTTTAATTTCTTGAAAATATGCTTGCATGTTCATGTCAATTATAATCTTTTCTATGATAGATTGGAAACAGTATGATGCATGAATACTTCAGGCATTGATTTTTTTCTTTCCAAAATAATAACATTTCGGACATTTATTAGGCATGTGTTCAAAATACGACCTGGAGAAATAAAAGACTATATTTTTGCTTAACTGTAATAGCTGCAAGCTACACTTGTTCTTCAAGAGCAAAGAGGAAGTAGTGTGACTCCAGAACAAAAAAAACATAATCTAACTTAACTGTACGTAATGTAAATTTAAAAAGTCCTTTTGAGTCATCTGCCCCAAGTCTAAGTCGAGTCTTAGTCAAGCAAGTCCTCAAATTTGTGATTCGAGTCTGACTCGAGTCAAGTCATATGACTCGAGTCCCTCACCTCTGGTTAACATACTAATAATGTGTTGAATAACTAGCAGCCCATTCACTGCTCATGATTTCTTAGCACACTGAGCTAATTGCAAAAAGAATCTAACATTAGCTGGTTGAAACGGCAGAAGTAAAAACAGAATCTGTTATTCTTATGAAAGTTGATTTGTTATGATATTGATGAAATAAGACATTGAATTATGTATTCATTTGCTTAATCAAACTTACTTTTTATAGGAAATGTTAAAAGATTGGCCAACAAAAGCAACTCTTGCTAGCATCAGGCAAATGCAGGGTTTGCACAACGTACATATTACATTCTGTTTTTTGTTTTTGTTTTTTTTTTTTTACATTTTACACGGCATCCCAAATTATTTGCACATGGAGCTGTGCATGTCTGTGAAAATTCTCATTCATCCAGGTCATGGTAGTCATGACTGCTAGGTTGTAACCAACTGGACTTCATTTTTGGAGCTTGATAACATTTCACCTTTCATCCAAAAGGCTTCTTCAGATCTAAAAACTGATGACCTAGGAGATATACCTCTGGACCACGCCACACTGTAGATCACAACCTTCATCATGTGACAAAGGATCACATGAGTCACAAATTAACATAACATTGAACAGAGGAGGGGTGCTGGGGCTATGTCATCATCTGTCTGCTATATACCATTCTACCTTGAGATCTCATCTCAACCCTGAGCAGTTTTCACACCCTGGATCCAATGATCATAATAACTTTCACTCCAATTCACACATTTACTTATGCTAATGTCTGACCCGTGATCCTTTGTCACAAGATGAGGGGTGAGGTCTACAGCTCACAGCTCCACCTCAAGTGGTCCAGAGATATATTTGCTTGGTCTCCATCATATGTTTTCAGAACTGAAGAAGCCTTTTGGATGAAAGGTGAAATGTCTCCAAGCTCCTAAAGGAACTTTAGTTGCCTATAACTTGGCACTAATGACATGGAGCTGCACAGTTAAGCATACCTCAACTTTTAATAAGTATGTGTAAGTAGGGTGTAACACTCGGGTTCCACTATGCACAAATTTTCCCCACCTTTCATTGAAAATAAATGAGGAACAAATTACACTCTCTTGGCGCAATCGCCAAGACAAGCGAATCAGGATTGGTGAATCTTTCACTTTATGCAAATGCGATAACCCGTGTATGCTGATCTGACAAGTGACGTTTTGACAGGGGTGAAAGCATGGGTGGGAATAACCAAAAATATGAAAACAATATGGTAGCACCCTGGAAGTTCCTTGCATGAAAAAATATTTGTTGAGACAAGTAGTACACTGTACGTTTGAAAATGAAGCATTCTAATTTTTGAGATAGCCGAATGCTAACACATAGCTGACGCTGGGGCGTTAGCATACTGATATGATTCAATATTGTTGTGTTATTGTAAATTTGAGTCAACAATGAAATAAGAACAAAATGTGTCACATGAACATGCTTGGGGCAAATACATCACTGTAAATCTAGTCAGAAGCAATCCATGGTCTGTTTAAGTTTAGCTGCAAGGTTAGTGTGAGCAAATGACCTTGCTATGTCAAGAGAATGTTCTGATATCTAGCTGCTATCTATCTATTTGTTCTGTCCTTGCCCCACAGGCAAAGTTTTATATGTACGAAATTCGCAGGGCGTAGGCTGTGTGGAACCCGAGTGTAAGGGTATGTGTAGGTGCTTGAAATCATAAGCTCACCTCCTGAGGCACTAAGAGACTGCATCTCTCTCTCTCGACGGTCCAGCTCTGCAGCCTTTCTTTCCAGCTCTTCCTGCCTCCTGAGCAGTTCAGCCTGAGCTTGTGCCTGGTCCTAACAAACAAAGACATTTCAGGCATTTCATTTTTCTCAGTGACTGGGAAAAAGCCTATTTTTGTTCTTGCATGCGGAGCACTCACGTTTTCAAAACGTTGCAAACATGTTGTCTATGAAGAAATGCATAAGCTGAAAAAAGAAATTGAGATTATTAGTTGTCTCATTCAAAAGTTACAAGCCTTTCAAGTTGTCATAAATGGTGCCAATTTTACTGCCTTCTTGGAAGAAGAGGACGAAATGCAAACCAAATTCATTTGTGGCAATAGTATGCCACATTATGAAGCATGTAAATGTTTACGATTTAGCTCCTTTCTTTGTTTCCCCTCAGAAAATGTCAACAATCTTTACCAAAGGAGTCGAAAAGCCCACATAAATTTCATCTTCATCTGGAGGCCTCTGGATGGACAACATGGGGTTCAAATTCATTGTTTCTATGTGTGACTATACACTGCCATCCTGCTGAGACCTTTTCACTGTTAGATCAAACTTTCCTATGTTAACGTTCCTTTAAAAGAATTTGCCACCTTTTTATGAAATTGGTTTATCCATCATCTTACCTTGAGTTAAATATATGGGTAAAAGCAATGTGGTTAGCTTTAGCTGTAGCTGTTAGCTTTAGCTTAGCATGGGCATTTTTACAGAAAAATCGCTCTAGCAGTTGTGTAAAGCTGTTTACAGGATGATCCCAAGTTGTCCTTCTGGAGGACTCATGAAGATGAAACTTTTGTGAGCTTCTAGCTTGTAGCATACACAAAAAGAAGAATTTGATTTGCATTACATCCTCTACTTCCAAGAGCCCAGTAAAACTGGCATATTTACAGAGAAATACCATTTAGGACGATTTGAAAGGCTTGTTCAACTTTTTGAATAAGACAACTCCCTCGATTGTTTTAGCATATACATTTCCTTGTAGGCAACAGGCCTGCAAAGTTTTAAAAATGTGAGCACTTAGCATGCAAGAGGACTTGAGAACAAAATATAAGCTTTTCTCCAGTCCATCTGGGTGTTTCAGTGAATAAGACATCAATGGTGGGATGGACTGTAGTTCCAATGGGATTTTAGACATCTACGCACTACGTCAGCGTGCAAATTTTAAAGAAAAAAGTAATTTCATTATAGACATGCAGTGCCTTGAAAAAGTATTCATACCCCTTAAACTTTTTCACATTTTATCACCTTACAACCACAAACTTAAATATATTTTAGGTAACACTTTAGATTAGGGTACACATATTCACCATTAACTACCATGCAGATTAATAACATACTAGCCATTTGTTAGTCATCACAAGTCACTTATTAGTCATATTCATACTAGCTTTATTTGTCAACTTCTTCACATGTAGAAGATATAGAAAGGAATTCAAATTATGTTCCCCACTCCCCCTGTGGTGGGGAGAGCAAGAGGTCGCTGCATCAGGAGCTGTACCACCTGTGTCAGGAGACGCGCCACCTATTAATACATTATTATATATGAGCTTATTCTACCCATAGTAAACCATTAACTAGAATTTCTCCAAAATAAACTCCTATTTACTGCTTATTCATAGTAAGTAAGCTAGTTCTTGTATATGAATTATGATCTGGCGGTGGTAGCGTAGTGGTTAAGGAACCTGGCTAGCGTGCAAGTAGCCTGAAAAGTTGTGGGTTCAAATCCCAGCTGCCACTGATGTGCCCTTGAGCAAGGTGCTTAACCCTAAGTTGCTCTAAGGGAGACTGGCCCTGAACAATTGATAGTTGACAAGTTGTAAGTCGCTTTGGATAAAAGCGTCTGCTAAATGCATCAATGTAAATGTAAACGATCTCAATATGCTTTGCTCAGTAAGGGGCTTATAAGGTGGTGATACAACAGGAACAGTTATTCTCAATCAAAAAGACATAATTAGGACTTGGACACCATTAGGCAACCATGTATTTGTGGGTTTTGTTCCTATGAATAGACCATCTTTTCTAAATATTACTGAAGGACAATAACTGTTCCCATTTTACTACTGCCTTACAAGCCTCATACTAACCAAAGTATATTAAGATCATAATTCATTCATTCATTCAATTCATTTACCTGATAAGATGGCTGGTTGATAAGATGGATGAAACTAAATACAGAGCAATCCTTAAAAGAAAAACAGTTGGTGGCTGCAAAAGACTTGAGACTGGGAAAGATATTCACCTTCCAACAAGACAGTGACCCTAAATATTGACGCAGAGGGGGCTGAATGCAGATGCACACCACACTTTTCAGAATTTTACTGGCTTACAATCTTGAAAACCATGTATAATTTTTCTTTCAAAATTATGTGCAACTTTGTGTTGGTCTATCACATAAAATTTCAATAAAAAATATTGACATTTGAGGTTGTAATGTTACAAATATGAGGATAAATATGAGTACAAGTATGAGGATGAGGATGAGTATTAGTACAAATATGAATACTTTTTCAAGGCACTGTAACTGTCCTCCAAACATTGGGATGGCCTATTCAAAGTAAATGGGACCTCCCGCAGAATTCTGGAGAGCCATATAATAATGACAAATAACTAGGTAGCACATAACATTAAACAGTCAGTGAAACAAATATTAGCAGTGATGCTAATGCTAAGCGATGCTAAGTGATGCTTTAGGCTAAGTTTCATGTGTGTCCAATGTTTCGGTGCATCAGTAATGGTTGACCAAAATGTGCTGAAAAACCAGAAACTCCCGGTTTTTGACACTCATGTTTGCCATTAGGTGGCGCTACACCACAAGTGTAGTTCAGGGCTCGTTAGATGCACCTCTTTCTGACAACATCAAATGGTGCAACTCAAAACAACATAGCTGTAAGTTTTAAACTAGCTAGTTTAAACGTAGGGTTTAAGACATGACTTACACCTTAAGATCAAACTTACACTTGAATGGTGCAACCAACTGCTGGGCTAGAGTTCCTGATGGGTTTATACTGTAGTGGGCCATGTACCCAACGGCCAAAAAATTTAAAAGACAAGACATTCCATGACTAGATAAAAAAATCTGTAATCATTGATTATGATGTGTAAGCAACAGGACTTGACCCTGTGGTCCTGCCCCTTGAGGTGGACCTGTTTCTGAGACAATATTTCCAGGTTTTGGCCTGTTTAAGCTCAGTACAGTATAAACCCTTACCCGGGTCAGGTCTAAGTTCAAGCACCAGGTTTGGCCCACAGTAGAAAGAGCCTAAGTTAGGACAGTTTAACAGCTGTCCAAAAGTTAGGGGAGCTTATTTAAGGTTATGAAGTGTCAGACTGCCTGTTATACTCTTTACTTAAGTCAAGAGGAAAATTGTGGTGGTAGTGAACACCAAGAAAAAACAGTAAACCAAGGCCAGAAAAGGTAAGGAACCAGTTGTAATCTATAAGTAGTTCAAAGGCAATTTTGCCTCAGATCTGTGCATAATTTCAGTAAAATTTCAGTTCATAATTTTAGTAAATTTTGGTGGGCCACAAAATGGTTGTTAAATACTAAGCTGTGGCACAGGAATTGCTATTGTCTGTAAAGGCAAAGAGCTCTTCAAAGACATCTGCAACTTTATTGTTGCTAATGCATATCAATCCAGTCACTTACGTATTTTAAAATCTTGACACCTGCAGTAAGCAACATTGGGGGCATCATCTGCATTGTGCCCCTCCAAGGTTTCTTCCTAGACTAACTACCACAAGAGAGTTCTTCCTTGCCCTTGTTGGTCTTGGTTGCTCCTTGCTGTAAGGCACCATGAGAAAATGCCATTGTAAAAGGTGCTATATAAATTGTATTAAATTAAATTAAATGTGGAAAGAGTCTCACTCCTTCGGACACTCACCGAAGTTCCTTGCAAGTTTATGTTCAGGAAATCAGAAGGATAGTCAGATGTGTAGCTCAAGAGCCAAGAGCTCAATGAAGAATTGGAGGCCGCAGGAACATTTGGAGAAAACAATGTATTCCACCACCACATCTAACACTCTAAATGACCACGCACCATTCAGGCAAGCCATGATCAAACAGCTGACATACCATATGCCATTTCTGGAGGAGAAATAGTGATGAAGTATATTGCTATTGTTTCCTCTGTAACAGATATACCTGCTAACCTCCAAGTCCTGAAAATCTTTCTGAGTGGTCCTTGGGTCTTCAGCTGCTCTTCTGACTACCTTTTCGCACCCAGAATAGGAAACCTGAAAGAAATCCTGCGGCCGTCCAGCTGACAGTGGAGTTATGTTCCTCCCACTAGCAGATAATGGCCCCAATGGTACTTACTCACCATTATATAGATATATATTAGCAATAACAATAAGGTTGTTGGGTGTGGTATCTGGTGAGACAGTTTTTCCCTGACTCACCATGAGATGTTCGTGTGCAACACTTTTGTAACGAATAACCTTTCTGTAATTCACCAAAATCCACTAGTCAGGCCAATATTTATTTGTACTAATGGGAGGCATAAATACCTTCAAACTACTTATAGCTTCTACAGAAAATTCAATTACAGGTTTTTATCTTAGCCTTGGTTTACTGCTTTTTCTTAGTGTGTTCGATACTTTTTCCCACATCATTTAATTTTATTACACATTATTTAGGATTCTAATTGAAGTTCTGATGTCTTTACATGTGTGGATTTCTTGGGTTAATACCAACAGGGTTCTCACTGTAAATCAAACTTAACATTAAGTTTGACACTTTTCCATGACTTTCCTTCACTAAAAACCAGAATGTCCAAGACCTTCTCTTTAAATAACTGTACAGTATATTGTCAGGATTCTGAGCCACAAAAACCCAAGGTCTTTTACACCAATCCATTAATTTTCAGGTTCACAAGTTTTCAGTGCAAAACTATAACAGGTTAACCACAACAACTCAAGCAAGACATGGGAGAGATTAATACCTGATAAAGACCAAGAAGGCAGTATGGAAATAAATATAATATTTTGGGGACAACTACATTACCAAAATTCCCTGACATTCCCTGACTTAAAAAACATAAAATTCCCTGCTGTTCCATGTCTTGAACATACTGTATTGAAATTACATGATTTTCCAGAAATTCCATGACCAGTGGGAACCCCGTAGCAAAGTTTGGTCAATAGTCCAATCAGAAATACCTGTTCTACATATTGATGTATTCAATACTTATTTTCCCTGCTGTACTGCACATAGCGAAGCCTGCCAACCGGGGGACCACTAAAAGGCCCATCACCAACCTAAAGCATATTTATAGCATATGTTCTAATGTAAATGCTGTGATTCATGAGTGTGTGACAGAGAGAGAGAAGAAAAAACAAAATAAAACATTTTTTCAAATCTGTTTTAGAAATTGCTTTCAAAACAACAGCAGGGGTGGCATTTTTTTCTTTTTGTGCATTGGATTGCGGGGCTACATAAAAAAAAACAGCAGCATCAACATTTCAGTTGAGTCTACGTGGCTGTCCTTAAAGTTTTAAGTTTACTAAATTTCATTCAGCCAGCACAATGGACTGGACCTTTGTGCAAGTAGACTAACAAGTAGGCAGCTAAATACATACAATCTAGGGCTTAATTCAATTAACTACTACAATAGCAGTAAAACTTTACTGTCTTTTAACCGCAGCATTTGCTCATTCTGGCTAATGTAAAAAATATGTGTGCACCAAGTAAGCACATAGTTCTGTCCCATGAAGTTTGCTCAAATAAAGTTTATTTGTTTCACAGAATAGTCTGGGCTACCATCATACATTTAAACCTGATTCCCGAAAAAGTTGAGACATTTGGTATAATGTAATCAAAAAGAAAATGTTATTTTCAAAACATTCAAGCCATATATTCAATTGAGAATAATGCAAAATCAATGTTGAAACCGGGAAATATTGTTGTGTACAGAGGGTCTGGCAATTCGGTAGTGAGAAATGACTGCTTGCTGAAGAAGTTTAAAAATATTGGATCAGCCCTTGACTCTGCATTCACAACGCCTCCCTCCATTCGCTGATTGGACCCGGTAAAAATGCCACCAGAGACTACAAGCTCAATGGGATCTAATCCAGGAAGACCATAGGAAGGTCAGGCAAAGGGGGAATATGCTCATTTCAAATTGGACAGTTGACAGCATGTATCAAAAAAGTTGTGACTGGGCTAATGAAGGTTGAAAAATGACAAATATAACACAAGGAAGAACATTTCAAAGCTAATTAGATGAATTACCGTCATTAATGCATATAAAAATGACCATCACAGAGACGCTAATTCTCTTTTAAAAATTTAAGATGTGTATATATTTATTACTCATTTATTACATAACAATATTGCACTACAAAGGTGTTTGTGACACTGCATGAACAATATAAAGGATAATTCTGTAATGAAAATCATTGTCTGCGTTCTGGAAAACATGGAATGCCAACTGTCTATGAACATGCTTTGACACTCCAACCACAAATTCTGGTGAAAACGATCATGAAAAGTACAAAGCAATTTTAGGTATAATCCAGTGGTAGCAAAGTCTTATCTCAAACTCATTTGGAACTGTCCAAGGAGATGTGGAAAATGGTTCTGTGATTGCACAAATCAAATGTCATTATTTTTGGAAATCATGGACTCTTGCATCCTCCGGCCTGCAGAGGAGAGGCATTCATCCCAACTGTTTTAGTGCCAAGTTTAAAAGGCAGCATCTATGATGTTACAGGGGCGCATTAGTGTCTTTGTTATGGGCAGTTTACTCATCTGGAAATGCTGAATGATTTACTAGTTTTGAGCAAATATATGCTGCCATCCAGTCATTATATTTTCAGGGAAGTCCTTAAAGATTACCAGAAATTCTATACAAAGTTCCAACAGTGTGGCTCCATCATAGAGCAGATCAGATGCTAAACTAGCCTGATCTGTCACATTTTACACACGGAAAATAAAAAATGATGAGGATGACACCTACCAGTCAGGCTGCTGAATTCATGCCTTGGACAAGAAAGAATGCTCTTTTTATATAAAAAAAGAAAAATCATCTTGCCAGTTAACCTGTAAAATGTACCTGTGTCTGCTGTGTCGGAGAGTACGCAGGTGGCTCCTCTGTAGGCTTCATGATGGCCGGCTGTGTGTTTGTGGGAGGCACTTCTTTGGGGATGGAGCCATGTGGACCCTTCAACACAAGAGACAATCCAAACATTTACTGGAGTAGCACTGGTAAAGGCTTTTCAAATAATCTTATGCATTTCAAGTCCTTTTCACACCACAGAAGCTCCAGACTACCGTAGAGGTAAACCTTATGATGCTGCTGATGTATTGGCCAGTACTGACCAACTTTGACGCTTACTAGTCCATATCAGTATAGTTCTTACAAATATTACAAAATTTTTGCCAGTGTAATGCACCCTCTTGTTGGTGTGGCCAACTTTGAGGACACACCGAGAAAAAGCAGTAAAGAAACCAGCTTGAATCTACACGTAGTTTGACTTTAATTTTATTTGATGGTTCTCTGATTTGATGAAACTGAGAGTTGTTGTCTAAATCATCCTCCTTGTATAATCCATTTGAAGCAAGATCAAGGCATCTGGAGAACAACTGTGCAAAGTTTTCACCTTCTTATATTTCAACACACCTTCAACACACCTTCCGCTCAACATCACATTTAGCTACAGCACTGCATCAGGATCTCTCCAAAAGTTTAGGTTTCCTGTGTTTGGCTGGCTAATCAGCAAACAGAGGGCTCTGGCATGCCCAATATTTTTAAAGTTCACAGAGATCTGCCCACGAGGAAGGAAAAATACTCCAATTGAGAGATCCCAGACGCTCTTCGATAAATGAAGCTCTTAATGTGTGTGTTCATGGCTTCAGTGTGCCATTTTTTCTTTACACTTGAAGTGATATGTCTATCTGTATGGGTTGCACTATTTACTTGTGTGAGTTTGCTGTGCTCAGTGTGACTCGCTGTGATCATGAGGTGTGCTTGATTGACTGTCTCACTACCCTAAACCCCATCAAAGACTCTATCCTATCCTGTGCGAGAGTAACTTCTGATTCCCCAGCTGAACGCCATCACATACTTTCAAACCCTGCCTCGATTAACTGAACAGGACATTTAAGCTGGCGGCTCACAAAGCTATACACAAGGCAAAAACACATGTCCAGTGGAGCTGAGCACTAAGGCAGACCACGGCAAAGTGGTGTAGCCTACAGGCAATTAACCAATCTATATATCCCACGATATTCTAAACACATTGTTACCATCACCAGATGTTTCCTCGGGTCTCCACTCAGTTTGATTTGATTTGATTGACATGAGTTTGACTGAACCACTGTCTTACCAAACTATCCTTAAAACAACAATATTTCATTAAAGCAAAGATACAAAATTATTAAGTTGTAAAAAAAAATAAAATTATTTATCTATCCAAAATTAGCTGTGGTTGAACATTGGTTGAATTTTACTGGTGACAAACATTGAGAGTAATATTCACAAATTTTGGATGGTGGCTCATACAGTCTGCAGTTGATGTCAAAGGCCACAGCCTGCACCTCTGGGTCCTAATTAGCCTATTTAAAAAGGGTAGCGTCAACATGCAAACATGAGTAAACATAAGTAAACATGCTCTCTGAATTCTCTGTGATAAGAAGCTATGTAGCACATCCCAAAATTTACTGTGAATGCTTCAAGAATGCATATCCCTACTGTACTTGTAATATTTATGGGAAAATGTAGCTGGGACAGTTGTGTCTAAAATGGTAAATTAGGCAAATTATGTTCTCCTGTCTTTGTCGAGCAAGTGGCATGATAACGCAAACCAAAATGTCGGGGAATTAGCCTAAAACCATAAAGTTTGACAAGAAGATGGGTGCTATGTCAACGCTTCAGAAATCCTCACATTACCTGCAGAGCCAAAGTGGACAAACCCTTCTTGTAAGGTTAGCCTACAAGTCTGTTTTTACTTCTGCCAAATAACAGTCTGGTACGTTTAAAAAAAAGATGAGTTTACTCAATTAAGTTCATAATTTCTGAAGAGATGCAATTGCTGGGATTCCTTTGTAGTAATGAGAAACTTCAATCCATGGTTTTTTTTTTTTTTTAAGTATTTTGTGGGGTTTTTTTGCATTTTGCATTTCTGTATTTCTTGAAGAAGAGCCAACAAATAAAATTGGTTGTTCGACACCTATTTTCACTGCTGTGTATCCAGCATAGTGTGAGCGTTACGTGACACACAGCCAAAAATGACGTGATGTGGGTGTATACATTGAACTGGACATCTCCTCTAAACTTAATAGTCTGTCAAATGTCTGTAGCCAATTGTTCCCGTTCTTAATGATTTTATGATGTGAATGGCTGTGTGCTTGTGAAAGTTTCTGTTAAAGTTTCTCAATGTGATTTTAGGTCGATACGTTTGTACGCCTGTTAAAATGCTGGTTATGTGTTAAGAGCATTTGAAGTGTGAGCTGGTTAATATAGATGGCGTCAAAACAATAATGAATGGATGAATTGTGAATGGCTGTGTGTTTAGGAGGCGAGCTGAGGGGAATTGATGAGAAGTTTGAAGGGAATCCCGTAGGCTACTGTTGAAACATTGCGTTTTTTTTTAACACGAACTAATTAGCTACATTGTTAGAAGTTGAAAACATTGAAAACATTGTAACATTGACTGTCTGCGGCTTGTGAGGCGGTGCGGTCAATGCGTGTACTGTTATTGATTTTTTTTTTAAAAACTGTGGGTGCGGCTTTTACGCCAGTGCGTCTTTTAGGCCGGAAATTACGGTATATATCTATATCTATATATATATATATATATATGCACATATATGTATGCCCAAATTACACATTTGCTTTCTGATGTGTGAGCCTGGCCTAATTCACTATTTTCCTGTCCACAATTATCTTTGCTGAGTGTCATGCTGGTTACACCCAAGTAAATGGAAGGTAACTAAAATGCAATGCAATGCTCTGTTCTCTGGGTGTAGCAATACTTGCATCAAAAACTTACAACTAATACAAAATGCTGCGGCCCGAATTCTCACCAGGACTAAAAAATATGAACATATCTCCTATCCTTGCTTCCCTACATTGGCTCCCTATTAAAAGTCGAATTGATTTTAAAATACTCCTCCTAACCTACAAAGCCCTCAAGGGCGATGCACCAACATATATTAAAGACTTATTTGTCCCTTACCACACTCCTAGAACCCTAAGATTCCAAAATGCTGGTCTCCTTGTAATCCCAAGAATATCAAAATCTACAATAGGAGGAAGAGCCTTTTGTTACCGTGCACCCCTCCTGTGGAATAATCCCCCCCCCCACATTCGACAAGCGGACACTCTCAATACCTTTAAGTCTAGACTTAAAACCTTCCTCTTTCCTGTTTCCCATAGTTAGGGATGGTGCATGGCAAATCATCACTTCTCATGGGTCTTTTGGAAGGGACTGCCTCTGCTGTTGCCCCCAGTTGCGAGGCATGGCAGCCAATGACCATCCCTGCAGTGGTGCTGGGTTACCATGCATCATACCTTAGTTATGCTGCTATAACCTAGCGCCGCCACAGAACCTTCATGTGTCATGCCGTACAACTCCCTCTCTCTCTTTCAGCTCTCTCTCAATATTTATATATATATATATATATATATATATATATATATATACACATATATGTATGCCCAAATTACACATTTGCTTTCTGATGTGTGAGCCTGGCCTAATTCACTATTTTCCTCTGTCCACAATTATCTTTGCTGAGTGTCATCCCTGCCTCATTCTGGCGGACTCATCTCACCCTCCCCTCCTGAGTGGATTACAACCAACACTACGGGAGGCCCATGTCAGGACCGACTCCCCATCACAGAGGACCTTCCTGGACGCCGATGCTGGGCCCGACTCCCCTTCCTGAGGCTTTGTGATTGACCCCCCCCCTCACAATGGCGCTGTCAAATGGACTCTTACTGTTACCCCCATGACCCATCTCACTCCGCCGCTGCTACATTGTCCAGCCATAATTCCTGATAACCACCTATAGACTGACTACCATGTAATGTAAAAGTGAGATAATACTCTATTATGAACTGTTATGAACCTTAGCTTAACCATAGGCAACTTATAGTCTGTCATGGTTACTACTGATTGTAGTTTTTCTCCATGACCCCTGGCAGTTGGGTTAGCCCCTTGAGTTGTGGATCTGCCCAAGGTTTCTTCCTATATTAACTGAACATAAGGGAGTTTTTCCTTGCCCCTGTTGCTCTTGGGTGCTCCTTCTGTGAAGCGCCATGAGACAATACTATTGTAAAAGGCGCTGTATAAATAAAACTGAATTGAATTGAATAAAATGCGGAAGATCTGACAGACGTGGACCAATAATATTTATACATATTCGGATTTTTTATATTTATATCTATCTATAAATCTATAAATACAAGAGTTGCCTATCTGTGTGTGCTTGTGTGTGTTATCCACATATAACTCTCAAACTATTCAATCACCTGATTTGGTAAGTGATTTACTAATGAAATTAGTGAATGTAGTGCCAAGTTTGGTTTTGACTAAAATTACATATCATTAAAAGAAGCACAAGTTGCCTTCTGCAGTTCTATGTGCTGTACATAGAACTCACACACATTCTCCCGGTGCAGTGAATTGGTGTGCAGCCATTAACTCCTGTATTCAGCAATGTAGCCTATCATTTTTGGGGGGTCAAAAGCACCTACTCCTGTTCAAACAAATGCAGCCTATTGTGTTTTTCAAGTACTTTTTTTGTTTTGTTTTGGACGTCTCAATTTTTCATTGTCAGTTACATGTTGTACTGCTGAAAGTTGTACCGCCTGTATAAACATTAACAATCTGTACAGTTACAGTCCTCAATCCCTTGTTTTAAATGTCAGGGCCCTCATTATACCACAAACAAAATGGGGCTACTTTGAGCAATGTTTATGCATTATTTTCACCTTGCAAGATGCCATGAGCCATTTGGAAGCATTGGCTAACAGCGGTTCAGTTTTGAATGCATCAGGTTAGCGTAATTTAGTGTAAAACATCTATTCCTTCATAACTCCACTGTCATAGACCCCGAAGGTCACTTCATTATCATAAATATTTCTATTAATAATAGTAATAATAATGGTAATATAAGAACTCTCTCTGGCAGTTCCATCATAATAGCTGGTGACTCCACAATAGACAGATCTGATTATACAGTCAATAAACACACCTGGCAGTGAACAAAACAATAAAACGGTTCATGAGTGATTTTGGCCTTGCCGATAGTTGGCAACTACAGCAAATACCAAAGATTACTAATTCTTCTCAACAGTCCATCACTCACATTGTCACATTGACTGCTCTCTAACTCTCTATCTGATAGCAATTCTATCATTCCAAATATCTCTGATTCAACAATACACCCCATTAGCAACCACACCCCAGTAACAATCAAACTGAATATAACTAGCCCACAGAAACCCTCTATTCGGTGGTGCTAACACATCTCTCTTGCAAGAGGGAGCATGCTTTCAAGAAATTAATGATTCCTCTGGAACATCTCCGTCACTTCTGTGGGAAACAGGAAAGGCGGTACTAAGAGGGAAAATAATCAAATTTTCAGCATAAAAAAGAATGAAATGGATCTGGTACTTACAATCAAGCAATTAGATGACAGGAATATAGGCAACCCCACAGAAGAAACACAGATTAAACTTAAAAAAAATATAAACTCAACTAAATCAACTAACTAATTAATAAACACTCAATTCTTGATACATCAATTAAGACAAGAGGCTTTCCATCATAGCAATAAATCAGGTAGTCACTTAGCAAACAAAATCAGATGCAACAAGGAAAAGGCAACAATTTTGAGTTATAAAGAACTCAGCAGGGAAGCCAAGTAGCTCACCAGAAGAGATAAACCAAGTACAGTAAGCTATATTCATCAGAAAAACACCGGAACCAGGAAGATATTCATTCATTTCTCAACAGCAACATCTACCACGGCTCAATGAAGTAAATACACTAGAAATAGCTAGATTGAGTACCACCACAGTCACAATTTCACTCCTCCTTAAACCAAATAAAGACCCAATGTTCCATCCAGTCACTGCCCTATATCCCTCCTTAACGTAGATAAGTAGACAATGTGCCAAAGCATTGTCTCATAGATTAGAAAAAGTTACCCCATCTATTATCCAGATCATTAAAGGTAAAATATCAGCCTCAAATGTTCATAGACTATTTAACATAATACACCACTCATCAGCTTTACAAGAAAAAAAAAATAGTACCCTTTGATGCAGAAAAAGCCTTCGATAAAGTTAACTGCAGATTCCCGTTTTCCACATTAGGAAGGTTTGGTTTTATTTTTATATCATCAAAATGACAGTATTACAATTATATACATAATTATAATGAATTTATCTATTTTCAATGATCCCAATACTACCTACCACCTCCTGGTTTAAATCACTCTGCTCATCTGTCACCAAATTCTACTGAAAAAAACACCAAGAATCAAATTAGCCACTCTCCAAAAATCTAAAACACTAGGAGGACTACAGGCACCAAATTTCTATTATTATGCTTTGGTCAATCAGCTCCAATATACACATAAATGGATCCATCCCACCCCAACAAAAAGCATCTGGCTAAACCATCTGGAAGAATATTCACATCTCAGATCTACCTTTCTGCAGCCAGTCAATCAAAAAACACCTCGCCAACAATATCAGTTCTGACAGCCTGGTGGAAATTTTATAACATCACAAATACACCTCTATGATCTCAATATTCGCCCCTACCTGGAACAATCCCCACTTTACTGCTGACAGGAAACCACTTAATTTCCACACATGGAGGGATAAGGGTGTCACACACCTACAGCATAACTTTCATAACAAAAACCTGGCCTTATCTCTATACTTGGTCCAGAAACACGGCATTGAGCAGTTCCTAGAATACCTACATTAAATCAGCAATCTAATCAAAAATTGATATGCAGACACATGCAAACACATTGAGCCTACCATATCGACAATGGGAATCAAACCTGTCCATTACTCCCGATGCAGGTTTCTGGACCTAAAAACATCTACCACATGACAAAAAACTCCAATTTACAATAATTCAGTACAAGATATTTAACAGACTCCACCACACAGCGCAGAAATTGTTTAAAATGGGTTTTAGCTCAGAAATCTGTTTACACTGCACACAAAACAAACCAGACTCATACGTTCACACAATCTGGCACTGCACTCTAATTAATCAATTCTGGGTTAACATCACAGAATCATTCACTACTTTTATGGGCAGCAGCATCCCAGTATCCCCCTTCCTCTGCATACTTGGAGATACATCTACAACCAGTCTAAATAGTCCAAACAATAAGATGCTACTGGTAGCACTATTGCCAAGAAAACCATCCTCATGAACTGGAAATCAAGGAACAGTATACACATTACCCATTGGAAAAACAGATTATATATCTATGGACAACCTACCACCTCCTAACCAAAATAACATTCAAGATGCACCCTTCCCATTGGTCGACACCACCTTCTTACAACACAAGGCTCTCAAGTTTTGTACTCAGCTTTAGTCTGGTTATAAAACTAGCCCCTCGTAATTACACCTCATTTCATACAGAGGGTCTGACCGTCAATTATTGAATCCGGAAAACTGAAAACACCACTAAAAACATATTTCCATAGACCTGCTGTGGATGAAGATTTGAAGACTTCATAGGCGGGTTAATAAATGAAAAATAAGGGGTTTTCAACTGATTTGTTACTTGAGTTTAAGAAACATGTTTTTTTTTCACTATTATCATTTGCTAAACCCTATAATGCTCTTTTCAGCTACTGTCATGCCCATTTACTAACAATTGCTAATGCCAATCTAAGACTATCAAGGGTAACCATGTCTTTGCCAGAGTTGCCAGCATGACATCCTGCGAAGTCTCAATGTGCCTTCAAATTGTATCTCAGTTCCCTTGTCAACACTTTGGCCATCTTAAGGAGGTGGCTGTCTGGTGGCTGTTGCAGGAAGAGACCGACTTAAACAGAGCAGTGCAATGAGGCAGTAGGATGGTTTAAGTTGCTGGGATGGTGTTCAAGGAAGATCACTAGGATAGAAAAACATTTTAAAATTTCCTCCCTTCTGCAACGACAACTCTGCAAGGAGGGGGTTTACAGAATCCTATGACAAATCCTGTTGGTGTGCCAAGCAAACACAATGGAAAGTAGGTTTAGGTGGTAGGATGACTTAGCCTGATGCATCAGCCACTTTCACACCATTTCACTTCGTGCAAAGCGTCTGAAACCTATCAATTGGCATGTATTTGCTCCACAGTTGGCAGATACTTTCTTTTTCAACCAATCGCTACTGTTTGGCAATGACGTATTACGTATTACGTATGAATTCAACATTACCGCTTTCATCCCTTCCTCTGTTTGCTGATTGGCAGTGGTGAAGCTAAAAGAAATTGAGCGGAAGCACTAGGCGGCGTAAGCCTGGCCAGGGATGACTGGATACTGGCCATAGTGTTGCACAGGAAGAGGAAGTTGAAGACCTCAAACCAAAGGACCTCCCTGCATTCACATCCCCAGGCCAGGTGGCACTTCATATACTTGGTTGCTATGGTGATGGCGCCACGCAATGGCAGCCTGATACCGCAGCTCCCACTCTTGTTTTCACCCTTTTTGTTGTTTTGCACCTTTCTTTTCACCTTTTGTGACTGGCATTGTACTGGATTATGCCTTTTGGTTGTGTGTTGCTTTTTGTTTGGTGTCTAGCTGTTGAGATTAGTGTGGCATTTTTAAGGAGCACTTCTATTTAAGTAATGTGTTCCGGCTGATCTGCTTACCTATGCGACAAAATTCTAGCTTCACCAGAGACCTCCATCTGTGCAACTGCAGTGTCTTTATTTGCTGTATGTGGCAGAGACAAAGTGGAGGGAAACTGGAGCTGAGGCTGTGAAGGTAACGGTGAGATGTGGAGGAGTGTAGAGGATCATTCACCTAAATGCCTAAATGTAAATGGCTCGAGTGGGGGGCCATGTGCCTGCAGAGGGATACATTCCGCTGGCCTGGTTTGAATGAAAATGGCCCCGCCTACCGATCACCTGCATTCTCACATGGGTGGGCCAAGTAATGCCATCTCCATAAACACTTTGGCTGAAGACGACAGCCTATCCTATACGTGAGGTCACTCCTCCATTCCAACTTTAAAGCAGCCATGGTCTCTGGAAGGTGCTGGATACAAACTGACTAACCACCAGATCCCATATGGACTAATGCCCAATTTTTGCTTTTGCTGTAGCTTTCTTTACCTCTTTTATTACACTAATATTCAATAAATATTTATGCAATTTCACTACATGTCTTACATTAGTGTTTCAATGTATGTGAAAAATAAACTCCTCAGGACAGGAATATGTTAAGGCCTACTGGGCCTTACTGTATCCTGGGAGAAACTGATTGAGAAAGCACATGAGCACAAGTTTGGAAAAAGCTTGGAGTGGTTTTGAAAGGCTGCCAAGGGTGCCTCAGGGGTGTCTTCAAGAAATTGGCCACAGACATCTCCATGTGAGCTGAGACAGCATCCAGATAGCTTTGGCCAAAGACAAACAAAGAGTGGGAGAAGACAGGAAGGGTAGAGTTGAGTGATTAACAGGTCTGAGAAACAGGGATTGTTGCAGTTCTGCACGCTCCTGCTTACTTTAAATCTACTGTGGTTTGGCCTTTTCCTTGTACGCTAAAGTGTCAACACTTGACTGAAACCACAAAGGATTTATTGTTATCAGAAATAAATCAGAACTAAACAATAAAACATTAATCATGTAACAACATTTTTGGAAAAACTGAGAATCGAGATCAGCATATAATTGGTTACATAATCATAACATTTGACAGCTAACATAACCAACAATTATTGTAGTCATTACAGATATCTGACCAGAGCCTTAGAAGGACTTTGATCTGGCTTATAGAAGCTTCAGGAGCTGGTGCTGAGGCTTCCTTGGATGGAAAAACGGGTCATCCTCTCCTCATGTGTGGTGTTCTGTATTCAGCGTGAGTTCCTCGACAGCCAAGGCACATATGCCGGCTTTAGATCCCCCCCACCCCTGACTAAACTGGGACCGGAAGCTGCCAATGACCTCTTTCCTGTCTGGTCGTTCATGGTCAGAGGGCAGGTCAGGTGGAATGGGGATGGATTGAAGCAGTTTTTGAGGCAGTATCCATCATAATGTCATTAATTTGTCAACGTATTCTGGATACAAAAAAGTTGTGAGATGGGTCGGTTGGTTTGGTCTGCAATGTATTACAGTGGTGAAAACTAAAAAAACAGTAGATAACTGTTTAGTTTGTGCTAAACACATATTGATAGATACCTACCTACATCTTCCATCAAAGTTTGGTGGCTAATCCAAGTTCATACTGTCCAAGGTTGAGGAAGTACTCATCCTTGAAATGGTTAGAACACACCAACAGACCAATCGTACTTGGCCTTCAAAAATTAAATCCAACCATGCAGCTTTTCTTTCCTCTTCGGGTTGGGGCCGATGTAGACACTTGTGTTAGCCTTTGCAACTGACAACACAACATTTTGTGTGTGTACCTGAAAATTTCTTCACAGCGATTCATATGCTGGCGCTTGGAAGAAAAAATGCCAGATCTGTCAATTCTACCTGGTACTGGTAGGCAAGGATATTCCATTATGGTAGAGGGTGTCCTATCTGTGACGTAGATAACAAGGAGAAATCTAAATGATACTTTAAGCACAGTGTCTAACACTGGTGAATTTACTATTTAAACAACTGAGGCTTTTTATCAAACTCCCTTTGCCTATCCCTTATCCCTTGAAACAGAGTGAAAAGTGATAGGGGTGAAAATATACACCTAGGAAATGAGACGACATGTCAATAAGCTACATTCAGAAAATAAGTCCACAAAAAAAGTCCAGCTTTTGCTATACTGTCATTTCACAGTCTAACAAATAAGACATGAGAAGATACCATGAATAAAGAAACATGTCAGGAACAAGGTAACATATGTTAACATTACGTCAACATTGCTAACCTTCGGCGCAGAAAATTGTCATGGTCAAGCAGCATTGTATGTTGCGTAGTCATAAGACTGAATATAACATAAAACACCATTATTATGACCTTAAAATTTATTATACCAAATTTAAACTCCTCCCCCTAAATGCCTCCTTTGCCAGTCTGTCAGCCAAAGTGGTGTTTATCTTCCAGCTGAAACTTGCGCATGTTGAATGCTGTGAGATTCTCGTTCCCCTTTATTGTGACTGAGGGCGTGGAAATTCCGCCCTAGCTCTCGCTCTTACCTCCAAAGAGAATTGGGACACCCCTTTACCTTGCGTGAATGCACAAAAAACAAGGGGAAGGGCTAAAAAGAGGGCTAAGGGGTAGAAATGGGATTCAGCTATAATCTGAACTCAAATTTAGCCATTAAGTTGTTTAGCATGTCCAATAATAACTCAATCCATAAAAAAAATTTTTTTGCGGCTGCAGTTAACACAGTGCTTTCAATTTTGAGACTTACAAACATTCTTTGCTATTGCATGAAGTAGGCTACAGGTCACAAGCTGGATAAATGCCAGTTTACTTTCCAAGCTTGCAGCATTTGCGGTTTTGACTTGTGGTTACCATACCAACACAGCAAGTCAGTGAATTGCTGCTGGAGGGATGACAAAGGTGAATGTAAATAACATATTGCCATTTATCAATATCTTGTTCAGTGCTATTACTTTTAATTACATGTCTATGGTTTAAGTGACAAAGGTAGTCAGAAAACATCTAATGCGTATTTGAAGTACCTACCTTAGTTGGCCATCATGTCCCTGTTTGCATCATGTTCCTGCTATCATGTTTGACATTCCTGACCTGCTTTATAGCTAACAGGGCTAACAGGCTAGTTAGCTATCTATGCTGACGTTGTTGGCTGTTGATTTAAAACAGGCTAATATTAATATAATCCAGTTATTAATTATGTTATATGTAACTTTACCAATGACTATGATCTTATCTAGTAATGTTACCTTGCTGTGATATTTTCTGGCTTTGGATAACAAATAACTACTTTGTTTTGTAATAAAGTGTTTTTAAATAAACCATTAAGATTGAATACAAGTTGCTTCAAGCTTCTCAATCAAAGACAGTAAAGGAAATGAATGAATGAATGAATTCACAAAATTGCCTCTGAGGCGATCTCCAGGTGGGCTACAACATTGCTTTGACGTGGAGTGGAGGTAGGCAGAGTTAGTAGTGAGTCTGGGAAGAACTATGCTAAACATAACCTCTACACGTAAGCCGCCTGCTTTTTAGTCCAATCCTATTCAGACCTACCCTGAGATGCGGTGAAACTGTACAACTTCACAACACAGTAAGGAGGTGTGGATGGGTGATATCGTCTTATAAATTTTACGTCCCTAACAAAGCATGGATCTGACTTTACTGGGTCTTTAAGATAAAACCAATATTCATAAAAATACATTGTCCTGAACAGAAAACTCAAATTAATCAGTAAAATTGATATCTCGCCCAGCAGTTTGATGAATTACTTACATTTAGGCCTCACTCCTTTAATGTATTCAGTGTAATGCCTCCTCATGTACTTTACAAGTCTAAAACAATGTATTTAGTTTCAAATGTACTGCTATGCTTTTAAAATGCAAGAAAAAAAATCTGACTTGACTGACTATAGTGTTTTCTAACTATCAATCATTCTAACTATCGATAAACAGTCAATTAGCCTGAAACTTGGACACCAAATGAGAGGAAGGAAGCAAGACTTACCGGTTTTGCATCTGTGAATGGATTATATTCCTCCAACCCAGGGGGAGCATTTCGTGTCACCTGTGTCACAGAGGGATCCTACAGATAAAATTGGAAAGTGATTTAAAGGTGCCCAGCCATACATTCATAGGCTATTTTAGATTGTTCTCTGAGGTCTCCAAAGATTGTATGCAACTTTGGGCTGAAAATGGTCCAAGGAAACCTTAACTTAGCCCTCTGTAACCTACTGGAATAGCGCTATGAGACCTTAACTAACCCCTATTTACTGGAGTAAAGCACATTGTTTTTCCACCTATGATAATGAGCTGTGCTCTTTTTCACTCGTCAGTGTTGCATTGCTCTGATGGCATGTTGAGTGAATATATTTCTATTAGTTTGCTAATGTCAGAATTGCAAGAGAAAAATGAATTTTTTTGGAATGTTACATTTCATAGGAAGCTGAGGAAGAAATAGCCTATGACATCCACCAATTGCTTGGAAATTGTAAACAGACACTTTGCAACAGTAAGCTTGTAATGTGTAGGGTTTCACACTAGCCAACATAACCAGATAACTGGTTTGTTATCGAAGGTTACTGTTACAACCACAGGTGAAAACTTATGAGGCCTGTTGTAATAGTAATGGACTTAAATTTAACTACAGCCGTTAGTCCCTAATTAGGTGGTCATCTTAAGGCAAAAGACTTAAGATGCCAATCCCTGTCAGTGTCGTCAATAATGTGTGCGGTCACACCAACGTAATTTGTATTGCTTACCGAGGTCCAATGATCCCCAGTCACAGCAACACATTCAGCTTTCTCTTTCTATTTTTTGTTGCATTATTTTTTCTGTAATTAATTAATCGGAATTAACGCGATAAAGTCCTAGCCCTAGTTTTGATGTAAAACTAAAGATGACAACGAGGGAGAGAGAGAGAGGCAGTGTTGCATGTTATATGCCAAATCTAATATTTGGGCTAGAAAAATCCATGTGTTCTCATGAAGTAAAAATCTAACTTTTTAAAACCATACTGTGCTCCACTGTACACTGCACCCTTATGGGCAAAGTTTAAATAGGCAAGTTGATGAATGTTTAAGAATTCTACTCAGACAACTTAAACCACTTTAACCCTCTCAGAAAGTTCACAAAATTCACAGATTTAGCTCCTATGGTCAAAATTATCTTATTTTTTAACTTCAGACATAAATGTGACATACTCCTTCAGTAAAAAGAAGAATTGGGTTTGCATTTCATTCTCTCTTTCCAAGGGGTTAATAAAATTACCATTGTCACAGAAAAAAACATTATTTAGGCCCAATTTAGTAATCCATAACTTCTGAACAAAGCAAAACACCATCTCAAACTTTCTTTAGCATAGACCTTTCCTCATGGACTAGACTTCTGCAAAGTTTTGAAACTGTTAGTACTTCACACCGAAAACCACTTGTAAAGTGTCCTTCCAGAAGACTCATGAAGATGAAACTTACATTCCAACGTCAGACATGTACTGGGGGGATGGTAAAAGAGAGGAGCTAGATCTGACACATTTACGTGCTCCTTATAGCATACTATTGCCACAAAAAGAAGAACTTTGTCTGCATGTCATCCTCTCCTTTAAACAATGCAGTAAAATACTTCCAGATATCATCTTAATCAATTCAGCAGTTTGTTAACTCCATGTGTTTTTAATTTCAAATCAATCACATTAGCCAATCTTAAGGGGGTGTTCACATCAGTCCTTTAGTTCACTTGCTTTGGTCTGGACAAAAATATGTTTACTGTTTCATTTAGTGCGGTTCTCTTTCACACTGCATTTTTTTTTTCCAAGTGGACAAGAATTTCTAAATTAAATCACATGTCTGGTAAGATCGTTCAATCATTGGACAGAAATATTGGGAGCAGGGGAGGTAGAAAGGCCAAAGTGAAAATAGACCTAAACAGTCATGGAAATGTATTTTTTATTGTATTTAACCATTAAACTGTCTCTGATTTAACAGCTACAATACATTAACGCATTTAATAGGCTTCAACGTAAGTTTTAAAATGCTTTACTTTTAATATTGCTATGATGACTACGTATGACAGCTGCAAGGTAGGGAAAGTGCATTCGTCTGCACCAGAAGACAAAACAGTAGCCTTATTTGAATCTGAGCTGTCAGAACAACAAATATTTAACATTTTCCCCCATAATGTGTGACAGCGGGAGCTAGTCCAAAAACATATGCTTTTTGCGTCGGATTGAGGTTGGGTCACTTTCACACCTGAAACGAACTGCACCAGGGTTCGATAGGAACTCCTCCGAGACCACCTCTTCAGCTGGGTTTCGGTATGCTTGTTTGGTCCGCACCAGAGTTCAAGTGCTTGTACATGAGCCCAAAATGTCCGAACTAAGGGAGGAAACAAATCTGAGATCGTTTTAAAATAAGCAAACTAAGTTAAGCTATTTTTCTACATTTAGAAAAAGAAGCCATGTCGAGTGATGCACTGGCAAAAAATTAAACGTCAGGTGTGTATAATGAATGTTTTGTCATTTTTATGACATTCATCTACACGTTAACACATCTTTGATCCCTTTGGAGAATTAATATTTTTTAAAAATTGCTGTACCACTTAAAAGGTACAGTGCCACAATCTACAGTCAACACATGCCAACTTTGCATTCATTTATGAATATGAAGTTATTCTTTGTCAAAGTAGGTCTAATTCTTTTTGTCAATAGGAAGCACAGCAAATGAACAAGACATATAGTTTTTCTTAGATAAATAACTAATGATTTTATTTGAAAAGATAAATGTTCCTTAGACTTTGTGTTTATCATTGAATTTTTGTGGCAATTATAGGCTTGAGGACATGAGGCATTCTGATGAGTAATTAATCTGATGAGATTTCATCCAATGCTTTCAAGAGCATCGTCCACAAGATAGATTAACTCAGTGGACACTTCCTCTATAGCAAACAGGTCAGGTTTCTCCGTCAAAATTCAGATTGACCAATTTTCTTTAAATGTTGCTAGCATACAGTAGTTTGTGTGTATTGGGTTGTTATTGTGTTGCAGGATTAATTTGGCCAAATTATGTGCTATCCACACCTCACAAATGAGATTTGCCTGTCTATATCTAATTCCTGCAAAAGGCAACTTTTTAAATGGGAGCAAAGTTTAAAGAACACATTCATCATTTCAGATAAAATCATTAATTATCTCCAACAAGGACTTCGCGTCTTGTTCCTTTGCAATATTTCCTATTCACATTAATTTCATAAATGTTAGCAAGGAAAACAAAGAAATATGTAAGCGATCCAAAAGTTTTTGACCGGTTGTGTAAGTAATAAACAGTTGAAGGCTAGTTTAGCCTACATTAAAAAGTAAATTTGTTGTTCATTTAACATTGACTTGGCATGATTTAGCTTAAGCCCATTGCCTCTAGGATGAGTGTCTCTTACTCTACTCCATTTGAGGTGGGAGGCCTGTAACGTCATTGCTAAGAAATGGACGACGCAATCAATCTCTCAATACCTTTAAGTCTAGACTTAAAACCTTCCTCTTTACTGTTTCCCATAGTTAGGGATGGTGCATGGCAAATCATCACTTCTCATGGGTCTTTTGGAAGGGACTGCCTCTGCTGTTGTCCCCAGTTGCAAGGCATGGCAGCCACTGACCATCCCTGCAGTGGTGCTGGTTTACCATGCATCATACCTTAGTTATGCTGCTATAGCCTAGCGCCGCCGCACAACCTTCATGTGTCATGCCGTACAACTCCCTCTCTCTCTCCTTCAGCTCTCTCTCAATATTTATATGTATATATATATATTTTATACACAT
The DNA here is from genome assembly GCA_015244755.2 of Tenualosa ilisha. Lineage (NCBI taxonomy): Eukaryota > Metazoa > Chordata > Actinopteri > Clupeiformes > Clupeidae > Tenualosa > Tenualosa ilisha. The sequence continues at coordinate 493,913 of PYXC01001128.1, forward strand.
GTATGTATGCCCAAATTACACATTTGCTTTCTGATGTGTGAGCCTGGCCTAATTCACTATTTTCCTCTGTCCACAATTATCTTTGCTGAGTCTCATCCCTGCCTCATTCTGGCGGACTCCTCTCACCCTCCCCTCCTGAGTGGACTACAACCAACACTACGGGAGGCCCATGTCAGGACCGACTCCCCATCACAGAGGACCTTCCTGGACGCCGATGCTGGGCCCGACTCCCCTTCCTGAGGCTTCGTGATTGACCCCCCCTCACAATGGCGCTGTCAAATGGACCCTTACTGTTACCCCCATGACCCATCTCACTCCTTCGAGTTTGTCACTATGCCTGGCCGCTGCTACATTGTCCAGCCATAATTCCTGATAACCACCTATAGACTGATTACCATGTAATGTAAAAGTGGGATAATACTCTATTATGAACTATTATGAACCTTAGCTAAACCATAGGCAACTTATAGTCTGTCATGGTTACTACTGATTGTAATTTTTCTCCATGACCCCTGGCAGTTGGGTTAGCCCCTTGAGTCGTGGATCTGCCCAAGGTTTCTTCCTAGATTAACTGAACATAAGGGAGTTTTTCCTTGCCCCTGTTGCTCTTGGGTGCTCCTTCTGTGAAGCGCCATGAGACAATACTATTGTAAAAGGCGCTGTATAAATAAAACTGAATTGAATTGAATTGAATTGAATCAGAGTAGCTAAGATGCCCTGACGTTCTTACCAACAGGTGCTAAGAAATATCAATAGGCCTACTCGCAGGCTTGCTTGACAACTCAAACAAAAGCTTAGCTTGCAAGCTATCTTTAACAATTCTGTAATTTCCTCACAGAATGTTTAAGCAGAATGTAAATGTGAGCTATTCCATTAAACGTCTTTTGACCATTTAGCACATGCTGCAACAAAGTCCTCCTAAGGTAAGTCCCTTCACTCAGCCACCATCCTGAAACGCCTTCGGGAAGCTATTTAAGATTAACAAGACCAGGCTCTATCAAAATTAATGGGGAGATATCGAAAACACCAGATTGGTGGGTCGTACTGACTTAAAAAGTGTCTTGTGCAAATCCTTCTTTAAGTCTGAATTGAACAATATCGAACAAAATCAACCTGTAGATTGCTCAAATAAAGCTACTACTCACTATGCCTGCACCAACATTCGCTGCATGGCTAACACCATGGTGATACAGTAAAGAAAAGGTTAACCATCAGTCATACCGCGTCCAACAATGCAATTGGTTACATACTGCTGGGCCGCACTTTAGCAGTTTCTCAACCTCGCCATCTTTGCGTTACGAATGGCCGCAATACATTCCTGTGGGAAGAATTTTGTGGGTCTCTGGCTGCACTCTGCCGTATACAACTGACTTTGTGCCAGGGGTACAACCCCCTGACAGAAAAAAGGAAACCTTGCGAGTGCTCAGTATCTGCAAGCCGTCACCTCATTCGTTTGTTCTTTACAGCCAAAACAGAGAATGAAATTGTGTTTTCTACTAGAATTTGCATTTTCTCAAGAATGTGCAAGAACACTGCCCTTCACGAAGAGCAGTGCCAAAGCCCGGGACCAGTTTAATTACGAACATCGACAAACTCATGTCATAGAATCATCTGAGAAAAGTTTGGTAGTGACTTTATCACAAAGATCTAGATGGAAATTTAGCAAAATCTAGCCATAATAAAAATGTGACATAGTAAATACATTCCATGCCAATAGTGATGAGTTGCACCTGCGTGAGCAACAAAGCGTTGCCTCTGTTTCTATACGATTAACAGTGTTGCTAGTGCATCTTGAACTCGACCCTAGAGTCGATCTGCCACTGAAATTAATAGCAAAAGAGATGCGGCACAAGTGGTTCCCATGGTCTTTTTGCTATAGCGAGTGAACTCCAAAGTAACTGAAGTGTTTGTATGTTAGCCTACTATGTATGTCGTGGCAAACAATCTTACTAATATCACAATATTATGCAAATATGTATCAGGCCATCCTGAATGTTTTCGCTGCATCTATAGCTCAGCCAGCAAAGACTGATGAGACCGGAAATGAATTTGCAGTGCAAGCTAAGCTTCCTAACTAGCAATCAAGCCGAGCTCTGAGGAATAACAACTAACGACTTCTTAAAACTTGAGTAAACCAACTAAATTGAACATTATACAGTAAAACTGGCAATTCTCTGACAAAATCTATATTATCACCATGTCACCCACTGCTCTAATACTTATGGTGCAGACATAATTTGGTATCGCAACCTTAGCTGATAGGCTCCATTTCGATGTACTACTTTCTGTCTACCTTACTTAGTTGTTCTAACACAAAAAGTAACGTTACCAGAATCATACATCATCAAGGAAACGATTATATATGTAAACATAACTACAACGTTAGGGTCCTTCGCGAACATTAAACAGTTTCAGTTCAGGGTATGTTCAGCTACACGGTTGCCATTAATGTTAGCTAGCTACCTAGTAACATTATCTGACTCTTCAAACATCTGACAGTGAACTCCATCATAATGATGACAAACGGTCCCCACAGAAGAAAAAATGTGTTAATATCACTAGAAATCCAGCAAATCCAGCCAAATGAAGAGTCTAGTGGCCATGCAAGGCCGAATAACTCCAAAAGCCTACTAACTTAGCCTACATGACTGCAACTTAGCAATGGAAATAACGTTAATGGAAAGCTAACAGCGGATAGCTAACGTTAACTTATCGACTGTTTCCATTTTTTCTAACTCACCTGAAAGGGATTGCTGAAATCAGGATCCGCGAAAGGGTTGCTGTCAAAATCCGACATTCTCACGCAAGCCTAAAATACTGCCTAAATTTTAGACCAAGCCTTAGGCTGACAACACACAGCCTGAACGTCAACCTAAACGCTATCCCTCAACTGTTCTGCCAAGGCTTCAGGTTTCTCTCAGCTTCAGCAGCAAAATGGCAGGATAGGAAGTGATGTTTGGCTGCGATCATTGCACCTCATCGAATCATTTACAAGCCACGCAACAACTTCACCAGAACTGAATAATTTAGGCTCTCTGTAATTTTCTAAAATTCGTCTATCGTGTGGGAAAACTGTACTCGATAGGTTCTTGAAAACATCCAGATAACGTTGAGAATCCTGTTTTCCCTAACACCTCATTGAAATTAAGTCTTAAAAAATGCTTACCATTTTGAAACTTGCAGTGTACAGAAAAATAGGCTAAGGAACGAAGAAATCAGGTTGTCTTGCTTAGAAAATGTGTCTTTTTACTGACAGATGATTAAGAATGCTTTAGGACATCAGTAGAAGACAGCATAGCTTACTAGCGAGTACAGGTGGCCAGCTCTGGCTTTAGTTGTGACAGCCTTTGGCCCTCTGCCACATGCCCCTAGCTCTCTGACCCCCTGGCAGTCGGACCCTGGAGCCACACAAATGTGACAGACATATGTGGCGCTCTTTAACTGGAACTCTTCATTGGCTTTCTTTTTCAGCTAGATAAAAATTACTTGGCCCACAAACAATCCATACCACCCTATATGATCAAGCTTGGTTCCCTCGACCGAACTTGAGTGTTTTCTTCTTTTGGGGAAAACTACAAAATACTACCTAAAATTCCCTGACTTTACTAGCATGGAATAGACTGTATTGAAATTCAACAGCTTTCCAAAACCTCCAAGACCTGTGGGAACCCTGTAAAAATGACCGTCAGAAAATGTAAATGTGCTGCATGTATACAGCGCTCTTCCACTCCTACAAGCACTCAAAGCACTTCACAACGTATTCCTCACATTCTCTTATTTACACACAAATTCATATACCGGTGGCAGAGGCTGCCATCCAAGGTGCCAACCTGCTCACCTTACTGCTAACCTGTTAACCTTACGGTTGCCGAACAGCACATCTGCCATCTGGTAGCAAGCTGGGGAACACTTCTTCAGCTGGGTGGGGGTGGGGGGGTGGGGAGGAGGGGAAGGAGGGAAAAAAATAAAGAAGGGAGAGGAAAGAGAATTGAATAAGTGCTAGTGAAGCAGGTGCACCTATCTGGGCACATTTAAAATGAATAAAATGCCACCGCATTAAGTTTTCATTAAATTTTAGATATTTGCAATATATCAAGGTTGTAGAATCAAATCCCATGCGACAGTGTCTATTTTTGTCTCCAGACCACCAGGGGGCGATGCGATTGCCTTTCACTGTTATGCACAAAACAACACTTGGATTCACAGAGCAAGCAAATAATATATTGGTGAATGAGATTGCTGTGGGTGTACAATAGGCCCACTGTCTACAGTATCAGCTTTAAAACTGGGGCCAAAATAGCATCATCAACTGCTGAAATTAGCATATTAATGTACTAATTTGACCATGTCCAACAAAATTTTGATGATACATTTAACATATTCATAAAGAATTACAATTTAATGAATTAATAAAAAAGTTCCAAAGCAATTATCTGTGCCTAATAGGTACCTGCAATAGGTCTTCCACTTCATCAACATTACTCTTCAGCTATTGTTCCGCTCAGTTATTTTATGTATTCACCTCCATCATATTAATATTCATCAACATAATGGAAATTAATCACAAACATTACAGCTAATTAATTAATTGCAGCTAATTAACGTTACGTTGTAACATAAGCAGTAATCTGACACCAAAACCTCATTGTGACAGACTAACTGGAATTACTGGAAAAAACTAGGCTACAACTACAACTTACTGCTAGCTTTGACACTGTCAATATTCTCATTAAAGCGTTATCAGGCATATCAAGATTTGCATTAAATGGTTATCAGGCAAAAAGTCACTGTCCCATAAACAGCATAGTGGATCAATAGTTATCTCAACTTATGATCACTCATAAAGCATTAACACTCAAGTCAATAAATGTAATAACAATACTGAAAAAAGAGAGTGAGACAGCCTACCTTGAACCACTTTTTAGACAGTTCTCTGCCGACCAATCCAAGCTGAGTAAAAAAGGGTAGCCACCAGTGGCTTTTGATTGGCAAGGGACATTTCCACTGGCAGGAAAAGGATAGTGAAAGGATAGTGATTGGCAAAAAAAGGATTTTGCAAAAAGGAGAGGGAATGCTGCCACTGGCCTGCGTTTTTATTCAAGGTAACAAGATCCCAATTAGACTGGTTTTCTTCAACAGAGAGACAGCATTGACACCTGCGTTGTTTTTAATCATCTCAATCATCCTGTTAGACTGAGGGTGATAGGCTGATGTTCTGGTCTTGTGAATATTCAATAATTGGCAGGTTTCTCTAAACAGGTTTGATTTAACATTTTGCTGCTGATCTGTATAAACTACTTACTGCTCAGCCAACACCTTGGCCACTGTTGGGGCTTCCTGATTATGGAGAGGAAATGCCTCAGTCCATTTTGAAAAATAATCCCTAATGACTATGACAATGTACTTATTTAGCCTTGGAGTTTCAGGCAATGGTCTAAATGTCCAACGCCACCTGGTCAGACTGAAGTGGCGCAGACTGCTGCTTTCCAGCCTCTTTCCGGGAACCACAGTCCATGCGCTCATCCCCCTCCTCTTGCATTAAATTGGCCCCGGATGCACATTTTTTCACAGCACGTATTATGTTTTCATTTTTGGTCTGGGAGGCTGGTTGAGAGACAGTCATTACTGCCAGGAAAGCGGGCAATCTAGAGAGGGCATGTGCATTCGCCCAGGCCAGTGCACAATCTCATATTGAAAACTATTGCTCCACCCACCTGGCTAACCGTCCCTCGAGCCCTTGGAAGTTATGCAGCCATCTTAAGAAATATCAGAATAGTAACTTTTGAGCAAGATGCTAATATGCTATGCTAATGGTCTATCAATGTTCTATGCTAGGCTGAAGCTAAATGTGCTACTGTCAAATAGACTCCACCCAGTGATTGATCTCACTGACTTTATTATGTCTGGCTGCTACCAAGCTGTCCAGCCAGAACTTTGGGCAACCACCTATGGCTTGACTACCATATAATGTTGTGGGACAATATTTTGGAATTATTATGATGCTCAGTCAAAACCATGGACAACTTGTAGTCTATCACTTATGGTAACTACTGACTATAGATTTCCTTCATGACCCCTGGAAACTGGGTTGTCCCTTGAGCCGTGTATCTGGCTTCTTCCTTGAATAACTACCACAAGGAAGTTGTTCCTTGCCCCTGTTGCTCTTGGGTGCTCCTTGTTAATGTCTGTAAAACGCCACAAGACAATTCTATTGTAAATGGTGCCGTATGAAAATAATTGAATTGAATTAAATTGAATGTCTTCAAAGAGAGGGGAACTAAACTTTATAAAAACATTTAACTCAATTGACTATGAAACGATTGAGAAAACAGTACAGAATCTCAGTCCACATCTGAATTGGGAAAAATATATTTTCTGACTGCATTATTAATTCAGCCCTGTGTGTCTGTTGCATGTTCTGGCCTAGGTTATAATACTACTGTCTGTCCTTGGCAAAAAAAAAACATTGAGTACCCAGGTCATGGGATCCAGGCATGGGTTAAATTGGGATTGGTTATGTGTGGGGGGACTCGATCTGGGGTCTGGGGTTCGGTGTATGCCCCATAGTGGAAACATAGTGGAGAATCCCCCTTTAAATAATGACTTCTGATGAGGTTTGTGGAAAAAAGAGTTCAAATTGATACTTGCACATTAATAATTGATATACCTCGATATTTAAAATGTTGTTATAGCAGAGGTGCAGTCAGTGTAACCCAATGATGTGCTCCTTGCTGTAAAAGGTGCTGTATAAATATAATATAATTGAATTAAATTAATGCTAGGAGGGCCTGGGGGTATGCTCATAAGAAATTTTTGAAAAATAACTCCTTAAATGAGGACTTCTGGTGAGTTTTATGGAAAGAATTTGACAACTTTTGATTTACAAATAAGACAACCATCAACAGATGCATCTGGTTTGCTTGTCTCATTTGGTTTGACAAAGAGTATACTCAGACTTTCTTTATAGTGTTGGCCTGTGTAAGTTACAGTGTGTACAGTGCAAACTGGCATTGCTACACCGTCATCTGTATGCTTGCTGAAAGGTATCCATGTCCATGATAAAATATCCAGACTAGTTTTAAAAAGTCTTGCCATATATTTCCAGACGTGCTCTCTGCTCTGTGATGATCTGAATACATCTCTGAGAATGCATGTGCATGTAGCCTACTCATAGGGAACTTGTTTAGACATTTAGGAGGACTTTTAAAAACAGAGACATTTCAATCGGAGGCTGATAGGGATTTTGAGAAAAAGACGTCTCATTGCGAAAAAACCTAGCCTTTTGCTTTGGAGTTGCGCATAAGCCACTAGACTTAAATTTGATCACTAATTGGGGACAACCAACAGTATAATGCTTTCTCAACAAATAACAGAACGAACAGGTATGTCAGTAAAAACTTTCAGTGTTAACATTTGGTTCACCTGACCTGACAGTTGAGTCAAGTGAATTATAATTTAATAATTTTAAGTAAATGGTTTTCTTTTGCATAGTACTGCCTTTGCCAAAAAAAAAAAGAATGGACATTTGGTCCTGTGCATTTCAAGATGGAGCAAACATGCTTATCTATAACTCTTTAGTAATGCCATCAAAATGCCTTCAAAATGAAGCGGGCTACTATACAACACTGAACAGAGTAAAGTCCAATTTAGGGTCATGCGTTACATTGTTGCGGTCGCAATGCAGAGAGTCTGCGTCACCGTGAACCCCCTCCGCAGAGCATCTGCGTCGACTGATGTGCATCTCCAAAATTTTGTAACTACACATCGAACCGACACAGACCTCAAGGGCAAGTGACGCTAATGAGGCTACGAGGTAACTATGAAATGAACCCTGAACTGCCGAGGAACATGCAGAGCTTATTAGCTAGACTTACTATGGATAGTAAGCTAGTATAACTACACTATACAACTAATACTTATGCCTAATATCTATCTAACCTAACAATATTTTAAAATCAGTGCTTCGTCAGCAGGCAGTAAGCTACTTTGCAGACAGTCATGAGTTAGCTAACCGAATATAAACTGACTACCCAGAAACCTTGTAACTAGTTCTGATATATTTTTTTGCAATAAAGATTGTACAGTGTCTCTTTTAACAGTAACAAATCGAAAGCATGACAAAGGAATTTGCTAGACTCGACTGCATGGTCAAAGGGTAGATAGTTCTACTCAAAGCCGTCTGGTGAAGTGTGCTACGTGAACAAGGACACTGGAATCTGAACACTCCAACAACGAGTTCATGCGATTCCGCAATTCCTCCTTCAACGTCCCCTAGAGTTGTGGTGGTGAATTGCTTCACGGTGCATACAACCTCGACACAGAACCAAGACAAAAATGGCAACAGGGTAACACAGTGCCCTTTGCGTTTAGTCAACACAGAACCATAATTCAGCATTAACAGAACCTATTGCACTGACAGTTATTTGATATGTCCACCCTTTGCCATGCTATCTGCTACCCTGCAGATGACTGATAGCTTGCTGCTAACATCAGTTGTCATATTCTACAATGCACAAAGTGGCCAGCAAAATGTGGTGTTATGCATATACAAAATTATGTTATGTTTTTAAGTGACTGATATGGGAAACGTTTCTTTTGCTTGCAACACCTGGATATTTTCTTGCACAGAGCTACTGTGGGAACATTTTGCGCACATCTAGTTGAAGTTCTGATGCATCTGAAGAGATAGCTTTTGACTGATAGCAGGAGAGGGTAAAACTGATAGCATTGGCGTATTGTGTTTAAAACAGGTAGAAACATGATTTAACCCTTTGTTCACAAAGATGTTTCTTTATTCACTTATTGGGACAGTACCTACTTACCTATGTGACGTGTTTCAGCAATACACACCACTTAGGTCTCTCAGGTCACAGGAGAAAAACTTGCTGGTAAAACCTGCTGTCAAAACAGTGTGGTGAAGCAGCTTTCAGCTGTGTGATGGACCAAGCGGCAGGCAGAGAGAGAGACACAGTACTTCAAATTCCAAATGAATATTTATTTTCTACAAAAATGGTAACTAATCAAGATGGCAAAAATAACCAAACAAAAACTAAATCAACTAAGAGTTCTAAGCCTAAAAGAGGTAAAAAAAACAGAACTCAAACACAAACTAAGGCACTCGCCAAAACAACAAAACTCACGAGACCCGACCTCCAAAATGACACACTGAGGGAACATATATACTTGGCTGATCAGACCAAATACACATACAGGGGAGACGAAGACTAAACTACTATCTACAACACCAAAGACAAGAACAACAGTCAATTCAAAATAAAGACAAAGGTAAGTCAATCATATTTCCAAAGTCAAAATAATTCCAAATACTACCAATAAGTAACAAACAGTGCAATTCTAAAACAAACAAACTTCCCATCCCCCCTATGACATTTCCAGGGAAATGGACCCTTCAGCAGGACTTTTAAACTGACGTTTCCCCACTGGAAGCCCTTTGCCCAGAAATCGCCAGTCGGCAGGCAGAACTGCAGTTGCTTCACACCTCTCCTCCGCCACCAGGGTAAACTTAAAATAACTCAAAGACAAAACTGTAAGTAACGAATCACAACTTAAAGAAACAAACTATGTGCACCTAGTTGTAACTTAAAATGTGAGACGCTAAATAAAGACTATAATGTTGAACTGACGAAAATGTGTGGCGTACTTAATTGTTTGTTTGGTGTGTAGCGTGTATGCATTATGTAACGTGTATGCAAGATGATGTGTCGGCAAATAAGCCAAGTAATGTGCAATGTTAAGGAATGTTATATAACCTAAATGTGCAAGATGAAACAGAAATGTAACTAAATAGTGGTGCGGGGAGAGTGCAGCGTATAGCATGGTGCTTGGCCACCTGTTTTAATGTGCGGCCGCGCCACCGGCCGTCACATCCTCCCCCCCTTCTGAGATGGAGCCGGGACAGCGAGAGAGGTAGTCCGCAGTCACATTGACCCTTCCCGGCACATGGTGAATGGTGAACCTGAATGGCTGCATGGCCAGATACCAGCGGGTGATTCTGCTGTTGGTGTCCTTCATCTTTTGCATCCACGCTAGAGCCCTGTGATCCGTCTCAAGGATGAACTGCCGTCCGAGGAGATAATACCTAAGGGAATCTAGAGCCCATTTAACAGCTAGGCATTCTTTTTCTATCGTTGAATAACGTGACTCACGTGGGAAGAGTTTCCTACTTATAAACAGAACAGGGCGGCGGTCCTCTGGTGATCCCTGGAGCAAGACGGCACCAAGCCCCCTTTCCGAGGCATCTGTCTGCAACACAAACTCCTGCTCAAAGTCTGGGCCAAAGAGGACTGACGTACCACTCAATGCTTGCTTCAGGTCCTGGAACGCAGCCTGTGCCTCCGGGGTCCATTGCACCTGTATGGGGCACCTGGAACCCACCATGTCTGTCAGCACTGCAGCCCTAGAGGAGAAATCGGGGATGAAGCGGTTATAAAAGCCGGCCATACCGAGAAAGGACCTCAGCTGTTTCCTGGTTTTGGGTAGAGGGCAGCTGTTAATGGCTTGAACCTTTGCTACCTGAGGCTTAACCTGGCCATTCCCAATAACAAACCCAAGGTATTCAATTTCTGCTTTAGCAAAGGAGCATTTACCTGGGTTGATGGTCAAACCTGCTTCCTGGAGACGTGAGAACACAGTCTGCAGATGTTCCAGATGTTGATCCCAGGAAGCACTGTAAATCACCACATCATCCAGGTAAGCACCAGCAAACTCTGACAACCCACTTAATACCTGGTCCATTAATCTTTGAAATGAAGCAGGTGCCCCATGCAGGCCAAACGGGAGGACTTTAAACTGGAAGAGGCCCCATGGCGTCCTGAACGCTGTCAGCTCACAAGATCTCTCCGTCAATGCTATCTGCCAATAGCCTTTGCAGAAGTCGACGGTGGTAAGGTAGCAGGCCTTCCCAAGGCGGTCGATCAGCTCGTCAATCCTGGGTGTTGGGTAGGAATCAAACTTGGAAACAGAGTTAAGATAACGGAAGTCGATACAAAACCTAATTGAGCCATCTTTCTTCGGCACCAACACCACTGGGTGGCACCACTCACTCTTGGATGGTTCGATGATGCCCAAGGAAAGCATCTGGTCCACCTCTTCCTTCAGAGGACCCAACAGCCGCTCAGGAACCCGGTAGCTCATGCGCCGCACTGAAGCCCCTTCCACATGTGACAGTCCAGGCATCTCAGAAAAAACACCAGGGTTGCATAAAGCTCTCACCTCCTGCTGCTGGTCTTCTGACAGGTGCTGAAGCTCCAGGTCCAGTGGCACCATCTTCGGCAAGTATTGCTCTTCATCATCATCCTCCTCCACAACCCGTCTGATGAACATTGACCCCGCCTCTTTTTCAGGTCTAGACACCCACTCCTTCAAAAGATTGACATGCAGGACCCTGCTAGATCGACGCTGCCCTGGGACTGAAACACGGTAAGAGGTAGGCCCAATCTTCTCCTGGACCACATATGGCCCTTGCCATTTAGCAAGTAACTTGCTCTCATGGCTAGGCAACATCACAAGTACCTCTTGACCTGGTGAAAAGTTGCGTTGGCGAGCTGAACGGTCATACCAGGCCTTTTGTCCTCTCTGTGCCTGGGCCATGTGCTCCTGCGCCAAGGTGGACATTCTCTGCAGCTCTGTAATATGACAGGGGCAAAGCTTATATATGGCTCAGATGCCTGTAGAGCCCAATCAAAGCAATCAAGAGTCTGTATGCACCCTGGCTGGCCTTGGAGAGCTGGGGGGGTTTTGGAGGAGAAGTATCCAATGGGTCTGTATGGCTTCTGATCTCAATCTGATAGCTGGCATAAGACTGCGGAATATTGAGTATTAGAAGGATATGCCCACAAGTGAAAAGATCTGTTAGGATCAGGATGTGCTAACACAGGGGCGGAAGCCATGGCTTGCTTTAGTAACATGAAAGCCTCATCTGCTTCAGTGGACCATTCAATTTTGGCACTGCCAGGTAAGCCTCCTCTCATCAGGTGCACAATGGGACGTGAAATATCTGAAAAGTCAGCAATGTGTAAACGGATGTAGTTAAACATACCCATGACTTCTCGTACACCAGTAACAGTTGTTGGTCGAGGAAGGGCCAGGATAGCCTTAACTCTCTCAGGGACTATCCGCCTACCACCATTTCCAACTCTTTGTCCCATGTATGTCACTTCAGGAACAGCACACTGTGCTTTTTTGGCATTCAGCAGGAGACCATTCTTCTGCAAAACATCACATAGTGTACACAATCCAAGCAAGTGTTCCTCAGAGGAGGAACTTGCAAGGAGTACATCATCACAGTACTGAAGGATAATGGAAGAGGGGGGGAGGGTAGCCTTAACTGGTTCCAACACCTTGGCTAATGCCTGGTGAAAGATGGTGGGACTGTCCACATAGCCCTGAGCTAATCTTGTGAATGTGTATTGCTGGCCATCACAAGTAAATGCAAAACGGAGCTGATCTCTTTCATCAATGGGAACAGAAAAGAAACCGTTACTCACATCAAGGGCAGAGAAGATGGAAAAAGATGGATTCAACTGCGACAACAGTGTGGTTGGGTTAGCAACAATCGCATGTCTTGGAGTAGTGACTTTGTTCAATGCGGTATAATCAATTGTTAATCGCCATGAGCCATCAGGTTTGGGTACAGGCCACATTGGGGAATTTGTGAAAGATGAACATTTCTTAATCACACCCTGTGTCTCCAACATATCCACTATGGTCTTTGCGCCTTTCTCAGCTGCCCGTTTCAAAGGGTACTGTCGAACGGGGTCATGAGTGGGACCTGAAACACGTACTGGTTCCATAGGTATGAGACCTACAGCTTGTTTATCAGTGGTCCATAAGTGGGGATACATTGACTTAAGAAAGGTTAGTACAGGGTTAATATCTGTGTCTGTCACTGCTGCAATGCCTCGCTGTGGGCCTGATATAGGAGGAATTGGCACAGCAAATTGTGAACCATTCATCACCTGCTGAGGGAGAAGAATAGAACATTCAAGCTTACTCATTAAATCCATACCTAATATGTTACCCAGGTTAGAATTCCCCACCCAAATCTGAATCCAAAATACTTTGGTTAGAGGGGGAAAGGTTAGTGGGATAGGCTGGGATAGGCGAAAGGTAACACAACCTCCTAATCCTTCAAAAGTGTTTGTCTTATTCGTAGTCGGTAAGTCTAGATCAGTAATTGAGACAGATGCTCCAGTATCTATTAGCATAATGCAATCTCGGCCTCCAAAAGTTGCGCTAACAAATGGGCGAATGTCTGAATAGGATCCTGCCAAGGAGGCCACTTGGCGCTATTGTTCAGTCAGATTGGCCTTGGCTAAAGTCCTTAGAAGTGTTAACATCTTCGCAGTGGTGTCTGAGCTTTTGTTATTCACACGCCTAGAGGTGCCTGGCTTAGAGGTGTGAGAGCCTTTGTCAGCCTTTGCACCTCTGCAGTGTCTTGCCCAATGACCAGGCTTACCACACCTGCGACAACTTGATGAATCAAAAGCTGGTCTATCTTGGATGGCAGCAACTTTTGGCCTATCAGAAAATTGCATCATATGATTTTCTGCTCTCTGTCCCCAACTCAAAAATGCACACCAGTCCTCAATCACTGGAAGGCCAACAGCCCATGTCTGACGGTATCTCTCATTTAGATTTTTAGCCGCAGTGTCAATTATGAAGCTGGAATCAATGTGTGGTGTATCAGGGCGACATGCAGACAGAACTCTGTGTTTTTCTTCAAATCGTGCAGCAAATGATGTGAAGGATTCTTTTGGTCCCTGAATACAAGTAGTCAACAAGGTAAATGAATGGTGTCCTCTACCCAAAATCTCCTGTGTGATATTCTGACACTCAGTCAAGTACATCTCCCACGCTAAGTCACTCTCTGGCATCACTCTAGGCCATGCAGCAGCATTCAAACGTGTACTGAAACCAATCGGCACTTTGGATTTGATAACAGTCACAACCTCAGTATATTCCATGGCAAATGTGATAACAGCATCCTTCAACTTTATCCAAAAATCAACATTCGGATCTTGCGCATTTAAAGTTGGCAAAGATTGTAAGATGTGACTGAGGGCGCTAGGGGTCATTGGGACGCTGATGCCTAAGCTTCCTTGCACTCCGGTGCCTTTGTATGTTAGATTTACGTTATGCACGCATTCCACGTCGCGTGTATCGTGTGGTGTTATGGGCCTAATCGGTGCCATTTGCGGCATCGGCCAGTGAGCCTCCGAGGTGCTGGAGGCGCCTGCTGAGGAGCGGGGAAATACATTATCGTGTGCGCACAAGGAAGGGGCTGTAGGGACAGAAGTCGTAGGGGCCGAGGCCTGAGACACAGCAGCTATCTGTCGATTATTCTCAAATTGTGTTGTCGCAACGTCAATCTTTGTCACTAATTCAGACACAGCCCGCGTGTAATCCACTATGCCTTTTGGATCTTTCAACTCAAGAGTTGGGACCGATCCCATCACATTTTCCGCAACGTTCGACAATTTATAAGTAACATCTTTCAATGTATCCTGTAATTTGAACAATGATGCAGGCTGACCATCTGACTCAGTCAAAATTCCCTGTGACCGCTTAATCCATGTAAACACAAGATATCGTGAGTAATGTCTTCTCTTTTTGTCAGATTTCAATTGCAAGACCCACTCGCTAGCCTTTCTGACTCCCCAGACACTTTGAAAACCATCACGAATCATATCAGATTTAATCTTAAAATACTCTCTATCATCGCCAATCATAGCCATAGCAATCTGCACACTTAAAGGGGTCTTATGACATGAATCCTGAGGTTCCATTGTTACTGACCAGTCTTTACTAATTAACAAATAAGTTTAAACTTAAATTTAAGATCTCAGATCGAATTCAAACAAGTATAACATATAGCAGCTGAACTAATTTAGCCAGATATTCATGCACTCTCGGTGACCGCAAACACTTAGCAGTAGCAAGTTCCAAGTTTATCATTGGTACTGGTTAGAGAAAACGCTTTTGTATACTTGCAGGCATCCCGTAACGTTACATATAGAGAGGGGGCCTATGTCTCTCTTTCCCCTGGCAAAATCCGCCCATGAACCTACCACATGGTACAAAATGCAAGATTTACCAGTTCTGAAGAAACACCGTCTCAGAACCACAATAATAGACTCATAGAGCCGATGCATACTCGTCAGTCGATGCTAGGGCCATTTCCAGGACAAAATCTTGCTCTAACGCCCGCTCGAACTACAACAGCAGTCTGACAAATATCCTAGCAGTAGTTCTAGGACTACTCACCCCCGTCGAGGCGAAAATCATCCACTTTCTACAGTTTTTCTCAACCAGCACCAATAATAGCCGAAATGAAATTCAGCTTACCTTTTAGGAGCGCTCTGTCAACCGGATGATGAATATCAGGCTCGAATCACAATAAATCCGATTTTTTTCAATCTCCACGGAACCTCCATTGAAAGCAATTAGTTTTGTAGTAATAATTGCAGACTGGTGGCAGACTCCGGAACTTCAGGATACAGGTTTATTCGTTACAATGGCGCGTCAAGGGAGACATAAGAGTTTCAGCCCGAAAGCATCCACCATTAAATCTAACTTAAACAATGAAAGTGTTCTACTTAAATACACTTAACTGATGGGAGTTGCATACAGTAAGCATACAGTTGAAGTACAATAGAATGAAAGGTGATTGGTTCTTTACCTGCGCCATCGTGTCTGATGGCCCAAGGACACACCTACGGCAATTAGCATTATGAAGTGGCTATCCAGTTGTATGTAGACACCAAGATTCAGAAATATTACTTATGGATTGTCCTGACCAGTCATACACTTTGACTATTGTACTCCTTGTACTGAGACAATAAAGATGATACCAAACATGAATAGATTCACATTTCATAACATACAGATGTACATCCCAAATCTATCTGAGGCAAGTTTGTCTTTGCAGTGTAAACATGAACAAAAGGTTCTCCTCAGCCACAGGGGTACCAACAGTTAATTTACATTGATCACCGGGGGAGGATGATCCCTATTGTTTCATTGCCATGCCAAATGGTGGCGGCTTCCTGGCCGTCTGAGGCAGAATACACTTCTAAAATTATTGCTATCACAGGTAAGTATGGTCTTGTACCTTAATATAAACATCTGCTGTAGGTAGAGGTTTCTCATCCCCATGGACACAACGGATGGACACCATGTCAGTTATGCTCACCTGGCTAGGTTGGATGTAGTGCGGCTGGATTAGGGTCTGGTCACTGCCTGTGTCAAGAAGAGCCTCAGCCCTTCTGCCATTTACCTCAACTGACATGAGCTGCATGGACTGATTGGTACCTCCCACTGATGGTTCCTTCTTGGGTACACAGCAAACTTGGGTCAGCTTTGCCGGGTTTTTTGGGCAGATTGGCTTAGTATGGCTCTCCTGACCACATAGGTAACAGATGGGTGGCCTTCTGCTTGGACCAGAACTATAAAACTTATTAGGAGGGTTACCAGCACGCACAGGTGGTCTTTGAGGGGGGGCATGCTGGTTGGGTCTCCGAACCTCCCTACTGTTCTTCCAAGACATGTAGCTCCAGGGCTGATCTTTCCTCCGGGCAGACATGTACGTGGAAGCCAACTTGGCGGCCTCCAAGGCCGACTTTGGGTCATGCTCCTTCAGCCAGATCTGCAATTCAGGGGCAACCATACGCAGGTACTGTTCCAAGATAATCATCTCACCCACCTCTTCTACGGTCTTATCTTCAGGCAGAATCCACTTGTGGTAAAGCTCTTTTAGCCGGACGTAGAGCTCCTTTGGGCTTTCACCAGAGCCCACATCCATACCGCGGAACTTCAGCCTGTAAGATTCTGCACTGACATCATACTTCGCTAAGATGGCTGCCTTTACCTTACTGTAGTATTCAGTGTCACCCATATCCATGTGCACGTAAGCACCTCGGGCCTTACCAGTCAGAAGAGGGATCAGGTGAAATGACCAATCAGCTCTGGGCCAGCGGCAAGCTCTAGCAATCCTTTCAAATGTAATCAGGAAATGCTCAATGTCATCTTCCTCAGTTAATTTTTGTAGCTTAGGGTGACAGGCATAAGTAGAACGGTCACGGCCTCCATAACGATGTGAACAATAAGCGTGGTCATCCTCCTCCACCTCCTCTTCAGACAGGTCTGACTGCTGATAATAGGCCTCCAGGCCTCCCATCCCCCCTATGACATTTTCAGGGAAATGGACCCTTCAGCAGGACTTTTAAACTGACGTTTCCCCACTGGAAGCCCTTTGCCCAGAAATCGCCAGTCGGCAGGCAGAACTGCAGTTGCTTCACACCTCTCCTCCGCCACCAGGGTAAACTTAAAATAACTCAAAGACAAAACTGTAAGTAACGAATCACAACTTAAAGAAACAAACTATGTGCACCTAGTTGTAACTTAAAATGTGAGACGCTAAATAAAGACTATAATGTTGAACTGACGAAAATGTGTGGCGTACTTAATTGTTTGTTTGGTGTGTAGCGTGTATTGCATTATGTAACGTGTATGCAAGATGATGTGTCGGCAAATAAGCCAAGTAATGTGCAATGTTAAGGAATGTTATATAACCTAAATGTGCAAGCTGAAACAGAAATGTAACTAAATAGTGGTGCGGGGAGAGTGCAGCGTATAGCATGGTGCTTGGCCACCTGTTTTAATGTGCCGCCGCACCACCGGCCGTCACAAGCTGCTATGCAATTTAATTTTGGAACCAACTTCATGAAGACATGAAAAATACCTCTACTGTTGGCAGGTTCAAATAGATAGATAGATAAATGGATAGATAGAAACATACTTTTATTATCCCGTAGGAAATGCTGGTATCGCTAAGTGTCCACAACATGACATACATGACATACATACATTAAAAATATAGAGGAAAATCCTATTATGGTGCCATTTAGGGTACTAAGTTGCTTAGTGTGGAAGTAGTGTAGGATGTGCAGGAGGAAGCTATGGTTACCCTATTACAGCATTTCTCAAACTGTGGGGTGTGGACACAACAGGCAAGACAGGCGACATGCAAGAGTAAACCTGAGACCGTTGGCCGTGCCATGCGCCCCTAATTTACACCCATTCTAATCTGTCAGATTACTCTGTCAGTTTTTGTCACATATACCTCTTTTCCACCAGGGCCTGGTTCTGGTCCAGCACCAGCACTGGCACTGACATGCATTTCTACAGGTTTCAACACCAAACTTTGAATAGCAGCTTGTTACCATGGTTACACTCACGGAGCCTAGGTCTGGGGGTCGGTAACTTTTTTGACATGTAGCCTATCATTTACTATCATTTCAAATGATTAATTCTGACACTCCAGGGCAAAACAGATATAAAGTATGTGTGCTAAAATCTCATTTCACACTTTCACATTATGAATGAACCCTGTTGAAATTATACCATTTTATAAAATACTTTTGGTGAGACGATGTATTCATGTCAGCGTAAAGATAGCTGATTGGCCAGCGCAGGTAGAAGTTGTACTTGGAAAACACAAATGGGCTAGGTGTTAAGTGACATTTGCATTATGATAAACACCTAAAACTTACAGCAGACGGATGCGACAGCCACAACTCAAATCACACATTTTGCACATAACATTAGCATAACAACACAGCACTGTGACGTGTGTGGTTCTGACTTTGGGACCAGCTATTTCAGGGAGCCGCTTTCTGGCACGAGCACCAGTGATTGTTCGGTCGAAATATGTGAGACCAGTTCTAGATTGGACACCGGCATGACACTGGCACTCGAAGCGAGCTAATAGACATCATGGGCATATCACATGAAACTGCATGACGGTTTGTGAAAAAAGTTAGCTTTGAAATTACACAAAATAGTGCCTAATACAGCTCTGTGTCCATCTCAGTAAAATATCTCATGATCTCTTAACTCAAATATAGCGTACTGCATATCAAAATAAACAGGAGAACTTACCAATTTTAATGCTTTGTAACAGTATTCTCTATGATTAGCAGTGCTGGAGTATTCTGGTCTTGAAATCACATCACATTTCTGCATTGTCTCCATCTCCCACCACCAAATAATTTATTTCCTTACCGAATCAAAAGTTGTTCTCAGATGTTGGTGTTCTCATGTAGCCAGGGCACTTGCAGAAATGTGATTTCATTACACTGAGTACCAATAGAGAGGATTATGGTGCAGCCCTATTATACCCCTATTCTTTTCTGTGCAATGAAATACGAATAAATATAATAACAATATTCTGTCTGTAGGCTATACTGTGCAATGGGCTAATATATCCGGTCGAGTCCAGTCCAGACTTGACTTGGTTAGGATAAGTTAAAAAAAAAAAGTCAAGAGTAGACCAGGAAAGGTCAAGGCATAGGACATGGGGTCACTGTGCAATGTAGGATCAAGCACGGCAGTCTGTCTCACTCCTCCTCTGTGTGGCATTGTAGAGCTATGGGACAAAGGACCTTCTTGGTCAGTTGAACATGTCAGGGACAGGAGTCTGCAACTGAACGGACTCCTCTGTCTGGAGAGTGTGTTGCGCAGGGGGTGATGGTATCCATCATCATCCAATATAGATATCAATTTGCTCAGGGTCCTTTTTTTGCTACAAAAAAGCTGTTGCTGCAGATACCACTTCCTGGCCCCACACCGTTATTCATTACGAAGCTGTCAAGTTCGTCATGTAACCCTATCAAACCTAAAATCATGCTATTGCACATTATAGTCTAATTAAAACACCAGTAATGCCTTGTTCTGGTGATTGTATTGTTCGTTGGCTTTAACTAACAGGCTATCAGTTTAGAAGTTCTTAGCAGTTATTTCGGTAAGCCTCATACTAACATTCTCTTATAAACCATGCATTTAGCACCTTTGCTAGCTAGCTATATGTTCATCATAAAGAACAAACGGTGAACGTAACGTCACTTACCTTTCCTGGTCATCCTCATTGCTCCATCATTACATGTTTACAATGTTTGATATTCCCTGGATGAACATAATTCCTTATTTGGGTCATTATGCTGTTGTAACTACTGGTTGTGAACCAAGTTTAGCTCGAGTGGCAGCAAAATGTTGGCTTTAGCACAGGCCTAAGTTAGGAACAGCAACTTGTTAAAGCATATATTTAAGGGAACTTCGTTTTTCAAGTCTGCCAGCTTCTTGTTCTAGTACATATGACACCATCAGAACATTTGGAGGGGTGTTAAAATCATGAAATACAACTAGCTAGAAGCCCTAACCTGTACTTAGCATTACCATTACCTTCGATGTCACTGGAGTATTTTCAAGCAGCCAACATGAGTCTGACATGTCACCGATTTTTTTCTTGTAATTTAGCTAAAAGACCTAGTCCTATTCTGTTGACGCACATTTCTGGATTTCATGAAGACATTGTCTAAAGTAATGACAGGTTAAAATCACACAGACATGTTCACAAGTCAACAAATCTTCAACATTAAAGAGGTGCTGATGACAAGTGACTGCAACATTTAATTTGACTTTTTATTGTGAGATAAGAATCCATTTATACTTGAAAGGTGTGTTTAAAACATAAAACAACACAAGTAGCCGATCATATGGGTCCCTGGACAGAGTTAGGTTGGTGGTCTAAACAAGGAAACAGGGAAAGTGAAAACATTTCAACTGAGTTCAGGGACATCCACATGGAGTGGCTTCAATGCTGCAAGTTATGAGTGGCTACATAATCTAGAAACAGTGACATGTGCAGGTTCAATTGTGTTAATTTGGTAACATTAACAATGTAAGTATACATACATACATTGACAGTCCCACATGACATACAATCCAGATTGTGAGTTTAGTAATATTAACCAGTGGCCAGTGAAGTGGCATATGCACTTTCCATGACAGGTTCAAATACAGTAACGTTCTCTGTCCAAGCATGAGTTTAGTAACACTGGTTTATTGTTGACAACACAAACTTTTTGACAATATGGACACTCCTTTCGCATCCAAGGTTGTCTGCACCACAGGGGATGAGTTAGACACTCGAACATATCGGACAAGGACAAAGGCATCCCACTTCAGTCCATCCCAGCCAAACTATTTCATCTGGGCATTCAGGTGCCATTTGTCTGCTGTTTTGGGACACTTACCAACAGTTCATGGAATTGACCTGGTCATATCAGACTGTTACTTTTGATTGATATAGCCAGACTAAACCATTTGTGTTGGAGTAAGCTTACTGGCTGTTCAGTAGTCCTACAGTTGAAAGGCCATAGGAGCATAACCTTAAGGTATTTTGACATTCTAATAATGAATTGTTATGTTGATACATTCATTATAATAAGCAAACAAATGGCATTGAGCAATCTAGCCTAAGTGTCACAGGATAGTGTGTTGGAGATGACACTGGACAACAAGCAAGTGACAGATCTCAGCAACAACAGTACAAGACAATTACCTGTAAACTCTCCGTCACTTTGGCCAGTTCCCAGTACCACCTCACACCGCCGCTTCTGATGAAAGCTGTGGTGAAAGTCACTGGTGCTAGATATGAGGAAAAACAAATCAAACAAACAAATAGCATTAAGTAACAAGCACATAATATAGCAAATTTACAGTCCTGCAAAACTTCAAAACCAATCACACATTGCCTAATCAAAGACATTAATAATGCAACTTAATCAAATATGCTTCTCATTTGAGACATGGATTGCCTAGTAATTACCACACTGCTATAGGATGCTACAGTCTATGAATGCTGTCTGGAAAAGATTTATGTAACATAGTAAAATGCAACCTTTGTCAGAGACACTATCAGAGGTAACTATCAGTGTAAATCTCAGAGAGAGCAAATTTTAAGCAAGTGAGGGATGATGGTTTAATTTTGGGGTCTCCAACAGGTAGCTCAGAAGAAACCAGTAACTCCTCACCGGCTTAAGATTAGCCTTCCAAAGGGTCCAGTGAAATATGAAATTTCATAACATTCGCAAATAATAAATAAATTATTAAATAAATAAAAATAATATAAACCTTTTAAAAATTTCTGTGAAATGAAATTCAAAAATATTCTGACTTGTCTGGTACAAAATGATTCTCTTGCAGATTTACTGTTCTTTGATGTTAATGTCTAGTATGTAACATAAATAAAGATCAGGGAAGGAGGAAAAAAGGTTGGAGAGTGTATCTATTAAACCAGATGAAAAGTAATATAAAGTCTATGGAGTGTTGCTTAAAACTCAGCACATCATCGCTGCCCCGTGAATTTACAATAATAAAGACAATTTTTTCAAGGTAGTTACTACTCATTAAGTCCTACACCTAATATTAAAATATACTACAAAGCTACCGCTAATACACAATGACAGTGTCGTGGAAAACCACCTCAATGTCTGCAAACCCCAACAATCAAGTCCTAACCCACCCATTAAACTTGGTCTAAACCAGAAAACTCACTGTTGGAGTAAAGCTGTTGATAAAGACTTTATTCACAATACCAGCAAAGTATACAAGAGACAATTGCCTCACAGTATAAGTGCTTAGTAGTGTGAAGGAGATCCGCTGCAGAAAGGATACCGTTTACCTTGAGAGTTGATCAGGCTCTGAATGTTCCTTCCAAAACATCTACCTTTTATTCCACTTTGGAGCATACACTGATTCCTCCTACCTTGCCTATGTCACGGGGCTCTTGTTTATTAATTAGGAGGCTTCGGCCCTAGTTCATATTGGTGGATTCCCTCACCCGTCCAGTTATTAAAAAAACTATTATTCTTCCTTGCTGGGCGTTTAGTCTGACGTATACTTCCTTATGCTGGACTCTTATCTTTATGATTTATATTCCCTTCATTTAATCAGGACCCATCTGTACCATGGTTCTGATGTGAACAGCATCCATTCATACAGCAGACCCCATTCACTGCCACCTGGACTCTTATCTTTACCATGGTTCTGATGTGAACAGCATCCATTCATACAGCGGCCCCATTCACGGCCACCTTATCATGGTATCCTCCCAAACTGAGATATCCCCGGATCCGAAGCATCTCCCTGCATTAAATCGTGTCTCTTGAACTCTTCAAGGCCTCTTGCTTGTCCTTGTCCTCTGCTTGAAGTACCCAAGTCCCTACTCTCTCTGTGCCTGAACTGCTTCGGCCTTCTGGGTTACCATTAACATGTTACAAACCACCCTTCTTTCATATGTTAGTATAAGCATGACACTCTTAAGTTAATATTGTATATACTAAAACAAACCTCCTTTTTTATGATAATAATCTCCACAACAGCCCAAGAGAAATTAGCATTCACTGTTGACAATGAAGGGTAACAAAACATGTGTTGTTACTTTCACGCCAGCGATCTACCTTGTGTAGCTAGCTCTCTAACATTACCAGTCAGTACACAGTGTTAACGTTAATGGGCATTAAAACTATTCATGAAGAGGCAGCATTGAACAGAGGGTTAGGATGAGAAACGGATGAGAAAACTGAATGAAGGATCCAAAGAAAACAGAGCCAGTTATCATGTTCTTGGAGTTCATTTCTAAGCTGGTATTTGCATTTATCACACTGATGTGACATTATCACGATTCAGAATCATTACCTGTCTAATGTGTATTTTATATTTAAACATATGAGAGCTTTGCAGTTAATACATCACACTTACCTGACAAACTTCAAAATCCGCTCTTGGTCCGAACCAAAATTGACCCGAGGTAATCAAAAGCAAGTTACAGAGGAGGGGGCGGGTCTGCACATTAAGTGGGTGTATCTGACAGCGACTATCCTCCTCACTGTGCATACTCAATACGCTATGTAGCAGGAAGTAAGTTGTTCCAGTTGCAAGGCTTCAGTTCCATAGACCGGCATTAATTGAGATACGCTGTCCATCTATGTATACAGTCATTGGTTTATCTCTCAGGAGGTGGGGCTGAATGGTGTTGAAGGTGTTGTAGAAATCAAAACATGATTCTCACAGCACTGCCTCCTTTGATCAGGTGAGAGTGCCCCCTGTGTAGCAGATAGAGAATGGAGAATAATCTACTCCCACCTTCAATTCAATTCAATTCAGTTTTATTTATACAGCGCCTTTTACAATAGTATTGTCTCATGGCGCTTCACAGAAGGAGCACCCAAGAGCAACAGGGGCAAGGAAAAACTCCCTTATGTTCAGTTAATCTAGGAAGAAACCTTGGGCAGATCCACGACTCAAGGGGCTAACCCAACTGCCAGGGGTCATGGAGAAAAATTACAATCAGTAGTAACCATGACAGACTATAAGTTGCCTATGGTTTAGCTAAGGTTCATAATAGTTCATAATAGAGTATTATCCCACTTTTACATTACATGGTAATCAGTCTATAGGTGGTTATCAGGAATTATGGCTGGACAATGTAGCAGCGGCCAGGCATAGTGACAAACTCGAAGGAGTGAGATGGGTCATGGGGGTAACAGTAAGGGTCCATTTGACAGCGCCATTGTGAGGGGGGGTCAATCACGAAGCCTCGGGAAGGGGAGTCGGGCCCAGCATCGGCGTCCAGGAAGGTCCTCTGTGATGGGGAGTCGGTCCTGACATGGGCCTCCCGTAGTGTTGGTTGTAGTCCACTCAGGAGGGGAGGGTGAGAGGAGTCCGCCAGAATGAGGCAGGGATGACACTCAGCAAAGATAATTGTGGACAGAGGAAAATAGTGAATTAGGCCAGGCTCACACATCAGAAAGCAAATGTGTAATTTGGGCATACATACATGTGTATAAAATATATATATATACATATAAATATTGAGAGAGAGCTGAAGGAGAGAGAGAGGGAGTTGTACGGCATGACACATGAAGGTTGTGCGGCGGCGCTAGGCTATAGCAGCATAACTAAGGTATGATGCATGGTAAACCAGCACCACTGCAGGGATGGTCAGTGGCTGCCATGCCTCGCAACTGGGGGCAACAGCAGAGGCAGTCCCTTCCAAAAGACCCATGAGAAGTGATGATTTGCCATGCACCATCCCTAACTATGGGAAACAGTAAAGAGGAAGGTTTTAAGTCTAGACTTAAAGGTATTGGGAGTGTCCGCTTGTCGAATGTGGGGGGGGAGATTATTCCACACGAGGGGTGCACGGTAACAAAAGGCTCTTCCTCCTATCGTAGATTTTGATATTCTTGGGATTACAAGGAGACCAGCATTTTGGGATCTTAGGGTTCTAGGAGGGTGGTAAGGGACAAGTAAGTCTTTAATATATGTTGGTGCATCGCCCTTGAGGGCTTTGTAGGTTAGGAGGAGTATTTTAAAATCAATTCGACTTTTAATAGGGAGCCAATGTAGGGAAGCAAGGATAGGAGAGATATGTTCGTATTTTTTAGTCCTGGTGAGAGTTCGGGCCGCAGCATTTTGTATTAGTTGTAGGTTTTTGATGCAAGTATTGCTACACCCAGAGAACAGAGCATTGCAATAGTCGAGCCTGGAAGTAATAAATGCGTGTATTAATTTTTCAACTTTCTAACCTTAGCAATATTTCGTAGGTGAAAAAAAGATGTTTTTGAAATGTGTTTTACATGACTATTTAGAGAGAGGTCCTGGTCAATAATTACCCCAAGGTCTTTAACTTTTGCATTACATGACAGTGATAGGCCACTGAGTAAGTTTTGGTGATGGGGTAGAGTGTTGGTCAGCTGTTTAGGGCCAATCATCATAACTTCAGTTTTATCAGAATTTAAACAAAGGAAATTATTAGTCATCCAGGTTTTGATGTCTAGGAGACATCCTGGTAGGTGAACAGTAGGAGCTCAAGTGCATGGTGGACCTGAGGTCTTAGAAGACGGAGCAGCAGCTGTTCAAGAATCTTTATTAAGTGTCAGGTGAGGGCTACTGGCCTGAAGTTGTTGAGTTCCTTGGGGTGTGGATTTCTGGGAACTGGCATGATGTCAAGAAATCTAGTGCCACCGCAGGTCAAACATATCTTGGTAACACTTTGACGTATCGTAACTAAGCTTAGTACACGGACTCAGGACCCTGTTCTGATCAGTCAGAACCATCTGCTTCTTACTCGTTAGCACCATGCCTGCTACGACGACCACTCAGAGCTAATCTTTACTTTGATCGCTCTAGTGCCACCACTAGTCAAAAGTCATATTTCATGCAATCTTTGACATATCAAAGCCAAAATTGGTACGTGGACACAGGACCCTGCCCTGACCATTCAAATCCATCTAATTCGAACGCTCTAGTGCCACCACTAGTCAAAAGTCATATCCATGCAGTGCTTTGCTATGAGTGCTTATTGCCATCTGTCCTTTGTTCTCCATTGCTTGGCCACCTCATTGCTGCTTGCAGCTTCATTTAACTTTATTCTTGTCATATTCTTAATATTTTTTGTGCTTTTACTTTGTGTCATCTACTGTATGTTTTATTTTTGTACAGCACATTGACTTTCATTTGTGTATAAAATGCACTATATAAATAAACTTGCCTTGCAAGTAATGACAAAAATAAAGAGGAAGCAGTTTCTTTCCCTCATATCATGGTGAGAAGAACAGCCAACATTTTGGTAAAAGTTACAATGACGAGTTCTGAAACCATCACCTGTAATAAATCGTAAAGCACTGTAATAAACCTTAAGTGATTGCAAGGTGTAACGGGCTGCATGCATATAAAAATCATTGCTATAGTCTAACACTGACATTGTAGTCCACTGAAAAATGGACATTCTGTTCTGAAGAGAGAAACATGACCTTACCCTGTATAAATCACTCAATTTAATTTTCACCTTCTTTTTCAGTTTAACTATGTGTTTTAAAAGACAGCTCGCCACCTAACCAAGTGACAAGATATTTGTATTGATCAACTTGCTCAATTTGTCTCCCATCTAGGGAGCAAATTCAAATGGAATGAGAAAGACACTTTCTTGATTTAGAAAAAATCATGAACTTAGTCTTATAAAACCAATCTGAGACTTTTCAAGGAGTTCTGAACACAGTCAAAAGCACACTGAATATATGACACTGCTTGCTCTATAGATGTTGCACAAGTACACAGAATTGTATCATCTGCATAAAAAATTACTATATATATCTATTTACTAATTTATTTTTACTTATGGCTTTTTATTTTTTCTTATTTTTAATAAAAAATAAAACCTCCCATGTTACCTCACTTCTGAGATATGCTTTGTTTCTTTTTTCATAATGTTAATTCTCTTTGCCTCTCTGGTAAAACACTTTTGGTCATCTTCTGTTGTTTTTAAATATGTACCGTAATTTCCGGCCTAAAAGACGCACTGGCGTAAAAGCCGCACCCACCGTGTTTGTTTAAAAATCAATAACAGTACACGCATTGGCCGCACCGCCCCACAAGCCGCAGACAGTCAATGTTACAATGTTTTCAACTTCTAACAATGTAGCTAATTAGTTCGTGTTAAAAAAAACCCGCAATGTTTCAACAGTAGCCTACGGGATTCCCTTCAAACTTCTCATCAATTCCCCTCGGCTCGCCTCCTAAACACACAGCCATTCACAATTCATCCATTCATTATTGGTATGACGCCATCTATATTAACCAGCTCACGCTTCAAATGCTCTTAACACATAACCAGCATTTTAACAGGCGTTCAAACGTATCGACCTAAAATCACATTGAGAAACTTTAACAGAAACTTTCAGAAGCACACAGCCATTCACACAGGCTAGTTTAACAGTTAGCCTACCAGACGCTATCGTCCTCGTTCTCAGAGGCACTGAAACCATTACACGCAGAGCCGTCTAGATGGGACCGCCTGGCACAGGCAGCTAGTAAAAATCAATAAATTGGCCGCATCGTCGTAATAGCCGCAGGGGGCAAAATGTGTGACAAAAGTAGCGGCTTATAGGCCGGAAATTACGGTAATATAAATTAATTGACTTGACATGCATTGGGGAAAAATGGGATGTTTAATCTTCAAAACTCAAGTCTAAAATCTCAACTTCAAATCATTTACATCAGATTAAAAATAAGCAGTATTTTCCAAACCACAAACAAGATGTCTATGTCATCAGTTGATACACTGACACATCTTTGCTCTATTTCCTGTTAGAAGACTGAGCAGATACATATTTCATTCTTTATCCATATCCATTGCTGACATAGGTGAAAAAGCATAACTGATCATGTCCAAATGACAACAAATAGAAAAAATGACTCTTATTACACACTGGTATTACACAAAAACAACCACCTTTGACAAAACAAGTAAAATTCTGCAGAAGTGCAGTTATTCATCTGTCACTCACAGACATCTCTAATATCATTACATATCTACCTTGGGCACTGAGCACTGGTTAAGACAGACATCATCCACAACAGACTTCCCAAACATTCATGTCATGCTTAGGTCCAAGGTCCCCAGGCTCCTTTGGGTCCAGGGTCACATTTTGGATCATCCTCTGGAAAAACAATAGGTTTGGCATTCCTCTGATAGTGCTGAAGTCGACGGAGAAGGAAGTCTACCACCTTAGGGTTGAGTACAGACACCTCATCCCGCTCTTCAGGGTCTTGCTCCACATTATACAACCGAATTGCAGGTTTTGAATAGGGGACCACGTAAATGATTGGGGATCAGATGCTGATCCTGGTTTAGGAAACCAAAGAGGGCAGCCTGCAAGAGGAACATGTGCAGAGATTCATTAATAATGATCATAATGATGGTCATTCCAGGAATGTCTATTGAGTTCAAAGATGTTTTTCTTTTTCTTTCATTTTTGAAAAGTTTGCTTAATCACATTCATATTAAGAGTATTTCAGTCTTTTAAGTCACTTCAACATCTTTGGTGATCCAAGTAAATGTTTTAATTTCATGGAGGTACAAATAAAAAAGTAATTTATATCCCCTTGCCTGCTAGGATATACAGATAAAAGTGACTCCTGGCTCATGGCTTAAAAATGTGTTCTGGTTTCTGATTTTAATTTCTTCTTTTTGTTGCAATGTGTTTGATATATTACAATGCTTTTCAGTTGTTCTAAAATGAGTGGAACCAACAGCTTTTATGGCCTTGTTATGGTTTAATTTCTCTCTCTTTTTCTCTCAAAAAACTGCAACCATTTGGACCCATTTGCTTATATGATTTCACCTGGGTAACCTGTTAGTAGCTTCCACTCTCTATAGCGGATGGCAGCATGAGTGTGAATGTCAAAACTGTCGGATTGGTTGAATCTGGAGATGATGGATGAAGTCCTATGATGAGCAAAATCTGGAGGCAACATCAGTCCAGGATCACTTGAACCTGAAGAGACACATTAAACATAAATCAGATGAACCTTGGACACACATCGATACTCGGTGGTATTTTTTTGTATGGAAACATGAAGGAGTTACACCGCATTATCTCATATTATTGGAGTATGATTATTGGCGGCCAAGCAGTGAAGCTGCGTAGGCAGCTATTGTGCTTCAATCTTTTCTTATTATCATTATTCATCTGCTCAAATGGAAGTCTATGGCAGCCCATAGAACCGATTGGTGAAAAATGCCAAATAGTAGGTTGAATTCATATCACAGCAACCCTTTGACGTATCTCAACCAAATTTGGCCCTTCCAAAGGGGGCATAGCAAATTTGGTGCAGTTTGACCAGTAGGGGGTGCTATAATTAGGAACAATGTGTTTTGGCCCATATCTCATGATGTGTTTGGGTTAGCAACAAAATTCCAATGTCTGGTTATACTGTGGAATGTCCCATTGACATGTCCCAAGTTTTCAGATCAGGTTTTCAGTA
This sequence comes from Tenualosa ilisha, assembly GCA_015244755.2. Taxonomy (NCBI): domain Eukaryota; kingdom Metazoa; phylum Chordata; class Actinopteri; order Clupeiformes; family Clupeidae; genus Tenualosa; species Tenualosa ilisha. Next base: position 523,604 of record PYXC01001128.1, read on the forward strand.
TTCAGCCACCATACTGGATTTTATGAAAATAAATACTAATTTTTCAGTGGCCACATATTTATTTTTTGTTAAATATCTTGTCACATTTTTATATATTCATTTTACTCACTCTTTGGTTTGTGAGTTAAGTTACCATAGCAACTTTAGCTCAGTAGCCTTTATCTAACTAAACTTTTAATTAGATCACTTTATATATATTTTTACTTGCAAACAAGTACAAAGTTACGGGGACAAAATGCAACAAAACAAGACATGTACACACAAAACATGACACAGAACAGAGACACTAACAAAACATTAACAGCAGTTATAGAGGCTAAACAGTACTGCATACATTAACAGAATGAGCTAACAGATAGACATATTTGACAGAAGTAAATGGGAGGGCCATATGCCTGTGTGGGGAGGGTGTGGGTAGGTTACTGTTCATGCAATTTAAATGTAGTTATGGTAGGTTATTGTTCATGCAATTTAAATGTGACAAATGTGTGTGTGTGGGAGGGGGCGGGGTGGAGAGGCAAATGTATGCCTATCATAAATTATGATTTTTCATGAAATTGCAAACATTGCATTGTAGTAGGCTATAGCCTATCCAAGTAGAAAAAGCAGGCAGAAACCCACATGTATTACATCTGAGTGTATGATTGGGTACAGCCTTGCATGTCAAAGGGGGAATGCCCATCTGTGAGACACTAAAACATAACAGTGATGCGCTTCTCTTAGATACACCGTCAAAGGTGGGAGTTTGGTCCCGACTGTAAGACACTCAAACACAATGGTTCACTTCTCTAATTTCCACTGTAATTTTCAACCTTTCTTTGCAATAGGTGTCTAAAAACATCTGATGGAGGGGTATGAGTGAGTTTTCTTTGTGTGATCACAGGCTACAGCTGAAAAAGACAGCCTCTCCAGTTTTGAAAGTCTGTGCAGCTAGGCAAGATTCATTCAGTCACACAGTGCATGCACCGCATTAGAGAGTATGCACCTTTCCAAATATGATCTCGGCCACTGTATCCTGAATACTATCAAAATCGGGTCATGGGATACTGAAGTGCATATAAACCCTGTCATTCTTTTACACCACTCAAGGCCAATTTTTAAATTTGTTTAGGCCTAATTTCTTACCTCTCCATTGTGTGTGGCGTTGTAAGTCTATGAGACGCTACACGTTCATTTAAAACACATATCAGTATTGGCGCCCTCTGTATTTACTCCTCTATGTAGGTCTAGTCTGCGACTATAACATGACCCCCTTTTTTTAAAGTATTTATAGGAAAAATGATCACTTATATTTGGGCTAATACAGTATTTATTTAAACTGATGTAACAGAAAACATAATCAACATCTACAGCGGCCTACTGATTTCCACTACATTGCATAGAAACAAAGTTTGTTTCACCAAAGTCCTGTAGTTTTAGGTTCATGCCAAGAAATTTAAAGTGACAGGTGCCTAATTAGACCTAGGCCCACAAACATAAGTGTATCTGTCTCCCCAAAAATCATAAAATGGAATGACACTGGCACATTCTAAACAGCAAATTATTATGTAATATCTGTTATTTTGTTTTGTTTTATCTTGGCTTGGAAAATAATGGCCAGTTAGGAGAGTACAGCAATGAAAGCTGAGGATAATGCCTCTCAATTGAATGGGGATGTCATGTTGGTATGACTGATATGCAAAACACATGTATCAGAATCGGTATCAGAACTAAAAAAGTCAGATTGGTGCATCTCTAGGGTAAATGTTTTGTGGATGGTGAGTTACAGCAGCAACTGGTCTACTGATAAATGTCTTTGTGCGTTTGTGTTTTTCAATAGATGACACTGTCAGCCACCTGAGGACTCCCGAGGCTTCGATAAAATTAACTGATATAGCCTAATCAAGCCTTTTTTTTATAAGTTTGTTTAATGTTATTTCATAAGGGAGATAGCAGACTATATTTTTGCTTAACTATAATGGCTACAAGCTACACTTGCACTTGAAAGAGCAGTAGTTTGACTCCTGACAGTTCAATCAAGTGAAGCAGGATGCTATTTGGAAATTGCTAGGCTACATACAGCTTTGTTCCTCATGAAGATGAGCCCATTTCACTGTTGTTTAAATACCCTGCCTTATTAACGACATTTTATTTAATTGCGATTCAAAAGTGCAGTCAACAGGAACGAGCTACATGTATAGCCACTGTGACAGACTATATATCCACCTATCTCCCCTCCTTCCAGTAGTGCACGGAGATGGCTGTTCTTAAATATCCAACTGTTGTGTGGACCCCATTTTGCAACAATGTTTATAATCTGGGCCTGGTCATTGCACACAGCTTGGACATTGATAGAGAAATATCCCTTGCTAGAGAAGTTCCCCATTCTCACCACCTGGATTAGATATTAAAATGTATGTACTGTCAATAGCGCCAGTTACCCCAGGAAATCTTGCTTTTCTGTAGAATCCAGCTGTTATCACCCTACTTTGCCCAAAACCAATGAACTGATCTCTCAAACTTGCAATAGCCTTTGACACCCTGTTGAAAATTCTGTAAACTGTGGACTTGTGAACTCCAAATAGATCCCCGTCAACCATTTGAAAACAACCTGTAAATTATATTTACAATCAATTGGCTAATGATCAAAATCCCTTTATAATGGCCTTTCAATCAGTAATATTGAATGTAACTGTCAGACCTTAGCACACAGTTATACACCTAATTGTTTTGTTAAAGTAAGATGGTGCAAAGAATGACAAAAGCAGCATTTTTTCTTGAGGGAGGTGTTTTTTTCTACATACTGTAGTGCAGTGTTTCCATTTGTGTGGTTCCACAAAATAGGCAAGCCTGTACAAAGTTACAGCCTGAAACAGGATTTATGCTAACAGTTGAAATTAAGTTACACCAGGATTATTACATTTGTATGAGGATAATTACATTAGGAAACCCTAGTGGCACAAGGAAAACAAAAGAAGTCCAGGAAATTGAAGTAATGGTAGGTAAGTTGTAAGAGGTGCAATAGCAACTAATAGCCTTGACAGACAATACAATAGGCATGAGTATCCAGAAATCTTAGCTATGACCAATGTAGCTGCTGCAAATTCAACCCACTGAACCTATTGAAATTAATTATTGAAATTATAAGTAAAAATAATTAGAACGAAAAATAGAACAGTAAACGAAAAGAGTCAAATACTGTTCAGTAACAATGATTTGTATTTGCACTGCAAACTGTGCAATTAGATTCTAACTCTACATTTAGATCTACCATGCACATAATCTGTAGCACCCATGTGTGAAGTAGTTTACCACCTACCTGCACTATTCAGAAAGAAAGTCACTACTAGAGTTACTAGAAAATGTAATTCCAGGAATTTACCAGTGCATGAAAATGCAAACTGTGTGACTTAGTTGTTTGGTTTTGGGGGAAATTTGGGGCAAGTAGATGCATTAAGACAATAGTAGTTGTCGCTAGGACAGTTATGGTGGTTGCTATGGTCAATGGAGTGGTTGCTATGTTGGTTGCTAGGTTGTCACTGATGAATTGGTTGCTAGGCTGTTGCTAGGATACATGTGATGTTGCTAGGTTGTGGTGGTTGACATGCTGATTGCTAGCTTAGCCATGTTGACTGCTATTGTGGTTCCTAGGTTGCCATCATGAAAGTGGTTGCTAGGCTGTTTCCATGGTACTTGAGGTGGTGGCTAAGATATCTGAAGTGGTTGGAAAGCTGGTTGCTAAAGTAATCATGTTGGTTGCTATGTTGTCATTGTGGAAATGGCTGCTAGGCTGTTGGTAGGGTACTTGAAGTCATTGCTCAGTTGTTGCTAGGGTACCCATGGTGGCTACTTTCAGGAAACTGACATAGTTGCCTTATTTCAATGGTTGCTATGTTTGTTGCTAGGTAGATAAATGGTTGAATATAGTTGACTGGAGACATAGTTGATGACAACTGACAGTTTGATAGGCTGAACAGTTGAAAGTTTAACTAGTTAAATTATTCAATAGTGAATTATTGTACTGAGTACTTTTATTTTGAAACAGCAAAGGAAACAGTTGGCTGGAGACCTAGTTGATGACAGCTGATAGTTTCAACGGTTGAATAGTTAAAGGCACACCAAGCAATGTTTTTAGGTTAATTTTATCAGCTTCGTAGTCACATCAGTGATTAAATGGCTCATGACAGGGTGAATGACGGCTCTCTCGGCAGCCTCTAGTGTAGATTTGCCGGTTATCACACCTGCGGGATCTGAACGTGACAGAGAAAATTAAACTGAATGAAACCAAATTCCCTCATTAAGTACCACCTTGTCAGTCACTGTAATGCACAAAAATTATCATTGCTGGATCCTATTATTTGGTTTGTAAGTAAATACATATGGATCCCAAAAATCTATGACTGTAGATGGAGCTCTGGAGGTAAAAAAAAAAAAAATGATTTCATATCAGTAGAAGTATGTAGAAGACCGTGTGTGTAAAGCCTTAGAGTTGCTTCGCCTGGCACCGAATCTATGAGCCTCAGTTCGCAGGGTGACAAAGCGATAACCATGGAGACGACCTTGATCAGAACCCAGGCAGACAACAATCCGGCGGTGTCTTTGGAAGGTGGGGGAAGGGAGGCAGGAGCGTCGCCCCGCCTAGATCTCCGGGGGAGTTGATTTCCAGCGACGGCCTTGGGTAAGGACTGTGCTGATAAGGGAGGCCCGAAAGCAGATAGGATTGAGGTGTTTGGGTTTTAGGGCGAGAAGCTTTCCATTTTTCAAACTTCTCTACGTCCATACTGGGCTCTGATTTTGGCCAAATCATATTGTAAAAGCAGTGAGTTTCTCCATGATGGTATCCATTGCCTTGAGCTTCTCCATTATGTAATCAATTTTGCAGTCCGCAGCCACAGTCTGAGTGCCCACGGCTCTGTCCACTGCCTCAACCATGACGGGCAGCCGAGTGGGGCTTTTGACAGCTGTTGCCATCTTTTCTCCATGAACCAGGCCAATGCCTAATGCAATCAGCAAGAGACCTGTAATCATGGTTCCAAATAGGTAGATATCTCCAATGTCCTCCACGGAAAGAGCTGCCAGACACACAACCCGCCACCTCTCCCATCCGTCCATCGCGTAGCCAGCTGCAAACGTTCCGGCAGGACAGTCAGGTTCCCCCGAAACTGGGCTTCTCCTAGAAAAGATGGTGTCAGTTGCATTTAGAGACCAGTTGATTAAATCTATGATTTTCAGTTTGGAGAGCAGGGCGGAGAGAGTCTCTCAAGACAGATTTAGTCGAGATGAAAGAAGCAAAGCAGGTAAGATAAAGGGAGGAAAAGGAGAAATGAAGAATGTGACCGCCTCCGCTGAAAGTCAGACCACAGACGACACACACACACTCGGAATGATAGTTTATATGGTCATAATGTGCCCCATTGCTGGTTAGACTGAGTCTGAGTCTGAGCTGAGTCTTAAAATGCTTTAGAACTGAGCTTTCGAAACATCTAAGAAGAAATGAATGGGAAAATCGTTTCCTTGAACAAGACTTCTGGGTTTGCAAAGTAGTGATCACCGGCACACTCTATTGTGGAATAGTTTAAATAGTTAAAGTAAAACACCAGCACTGAAGTTATCAAGGGTCTATTTCCTCATGGGTATGAATCAAACTTTCATTTCAAATCATAATTATGTCGGTAGCTGGGGATTTAAAGTTTAACTTGTATTTTGTGGTACACCACATACACACACACACACAAGCACACACACACAAATACACACGCAGGCACCACACACAGTCACGGACTGGATAGGCCAAAACATGACACAATACAGATACTGTCTGCTACATTTTTTTTTCTCTTTAGATGAAGTGAAGCCTTGTGTTAGTTAATTTTCTTCTTCTTCGTTTACTGTCTTTTTGTTATAATGCAAAAGACAACATAGTCAAGTTATCATGGCCATTAAGGTGAAATAAAGCGAGTAGGCAATTGGCCAATATAGTTCCAGCAGAGAACGGACCAAAAAAGACAAAAAAAAAAAGAAAAAACAGTCAATAGAGGTAGACCTATACCTCTACTGGCCTAAGATAACCATTCATAGAAACTCAGAAGAGAACAGAGAAATAAAATTATCATGGCCAAAATTAGACTAAACGGCAGTGAAAGACAGATAACCAAGCTACAGTACTCAGAGGAAATATAATTCAATTCACTTTAATAGATATGAGTCACTCATGCCACAAATGGCCGCAACATCGCAGTCAAATCAGTTCTTGTTGCAGCATTGCCTCATTTTAAATAAGATGAGTGAAATTAGTCATTCTGGGAGTGAGTCTCAAGATCTCGAAGAAAAGACTCTGCGTCTCCAGGACTTTTAAACATAACTGCTTTGCCCGCTGCAATGATCCTCAGTGTAGCAGGGTAGAGTAGAGAGTACTCCAATTTCATTTCGCGAAGTTTTCTCTTAATGCCATTGAACTGCCGACGTTTAAGGACAACACCAGGGCTGAAATCAAGAAAGATGTGGACACGCTTGCCTTTATAATTTAGTTCCTTTTTCTCACGTGAGAGACGTAGGATCCGTTGTTTATCCTGGAGACTGAGAAGTTTTACAAGTGTCCAGCATTTGGCTCATTCGATTTTGGTATAGTTGGAGAACGGTGGGCTCTCTCGATGATCAGAGGAGTCGGAAAGTTCTCTGCCCCCAAGAGTAGATGGATAAGGTCTCTCATGAAGCCGGGGAAGTCCTGGCCCTCAGATTTTTCCAGAACACGCAAAAAGCGCAGGTTATATGCCCGGCTGCGATTCTCCGCATCCTCAATTTTATCACGCAGGGAAGAGTTTTCGCTCACAAGTGTTTTAACCTGCTTTTGTAGTTCGCCTAGGTTGTCCTCATTTGAGCTTACTCTTTGTTCAAGTTCTGAGACATGGTCGCCAAGTGTGGACAGCGAACTTTGTATTATTTGTAAGCCTGAATATTGTCCATTTTCGCATCAATGTGGGAAAACATATCCAGTTTCAACTGTTGTATTGCGTCCCAGATTGACTGATTGGAAATCAACATCTGCTCCATAGCAAACTCAGACAGGCAGATCTCAATATAGACAATAGAAACAAAGTTTCTCTGCAGCAAACAAAGGTCCAATTCGTATATGATTTGATGCGAGATAATAAAGTTTGAGATTTAGGGCATGAAGGTCAAAAATATCACATTAGCAGACTAACACCTGACGCGCACATCGCTTACGCCGCCATCTTTGTCATCTTAGAACGTAGAACAGCTTTTAACTTGTTTCTCGCAAATCACTACGAACTCATTTAACTGGATATTTATGTGACAGGATGGGAGGCGATATTCACCTTTTTCGACTCTTGAATCAAGCCAATGATTGCGTATTCCTGCTGAACAAGCTTCCCCGATCTCTCTGTGAAGCATACACCTGTGCTTCCGTGCTTATCAGGCCTTTCTCCACTCTCCCCCATCCTCGTTCCTCTCTCCTTCTTGTAGCAATTGAACAAATGAGGTCTTCTCAATGACACTAAAGAGAATTTTCTGAGCTACAAGGACAGAAGACTAATGGTGCATTGCATTTGCCAAAAGCAGCTGACTCTGAGCTTGGAATGATGTCACGTGTTAGCATAAATGCTAGCATCATCTGGTTATAGCAGTTGTTAGCTGATGGCAGTGTCAGTTCAGAACGGGGCACTACATCGTATTTAACTAAAACAAATGTTGTAGCAATCTAGTGACAGATGGAGACAGAATAGATTTGTTCATACTAATGTTTTGTGAGACATAAACAGTTGATGACAACTGACAGTTTGAATCCACCTTTTGCACACTGGCTTAGAAGTGTAATTGTTGTGGAAGCGAACTTCGAAGCGAAGCGAATTTCCAATCAAGCACCCTCACATTAGAGAAATCAAAACATACCGGTAAGAGAAAGCGGGAGATAGACAGTCTATACAACATGCCTGACAGATTAGCCAAATATTACCTTTGCCAATGTTACAAGATTCATTGAGGAAAAGGCTACAAACACAGGACCATAGGTAGGGAAAAATGCTTTTAAATCCTATAAGGATAGATGAGGATGCTTTAGGGCGCAATGATAACAAGCCAGAATGCAACTGCGCATAGTTGCGCATAATTGCCCTGATAGGCAAGGAAGTAGAATTCCACGATGATTGCGTATTTCCAGTCAATTGTGTGAAAGGTTAATGGCTGAACAGTTAAATAGTTGAGTAGTTTAATAAGGACTTTAAAACAGTTGTGGGAACAGTTGAACAGGATCTGTAGTTTTAATTGAACCAGATTATATGCTTAAAGCCTGAAACAGTTTCATTGATGCATCTGGCCTGAACCCTAACCCCAACCCTTACCACCTGGCACAGGATTCTAATTGCTTAATGGCGCTATTGTGATAATGCTGAATGTTGAGTCTATGAGGAAATTATGATTTGTTTTTAATTACTGAAGAATTATACAATATATGTTGCAAAAATGAACACACATTCCCGAATTGCCCCTTGTAAGATCTACATAACAGTTTGAATGACTTCCTAAGATAATTGGTTGGAGACCCATTACTTGTAAAAAAAAAACTTGGTTGGAGAAGGAAGAAAAAAAGAGAAAAAAGACATATATGCTGTTCCAGATTGTCATGACTTGTTTCACACAAATGATCGACTTGTCTCACACCGATGATGGCAATTTTGCTAGGGAAATGCATTTAGCCTACCCTTTACCATATTAGAGAATTTCAGTTGAGGGCAATCTTCTGCCTTTTTGTCTCAATGTATGATTTTTTCAACAATTACAAAATGCTATTAGTTGCTAATGATATCTTGCATTCGCATGAGGCCATTTCAATGACTCGTAGATGAATTAGGCTATACTTACTTGTTCATTAACATTATTTGCATGTGCGACAGTGTCATAACTGGGTACGTTACCATTACATAGGCCTACATAATATTGAAAATGTAAAACAGAATACTTACCACACTTGACTTGACTCCTTAATCTTAATCCAGTCAAAAATTACTAGTCAGGTTATAGCGTCCCAATTCATTACTTGGCGTCACCCAGCTAGCTTTGAGCCTGCGCAGAACGCAGGGTGCTCAACTGAAAGCTTAATTAAGCGTAGTCTCCCCATTCACTTCTTTTACTGTCTATGCCATAGACACTATGGGATAGCTCCAACTCTGCACAGTACGTAGCTGCAGAAGTGACATGTTCATGTCATGACATGGTCAATAAGGTTTGGAATATTAAGAGTAGCATATGAAAATTATGATTCATCCGTCCATTTACAATCACTTTCAATGCTTTTAGACAACACTCCTATTTTTTTTAAAGTTGTATTAATCTATAAAAAATGTAAAGTCTGTCTGGCCTAATATATGATTGGATGGGCCAACTGTCAGTCTGAATGGGCTGAGGTCTATACAGGCCTGCCCATGCCTCTGTGTCTGGTTTACATACTTTCAAGCAGCACTATAGTCTACTGTCTATTTACATATACACAGTCAAAATATAAATATGTGAACCCCTTAGAATGTTTTCTAATGTTTTCTGCATTAATTGGTCCCTAAATGTGATCTTCATGCAACTCACCAGTATGACTAAACACAATGTGCTGAAGCTAATACCATTATTTAGACTTAGTCAGTTGGACAGAAGGTTCAAGACACAGACGCACACACACACACGTCAGACACATGGACACACAGGTGGACGTTCCTTGCATTTATACATAGATGTACAGCAAACAAACAGGACAATCACAAAGGTTAATCCTAGTGCAATACTTACAAGGTGCAACATCCACATAAAGTGGATCAATGTTATGTAGTATCTCAAGTCTCGGAGATGCCGTCCCCTTGCTATGGTTTGAAAAAAAATTACAAGCAGAAGGTCAGCAGGAAATACACTGAACGGAGCCTATAACAGTGGTCAAGGTAAGTAATAAGACATAATGCTAAAGGAAAGTGTAATGCCCCAATTTATTTAAAAGTCCCAATTTATGGTTCTGCGCTAAATCAACACCATTGCAGTTTTTCCAAGTATCAAAATTACATTTTTTTTATGCAAAATAGCAGTTTTGGTGGAAAACCTTGCAGTTTGCATGAATAGCCAACAGCCTATTTTGGACAAACACCTAAAAAGGAGGACACTATGTCTTGGCCCTGACAGAGGACATTCACCCAGACTGTCTGGGTGAATGGCCACCCTATCAAATGGGCTGGCAGAAACCATGCGTGTATTTTTTTTGTTACAATAAAGAGGTTGTTGGAACATACCGTCTTTTGGGTAAAAAATAAAAGTAGGCAAATTGCACCTGAATGTCTATCAGGCCTGGAATTTTATAATTTTAGGGGCATTTTTTGGGGGGGGGGGGCCATGAATGAAGGCCACTTGCAAGAGCATCAATGCCATCAACTACATAAAGTATAGATTTTTCAATTGAATAGATGCTTTTAGGCAAAAACACTAGAGCACTATATGGTGGCTGCAATGATGGCTTTGGGTGTGAAGCAACAAACTGTACGTGCTGCATAAATCTGTTGCATTAAGAAGGATAGTAGAAAAACTCACATAGGACTCCAAGGCCACACTGCCCTGAGAACATACAATTTTTAAAAGGGGCATCAAGGCCAAGGTGAGGCCTTCATGGCCTCTGTGAATTCCACCCTTAGTGTGTGTAGCCAACAATGCTGCTTACACCAGGTGGGCATAGTAAATGTGGATATTTACACCCAAGTGTATATAGCATGGAATAGCAGAGGCAAGCAACTAGGTGTCTGTAGCAAACAATGCTATTTACATCTAGGCATACTTATGTATATGGATACAGCATCAGAGTTTTGATCTACTAAGTGACAAGTAGGGGTGTGTCCTTATGAGGCCAAGCTGAATCTGTTACTGAGAGAGGAGACATCACAGCAATATAATGCGATTGTAGCCTAATGCAGTTTTCACGTACAAAGTAGGCTATTGTATTCCTACATAAGAACTGCAAAATATTCCTCTTTGAGTATGAAGCTTGGAAGGTTACGTAGGTAATCCAGGTTGTAACAATCAGCCCCTTAACTTCTTTTTAAACAGCTGAGTTACTTGAAAGCACAAGGGGTAAGATATCACACCCGCACTTGCTGAATCTCTCCATGGACCACCTCCCCCACCTAGCACAAGCACTTAAGTAAGTGGGGTGGTGGTAGCGTAGTGGTTAAGGAACCTGGCTAGCGTGCAAGTAGTGAAAAGTTGTGGGTTCGAATCCCAGCTGCCACTGTTGTGCCCTTGAGAAAGGCATTTAACCCTAAGTTGCTCTAGGGGAGACTGGCCCTGAACGAGTTGCAAGTTGCCTTGGATAAAAGCGTCTGCTAAATGCATAAATGTAAATGTTAAGTAAGCTTGGGTGCATGGTGATAGGGATCGCGGGCGGCCGAAGCCTTAAAGAGACACCCCACGTCCAAACCCAAAATACACAGTGGAAATCAGATATACTATATGTCATTCATCATACATAAACGTTATATATGATACAAGTATGTGCAATCATAATATTTAAAGGGACACTGAAATTAATGTGACGGTGTCACAAGGTTCTATGAATGAAGGTCAACATGCCACAGAATGGGTCAGCCTCTCAGAGATGGTGAACTGTTAGGAGACACAATAGCAAATTAACCACTAACCGTTATGTGCAAGTAATCAGTCTCAGTCTACAAACACAGCAACATAACCACCAGGTGTCAAACGCATTGAAGGGACACTGACAAAACAACATTTTGGTTGTCCTCCTGCCAGCAGGACAGAGGCAGCTACTGTAGAGGAAGACGGTAAAATCATACACATGTCTGAGAGGATATCCAGCCTACAGTAGCACACTTAAACAGTGTCTAGGAGGCTGGAGTGGCCTACAGCCCCTGTAGGTGGGGGAATCCCCTTTCTACTATAGGCCAGTTCGATTGCCCGCACTACCCAATAAGCCAGGCACTGTAACTGCCTGACCAAGTTTTGTGTGGCCATGAAACAAAGGACTGAGGAAGAACCTTGGGTAGACAATGGTTCAAAAGGTGACTCTGAGACAGCTTCCAACATAACCCTCAGATCCCAAGGATGAACATAGCCTGCAGGCTCCTTTAAAAAAACACCGAACAAGAGGCTGTGAGCCAACTAACAATCCATCTATAACACTGTGACTGTCAGATATGGCTGCCACATATACCCTCAAGGTAGATTCTTTTAGACCTTCTTCCAAAAAAGACTGAAGGAAAGACTGGACCACAGGGACAACACACACAACCGGATCAACACCCCTGGGGGAACACCACCGTACAAACCTATTCCATCTGCCAGCACCTCTGCCCTTGCTGCCTGCAAGGTTGTTCAAATGTTCTGGCCAAGACTGGCAGCAATGGAATAAGAGGGTAGGCATAAAGGATGCGAGGGCATCTCTCCCCAATGTCCCTTTAGGACCAATCAAGGAGTACCAGAGATGGCAGTGTGTTGTTTCCTGGGACGCAAACAGGTCTACCTGTGCTTGCCCGCAAATTGCCCAGATTTCCTGTACAATGTCTCTGTGTAGCCACCGTTCTCCTGGCTTCGGCCCCCCTCTGAACACTCCTCATCCTTCAACATGCTTACATTTGCGGGTGTGCCTCTTCCCAACAGTCACCTGCTGGACCTATCAGCAGCATTTGACACGGTCAACCACAGCATCCTACTGGACAAGCTGACCAACATTGGCATTGATGGCACAGCGCACTTTTGGTTCAAGTCCTATCTTACTGGACGGTCGTTCAACGTATCATGGCTAGGACAGACATCGGCACTTCACCAACTCACCACAGGAGTACCCCAAGGATCTGTGCTGGGGCCCCTTCTCTTCGCCCTGTACATCACCTCGCTGGGCTGACCAACGGACCTTTGCAGATCCTGTTGCCTCTGTGGCTCGGTCGTGCCGTTTTTCCCTATTCAACATAAGGAAGATCAGGCCGTACCTAACCCAACATGCAACCCAGCTCCTGATTCAGACCCTGGTTATCTCTCGTCTTGACTACTGCAATGTCCTCCTATCAGGCCTACCAGCCTGTGCGGTGAGACCACTACAGATGATCCAGAATGCAGCTGCACATCTGGTCTTTAACCAGCCAAAAAGGGCACATGTCACACCTCTGTTCATTGAACTTCACTGGTTGCCCTTGGCTGCTTGCATTAAATTCAAGGCACTTATAGTGGCCTACAGGGTGAATGATGGCTCTGCTCCCATCTACTTGAATACTCTTCTGAAGCCCTATATCACCCGACGACCGCTACACTCCTCTAAAGAACGTTTTCTAGCACGGACAACACCTTGTGTAGGTCAATCCAGACTCTTCTCATATCTGGTTCCGCGTTGGTGGAATGACCTCCCAAGTGCTACCAGATCAACTGATACCCTCTCCATCTTCAAGAAAATCGTGAAGACTCAGCTCTTCCAAGAATACCTCCTGCCGGAAATTTTGAGAATGCACTTAATAATTTAATTTCTCTACACTGCGTTACACTATTGCACTTTCAACTTAAAATAGTGCAGATTCTATATTAGCAATATGCACTCCTTGTTAGTTCTTTCATTGTGTTGTAGCTTGAATGTTATCCTCTTTTGTAAGTCGCTTTGGATAAAAGTGTCTGCTAAATGCCTCTTTTGCCAAAGTTCTGCTGCCACATCCTAGCCTCTCCTGGCAAGCTCCCCAGCCCAGACTGGAGGCGTCTGTTGTAATGGTCTCCCTTGAGCTGCAAAACAAGTTCCCCACTCTTGTAAGGGCTCACCTTGTTCTTTAAGAACAACTGTTGTAGTGGTCTTATGTGGAACAAGCCTAGAGGCACAACCTGAACTGCCGCTGGCATTAGGCTGAGCAGCCTCCAGCACCACTACAGATATTTGCATTGTCCCCAGGATACAAGCTCTCCCTCAACACTAGCTGCCTCCAAGGAGACAACCAAGCTCTCATTGCTGTAGAATCTAGCACCAGACCCAGGTACTGTAGAGCAGGAAACAGTTAGGCCCAGCTTGTGGAGGTGTGCCAATACCACCTCTGTGTCGCCTGCTTCTTGGACAGGGCACATATCAACCAATCATCCAAATAGTTCAGGGTGCAAATCCTCCAGCAGTGGAGTGGGATAAGGGTCACATTCATGCATTTGGTAAAGGTGTGCGGAGCCAGAGATAGTTCAAAAGGTAGAACTGTGTATTCGTACAAAAGCAGTGCCTGGTTAGCCTGGTTCAAATCATACCTCTCTGGTCGCTAGCAGTTTGTACACGCTCATAATGAGTCATCAACCCATACCAAAGTAAAGTTTGGTGTACCCCAAGGCTCAGTGCTAGGTCCCCTGCTGTTCTCCCTGTACATGTTATCGTTAGGATCTGTTATAAGGAAACATGGTATCACTTTCACTATTCACACTCCTATGCTGATGATACCCAGCTTTACCTTTCTATGAAGCCTAATGACTATATGCCAATGACTAAACTTGATGCATGTCTCCTAGACATCAAAACCTGGATGACTAATAATTTCCTTTGTTTAAATTCTGATAAAACTGAAGTTATGATGATTGGCCCTAAACAGCTGACCAACACTCTACCCCATCACCAAAACTTACTCAGTGGCCTGTCACTGTCATGTAATGCAAAAGTTAAAGACCTTGGGGTAATTATTGATCAGGACCTCTCTCTAAATAGTCATGTAAAACACATTTCAAAAACATCTTTTTTTCACCTACGAAATATTGCTAAGGTTAGAAAGTTCTTATCCTTTGAGGATGCTGAAAAATTAATACACGCATTTATTACTTCCAGGCTCGATTATTGCAATGCTCTGTTCTCTGGGTGTAGCAATACTTGCATCAAAAACCTACAACTAATACAAAATGCTGCGGCCCGAACTCTCACCAGGACTAAAAAATATGAACATATCTCTCCTATCCTTGCTGCCCTACATTGGCTCCTTATTAAAAGTCGAATTGATTTTAAAATACTCCTCCTAACCTACAAAGCCCTCAAGGGCGATGCATAAACATATATTAAAGACTTACTTGTCCCTTACCACTCTCCTAGAACCCTAAGATCCCAAAATGCTGGTTTCCTTGTAATCCCAAGAATATCAAAATCTACGATAGGAGGAAGAGCCTTTTGTTACCGTGCACCCCTCCTGTGGAATAATCTCCCCCCCCACATTCGACAAGCGGACACTCTCAATACCTTTAAGTCTAGACTTAAAACCTTCCTCTTTACTGTTTCCCATAGTTAGGGATGGTGCATGGCAAATCATCACTTCTCATGGGTCTTTTGGAAGGGACTGCCTCTGCTGTTGCCCCCAGTTGCGAGGCATGGCAGCCACTGACCATCCCTGTAGTGGTGCTGGGTTGCCATGCATCATACCTTAGTTATGCTGCTATAGCCTAGCGCCGCCACACAACCTTCATGTGTCACGCCGTACAACTCCCTCTCTCTCTCTTTCAGCTCTCTCTCAATATTTGTATGTATGTGTATGTGTATATATATATATATATATATATATATATATATATATATATGTGTATGTGTATATATATATACATATGTATGTATGCCCAAATTACACATTTGCTTTCTGATGTGTGAGCCTGGCCTAATTCACTATTTTCCTCTGCCCACAATTATCTTTGCTGAGTGTCATCCCTGCCTCATTCTGGCGGACTCCTCTCACCCTCCCCTCCTGAGTGGACTACAACCAACACTACGGGAGGCCCATGTCAGGACCGACTCCCCATCACAGAGGACCTTCCTGGACGCCGATGCTGGGCCCGACTCCCCTTCCTGAGGCTTGTGATTGACCCCCCCTCACAATGGCGCTGTCAAATGGACCCTTACTGTTACCCCCATGACTCATCTCACTCCTTTGAGTTTGTCACTATGCCTGGCCGCTGCTACATTGTCCAGCCATAATTCCTGATAACCACCTATAGACTGATTACCATGTAATGTAAAAGTGGGATAATACTCTATTATGAACTATTATGAACCTTAGCTAAACCATAGGCAACTTATAGTCTGTCATGGTTACTACTGATTGTAATTTTCTCCATGACCCCTGGCAGTTGGGTTAGCCCCTTGAGTCGTGGATCTGCCCAAGGTTTCTTCCTAGATTAACTGAACATAAGGGAGTTTTTCCTTGCCCCTGTTGCTCTTGGGTGCTCATTCTGTGAAGCGCCATGATACAATACTATTGTAAAAGGCGCTGTAGAAATAAATAAAACTGAACTGAACTGAAACAGTGCAAAAGTATATAAGCCTGTTCAGATCGTTATAAGCGCTGCTTTTCTGCAGTGACTTACTCCCTCTTCGGAATGAGGAAATAAGTGGAGTAATACCTCTGCCTTATCTCCTCTGAAGGCAGGAGTGTTACTGCCCCTTTCCCCAAGAGAACAGAAACTTCCTTTGAAAGTCTACCTTGCTTGGCATCACCCTTCAAGACTGTAGGGACAACCATGTGCTCCTTGTCCTTCCATGCCCTCCTAAACTATTCACGGGCTGCCTCAGATGGTGGACCAAAGACCTGACCTGGCAAAACGGGAGCCACAACCACTGCCATGCAGTCCAGGGGTATGCTATGACCACTGAAGCCACAGACTGACCCAGAGCCTGTGCATGAGCACTGGTTTCTCGGATCAGCATGTCCACCACGTCATGTCTGGAACCTCATCCTCTGGGGCAGAAGATGCCATATCTTGCAGGATCCTCTACAAGTAAACCAGCAGGAGGGAGTTAGCATATGATAGCCTGGCTGCTATTGTTACAGCCTGATAGGCTTTCCGCAACTGAGAATCCACAGCCCTGCAGTGCTTGTTAGGATTGACTGCATCCTTGCCAGTCCTATCTGTTGCTCAGTGTAGGACCTACCATGGGAGCTGCAGTCAGCCCATAGTTCTCAGCCCCTGCCAAACAGGTTAGCTGTGTTCAGGGAAGAACACTGATGCCTGGAGCTGTCCAAGATGACTGAGTTCAGCTACAAAATCAGGCAGCACCAGAAGGCCTTCAGACTTATGGTGACAAGGGCCCCTGTCAAACACAGAAATTCCTGATGCAGAGGTCAGGGGTGGCAACTTGGCACGATCTGCATCCCTAGCCATCACCGCTTTGTTTGACGGAAAGGCACTGGCTCTGAGCCCTGAAAAGTACCCTCACTGAACTCAGAGTCAAAGGGGCTGCCAATGATAGCTCAGCAGGGCAGAGATGACGGCATACAGCTTCTGGCTCTGCCAAGTCCATTGCCTCCACGCTTGCCCCTAGCCCTCCAGGAGCCCATGCAACGCACCTTACATCGGAGGTCCAACTGACGCCGCAGATACTCCTCATCCTTCAACATGTTTACATTTGCTATGGCTATGTGTTGAGTGATATTTGCATTATGGTAAACAAAACGAACTAGTTGTCAAACGTTGTTAACCTACAGCAGACGGATGGGACAGCCACAAATCAAATGCACACAGCTTGCACATAATGTTAGCGTTAGCAACAACACAGCACTGTGACGTGTGTGGTTCCGACTTTGGGACCAGCAATTTCAGGGAGCTGTGCAGGTGCCAGCTTCTGGCACTAGCACCAGTGATTGTTCAGTCGAAACATGCAGAACCAGTTCTAGAGTGGGCACCGGCATGGCACTGGCACCGCGGCAGTGGAAACAAGCTAACAGATAAAGAGGCTTCCAGAGGCTGTTTATCTCTTTACCAATTAATTAACAATCAATTTTAAGAAGTACTTTTACTTGTAATAACATTTAATAGTGACGAAGACTGTGCTATAAGTAGAATGTATGCTACAACTACAGAACTATCACACAAATGCAGTACAAATGCATATACGCCTGTTCAGATCGCTACAAGCTCCGCTTTTCAGCAGTGACTTGCTCCCACTTGAGTACAGAGGCCCTACTTAGCATAAAATCTTCAAAGGTGCTCGTTTAACTAATGTTTTGATTCAGTTGTCATCTTCAGGAGGCAAAAAAGAGAAATTGCTGGCGTGCAATTACGTTTACAAAGTTCTGCTCCTCTACAAATCATTCACACACTCCCAATAAATTTCACATCTCCTCGCACCTACAGTCCCTTGTGGTCCTCTGATAAGGACCATTTGGCCATCAGATTGGGACAGACTTTTCATGTGGGTGCCCTCTGTGGAATAATCTACCCCTCTACATCTGTTATTGCCCTTTTTTGGCCTGTGATTCACAGACACCTAAAACACACCTTTTCAGCAAGGCGTTTGGTCTCTAAACCTCTCCCTCCTCAGACAAACCTTTGGTATCTTGAAAGGCACAATATGAAACCACTTGATTGTTGTTTATTATTGTGCATTTCAAATTAATCAGACTTTTATAGAGAGATGGAAATTTCATCCATTGATTAGTAGGCCTACACCATGAACACTCATTTCTTTTTCAGTATAAAACTGAATTTTGTATTTGTATTATCTCCCTTATTACCTGTAAAGCTAACCATAACCATGACCCTCTGCTAGCACCAATTTGTTAACAATTGGAAAGGTAGTAATTTAGTTTTGTTTTTGTAGGATGCTAAACAGCGACTGATTCAATCGTTTCTGTGAATGTTGCGAGCCATTACTATATAAAGTAAATACTATATTCAGTCACTAAATGATTAGACAAATAAAACACCTAAATTCTCCACTTGAAAATGTTATCAAGAATATTCCTGAGTAGCCCATTCCACAGACAAAAATATAAATGTATGGTGTTTTCTGTGCACGCACAAATGCGTTATTGTGGGTGTAAATAGCCTTTTATTACCCTATTGCCTATTGTACTCGGGGTGCAAATACCCTCAGCATTGACTTAACACAGAACCATAAATTGTGTCTGATGAAAATCATGTAACACCACCAAGAAGCCACCTGGTGGAATATATACACTGACATCCTTGAATTAGTGTGATTATGCCAAAGTTAAATTATTTGCATCTGTGTATTCCTATCCCTCCAAAAAAAAGAGCTTAAAGTGATAATTCAAAGTAATTCTAAAATATCCAATTACATTTCTGAATTCTACATTTCTAAATACAGTTTGTCTTTGGTACTAAGCTGCAATACTATGCATGGAGCATTTCATCATGGTTGCTTTAAGGATACATTTCCTAAATAGCCCAGATATTTTAAGGAAACCCTCTGAATAGGTGTAGCCCAAGGGCTCTTTCTGTTCTTAACCCAGCTCTGATTGCAGGGATGTTGTTAGGATGTTGAGAAATTGGGGGTTTAGTTTAGTCCAGCTCTAGGGACACAGTTGAATGGGAGTGTAGGTCTGCATATACAACGTACCTGATAGTTTTCCAAACATCAAAACCATCAAGGTTTTTAATGGCATAGGTTGATCCACCAGCCAAGTTGACCAGTGTAGGCAACCAGTCAGAGATATGGATAAGCTCACGATTAGTGGTGCCAGGTTTCTCCAGCAAGGGACTACTAACAAAGCCAATGGCCCGCACACCCCCTTCCCACAAAGACCATTTTCTGCCACGCAGAGGCCAGTTGCTACCCCCCGCCAGAGTCTGTCCTCCATTATCTGTCACAGAAATGTAAGAAACACAACGCATATAGCTAGGTTTAGTGTCATTAGTGAAATTGCAAAGTTTGTTTTTTTACACTTAAAGCCTTGTTTTCTGTTAGTTTATGATGAAATACTATGGTTAACAAGCTTGTTGAGAATGAATAGTCAAAAATCTGTTGGAAACTTTGGAAACTCACTACTTTGCAGCGATTTTTGTGTCAGCGTATCAGTGAACATTACACTGTCTTTACAAATGAAAGTTTAATGCATTTTAGGAAAGACTGCAGCGGTGCACCTATGCAACCATTCTGTAAGTGGGGGGGTGCTACCGCAACAACCGAAAATTCTCAAAACAGAGGCATTTGTCAAAATTCGATCCTAACCATTAAACCAGAAACCAGAACTCATAAAGCAACTTGTACTTGAAATGATTGATTGCATTAATTATATCAATTAATTACCATTAAAGCAACACCAAAAAACATTTTGCTCTCGGGGGCCTCATTGACCTAATTGACCACTACCACTGTCGTATATTTGAGACATGAATGGAATAAATATTTAGTGTGTGCCTCCCACCAGAGGTTTGCAAGGTGTCAAAGTATCAGCAAGCCCAGAGGTGCTTATATACAAGTTCAAACAAGCAAGCAAGTTAGGCAAGACGGTTATATAAAACTGATTCACTACATCATTTTCGTTTTTTTTTCCTTCTTGGGCTGCAATTTAAGACAAACAACACTTTCACACTTTGCAAAATCGCTTTTAATGGTTTGGTAGGCATCATTTACAAAAACTTCCAGAGACATTACCCTCAATTTAGAGCTAAGTTGACAATAACATGCTAGCTATTGAAATCGCTATCGCAGTCACATACAACACATTCCATCTTCAAAAGTTGTTGATATTGTCATCAGTTTGTTACACACGTATGGAATGTTTGTTTCTAAAGGTTTGATGTTCATTCTTTGCAAACACTACCTATAGATGGTCTTCTATAGGTAGTGTTATAGGATGGTCTTCTTTGGGTATCACCCTGTTTTACAGATATCAATACTTCCTTCTGAGTATTACCTACCAAGTAAAAATCCAGATAAACAAGCAAGCTGCCTAGTAAGCAAACAATGTTACCCCATTTAGCTATATGGCAAACTGCCCAAAAAGTAACGTTTATTTTTGTGACTTAGTAAGCATACCTGTTATGACTAAAATTGAGCATACACTGCTGTTTCATAGAAAGGAAAATATAATAATAATGCAGGCTTGCCTGGCATGCCTTTGATGGAGATACTTCGGATAAAAATTTACTTTAAAAATCATATTAGTGTTGTTTCTAAATGAAGGAAAAATGTATTTTTTTTATACAGAAACAGTTTCCCAGTATTTTGTAGAACAAAGATTGTTAAAGTTTAGTTTTTCCACAGTGAATGCATGTGCTTTGTGACAACAACGGCCCTAAGCAACATCTTCTATGATCTATATAAATAATAGTATAGAATGGCCTCTCATGGTTTATTGCTTAATTACACCTGTAGTATAATTGGACAACACATGGACACAACAATGTACCTGAGGAGAAGATGAGCACAGTGTTATTCCAAAAGTTATGAACCATCAACGCCTCTGTCACATTTCCCACAGCTTCATCCATCGCTGATACCATCCCTGCATAAATCCGGCGCTGTGGTTCCTTGATGAAGCTGTAAGGGGCCATGTACCGCTCAGGGACCTGAAGAGGGCTGTGCACTGCTTGGAGGGCTAAATACAGGAAGAGGGGCTGTACACATTACATAAAATTAGATGTTTTATTTCCAGATACATGATTAAAAATATTTTGCAAATCATTAAGTAAAAATCTGATATTAAAAGACATCTTGTAGCAAACTAATTTTGTAAAAACAAAGTTTTAAGTTTAACACCAATTTAGTGTACAAGTGTGGTGATATAGAAATAGGTAGGAATATGAGGTGAGAGGACAAGTTAAAAAGTGTTTGGTACATAAACACTATTAAATGCATACTAGGCAAGCCTGCGATTTTTTCACCTCCAGAGCTTCCCCTACAACGATAAAAAAAAAAAAAAGCGGAATTGTTCTACATTCTCACCAATCCATGTTGATTCATTTGCAGACCAAAGAATAGGAACCAGCGATGATCATTTTCATCGCTTATGTTTACAGACAAGGCAATAAACGCAGTTTCAATTTAATTCAGTTTTGATTTAGTTCAACATCGGCTCACGGTTTAAGCAGATCACAAATGTAGTAACTGCGGAATCAGGGGTGAAAGTAGGCCGGTGCGGTCCAGCACCATGCACCCCTGAAAGATTTAGATTAGAATTAGATTAGATTCAACTTCATTGTCATTACTCATGTATAAATACAGGGTAACGAAATGCGGTTTGGCATCTGATCAGAAGTGCAAAGAGCAGCAAGTGCAGTATATAGAGTATATGCAGTATGTACAGCTAAAGAGCAAATTATATTCAGATAAGAGTAGTAATAATAAATAGGCAGAATAATAATTAGGCAGAAGAGCAATATACATGTAACGTGAAGAGATAATAAGGGATGATGATAATATACAGATGTGCTATATAGATTCAATATAAAAAGGGCAATATACAGATGTGCTATAGAGATAGTTATGTACAGATGTATTAAGTATATACAGATGTGCAGTCCAAGGGCTATAGCAGCAGAGTGCAGTGTGAGGTTCAGTGGGGGACAGAGTTCAGTAGTGTGACGGCTGTGGGGAAGAAGCTGTTCCTGAACCTGGTGGAGACCTGGTGGTTTAGAGACTGTGTGTAGCACTGCCAAGAAAAATCTGGTCTGAACTGAACATGAGATTAATGCAATGTGAGTCTCCTGTGCCTAAGTGCTTTTACTCTCGCTAATTTTTTGTATATGCTTTCGTCCAATATAGTCCTATATGGACGTCATTACGTCTGTCTAAGGTGGCTAAAGTCAAAACATTCTGGACACCTAATGTTGGGTTCATAGCCTGACAAGCCAGACCATAACATCAAAATGTATAGTCTGGCTATGACTGATACACTGGGCTCAATCCAAGGGGCAGAATCAGCAGCTTTATTTTTAAACTGCCTCTACACAACGGATAGCCTTATAAGCTACTGCTAGGGTATGTCTAGGTGACACTCTACAAGGATAAAGCGATGTGATTGGTATGAACAAACTTGGGAGAACAGCTACTGAGGCCCTATCGTTCGTTTCTAGACATGCATAGCAAAACCATTTGTGACCACTAGGGTATGTCTAGATTTCTAGGCTACTGGGTTCAGGCTACATTTACATTTATTTACATTTATGCATTTAGCAGACGCTTTTATCCAAAGCGACTTACAACTTGTCAACTATCAAGTGTTCAGGACCAGTCTCCCCTAGAGCAACTTAGGGGACTAGCCAGGTTCCTTAAACACTATGCTACCACCGCCCTGCAGGGCTAGAGCATGGAAATTTATTATTGTCTCTGCTAAAATGCTCACGAAAATCTCAACATGCAGATAACCTCCATCACATTCCATCACATGAAACTGCACAATCTAAGGTTTCTAATGGTGTTGGTCACTAGTTGCACCCATTTTCAACAGTGCAACAGCTCACCACCTCTTTACACAACACATGGCAAACCATATGTCAGTTATATGGCAAAACATATATCATCAGTGTGATACACGATTAATCACAATTAGCTATTTCTAAATAATCCAATTTAGAAATCACAGGAAATGTCTGCAGTCTTGCACAACACTACAAACTTAAAAGCCACATATAGTTACATATAGCAGGAATAGTTCAAATAACAAGCCATGCTGAGTGTTCTCCTACATAACTATAATTATAAATTAATGTGAGATGCATGGCACCAGTGAAAACACTTTTACCCCTCTGCGGAATGTAGGTAGAGATGGCCAAGAGCACCTTCATTCCTGGTTTGCCTTCACAAGATGTAAAACATTATTTCAAAACTACTGGAAGTTTGTAAATGGCATTTACAGTGTTTAACATCCATTAGAGCCATTGTCACAGTGCAGATTGGCTTGGTCAAAAAAAACAAACAAAAAAAAATCAGCGAACAATATTTAATACTGTATTATTTTTAATAAAGTATTAAATATATCATACAAACTTTGCAATTGTGCTAGCTGCAACACATTTGTTCTCTTTGCTCTAGCGGTGCAGCATAATTTAGTGCATTTTCAAAATAGTTTTTATCCTGACAGACATAAATTACAATTAGCCACTTTTTTTTTTTTTTTTTTTATTTATCACAATTTATATGCTTCTTTAGCAATCTTAGGCCATTTGCCTGACATGCATTTATTTTGTTCTGTACCAAGCAGCACACAATGTCTAAAATGTTGGTTGTTCCATTCAGTTAGTATCAGTTCAGTATTATAATCTCTTGCTTTTACCAGAAAAAAATGTGAAATGTACTGTACATTCAAGTTGAGTAGTACGTACGTTACATGATATATGTTTACCTTGTTGGGATCATGTTTTCTAATAATTTCAGTGGTTTTTTGTGTGAAGAGCTCAGTAGAATAGCTCCCTTGGTATCCTGTAGCAACTTCCTCCCCTTCACGGAGGTCCAGTGCACAGCGTGTCAAATTCAACATAGAAATATGATAGCAACGGTGATGGGTAAAGTAGTCTTCACTACCTGTTAGGTAACCTGCAGAAAATGTGTTAACCAGTTAAAGCTGCACACCATCATCATACACATACAGTATCTACCAAAATGAGAACTGATTTGTGACACACCATCAGCCCTCCAGTCTCTGAGCATATATAAATTTATGCATTAGACTAGTTAGCATTTATACTCAATTTATAATGCTGTAGTATGGACTAATGTCCAAATGGGTATAGTGTGTTTGATTAGGACAGAAAACTGCGGGCAGGAAGCCTACATTTTTACATTTTAACATTTTCAAAAACATATTCCCAACCCATGTTCAAAAGCCAAACATATGGCAGCTATGGCAGCCAGTCAACGTAAAGCACTTCATGGTAAGGTTGGCAGTTAAGTCCGCAAGGACACCAAATAGATGCAAAACCACCCATTTCATATCCCCCACTCTAATGTTGCTTTTTGGCATTACAGACTCAACAAGTTTCATTCTCTTGTTCGACCCTGTTCGGCCATTTTATGTCCAGACTCCAGGATTTCACAATGTTGCAATCACTAAATCACTAAAACTATTAACACGAATTCAACCAATCAGCGACCTTACAATTTTCACCAATCACCGCAAGTGTTCTCTTTCTCATTGGTTTCTTGAGATATTTCAGCAACTCCGTGCATGTAGCCTATAGTAGGCTACGTGGCAGCACAGTGCCACATCACTCCATGTTTTGTGCTGTGAAGATAACAATGCCTATACCTCACCTACATCCTACCAGCAAAAACAGCTGCTAAAGACTACATATATTCTGCTGACTTGTTGTCTACCAATCATTCAGAGTTCACTTGCTTTGGTGACAGCTCACTGAGTGACAGCTCACTGCTATCGGTGTGTTGAGTGCATCCATACATAGTACTCCAAAAATATGCGTTCTCCCACTCAAATCAATAGACAAAGGAGTTTTAGCTGTGTTGCAAGTTACTGCTCTTAACTTAAGTCTGTCTCATGGACGAACCCCTTTCTCAAAGTGAACTTGCTATACGTAAGCACATTAACTTCCTCATTATGCTACTATCCTAGAGGAACTGTATGTCACTTTTAAGTCAGATAACAAGGCAGACAAGTTTTCCACCTGTCCTGAAGGATTTCCTATATAATGTTGAGCACTTGATGGGTGCTTTATGTTCCTTCATGTTAATTGACAAGGATTTCAGGTGACTGTTTCATTAAACAGGTTATATTCATCACCATCATCATCATCATCATCATCATCTTCTTTATTCAGGCAAACTTGACTGAGCTTTAATCTTTTTTTCAGAAATGTTCTGATAACAATCATAAACTAATCAAAAGTAACAAGGAACAAAATAAGCAAGTGATGCTGAAGGCACAATCATATCTCAAAACAAAAATAATAATTCCAATTGCAAATAGATAAATAACACCAAAGAACATTTTGCTCTTAGGTTGCCCCTATAGACTGAGTGCAATTGACCATTACCAGTGCCATAAATCTGAGAATTTTTAATAGGGCACGGCATAAATGTTCTGTGCGTGTCTCCCACCAGAGGTTCACAAGTTGTCAAAGTATCAGCTAGCCCAGGAATACTTAGATACTAGCTCAAGCAAGCAGTGTGATACTGGTTATACAAAAATGATTCACTACATCACTAACCAAACCCACGAACAGCTAAACTGAGGGTGACAATTTTTTGAGACTCCCAGGGGTTGCAGGATTCCTACGGAGTGGGAGTAATTTCACGACTGGCTGCAGGAACGGAATGAGATTAAGGACAAAAGTCAACGGGATCATTTGGGAATGAGACACATTCTCCAACACTTTACTCCAACACAATGTATTCTTGCACTAATGGAACTAGAAAATAATTTTATATCAAAGTCTATTTAATACCGCAACAAACAGCCCAGCCCCAGACTAACAAATGTAAGATAATAGGCTATGTGTTGCAATGCCGGCCAACAGTGGACTCACTGAGTAAGTTGCTTCTAACAAGCGGCGTCATATTTTCTTTGAAGACCTCGAACTTCATTGATAAGTTCCCTACCTTGATCTGTTTTTAATAAACTTGTAGTACACACAAAGATCCTAGAAGCTTTATTATCCATCTCTGCAGATGGCTGCTGCAGATAGCCTACATTTAGAGGAAGAACCTGTGCAACAATTGGTAGGCATGGGAATGTCGGCATTAGTTTGCAGCTGTCTTGCGAGTTTTTTTTTTTTTTTTTTATTGGGAACAGGTCAGGAGTTAGAGTAATTCTTTGGGATTTGCATGGGATGCGATTTTTTTTAACCACCACCACAGGAGAATTTTTCTGAGAATGGGATGGGCCTATGTGTCGAGAAAGCTATACATTACATTCATACTCCTTATGTCAATAGGGGCAGTATTTCAGCAAAAAGTCTGTTCGTCTACCCTAGTGTTTAAAACAAGAAAACACAACCGTCATCACTATCCATGGTCCACGCCACTCCACACCAACAACCACACTCCTAAACACATGTGCAGATGTAAATCTTTCCATCCAAGAAAATGAACAAGACCCTGTTAAATTGCCGCCAAGAGAGTCTGTGCTATGGTAACATCAACTCTATTCACCAATTCAATAAATGTGTCCAGCAGGGGAGAGCCGGGTCGACTGAAACACAGGACGAATGAAACACAGCTATTTCCTTGAAAACCATGCACATCTGACATAACAAATTTCGTCAGTACGTACAGCACACTAGACTTACCAACCTCTTGAAAGCTAGTGTCTTGACGTCATACCATTCCAAAGTTACCTCCGCGAACCGGTTTTTGAGTCCGGTAAATAAAATCTTACATGCAATATTTTTTTTGTACACAAGTTGTGTTTATTGTTTCATGCAATAATAACATGACCATACAACAGATGAATTAGTACTTAAATATGTCCTGAAATGTCAGAGTTTTGAGCTTTACAGGGAAAATAGGTTTAAGTAGTCGCTATTGGGACGATTGAAACACCTATTTTAAAGTATGGGTCATTCGCAAACAAATCGGTTCTTTTGAATGATTTTTGAAACGAGCAATGCAAACTGATTCTCTGTGACCAGCTCTTGCTTGTTCTTTTAGGTCACTGTTCATAAGAGTCAGACCTGTCAGTAAACAGTCTAGTTCAGTGGCCGTGGCAATGTACACAAATAATATTACCAGGCCATTCAAGCAGAATAAATCAGACGACTGACAGAAGCAGGCTAACTGCACCACAGCAAATAGAAAAATGGTCAAGGTGCACCATAAATGGAGGAAAAAGCACTGGTCACAGTGGTGCACCATAACAAACTCACGTGAAAATGGTTACTCCATTTTTCTGCCTTTCCTTGGTGCAAAGTAGTCGATCAAATCCAGAAGATCCAGTTGACGCACACAGGCATTCTCAACTAACAGTATGGCAAGTACAGAGAGACGACACTGTCCCATTTAGCTCCTCAGGTAGCTTTTTAACAGTTTTAGTTTGAAAAATGAATGCTCTGCTAATACATGTAACACACATGTTCACTACCATGTCCCACAATCCGCAGTCGCAATGTAAAACAAATACATCGTCATTTGCTTTGCTGGTTATTTAATGATCACTGTAGTATGTTGTCAATACTAATTTAAACATACTTGTGTATTTTCAATTTTAGATATAGTAGCCTATTTAGTTGGGTATGCATCAAGAGCCCATTATGGAGTAGGAGAGTGAGTCTGATTAGCTGATATAGACCCCAGTTAGAAGTATTCTAGTGAGTCAGTGCTACAGAGCAAGGAATTAGCTAAATATGACAGTTTCGTCTGACGTGAAGAGGGGCCCATTGGGTGATCTTTATCAGTGACTGCCAGGCCCTAGATGGCTCTGGGCCTGTAAGCAACTGTAGTCTCTGCTTACTGATAGTTACACCACTGGCCATTGTCTCAAAAATTCTTGCCAGAGTTTTTGTTCATTTAGCCAATGAAGCACGACAACTGTTACCAAGAGCATACAAATCAATCAAGCTATGTGAATGGTAGGAAGTATCTGACTATAGTTAACTTGCCAGTTAAATGGTTACAGTGATATTACTATTAAATTGTTTTGTATACATAACACACACTGAAATATCAGACACTCTTAGTTTTGTGAAAGTAGTTATAGAAGTGAAAGACATGAATCAATCAGAGAACGACTTGTTCATGATTCACAGATCTTGTTCTTTTACACTGTGGCGTGCACAGAACACTGCAGAACACTGACTGTCATTATCATTATTGTTCCTATATGCTAGAAGAGAAATACGGATTAGTACATATTGTAAATAGGATACTGAAAAATGCTGCAAAGTGCTGCGAAGCACTATGAGTTTGTAAACATAGACATTGGGAGACAGAGAGAGAGAGGATGGGCTGGTTGTGTGTGTGCGTGTGTGTGTGTGTTTCCTAAACCACGCTCAGCCCACTCTTCATGAATGCTTTTGTGAAAGACTTACAGCTCTCTGCTTTGCAAAGGCCCTACTTGTAATAATTACCAAATTGTTTTGTCATTAGTAAATGTTAAATATGGAATGAATGTTGAATAAGGAATGTGGAAATAACTGTGCTGCGATCACTAGTGTTACAGTCTTAATACATGTTGTGGTTTTAATTAATTAGTATTAGTTAGATTGGTCTTAGTAGATTGATCTTAATGACATTTATTAAGTAATTAGCTTTGTCTATTGTAATTAGTGTAAGTACCAAAGTAATATTGTTTGTCAGTTAATGCTGTTTGCCGGATTGACACTAATGATAGATTGACATTGCCAACAGGCTGGCACTGAAAGAGGGGTTGGTGTTGATAGGTGATAAGCACTGAGTGTCTAATGAGCATTCAATGACTGGTGGATACTGAGTAATAACAATGTTGATAATTAAAGAACATACACGCTGATTGATTAGGCCACAACTTAATTAGTTAGCTGCTACTTTAGCCGATGCTAGTTTAGTGCGTTGGATATTAGCACTGTGATATGGCTGTGCCAGTCTGAGTGATGGCTAGTGATTAGATGCCACTAAGCTTTTGAAATATTCATGTCAAAATGCAGTATTTTCAAAAAAAACCCTGGCGCCTAAAGGGTTAACTGATACTAGTTTAGTGGGTTAGATGGTAGCTGGATTGCACTGTTGCATAGCTATCACTAGCTTGCTAACTGTTATCACTAGTTTGCTAATTGTTAACTAAAGAGCACTGTCCTGTGGTTGTGTCAGTGTGAGTGATGGCTAATGATTAGATGGTAATTGAATTGATATTGAGTGACAGCTATCTGATTCTTATTCAGTTGATGTTAGCTTGATTGACAGCTATTTGATTAGATGTTACTTTACTTAATGCTAATTTAGTGTGTTCGCTATTAGCTAAAGAGCAGTGTGGTATGGCTGTGCTACTCTGAGTGCGGCCTAGTGATTAGATGCCACTTTCACTGATGCTTGTTAACTAAAAAGCACTTGATACTAGTTTGAGTGACAGCAGTCTGATTGCTATTCAATTGATGCTAGCTTGACTGACAGTTATTTTATTAGATGTTACTTTAGCTGATACTAGTTAAGTGTTAGCCAGTAGCTAAAGAGCATTACTGCTTGGTTGTTAGCTGTGCGTTAGCTGTTAGCTAAAAGGTACTGCTGCTTGGTTGTTAGCTGTTAGCTGAAAGGTATCATTCAAGGTGTTTAGCTATATGCAACTTGACGTCTTTTTGGAGCTGGAAGGCATTTCACCTTTCATCCAAAAGGCTTCTTCAGTTCTGGCCGGGTGATGGGAAGACCAGGAGATATTACTCTGGACTAACTGGTGTAACTGTGAGCTGTACGACGAAGAGGGACGAAGAGGACCCCACCCAATTGATAGACGAGGAAAAAACTGGGAGGCTGTAGCCGAAACAGACATAGACTCCTGCTGTGTGCTAAAGGCCTCATTTAGAAATGCAACTAGATGGTATGACCGCCGCAGTGTATTGAAATGCGGTAACTGTTGGTATGATGAGTTTGTGGTAGGTCAAGATTCACAATGCCACGGACACCAAGAAACTCTTCTCCACCTTCAAATCTTTACTAAACCCACCTCCTCCACCTCCTCCAACTAACCTCATGGCTGACACTTTTGCTGCATTCTTTACTAACAAAGTTGCAGCAATTAGTAGTCAGTTCTCTAACCAATCCACAGAGGTTCCTCCTCCAAGCCTCTCTAAACCAACTGCTTCCTATTCTTCTTTCACTCCTCTCTCCAAGGCAGAGGTGTCTAAGCTTCTCACGGACAGCCGGCCTACTTCTTGTCTTCTGGACCGTATTCCAACAGTCCTTCTTCAGGCCATAACCCCCACCATTGTGACAGCAACCACACATGTGGTCAATGCTTCACTAACTAGGGGTACATTTCCCACCACCTTCAAACAAGCCCAGGTAACACCGCTGCTCAAAAAACCACCCCTTGCTCCCACTCAGGTGGAGAACTAACGGCCTGTCTCTCTTCTTCCCTTCCTTTCCAAAGCACGAGCTGTCTTTAAACAGGTCACAGGACTTCTCACTCAGAACAACCTCCTCGACTCCAACCAATCCGGTTTCAGAAGTGGCCACTCCACTGAAACGGCGCTTCTGTCTGTGACGGAAGCACTAAAAGAGGCCAGAGCGGCAGGTCAATCCTCAGTGCTCATCCTGCTGGACCTATCAGCAGCATTCGATACGGTCAACCACTGCATCCTACTGGACAAGCTGACCAACATGGGTATTGATGGCACAGTGCACTCCTGGTTCAAATCCTATCTTACTGGATGGTCGTTCAATGTATCATGGCTAGGACAGACATCAGCACTTCACCAACTCACCACAGGAGTACCCCAAGGATCTGTGCTGGGGCCCCTTCTCTTCGCCCTGTACATCACCTCGCTGGGCTCAATCATCCACTCCCATGGCTTCTCTTATCACTGCTATGCTGATGATACCCAGCTCTATCTGTGCTTTCCGCCTGATGACTCCATGGTGTCAACACAGATCTTGGACTGTCTTTCTGATATATCTGCATGGCTGAAAGGACATCATCCCCAACAAAATCTCTCCAGAACCGAACTACTGGTCCTCCCAGCCAGACAAGCCATGCACCACGACATCAGCATCAAGATCGACTTCCTGTCTGTTTCTCCTACCAAAGTGGCAAGAAACCTAGGTGTCATGATCGATGACCAGCTGACCTTTGCAGATCACGTTGCCTCTGTGGCTCGGTCGTGCCGTTTTTCCCTATTCAACAAGGAAAATCAGGCCATACCTAACCCAACATGCAACCCAGCTCCTGGTTCAGACCCTGGTTATCTCTCGTCTTGACTACTGCAATGCCCTCCTGTCAGGTCTTCCAGCCTATGCGGTGAGACCGCTACAGATGATCCAGAATGCAGCTGCACGTCTGGTCTTTAACCAGCCAAAAAGGGCACGTCACACCTCTGTTCATTAAACTCCACTGGCTACCCTTGGCTGCTCGCATCAAATTCAAGGCACTTATGGTGGCCTACAGGGTGCTAGATGGCTCTGCTCCCATCTACCTGAATACTCTCCTAAAGCCCCATGTCACCCGCAGACCGCTACGCTCCAACACCTTGTGCAGGTCAATCCAGACTCTTCTCATGTTTGGTTCCACGCTGGTGGAATGACCTTCCAAGTGCAACCAGATCAACTGATACCCTCTCCACCTTCAAGAAACTCTTGAAGACCCAGCTCTTCCAAGAATATCTCCTGGTGTAAATTTTGAGAATGCACTTAACAACTTCTACTTAATTTCTCTTTTATACTGCACTTTTTATTACACTATTGCACTTTCAACTCAAAATAGTGCAGTTCTATGTTAGCAATGTGCACTCTTAGTTTGTCTCACTGTTAGCTTCTTTATTGTGTTGTAGCTTGAATGTTATCCTCTTTTTGTAAGTCGCTTTGGATAAAAGCATCTGCTGAATGCCTAAATGTAAATGTAATGTAAAGGTCAGTATTGTGAGGTGAGAATTTGTGTGGAAATGATTTTCTATAAGTGGGAATGGGTTTGGGTTTTGAATGAATGACACTCATCCACACCAGTGGCAGCTGGAGCACTGATAGGGATGGCAGTTATGACACCACCCATACAGCCAGCTCCATTCATGCCAGTGGACCCATCTGCACAACAGATGTTGACATTGCTTCAATGGCTTCAATCACACTGGCAGCAACAACAGTGTGAATCATCCAGAGGCGGAGGAGTCCAGAGGAAGAAGAAGAGGAAAAGGAGAAGGATAACAGCTGGTATGTTATGTCTGTGGTAACACAATCACCTATGGGGAAAAGCCAGTTCCCTATACTGTCCAATGGAGCTGGAGAAAAACCTATGCTGCAGGCTCCGATAGAGAGTAAAGAAATAATGATGATGGCAGACACTGGAGCAACATTCACGTGCAAACCAAAAAGATGGCCAAAATCTCCCCTTTTCACGCTGCAGAAAAGTCGCTAAGTCAGTAGGACAAATGCAGCTAACACCATTCTCAGATCCAGTACTGATCAAATTCGGAAAACTGAGCATAGAAATGCCCATTCTGATCTCAGAACACACCCCAATGAACTCATGGAACAGAAAATGCTATGCAGACTGGGCCTACAAATTATGTGCATTAATGATGGATTATCATTGATGAACCAGATGTCAATGCTGATAGAGGCAGTCCTAACAAAGACTCCCCCTGACAAGAATTCAAGCTAACAGGAAATGGACATCGAAAAAAACACACAGCCAGCTGTTCTGGCAAGGATATCTAGGAAGCAAATGGGAGATCTTTCAAGATTGGGGGGGATAGATATATCAGTTGCATCCCAGCTACAATGTCCAATGCATCGTTACGTTAAAAAGAGCCAGACAAGAATGGTGAAAGCAAAATATTGTGGAAAAATGCAACAAGAGACCCCTGTTACTCCAAAATAACCCTGACACTGCACTGTGATGATGAGAGAAGGAGTTGTAGCCAAGGTGCATTTCTCTCCAAGCTGGAAGATGGGGGAGATATATGATGTGCCCTGCTCTGCGCCACACATCAAACACTTAGGTGGGCAGAGGCTATTGAGCCAGACAGATGGGGCAAGTCATGCTAAAAGCCCTGTTTGCAGAATGGAGAGACACAGACATTGCTGACCTAGTGGCCCAGGTGGGTGAAGACATTCTGTATCGGATCAATGACAAAGCTGAGTTATGGGGACAACCCATGATAGTGGAGACTGCAGACACACCATAAGATGATAACATGTTCAAGGTGTAATATGTGAGAGACTGCTCCTTAGGAAATCCATACTGCCTGTATGGAATCTTTCCAGCATCTGGCTATTGATGCTAGACAACAGACAATCACAAATCATTCACAAAGGCTGACACAAACAGGGAACTCTTCACAAAGCATAAGAAAAAGTGGATGGTGGGGAAGGACAGCAACTGCTCCAGACAATCCCTGGTGGCCGTGATAGATGAAGAATTGGACTCAGTGGAGAAGGCTCTAAGGGAAGTACCACCAGACGTCTTGTCAAAGAGAGGTGTGGACACTGACCTGGCCAAAACAATGAGTCCCCTTAAATTCAAACACAAACCAGAGGCCAAGCTGCCACTCCAGAGACAATATCCCATCCCACCAGAGACAGCTGAAGGCACATGAGAGACCATTGAGGAAGAATTGAATCTTCCCAGTACTGAAAACTGACAAGGTCAGATGGAGAACGGTTGCGATAGTGAAGGATTGGCCAGTGAATCAGATAGGCAATAACAGCAGAACCACGGCCCATGACCATCAGACAAATGATGTCACTCATTAAACTGGTTGGATTTTCATCAGAATGGATAAACTACTGTGAACAGAAGATTGCACCATTGCAAGCCATGATGGGCAAAGCTTTTGACCCCATCGAAGCTGAGCTACAACAGGTACCGACCCTGGCCCTGCCTGATTACAACAAGCCTTTCACACTGTACGTTGCCTCAAAGGACAAAGCAGGACAAGACATTTTCATAACTGCCATTGTGGCCCAGAACCAACGCAAAGGGCAAGCAAAACAGGCTACTGCCTACTACAGCACTAAGTTGGATGCGGTGGCCCAGGGATATCCTCCATGCCACCAAGAAGTGGAGGTCCTACACCTGGCATACTGCAAAGATTTCACCATTACAAGGAGATGGCCAGTCACCATTTTCTCCAGTCATGTGGTGGTGCATCTGATTGAATAAGGCAGCTTTTGTCTAACTCCTCAGAGGTAAATAAAGTGCTTTGATCATCAGCACGCGTCATCATACTAAAGGGATGAGAATCACATTTCCTTGTCTTGGTAAATTTAAAACCAACCGATTTTTAAAAGATTTCTGAATACAGTCAAAAGCACTGGGAGATTTGACACTGCTTGCTCTATAGATGTTGCACAAGGATAAACAATTGTATCATCGGCATATACACATTACGATTACACGACTTTACAATGCTCTAGTGAAGTACAGATATCATTAACATACAATGTGAATAATATCGGGCCCAAAATTGAGCTTTATGGAACATCATTTCTTAAATGCAATGCCTCTAAATTAAATCCTGTCACATTCACATATTGTGTCTACCTCTATCACAGAGGTAATCTTGAAACCACTGAAATAAAACTTTTCAAGAACACTGTGATCAACTGCGTCAAAAACTTTTGATGAACCAATAAAAATAGAAGCACCATGCCTCTTACTATCTACAGCAGTAGCAATATCATTTATCACAGGATTATGATTTACAGGTTATGACAAATTACAATGTCAATGGTGTGTAAAACAGTCATGAGGGTAAATATTGTCAATAAAGACAGCACACAGTAGGTTTGCATTTAAATGTAAATACAGCTAATGCAGTGTTTGGGTTAAAGATGACTCTTTACAGTAGAAGAATTTCCCCCATTTCTAATATGAAAGCGCTGTGTCGGGCATCATGCTAGGAGCTATAAATTGCTATTTTTAAACCATAAACAAGTATCAAAGTAGCCCCACAGTTCTTGGTAGTATAATCAGGATCCTAACATTTAAAACAATGCATTGAGAACTTTGTAAGTGTACAGATAGTTTTTAAAAAAAAAGACTGTTTAAACTCCAGTAGAGGCACTTGCTTGCTAGGATAATGATACACTGGCAAGATATGTCTCCACCTAGCTTCTTTTTCATGTTTGGCTGAAATGGGCTGCAACATCAAGATTCTGACTAAGCCTGTCAGGCTGAACCCACTGTCAAACGGACCCTTTTTGACCCATCCCACTCCTTTGAGTTTAACATTATGTCTGGCCGCTGCTACACTGTCCAGCCACAAATCCTGATAACCACCTATGGACAGACTACCATGTAATGTAAACTGGGATAATACTCTGGAACCATTATGAGCCCCCCGCAGTTGGGTTAGCCCCTTGAGTCGTGGATCTGCCCAAGGTTTCTTCCTAGACTAACTAAACATAAGGTAGTTTTTTCTTGGCCCTGTTGCTCTTGGGTGCTCCTTCTGTAAAGCGCCATGAGACAATACTATTGTAAAAGGCGCTGTATAAATAGAACTGAATTGAATTGAATTCAAACTTTTTATCATGTTTCAATATGCTTTAGGTACATTTCACATTGAATTCATACCATCAAATTGAGCAAGCAGCAACAGCAGTCATTTCATTCACCAAAAAACCTACCAAAATAGGAGTCAAACCCACGATAAGTGGGCATGCATTCTCTGCGGTACATGCCAAGATGCCACTTGCCCACCATATGTGTAGCATAGCCTGCCTCCTTCAAAAGCTCTGGCAGGAGCTTTTCCTCCAGTGGTACACAGTAGGGTTGGCATGGCCATATGATCTGGTGCTGCATACCAGTGTGGATCTAGGCACAAAAAGATCATAATGACACTAATGTAATTAGTTTACTAATTTACTTCTAAGTAGCCATTATCAATTGTAGCCCTTAGCATTATCAATCTAAAATTTCTGATTTAACCCTTTAATCATACACAAAATTTACACTAATATTACTCTTATTACTCATTTGAACTGACCTTTCCGTGGTACATTCCTGTATTATTCAGTTTTAGTGAGGTCATGTGAATTGTATTTTCATAGATTTAGCAATAGCTTAAATTTAGATAACTGTAAATGAGGACACCAACATCTTTCAGCATTAGCTCAGCATCTTTTGCTTTAACAGGCCATTTTTTGAGAAAATATACAAATTGTACAATTTTACCTTTCTTCAGTTAACAAACCTTTCTCTCAGTCTGAGAATAGCACGGCTTAGCATGGATCAAGCTTAGCTTCAGCTTAGCATGGATCATTTAATCAGATTAGACTATTACCATCTCACCAGTTAGTATCTTACTTAAAATGACTAAGAATGTGTGTATGTGTTTTTTCTATTTAAAACTTGACTCCTCTTTAAACACAAAGTGTATTGAGGAAAATGAAATGTGGTGATTTTCCAGGCCGATATGTCATGGAACTACACTCTGATTCTGGCGTAAGTCCAAGCCACTGATCTTGTTATGGTACAGCATAAAGGTTGATTGCTCAAGTAATATCCATGTCACCAGGTCTGGCTCCATCTTCCTCCTGACCAGTTTGTCCTCTAGCATCAGGGGCTGGCTGGTGTTCAACGCACCCAAGACGTCCAAGAATAGAACTCTAACTACATTGCCTCCTTTGACAAGCTCTGAGTGTGCCCAGTGTAGGATAGGATTGCATCCTCTACTCCCCAATTTTGCTCAATATGCAAACTGCCGGGGGACCTGAGCACATGTTGCACCAGTAGCCAACAGATGTCAAGGAGAAGACTTTTTCTCATTTGCAGACTCAGCGCCTCATTTACAGAGTGAGATGGTGGCACATATAGACGCAGCGGTTCAGTGCGCTCACTTTCGGTGCCCTGTTTTGTTGTACGTGTTTGTATTGTTTTTACAGAGAAGAAAGTTACAGCAGAGTTCCACCACTCATACAACATTTTAAAGGAAATTGCGAGGAGTCCAGACTTTCCGTGGATTACCATCCCAACGAGGAGGAAGCAGAGGCGACAAAGGTACAGAAAGCAAAAGTGGGGCTGCAGGCCAGCACTACCAAGGCTACGGAAGCAGCCACGCAAACCATCACTTCCCAGACATCTCTGTGACACCTCTGCAATGTCAAGGATCAGGGAGTTTATTTGTCACATACATTGAAATACTAATGTAAGACTTGTAGTGAAACTGCATAAATTAGAGTATTAGCTCAATAAAAGAAAAAATAAAAGATACAGCAAAACCAAAAGCAAATAAACAGACATTAGATCTGGATCCATGTAGTCTAAGGACCCAGATGTGATTAGTCAGCTTGTATCAGAAACACCTATCAGTAACACCTTCCAGAAACGATGATTCTCATATAAACTGACTTGTCTCCATGTAATGACTTCTTGTAGGCTAACGTTAACATTAGATAAATTCCTAAAAAACATTTCATTACTGAAACTATAACAAAGTATGGCCATATGGGCGCATCCACATAACCTCTCTCTTTTTCTCTCTCAATGGATCCGCACTCATCTGCATGCACATAAAAAATTCCAAATAACAGGCAAATAATAATCTTGCAAGGATTGTTGTCATAAATAATACAGTATGATTGTCTATAGCTATTTCGTTTGGTTAGCATCAAATCAAACTGCTGAAATTTCTAGCTTTACAACCACATCGAGTGACCCTCAATGTGGTGCAAGTTTAATTTCAGTTTTACAAGAGCAAAGCGGTATCCTGTGTTTGGCAAATACTGCAGTCATGTGCAGTCTTCTCTACCTATATTTTGTCGACTAAGTAGTAATTGGCTTCCAAATATTCCAAAGTTAGCCGACTTCACATGATTGAACTGCTTCCTCTTTGCACTCCTAATGCAAGTGAAATCTTTGTCAGTTCAACAAAATAGTCTATTAAGCTATTTCAAATTTCAAATAATTCAATATTTTTGCTTATACACATTACAGAACTTGCATCAACTTACAGAAGTGCATCCATTATTTTTTAAAGAGAATATAGGCCTAATATAGAATCAAAATCTGAAATGCCAATAGGTCGGTGCATCAAATTCTGTAAAACCTGTCTGCGATGTAGTGTGCTAGAGTGGTGGAGGAAATCACCAGGAGAAGTTGGTTC
Organism: Tenualosa ilisha; assembly: GCA_015244755.2. Lineage (NCBI taxonomy): Eukaryota > Metazoa > Chordata > Actinopteri > Clupeiformes > Clupeidae > Tenualosa > Tenualosa ilisha. The sequence goes on from PYXC01001128.1 coordinate 561,986, forward strand.
CCATGCAAAAGTACAAGAAATTTATTATCTCTTTTTTTTTTTAGGCTGTCGGCAGGGAGACAGACAAGACACACTTCCACATGTAACATAAACTACTAACCACAAAAAAAACAAAATATACAGGAGCGGGAAATCTTTCACGAGTACCAACAGGAGATCTTCTCACCTCAGAGGCTCATAAGTGACTAACTCTCGGCTTCCCAGGCCACCGGTTATATGGTTACTGACCCCCCCCACCAGGAGCTAACCAATATGAATTAAGTAATTAGTGCCTATGGCACCGATTCTCTCCCCCACACATAACTGTTACAAACAAAATTCACAAAGGAACGAAAATATAATTACACATGTTATACAGCCAAAATAAATCATAAACTCGTTCCCCAACAAAACACCTCCATATTTCCCTGTATCCCTCTGCGGAATTCCTGTTCCCTGCGGGAATAAGGAAGAGCCACCCCAGTGCCTCGGTTTGGCCGGCGTCTGGAGGTAGCACCAAGGGTAAGTCTATTTTGTTTGGCAGTCCTTTAGTGTACTCCTGTCCACCCACTTGGAAGCGAAACGCAGACACGCGACTTGGCGCGCTTCATTCCCGTATGTCCGACATTTCAAATGTTCACCACCAAACAATACAAGCTTTCAGGGCACCACCGAATTTGTGTTTGGCGGGATGCCTCTTTGCCCCGCAGCACCCTTTACTCCTTCCCACATCTCCGTGGCCTTGTATCACCCGTGTATTTTAACACAACAATCACATCATAGGAACACAAGGCACAGTTCAACTAAGCGCTATCCTCATTCCCATGCGCTGTAGCGCTACTATAGTGACGGTGAAGTTCACTCCGTCACACTGTCATAAAGATATGATTCTAAAGTTATTGACAAGACATAAATCATAACACTTATTAATATTTTAGATTTATTTTCTCTTGTGATTTCACAGTTATACTGTGGGCTACACGCCTTGCCGGCGAAGATCTTCTTTGCTCAGTTTGAGGATTCTTCCAGCAGATTGCAACAATCTAACCCTCACAGTAGAGAAGCACGATGTTAGGCACTCCCTCCGGGCTGCCAACCCCAAGAAAGCAATGGGCCCCGGTGGCATCTCTGTGTGTGTGCTGAAAGACTGTGCAGACAAGCTTGCTGGGATTTTTATTAAGACGAGAGACGGCAGGTAAAAACATCGATTTTTCATGTACTCACTGAAAGAAATGACTCTGGGGTATAATAATATATATTCCTTTAAAAATATTAATGTTTACACAGTAATATTAATTTGGGAGGGAATTCAATAAAAACAAAGAAAATTAAGCAATTATTTTGTGTAATACATTTACTAAGTGGGACAAGTAAATGTTACAAGAGATTTTCAAATGTTATTTAAATGTACTTCTGTCAAGGCACTACACCTGAAAATATTAAGTAACCTTTATGTACAAAAATTAGCTCTTAATTTGCACATGTGCAGTGAGTCAAGGCGTGTTGAGGCAACAGACAAGTTCAACAGCGTTTGACAGTGGAGTTGATAGTGGGATTCGCCATTTTGCCATGCGTGAGTATTCCCTTTCGATTTTCTAGGTTTTAGTTACTTTATGGCTTGCTGTATACTTTGATAGTGGTGTTTTTAGAGTACTTACAATATCCAGTAAGCAATTGTTCGTAGTTAGCCTCAGTAACAAAGGATATAACTGCAGCATCTTTTTGGTCCGGGGAAACAGATTGGCATTAGCTTTAGGAGTTAGATTTTCAGGTCTGATGCGCCGGCTGTCATTTATACCTCTTTTAACGACAATTTTTATTTATGTGGTAATGGCTTGCTCTAGAGGGCAGGGCCTACAGACAGTTTTGATAGTCAGTTCAATTCGGCTCCTGAGTGTAATGACTGCTTGCGTGCTAATGGCTAAATTAACTTATGCTAACTGAATTAGCCAAACATTTACCTCGGGAAAAAATATAAAAAATTTTTTAGTATCTCTACGGGGGGAAACCCAGAGGTGCGTTCAAATCTGCTAAGTGAACGTTCGCAAAAATTAGCGAACAGTTTTGATTTCCTCTGAAGTTTTTGGCTAAAGTTAGTGAGCAAACATGAACAGTCATGAAGCCGGACTGTGTGAGATGTGCGCCCAAATGTGACTTGGAGGTGTAATCACAGTGGGCGAGCACAACTTCTGTCACGGAGCCTTCAATCCAGCAGTTTAGCTACCGCAATAGTTATTTCTTTTGAGTTCACCATTTGTGTTTAGTTCCAGTATAAAGCGACCTTTTTAGAACGTTAGTTACTACACAAAATCGTTCAAATGTCATTGTTTAATGCAACAATGTTCGCGGCGAACAGTTGCTTGTGTTAGGTGAATCTGGTGTATGAGGTAGCCTCTGACTTTTTCTATTTCCAAAAGTCTGAGGTGAACAGCCTAACATTTTTTTCTGATTGAACAAAGAATGAAGAGACATTAACTTCAACATTTTCCTTCAACAGGAACCAGTGAAATTTGTCCATTACTGCATCATTAGCTTTACGTGGGTGAGTAAAAGTTTTCTGTTTAGTAATGTCCCTGATTCACTTTTAAAATGTGATATAAAAAGGTAGTTTAACTTTTTAAAGACACAGTATTTCATACTCATACACTTCCAGACCAGGATATTGAGGATAGTAGATGGCCTGTAGAGGAAAGTTAAGTTACTTTTGATGAGGGGCTTATCAATGAGGGTGAGTAGTTGGTCAAAGTCATTGTTGAGCAGCTTGGATCTTTATTACTGAAATTGAACTGCATTTTCATGTGCCTAGTAGGTGTGTAGATGAGATTTCAATCTCTTCTTTAAATTTATTGTTGGTTCAGCATCTGCATCTGTTATCAAAAACATTGTTTGTGAGACATTACAGAATCATAACTGCACTGTTGAAGAATTTGTGATCACAGACTTGGTGAAGCACCTTTGTCAGCTGAATCCTATCAGTGTAGCCTTTAGTAAGGAAGGTACTCTCAACACAGCATACAACAGAAATATTTATTTTAGGGAACATTTCTCTTTTGGACCAGTAGAATATATACTTGATGCTGAAGAGGACAAGTCATTCCAGTATATTCCGATTTTGCAATCCTTGTCTCATATTCTGAAAAATAGTGACATCCAGGAAAATATTTTGAAGAGTAGGTCAACAAGGTATTGTGGCTCCTCGTGTCTGCATACTAGTTTTTGTGACGATTCTAACTTAAACATATTTCTGTCTGTAACCTGCACCTCTCGTAAGAAACACAAGGTGACTGGTGGTAACTGGGTGTTTGCTGACATTCCATCAGTATTGAGGTCTAGATTATCATCTATTTACTTGGCTGTTTTATGCAAGGCTAAAGATGTTAAGAAATTTGGTTATTTCAGAATTTCTGAATCGAATTTAATTGAATAGTCTAATTGCTGAACATAGAGAGAGATTTCACAGTGTTTTTCCACAAGAGAGACTGATTCCAAAACATAACTGTATGGAACATTACCCACAGCTCATCCAAGCATTTGGTCCACTAGTGTCCTTATGGACAATGCGATTTTAAGCGAAGCATTGCTTCTTGAAGAAGTTTGTTAGGCAGACTAATAACTTCCGCAACATCTTAAAGTCTATATCAAGAAAACACCGGTTCATGATTGCGTATCATCTCCATGGCTCAAATATACAAAGACCTGCTATTTCTGTATCAGAAGACAGTTGTTCATTTTACAAAACAGGCAGAATTTGAGGGCACCAGTTACAATATTGGCATGATCTTGGTGTATGGCTCCACTTGTGGATTGCTTGACTTTGTTGAAAAACGACAAATCATTGTTATTCGTGACCACTTACTTTTTGTGGTGAAGTTGCAAAGTGCATGGTACTTAGAGCATTTTGGAAGTTTCAAATTAGAGGCCACAAGGGTAGTGAAAGTGATTGAGCACTCCAAACTAACCGACACATACCCATTGGCTGCATATGCCGTGCAAGGGCATCGGATGGTTTCTCTGAAACACCACATCTGCTTGTCAGACTAGGTAAAATATCACTTTAAATTGTATGACTTTAAATTGTGCTGTATTATAACAGGTAACCTATTTACCCAACAGTTATTGTTTCTGTGTATTACTGATGGCAGTAAGTCACCTCAGGAATGTGAGCTGTCTCAGTGGTCTGGGGAAATGCAATATTTGCTTTTGTCTAATCTGCTCTTTAATTTTTCTTGTAGTTCTGCTTACACCAAGGCCATGTCTGCCCCAACTCAACTGCATGTCATTGTTGAGGAGACTCAAGTCTACAAGTTAACATTACCAAATGGAGTCCCCGGTACTGTAAATGATCTTCTAGCAGCTGTGCAAGATCACTTTCAGCTCCAAGGAAGCTTTGCTATCATGTATATAGACAAAGACTTTGATAACCAGTTCTTCACACTAACATCAACAGATGTGGTTAAGGACAAAGATACAATCAAACTTGTTAAATACAGAGACATCTGTTGTTCTCACACCGACCCCCATGGGCCAGGACTATTCAGCTACTTCCTCTTCCATTTTTTTTTCGTGCCACTTGATGTCTTCACAGGATGACACCTGCTCAACTGGTTCAGCTGACATTGTCATTTTACCTGAGTCTCCAGAATGTAGATCAGCAGCATGGCTAGCAAATTTTCAGGTTCCTTCATTTTCATATGATGTTGAATTGCTCCTTCAAGCAGGAAATTAGGCTTACGAAAACGATGGTTAACTTAAACTTTAACTTAAAAATTCTAGCCTTAAGTCAAGGGTTCTTGAGACACTTGCTGACACCATATTCTCCTACACTGCCTATCCCAGTTCTCTTTAAAGATTGGCAGTTGTGGAAGCTCTGTTAAAAAAGCATCCATGCCTAAAGGAGCCTGAAACCTCAGTTTCAGGCATGTATGGATGGCTGCAGCGTCTTCGAAACAAGATGGGCAATCACCGCTCTAAACTGAGAAAGAATGACATACCTTGTCCTGAGCTTGGAGCTTGAAAAGGAAGCCCCCGGGTGAGCAAACGCCTGCTAAAAATTGCAAGAGACCAAAGAGAGCAGAGGTGAATTACCTTCCCCCACATCCAAGGGGAGAAACAAGCGAAATGGAGAGACTGGAACTTCTCAATGAAGTGAAGAAGAAAAACAACACCAAAGTCATTCAAGAAAAAATGGCCAAAACATTCTCCATTCGAAGGCTTGAGGTTGTGAGTGGGAATCTACCTACAGATGACATCAGAGAGAGGTGGCCTGCCTTGTTTTGTGAAGATGGGGTAGGTGAATCTTTAGACACTTACAGCATACAATTTTAATCCAATATTAAGAGGAATTTAATATATCCTATGTTAAGATGAATCCTCTCAGTTGACTCATGTCATTTTGCATTTAATAACAGTTCCTGATATTTGGTTTTGTTGATGCAGATCATGCAGGAATTCAAGAGCATAACAACAATTTCGCTGGAGCAGAGGTTCATGGACAAACTCGACTACTATACTCCAAAACTCATCGCCTTGATGGAGGCTAAAGGCTGTGTTTGTGCACTTGATGGCTTCAACACTCAATGTGCTCATGTAACAATAAGGGTTCAGTATTTATGTTCTTGTTAATCTGTCCACAGAATCCTAGCATTGAGGAGAGAGGTGAAGCAGTCATCCAGGGCCTCATTTTGTATCTTGAAGATTGTCAGGTAAAACAACTACAAATTATTTATCCCAGCCTTCTGCTGAAGTATCAGATTTTGCCACTCAATCAATATAACTGAAGCCTTTCGCTGCAAAATGGCTGATTGCTACTGCACATTTAAAGGCAGTTTCAGTAACAAAAGTGTTGGAACAATTGTGCAGAGGCACAAGATTTAAAGGACAGACTGTATTATGAATAGGCAGCTACAGCTAACCTGTTGAGGCATAGAACTTTAAGTTTCAGTTACTGTGCTCCATTAGATTAGCCTATGCCTCTTAACTCGGCATAATTGCTCCTAGCTCATAGTGATCTTGAACAACAAGATCCTTAAAGTCCTTAAAGGAGAAGTTCGGTGTGAATCAATCCATAGTCCTGTTGCTCTAGGTCACCAAGTGCTGTCAGTAGAAAAAAGAATAAAAGAATTTGATACAACACAGACTGAATAGTGAACCAGCAACTTACACAAAGTGAATGGGGCATAGTGAATTACTTTCAGTTTCATTTTGCTATGCCCCATTCACTTAACATTAGTAATATTAGTAGTCCCCATTAGTTATTTGGTCTACGTTGCATCAAATTTTTTGGTTCTTTTTCCGACAGACAGTATTCAGTGACCTTGAACAACAGGCCTATGGATTGATTTACACCGAACTTCTCCTTTAAGGCTGGAAGTCTTGTGCTGTGTTCTTTTTTTACCCCAATATTGAAGTCACCATAAACAGACTTGTTCCTTATTTGTTTTAATTATTATTATTCTTGTAAACTGTATGCAGGAACACCTTTGCAGTGATGTCACTCAACACATCCTGAAAATTCTTGTTGTCCATGGTCCTGCAGAAGATCCAGTTGATGTAGCCATCCTCCAAGGAGATCTTGCATGGATGCGGGAATCCTGTGAAGGCGTGTGCCTTGGTCATGGGGGTAATTTATGCCCTGAACTTGGCATACCCCAAAGCACTGCGGTACACTTTGGAGACATTTTCCTTGAACTAGAGGGCATGAAGCCGTCCCCAAAAATACAAGGTTTGAAATCCAAATTGTGTTAATGCTTCCAGCTCACAGCTTGTGTTCTAAATCAGCATTCTATTGTCATCTTCCTCTTGCCTGTTAGTTCATCTCGTTAACAAATTTGTTACATGTTTGAATATGCTACATTAAAAACAAATGTGTGAAAGGGTCTTCATATACATTTTATTGTCTGCCCCCTTGCAATTTTTGGTTTGTTTTCTATTTGTGGACAGTGCTCCAAGTTTGTTTTTTTATTCAATTATTAAATCATTATTTGTCATTTTTATTATTTGGGCAGTATTAACTTTAATTTGCTAAAGATGACCCAAAATAAATAAATGGATAAGAATGATATTGTAATTCGTGTTAACATTCATCACAGAGAACTGAGCAAGATTTATGTGAATTTTATGTAAAAAGCCTACCTTAAAATATATTTAAAAATCATAAATTGATAAAAATAATAAATAAAATATTGCTCCTATATATGTAAAGGTAAATTTTACTTGATTCTCATGAGTTCCACTCAAGATTACAGCATTAAATTTACTCAAAAAAATTGAGTGCAAATTATTACTAAGATTTTTTTAAGTATATTCTATGAGTTATTTTTTCAGTGCTGGTCAAATAAGAGATTATTATGTCCGCCGCTAGCGAAGCTAGCAAAAGCGGTCATATTGGTGTTGCTGCACGTTTTTCCCTTTTTTTTTTTTTTCACCGATTTTCCGTCAACGATTCCCGGGACACTGAAACTCAGGGGGAGATGAATGTTTGTAGGCATGTAGCCCTAGAAGTTTGTGAGCGAATATGAGGTTTTGGCCCCCAAGGGCCCCCCCCCAACTGTGCCAGTGTCCGTCAAAGAGGGGGAGACCGGCAAAAGTTTTCGCTGAATAACTCGATGAACCTTTCACCCAACAACACGAAATTTTTGCAATATGTCGGTGTTACAGGGACGTATCGACCCAGCCCATAAACACTCACTTGAAGCATAGCGCCACCTGCTGATATGGGTAAATGCAAAAATTGGGATTTTGAGTTGGCAATATCTTGGACCGAGAAGCTGGGAACTGCGCAAAATATGTCATGCACGATCACCCTAAAGACTTCTAAAACCACAGCACAAGCCATGAAATTTGGACCATAGGGGGCGCTGTAATTGCAGAAAACGTCATTTTGCCTATTATCTAGAGAATGCTAATGTTTACAGCAATTTTCTTTTTATTGTGAAAACTACTGACCCTCACGCATTGAAAACACTGGTCGACGCCCACTTCCAATGAAAACGGTTTACGTGAAATTTTAACATTGCCAAAACGAATCTGAACGAACTCGTCATAGGCCGTTAATGTGAATCTCACCAAATTTGGTATACGTCATCTACAGACAATGCTGACGAAAAGTTATCAAAGGATTTATCTTGAGATAAATTGTTTCGAAGTTACACGTCAATGAACATTGAACACGTAGCTTAAAATTTTTTAAAAGTACATATCTTGGCTTTTAATTGCTCAAATTTGGTCAAACTTGGCATGCCATCTCTAAACTGCTTTTTTGTCATGTGTACTAAATTTTGTGACATTTCGTCATAGGGGGCGCTGTTTATCGCCGAAGCTAGGTGTCAAAAAACAGTTTTTGTTAAATAACTCGTTAACATTTTTGCCCAAGATAACGATTTTGTGTTAGTATGTTGGTGTTACAGAGACGTATCGACCCAGCCCATAAACGCTCACGTGAAGCAAAGTGCCACCTAGTGATTAGGGTAAATGCAAAAATTGGGATTTTGAGTTGCCAATATCTTGGGCCGAGAAGGTGGGAACTGCACGAAATATGTCATGCACGATCACCACAAAGACCTCTGAAACCACAGCACATGCCATAAAATTTGGTCCATAGGGGGCGCTGTAATTGTAGAAAATGTCATTTTGCCTATTGTCTAGAGAATGCTAATGTTTACAACATTCTTTTTTTTATCGTGAAATCTATTGAACCTCACGCATGGAAAACACTGGTCGACGCCCACTTCCAACGAAAACAATTTACATGAAATTTGAACATTGCGAAAATGAATCTGAACGAACCCGTCATAGGCCGTTAATGAGAATCTCACCAAATTTGGTATACGTCATCTGCAGACAATGCTGACAAAAAGTTATCAAAGGATTTATCTTGAGATAAATTGTTTCGAAGTTACACGTCAATGAACATTGAACACGTAGCTTAAAATTTTTCAAAAGTACATATCTTGGCTTTTAATTGCTCAAATTTGGTCAAAGTTGGCAGGCCATCTCTAAAGAGCTTTCTTGTCATGTGTACTAAATTTTGTGACATTTCGTCATAGGGGGCGCTGTTTATCGCCGAAGCTAGGTGTCAAAAAACAGTTTTTGTTAAATAACAACATTTTTGCCCAAGACAACGAGTTTCTGTTAGTATGTCAGTGTTACAGAGGTGTATCGACCCAGCCCATAAACACTCACATGAAGCATAGTGCCACTTAGTGGTAAGGGTAAATGCAAAAATTGGGATTTTGAGTTGCCAATATCTTGGACCGAAAAGGTGGGAACTGCACAAAATACGTCACGCACAATCAGCACAAAGACCTCTAAAACCACTGCACGTGCTATAAAATTTGGTCCATAGGGGGTGCTGTAATTGTACAAAATGTTATTTTGCCTATTATCTAGAGAATGCTAGTTTCCAATCCAATTCCCACCTCACAACACTGTTCTACCACACACTTGTCATGCCAACAGTTCTCACATTTCAATACATTGCGGCGGTCATACCATGTATCGCTATGCGGTACATCTAGTTATTATTATTATTATTATTATTGACAATAATTGAGACTATTGATTATTATTATTGACAAGCAGTACAAGTTGCCAGGAAAAACCTACTTCTCCCATGTCTCGTACAGCCTGTTTAAAAAGACGGGCACTTTTTCTGGTGTTATCTTCACAATGCTGTTACTTGCACGCAACAGACATAGCCTTAAAAGTGCTGTTATTTGCATTTCAGAGACATTACAGAAGTTTAATAAACTAAGACATGTTATAACATTGTCATGTCTTTTTTTAATAGCTTCATAAAAATAAGCTACTATTATTACTATACTATATATATTATGAGTTCAGTAATTTAGTAGCCTAATTAACAAAAATTTGGGGATGGTGGGGGCTGTGGTATCAACGCATACCGCACTGTTGAGCTGCTATGACGCATCGCAAGCGAAATTCTGCGACAGCCCTAATTGAGACATAATACTGTCATTTTAAGGTATTTTTCTACATTTGGAAAGATTACTTTAATGCGCTAGTACACTCTGTCAGTGAAACCATAAACCTTGTTGAGTGATACACTGGCAACAAATGAAACGTCAGGTGTGTATAATGAATGTTTTGTAATCGATACAACATTAACCTACACATCTTTAATCCCTTCTAAGTATTTAATATTTTCAACAATTGGGCTTAAATAGTACAGTGCCACATAACTATAGCCCACATAAGGCAACTTTAACAAATAATAATTTAATATTCAAAAAAGTATGCAAAGTGATATTAATTTTCATGTTTAGTTCAGATTATATTTTGGCTTCATGCATGATTCTGTTCACATACCTTTAATTTTAAGAGGAGTATATTCATTTTATATTACATATATATAATATATATATATATATACATACAGTGCCCAGCATAAATGAGTACACCCCCTTTGAAAAGTAACAGTTTAAACAATATGTCCATGAAAACAAAAAATATTCCCCAAAATTTCGCAGACTAAGTTTAATATCACACCTGCATAACATACAACACAAACGTTTGCTTAATAATATAACTTGGATTACATATTTTTCAGTTTTACTCAAATTAGGGGGGAGCAAAAATGAGTACACCCCCAACAAAACTACTGCTTCTAGTATTTTGTATGGCCTCCATGATTTTTAATGACGGCACCAAGTCTTCTGGGCATGGAATGAACAAGTTGGCAACATTTTGTAACATCAATCTTTTTCCATTCTTCAATAATGACCTGTTTTAGAGACTGGATGTTGGATGGAGAGTGATGCTCCACTTGTCTCTTCACAATTGTCTGATTGGGTTCAGGTGACATGCTTGGCCACTGAATCACTCTCACCCTGTTCCTCTACTGAAAGCCGACAGTGGCCTTAGATGTGTGTTTAGGATCACTGTCATGTTGGAAAAGTGCACCACGACCAAGTGCACGGAGTGATGGTAGCATTTTATTTTTCAATATAGAGCAATACATCTCTGAATGCATGATGCCATCAATGAAATGCAGCTCCCCAACACCAGCAGCACTCATGCAGCCCCACGTAAGGACACTGCCACCACCATGCTTCACTGTAGGCACCATGCATTTTTCTTTGTATTCCTCACCTTTGCGACGCCATACAGTTTTGAAGCCATCAGTTCCAAAAACATTAATTTTGGTCTCATCACTTCTTAATACAGAGTCCTAGTAGCCTTCATCTTTGTCAGCATGGGCCCTGGCAAACTCTAGGCGGGCTTTTTTGTGCCTGGGCTTTAGGAGAGGCTTCTTTCGTGGACGGCATCCACGCATGCCATTCCTCTGCAGTGTACGGCATATTATGTCACGGGAAACAATCACCCCCGTTTGGCTTTCTACTTCTTTAGCTAACTGTAGTGAACTTCTGTGCCGATTTTCTTCAACCCTTCTTATCAGAAGATCCTGACTCATCCTGACGAGGTGTTAACTTCCGTGGACGACCAGGACATCTCTGTGACATGGTCGCAGTTCCATTTTTCTTAAATCTTTGTACCACTTTTGCTACAGTATTCTGACTAATAAGTAAAGGTTGGCTGATCTTCTTGTAGCCTTTACCTTTCTGGTGTAAGGAAATCATTTTCTTTCTCAGGTCTTGTGTCATTTCTCTTCCATGTGGCGCCATTGCTGACAGCAGGGAATGGGGAGGGGTTTTCTTAGAGTAACACCCTTTTATAGTCAACTATCTGCTGGACTAATTGAATAATAACTCACCTGTGATTGAATTCTTGGTAAATAAGACATTTGTAGTCTAAAATCTTGCTTTTGCCCTGGAGTGTACTCATTTTTGTGCCCCCCTAATTTGAGAAAAACTGAAAAATATGTAATCTAAGTTATATTATTACACAAACTTTTGTGTTGTATGTTACGCAGATGTGATATTAAACTTAGTCTGTACAAATTTTGGAAATATTTTTTTGTTTTCATGGACATATTGTTTAAACTGTTACTTTTCAAAGGAGGTGTACTCATTTATGCTGGGCACTGTATATATTCATTCACAGTCATTTTTAACCACTACTCAGTAAAGCGCCAATTAAGGCCACTTCAGTGTATTTCAATGGGAATATCCTCCCTTTAATCATTTTTTTCTCAATTTTTTTCACCTTTTTAACCTAATGTACAATTATAAAAATAGGCCTCCATACATAATAGACTGAAGGCTGCTTGCACCAATATATCTAATTTACATAACAGCTGCATATCATAAGTGCATATCAGCTCTTTTCAGTAAGAAAAGGGCAACAAAAAGACAAATGAATATGCATATCTTGTTTAAGATAGGTAGGGATGCACTGTTGTGACTTTCTAATCAAACACTCATACGATTCCTAAATTTTGGAAGTCCACTAGCAAACAGCACAGATCTGATCTTTAACATTAAGCTGTAGATTTCTTTTGCAGTGAGAAATACCCTGCTGACAATTCAAACATAGGTGGGCATCTTAACAGAAGTTAGGCCTGCAAAGTTTAGGCTTTGTATGGTGGAATAAACAAAGTAAAAAAGAAAGAAGGATGGAAAGAAGAAGAAATAAAACAACAGAAATAAAAAAGCACAACTGTGAGGAAGTTATGATTCAGTCTAGAGGCAACTGTGTTATTGCCTTTTCACAGTCCCTGTACGTTCCATAGAAACGAGGGTTAGGACGTCACCTGAGCACACCTATATCTAGTTGAAGAATTATTTAAATTTTTTTACGTATTTAACATGTTACTGAGTTGATGCTTTGCTGCTGTTTATTCTTGTAAAGCAATAACATAATATATTTTATTAAAAAATTATGATGTGACCTATGGACTTAAATGGTGTCACGGGACCAATTAATCTCATGCCAGACTTTTGGCATATTTTGTAAAACATCTTATGTTATATCTTTTGAAATCCATAAAAATTAATGCATACATTTTCAAATGAGAGATTAATTTTGCAGTCTGACAAGTTATCTCCGTGCTAACCACATCAATATCGATAAAAAATGTCTAAACTTTTGTTTTTGGTGGTCTTAATGGGTACACTTACCCTATATGTTGTTTAAGGCAGGTAATATCGTTATGTGTGTCATACCTTTAAATCTATTTCAAAATGTGATAAGCATTAAACAAGGACGAGGAAGCAGGCGGAAAAAAAAATCATCAAAGACCCCACTCACCCTGCACACACTTTCTTTGACACCCTCCCCTCTGGCAGGCGCTACAGATCCCTGCGCACAAAAACTACCAGACACAAGAACAGCTTCTTCCCCACCGCCATCACCCTCCTGAATACCTAACAAATTGGGCCATCCCCCCACCTTGGTCAATAATTATTTCACAGACTGCTCAGATTACCCTTCAACCTCATTTCTGAAATGTTTGCTTACTGTCATGCCCTTATGTATATTGTCCTTTTGCACATGACACAAGAGGAGTGTTGTAGTCTGACGTGTCCCTGCCTAGGCAACCCAACCTCTCAGGCTCATCCTCCTTGTGTGTTCCCTACTACTTACCCCTCTCCCTGTTTTATTCCAGCTGGTCACTCGGTGCCTATATGTATATTAGGTGCCTATAGGTATATTGCTGTCCCTTGTGCAATATGTGTCTACATATGTTTTGATATATTTTTGATCTGTCTATTGTGTTTATTGTGTATATTGCATTATATGTATACTACTACGTGTTTATATGTAGGTGTACAGAGAGCTAACATCCACCGGAGTCAAATTCCTTATGTATATATCCCTATATGTAAATATACTTGGCCAATAAAGCTGATTCTGACAAGTTAATAGGAATTAGTAATGCTTTGTAGTTAAACTATAGCCTACTGTTCTGTTTACATTAGAAAAAAAATATTAATTTGCCAACAATTTAGTGCATGATGGGGAGAGACTTGAATACTTGAACGTCATCATCGAAATCCTACTGAAGACGTGCATGTTGTGTATGGCTTGAGACTAGGCTAATTAAACATGTTAAAACTACAGGTGTGGACGCAAAAGAGAAAAGGGAAGAAAAATAAAACTCCAAGAGTTGGATTATTTTATGTAGGTGAATGAATCTGACGATGAGTTAACTGATAGCACTGCTGAATCAAAGGCACCGATTTATGCTGCTATGCACTTCAGGATATTGGGTAGTGTAGGGCATTCTCATGAAATCACAAATAAAAGATGTTTTTATTAAAACAAGATTGATGCAATATAAACGTGTGGCATTTTTATGACCACAGACAATCGTTTTGTCCTGCCGTAGCTGGTTAGAAGTCTATATTGTGTGGTTAAGACAGCATGGGCTATAATCAAATTCTCAATGGCGAAAATGACTGGTGTTTACATATCTGGATCCAGCTACTTGTGGGGCTGACCAGCTCTTTGCAAGTGAAGGCATGCTTGACGAGGTACTTTAAAACTGAACTTGATCAAAAAATTCTAAATGGCAGAGTCTATTTCATCATGCTTGGGGAGCCAGTGCCACAAAGTGTCTTTGTCCAGTAAACATTGCTGTGGCTCACAGACGCCCAACTGGTGTGGCATGAACTTCGCTAGGTTGTTGGCTTCGCTAGATAATCCGCTGGGTTAGGCATGTCCACGATGGCCTTCACTTTCTCGGGCTCAGGCTTTAGCCTAGTGGCTGACAGAATGTGTCTGTGGAAGCGGACTTCTGTTAACTTGAACTGCAGTTCTGTCAGGCTTAGACAGAGTTTCAACTCCCTGCAGCACTCCATCACTGCCTGCAGGTTGACGTCATGGTCTCTCTCTGTCTCTTCTGTGTCTCCACAACCCACGACTAAAATGTCATCAGCAATGGGCTCAACTCCTTTCAGCCCGGCTAGAAGCTCATGTTGCTTGCGCTGGTAGACCTTTGGGGCCACAGAAACCCTAAAGGGTAGCTTGAGTCAGCGCTTCCTGCCCCAGGGGGTCCAGAAGGTGATCATGAGGCTGCTCTCGTCATCCATCTTACACTGCAGGAACGCATGCCTGGTATCCACTAGCCTTTGACAGCTTGTATAAAACATTCTCAAGTGTGGGCATGATAAATCTGAGCATTTCAGAGCTTTGTTCAAGAATTTTGGATCCAAACAGATCCCTAATTTGCCCGGCTTTTCAACAATGACCTTATTGTTGATGCAGTCAGTCGGCTCAGTGACATCTGTGATGTGTCCATCAGCCTGATATTGGTCCAGCAAGGCTTTGACATCTGCCTTCATCACGATGGGAACATTGCGAGGCGCACATTGAACAAGGGCAATGGTCAGATCCAACTCAACACTAACTACCCCTGGCACTGATTCCACAGGTAAGTTAAACACATCCACGTTCCTTAGTCAGTGCCCTGGAGTAAGTATGCTCCACTGTGTGCACATCTGCAGGAATCATGAACTTAATGGGTCTGAGGCACTCACAGGTGTAGCCTGATAACAAGGGCTTTTGATTTGTCTTGACCACTATGAATGCCAGTTGGTGAGCCTGGCCCTTAATCATACACTCAGTTGCAAAGATGCCCAGCTTCATCTTGTCTTTTGTAGCTCATTACATTACAAGTGGCCCTCAAATCGAGCTGGCACTGCTTGTGGCTTCTGATTAATCTGCAGCGTAATAAACCATTTTTTCCCTTTTGCTTGCACTGCCCCAACTGACTCATGCATGTATATGTCACCATCATTGTTTGTCTCTGAATCAGATGAATCATCTACACAGTGCAACCTCTTCTCATTTTTTTACTCTTTTGTACCACATGACTGGCATACCTTTCCAAATGCTGGACAATGCTGCCTGCCCCTTGGGTGTGTGTTGCCACAGTATTTGCACATATCAGTCTCTGCGACTGGAGATGTATCACTGTCTCGATTTGTTAAGCCTGAACCGTTGCTTAGCAACTGCGTGAACAGCGTCCAGCATTAGGTGTGCACACAATCAATTTGATTCAAATGTCAGTCTGTTCTGCTGCGTAGGACATTTCACATTAGCACTGACAAGTGTTAAAGTCTTTTCCCTTAGTAGTTTGCACCGAGTGCTTTTGTCCATAATGCCCAGTATGATTTTATCGCGAATCATCTCATCCTTCAACTGCCCATACTCACATGTGTCCGCTTTCTCCCTCAGCCTGGTAAAAATAAAAAGTGTCAATAGTTTTTCCATCTTCCTGCTTGCAACACCCAGGATAAATTATGTTATTGGCGGGTTCGAAGTATCCTTCCAGTGCATCCAGTATGGTTTTCGCTGAACTTCGGTGAGATTTAAATTATGACGGTAAATGTGTCTGCACTCACTTCCCATAACAGTCCGTAGCATAGCTGCTTGCACGTTCGTCGTCCTGCCAGACAGACCCGTGACTTCTTCCCCACCGCCATCACCCTCCTGAATACCTAACAAATTGGGCCATCCCCCCACCTTGGTCAATAATTATTTCACAGACTGCTCAGATTACCCTTCAACCTCATTTCTGAAATGTTTGCTTACTGTCATGCCCTTATGTATATTGTCCTTTTGCACATGACACAAGAGGAGTGTTGTAGTCTGACGTGTCCCTGCCTGGGCAACCCAACCTCTCAGGCTCATCCTCCTTGTGTGTTCCCTACTACTTACCCCTCTCCCTGTTTTATTCCAGCTGGTCACTACGTGCCTATATGTATATTAGGTGCCTATAGGTATATTGCTGTCCCTTGTGCAATATGTGTCTACATATGTTTTGATATATTTTTGATCTGTCTATTGTGTTTATTGTGTATATTGCATTATATTTGTATTATGCATTATATAGACTTCTTTATTGAGCTTGATGGCAGTAAAATGCAGTGAAGAATGCCCAGATCTGTACATTGTACATCTGTACATTGGAGAAACAAAGCAACCACTTCGCAAATGCATGGCCCAACACAGGAGGGCAAATGCATCAGGACAGGACTCAGCAGTATATTTACATCTGAAGAAAAGTGGACACTCATTCAAAGACACACAAGTACATATTTTAGACAAAGAAGATAGATGGTTTGAGAGGGGGGTGAAAGAAGCCATCTTCGCCCATCTGGAACAGCCAACCTTAAACAGAGGAGGGGGGCTACGTCACCAGTTATCTGCTATGTACCACGCTCCTTTCAGGTCCCACCCTATACAACCACTGTCCTGATGGCCCATCTAATGGCCCATCAGGACATTCCAACACCTGGACTCTGGAGAAGTGTGAAAACCTCAACGACTCTCAGGCCAATTCACACCTGAACCAAGGGGTTGGCCAAAGAGGTTCCTCCAGAGATAAATACATTTACATTTACATTTATGCATTTAGCAGACGCTTTTATCCAAAGCGACTTACAACTCATCAACTATCAATTGTTCAGGGCCAGTCTCCCCTAGAGCAACTTAGGGTTAAGTGCCTTGCTCAAGGGCACAACGGTGGCAGCCGGGATTTGAACCCACAACTTTTCAGGCTACTTACACGCTAGCCAGGTTCCTTAACCACTACGCTACCACCACCCTAAATAGTACCTCTTCCCACACCAGAATTAGACCTGACGAAGTCTGTTGTAACAGACGAAACGTTGTCAAGCTCAATAAAGAAGTCCAGTTGCCTACAACTCTTTTGACTAAGATCTCTTCTCATATCTGGTTCCGCGCTGGTGGAATGACCTCCCAAGTGCTACCAGATCAACTGATACCCTCTCCACCTTCAAGAAACTCGTGAAGACTCAGCTCTTCCAAGAATATCTCCTGCCGTAAATTTTGAGAATGCACTTAATAATTTAATTTCTCTACACTGCGTTACACTATTGCACTTTCAACTTAAAATAGTGCAGATTCTATGTTAGCAATATGCACTCCTTGTTAGTTCTTTCATTGTGTTGTAGCTTGAATGTTATCCTCTTTTGTAAGTCGGTTTGGATAAAAGCGTCTGCTAAATGCCTAAATGTAAATGTAAATGTAAATGTAAGATGACCTGGATGAATGAGAATCTTCACAGACAAAAGCTGGTAATAAACAGCTAAGACCAGCCAAAGCCAATTAAAACCAGCCACCAGCCTACAGCCTCAATGTTCTATAGGGTTGGGGATGTTCGTCCCCTTCAGCGGACTTTTAGGAAATGTTGCGCAACCTCCCCGGAACATCCCCTTCTATCTGTAAGGACAAAACGGCGACATTTCCAGGAGGAGACACATCACTTAAAAAGTCCTCCCATAGAAATGTACTGTGTATGCATTCGTAACACACAGAGATGGCAGAGTTGAGAAACTGGAAGTCCTGCCCTGCAGTGAAAGTAACCAATCGCATTGTTGGACGCGGCTGTTGTTGTTAACCTTTTGTTTACTATTTCCGTCACCATGGTGACATGACATAGACATGACATAGACACGCACGAATATTGGTGCTGGTGTAGTGAGCAAAATGGCGTCTTAAATAATGCCTTTCTTAGCTTTATTTGAGCGATCTATGGGTAGATTCTGACATTGTTCAATGCAGACTTAAACAAGGAATCACACAATACACTTTTTAAGTCCATACAGACCTACCAGTCCGGAGTTTTGGATATTTCCCCATTCATTCCGATAGGGCCTGGTCTTATTAATCCCAAATAGCTGCCCAGTGAATGGACTTGTCTTAGAACAACTTTGGCCAACGTACATCACCTGTCCATAGGCCTATGTTTAAGATTTGTGAATCAAGAATGAACCAAGAGCACATACACAAGTAAACAGATTAAACAGCATGAACTATATTTTCTGAAAACCTATGGATTTCTAGATGTAATTTAACATGCATTGATTCTTATCCCAACTTCCTGTGCATAGTTTTGTGATGTATTTCAGTGCAATTAAAAGGCTTTGAAATACTTTTTAAAGGATTCAGGGGGTTGAAACAGGAGGTGCATCCCCAAAGTTTCGCTGTTAGCTTTCAAAAACTGTTGGTTTCGTTGTTTGGTTGAGTCCACTATGACCCTATTTGGCCTGTCAACACTACGAGCATACATTTAGCCTGGACCCACCTGGTATTTCCCGGTCATCAGCTGGTTCCTGGAGGGTGTGCACAGCGGCTGTACATAATAGTTTTGCAGTTGGACCCCGCTTTTGGACAGTCTATCCAAATTTGGCGTTTTGATTTCAGATCCATGAAAACCCACATCATTCCATCCTAAATCATCGGCTAAAATGAAGACTATATGTGGTGGTTTCCCCTCCAAAAAAGGTAGGTAAAACAAAATGTAAACTGCCACAGTGGTAAAACAAGTTCCCATTTCAGTGTTAAGCTGGTGCCGATTTCGTTTAAACGTAGCCTACCTATGCTACTCTGAAAAAACACTCTGAAACTCATATATATATATGAGTGTATATAAGAAGTATTCTTCCCAATCGTTAGGAAGTTAACCCGTAGACGTTCCGCATTTTGCCGTAATGCCACACGTCCGTATTCATCAACCAATCAGGTGATGCGTTATCACGTGAACACTCAGTGGCGGCGGGCTGCATGGTAGCGGGCAAGCTGTGAGGGGTCGCTTTCTCTTTACGAAGAAAAATCCCACATCTACTGCAGTATAAAAAAATATTTCTACAGTATTTCTACTGTACACTACAGTATTACTGCAGTAAAATGCAATAATTTATACACGAAAAAACGGCATTCATACAAATGACTGCAAAATACTGCGCCCTAGGTTACAGCACTGCCTGCACTGCGAAACAGAGTATTTGTTTTAGACTTGAAAATATTGCAGTACTGCAGTGTAGGGGAGGCTGGGGACAGTTGCAACAGGGGATAGTTGCAACATAGCCCTTTTTTCCAATCAGAAACAAGTTAGAGAGATGGCACTCACACTGTATATTCACTGTTGGACTCTTCCCATTACAGAAAAATATCAGACAGATTCAAGAACCATTACAGGAGTTAGGCTCTTGGGGAAAAAACTATTTTCGAGGTGTCAAAGTAGTTTTATTCTTGAGCTTTTTGAGTTTTTGTTATACTGCTGTTACTGTTTTTGTGAATCAGGTCGCACTTACATGGTTTAAACAAGTGATCTGTTAGCTCTAAGAACAGTATAGTTAAAATGTGGCATCTTGTTTAGGTAACACATGAGGTTTTATCATGGCGGACAGCTATGTAGCCTAAATAAAAGTTCATCGCAAACTGTTCAATTCTTCCTCTCTCACTAAATAGGCTATAGGCTAGATTGATTTGAATCTGTAACATTTGCACAGACTGTATAAACCAGCTCAACATCAACAAAGCTCAATAGCTGTTGTCTGATCAATATTTATAAATAAATGGCTTTGTAATATTATTACTATAATTTGGTTAAAAATACTCATATTAATCACTAAGAGATGTTTTTTTAATCTGTTGCAACCATCCCAGAACTATGTTGTAACTGTCCCTGCGGGTCAGTTGCTACATTTTAGTGATCACATTCCAATTGTGTAGAATATGCTTTAGCAGGGTTCTCACTCTTTCTTCAGTATCAAATTTAAGGACATTTCAGAAACAATGATACAGCCCTGATGCTACTGGATATGCATTAGGACATACCTAACTGCAACTACTGATACAGTTGTGGTTGGCTTTGTTAACATCTAAGACATTGATGTGGTTTCCACATCCATTATGGCTTGCTTTCATTTAATTTATAATGGCGAGCATATGGTATTGGATACAGTGACTAAGCCAAGTCGATGGCATGCCAGTGGGGTCCCTCGGCCTTGAGCTGTGTGCCCAAGAGGGAGTCCTAGCACCCTGAGGTTTCCCCATCAAACCGACTAAACCATCAAAAAATCATGCCAAAACACACCTTAATCTGGTCAATCTAGCCAGTCAACCATTTTAATAATTTTATGATGATCAAGGTGTTTTTTTGCCTTGACATTTTAGCTGGTTGAACCAATAGCTAGATATCCTTGATAAGTCACATGTATAGCTGGTCAAACTGAACACTGTTGGAGGAGCCTAATGAGCCAAAACATCCATGAGTGCAAAGCCATGCAATGCAAAATCATAAGATGGTAAAAACTAGCTGGTCAAACCAGCTTGAACCATCTTAAACCACCTTATGCCAGGTAGATCATTTAATGCTGGTCAAGCTATATTCTCTGCAGGGAAGACATCATACTTTTGTAATATCAGGGATGTGGATGCAATGGAGTAGACCTACTGCCACCCCACCACCACCTCCCAACAAAAACAACTTTTTCAGAAATCTCTGGACGTGCTGAATGTGAATTTGAATTTTAACATTGAACATTTTGGGATTCATGGTTTCCTCATAAATTGCTGTCCACTCCAAAATCAATGTGTTTTGATGGCATTTAATGCCATTAAAATACATGACAACTATGCATAATCAATGGTGTGGATGACATCGGGTCATATCTCAATGCATGTTAAATTACATCTAGAAGTTATAGGCTTTCAGAAAATGTATAGTTTTGTTGGGAGGTGTGTGGGTGGGTGGAGGATCTATAAACCTGTCTGGCCCATGGCCTTCAATCAGTACACCATTGCAGTACTCCATTGCACTCACATCCTTGAAATTTAAAAAGTGAGGGAAATTTTTGACATTATTATTTTTTTGAGATTCTGAAAGCTAAATCCCCCTTTTCAAGCAGTTTCAGATGAAAAGATATCATTCTTTTGAAAACACAGCTCAGTTGTCAGGAAACAGTACAAAATAGGAACCATGGTGTATACTGTATACTACCTGATTGATGGGGGCTAAATTATAATTTTCCAAGACAATGTATTTTTTCCAGGACATTTTTTAACAATTTAATCAATTTCCAGGTCTTTTCCATGATTGAAAATGCCACCTCTAAAATTTCAGTTTTTCCAGGTTTTCCAGGACACGCGGGAACCCTGTTTAGGTAATCATCTTTAAATGACTATTAACAGACAGGTTAGTAGTTAAAACGTTTATTGTATACATTTTTGTTTTGTCAAATCCAAACCGTTTCTGAGTAATAGAGTAAAATGCAAAAAGTGTTGCAACTGTCCCCGGTCTCCCCTACTTCAAAAAAAGACAACCTCTTGTTTCCAGAGGTCTTTTATAACAGGGTGCCCAACCATTTTTGGATTGCAAGCTACTTTTGAAATGACAGGATTGAAAAGATTGATCACATTATTTGTTATGCACGTGTATCCTAGGTTTGCAAATTCTGCACACTGCCCCTTCCTTCAAATCTGCCGCAGTTTGGCTTTTCCTTTGTGCTCTCATTCAACAGGTCCATCAGCTCTTTTAAAATGCCATATCATGAAGCATCTACAGCCATCACTATACTACTTGTATCCTGCAAATTAAGAGAAACTCTTTCATTCCAGGACACTCGAAATCTTAACAACTTGAGACTGGACTACTGTAGGCTACTTTGTCATCTCACGTAAGTGTGCATCAGATTTGCAGTCAACCTTCAGATAAACACGAACAGCTGTCTTTGAACCAGTCCTCTGCATAGTGACTTGTATAGGCTACGTTATATAGGCTACATTACCTTAGAAAAGAAAAGAGACGAAAAAAGAAAGTTGCAGACTGTGTGTGCCGACTGTGTTTATGTCAATTGCGTGTCAAAGTCAAAGCATCAAGGGCACTGGTGGGAAGTGTGACATGGGTCTAAAACTATAACTTGTACATTTTTTTCATTAATCACATGTGTTAACGTGTTAACATTGGCAGCACTAGTTATGAGATGCAACCAAACCATTGTTAGACCTAGGCACAGGTCTTTGGTTGGTCCCAGGGGAAATATTGCTATAGTTTGCTACAGCATTTAACATACTGTAGATTACTATAGTCTATTATAATGTACTATAATACAGTGTGGAATTTACCATGGTATTTACCATAATTTAATGTACATTTTAGTATACTATAGTAAGTACTGTAGTAAGTCAGTACACTGTATAGGCCTACTACAGTAAATACTGCAGTAGTCCTTTCACATTGTAGTGTGCTACAGTAAATAACGCGGGAGCCCAACACCGTGGTTGACGTTGACCGCGAGGGCTGATCGACTAGGATGGGTTCGGTGAAGCTTGGCAAACATGGCTTGGTCTAGGATGTCATTATGGTTGACCAAGGAGTGATCTTCAGGGCCATACACTCCCAGCTGACCAGGTACTCCAGTCTACCTCTGCGCCACGAGTCAAGGTTGTTGTTGATAGTGTAGACGGGACCCTCGTCCAGGAGAAGGGGAAAAGGGGGTTCTACAGCAGCACCTGGAAGAAGGAGAAAAAGGGTGATGGTATCAGGGGTGATACATGAAAGGTGGGGTGAATCCGATAACTCGGAGGAAGCTGGAGACAGAACATGACAGTATTAATCTGCTGAATTATGGTGAAGGGGCCAATGTATTTGGGTCTTAGTTTCCTGCTGGGCAAGCGCATCTTGATGTCCTGGGTGGAAAGCCACACCTTCTCCCCAGACCCTCCCACAATCACGGAACCAAGTATCTACTGCCAGGACCTCTGAGAGTTCCCCTGACCTGGGGAATAGAGGGGGTTGGTAGCCAAGCACGCACTGGAAGGATGTGAGGCCTGTGGATGACTGGTATATGGAATTCTGCGCGTACTCAGCCCAGGGTAGTAGTCAGCTCCAGGTGTTCTGGTGGTGGTGGCAGTAGGTCTGAAGGAAACGGCTGACCTCTTGGATCTTACATTCTGTCTGCCCATTCGTCTGGGCGTGGTACCCTGAGGTCAGACTCACAGACACCCAACAGACGAAAGAAGGCATGCCAAAACCGAGAGATGAATTGTGGTCCCCGGTTCGATACTATGTCCTCTGGAATTCCAAAATTGCGGAAGTCGTGCGTGAACAGGGAGTTGGGAGGCCTTGCAGAGGGATATAGCTTGCAGACTTTGGTAAAACGATCGCTGATGAGGATGCATGTATTGTCGTCAGATGGCGGAAGATCTGTGACGTAGTCAACCCCGAAGTGTGATCACGGCTTCTTTGGACAGGCAGGGGGGATCAGCTTTCCCGTGGGGAGATGGCGAGGTGTCTGACATTCACTACACCCAGCTACATACCATACAGACCTCCCCACCATACCAGGCCACCAGTATCTGTCCTATCTGGAGGAGGGAGAGTGTGGCGTGGGTGCCCGGATGTCCTGTGCCAGGTGAAGAGTGTGGAGTGGTGAGGAGGAGTGTACGGAGACAATGAGAGACATAGGTTCGGTTGACTAGAGTGTTGGGGGGCACAGGGTCAGTCTCTGTGGCATCTCAGATCTGTTCATCTATGGTCTACTGAATGGTGCTCACTACCACACCAGCTGGTAAGATAGGTTCAGGCTGTTTGGTGTTCTCCTCAGGTTGGTAGACGCATGACAAGGCATCTGCTCTACAGTAACTGTAAGGCCCACCTGGCTTGCTGAGGATTGAGCCGTTTTGCTTCCCTGAGGTATTGAAGGTTCTTGTGGTCTGTGAGTACCAGGAAATGCACAATCAAACACTTCCAAACCTTTCCCTAACACTGATGAAGGTGACACAAATGAATGCAGTGGCACTATTTGTAAGAGGGTTGGGGGACGTGGTAGTATCGCTGGAAGTAATGGGAATCGGGCTGGAAAAAGTGTAGGTGTGGGAGCCTTCTACCGCGCTGCTCACGGTGTGCCTGTGCATGAGGAAGCCGTGTTGCGCAGTGGTGACGGTGTGATCCGTGAAGGGAATATCGGGGAGGATGGGAGAGGTGAACGGGGTTGAAGTGTGACTCGAGGAGCTGGTTGTGTCAGGGATAATAGTGGCAGTTCTTTTACTCGCGAGAGACGGGCAGTGGGTAGAGCTAGCAGCGTCCGTAGGGGAGGGAGAGGCAGAGGCAGACGTTCCGTAGTGCCTGCTCCACATGCAGGTGCACACGATAATGATGACGAGCAATGATGGTGACGAACATTGTGGTGACTGGATAAAGACATTTGATGAGCCGATTGGGTACAAGGGGGGCAGAGACATAAGTAGCCCTAAATTTCCTCTCCCATTTTCTAACTGCTTACAATTGAAACAAATCGGTATGCCCATCAATTTTTAGCGTCCCACAACCTTATGCCAAATTCACGATTCAATGAGTGGTATGACATCACCATACCTGAAATGAAAGCCTTTATGGCACTTCATTTGAGCATGGGCCTAGTTGAAAAACATGAGCTGGTTGATTACTGGAGTGAATTTGGACCAACATATACACCAGGCTTTGGAAAAATAATGTCCAGAAACAGGTTCCAAATTATTTTGTCATTTCTCCATTTCAGCAACAATCAGAATTACATTGGGAGGGGGCAGCCGGGCCATGACAGGCTGTTCAAGGTGCGGCCAATTATTGATCTGATCATCCCATGCTTTTCAGCTGTATATGGGCCACGTAAAGAGCTGTCGTTGGATGAAATGATCATAGCTTTCAAGGGAAGGTCCACTCTGAAGCTGTACAATCCCAACAAGCCAGACAAATACGGCTACAAAGTATTTGTTCTGAGCGAAGCCAAGTCAGGCTATGTGCTGCAGTGGTCCATGTACACTGGCCAAAATGCTGATGAGCATGCTGAGATTGGCACCTCACATCTCATTGTTCGTCAGCTAATGGCACCCTACACAGGGAAGGCCATGAAGTGTACATGGACAGTTATTACACCTCACCACCAGTAGCAACTGAGTTGGCCAGCAAAGACGCTGGTTTGTGTGGGACTGTCAGCAGTCAGAGGAGAGGCATGCATGCATGGTTTACAATTTATGGTGTTTCTGACCATACAGTAAGTGTACAACATAATAACCGATGAGAGGAGAGCAAACTTTCTGAAATAATTTCAATATTCATTCAAAATACTCAAAATTCCCCCCCAAAATCCATAATTCAAGATGGCCGCCACCCTGTGACATCACAATATGCACATTAGATGGGTAAATTTACTCCTAATATAAACTTTAGGTCTTCCTCAATATTTGTCTCATTTACAGTCAGGCTCTATCTGTTACCAATATCAAGCTACAGCCTTTTGAAATTTAGATGTCAAAATCCATCTTTTTTGGAAAAAAAACCTCGGCAGTAAAAGGGTTAACATATTCCTTCATAGCTTTCTGCTCTGGCAAAGACAGAGGGTAGATTTTTCCCAGAGGTAGGGGTTAGCCAGACAGGAGGTCAATAGTGCAGTCCCAGTGTGTGGGTAATTTGGCTGTGCGTTGGGGGCAGAACACATCTTTTAAGGCAGCATAAGCAGAAGGAATTTCAACAGGTTGACCTTGTTCTGGGCTTTCAATGGAGTTGGCGTGGATCAGGAGTACTGGCCCCTGGTTCAGTCGGCGGGGGAAGCAAGAAATGTGACAGTCCTTCCCCACTGGAGAATCTCACCAGAACACCAAGAGATGGTGGGTGAATGTTGGATCAACCAAGGGCAGCCTAAGATTATCTCTCCAGTGGAACCTTCAGGGGCACCCCACTTGCATCTTGAGATTGCTAGTTTGGTATTGAACCTGTTTGCGGGCTGAAGGCTTACCAATTACGGAGTGGATGCCAAAGGTGGTGACACAGCTAACACTCGAGAGCCGGAGACGTTGATTGAGGGAGTCGGAGATGAAGTTCCCTGCAGAGCCGATGTCAATGAGAGCAGAAACCGTGCAGGAGGACTTAGAGTCAGAAATAGTGACAGGCATAAGCAGTGGCTTTGGGTGTACACCAGGGCTACTGACAGTACTCACCACAGGTTGTGGCGGGCGCATTGGGCATTGGGCAATGAGGTGGCCAGAGTTACCACAGTACAGGCATAGCCCCTGAGCCAGGCGTCTGCATCACTCAGTCAGTGTGAGCCACATTGAATCGACCTGCATGGGTTCACCTAGGCTGTGGGAAGTCTCTCTGCCAGTATGTGGAATGGGACTCAGTGAGGAGGTGGTAGGGAGCTTCTGGAAGCACTCCTCACGTCGATGTGCCACCCAGATGGCCAGCTAAATGAATCTTTCAAGGCCCATTGTGCCTTTATAAGAGAAAAGCTGGAGAAGGAGAGAGGGCTCTAGACCTTGCCAGAAGGCAGTGAGAAGGCTGGCTTCATTCCAGCCACTGGCTGAAGCAAGAGTGCAGAACTGGAGTGGATAACCTGAAATGGAGCTCTTTCCCTGTCTCAAGGCATGCAACTTGGCCTGGATGGAGGAATCACCTTCAGGGAGGCCAAACACCTCTTTAAAGTGGGTCACGTTAAAGTTGTCCATGGACGCAGTGACAGATGCATCAACTAGCACTTTGACGTGATAGTTCTGCTGAGTTGTCCGAGTAGGCTCCATTGCCCGGTCTGGCTTTCTGACACGGTACACAGACTCCGGACCAGGAGGTGACTTTCAAAAGGCAATGTAAGCTTTATTAAGTATCCAAACTAAGGTCGGGCTTAATGCTCACAGTAAAACACATAGAAGATCAGAAGATCCAGAACACAAAGAGGCAAAACAATAAGTAGTACAAGGGATAAGAATCCCAACCAGTTCAGGAGAATGTAGGAGCAGAAGAAGTTACTTGATTATTACACCGGAATAAGAGTAGGTCCATGCCAAATCAGCCAAGAAAATTGGCATGTTTAATTTTCTATTGGTCTTAGTACAGTTTGCCACTACAGAAGAATCAAGTTTTAATTGTGAAAACTATCAGAATTCTTGGTCACTTTTGAACAAGATGCTAATAGGCGAGATGCTAATGGTCTAATCTGATTCAATGATCTATGCTTTAGCTGAAGCTAAAGGTGCTGCCATCAGACTCAGAACTGAGGCCAGATGTGGACAATGTCTTTGCAGGCACATTTTTATAAATGTCCCAATGTGCTCCCTGAATAAGGCAAGATGCATAGCACTGCCATCTGTATTGAATTGAATAAGACAATATAGCACTGCCATTTATATTGCCTAATAGCTATATACTTTGATAACTGAGAAAATTGCACAGTGGGATACTACAAGACACTTCACACAGAGTGGTTGTTAGAGTGTTCTAATTCTCTGGCTTGAAGGACATCATCAGAGTGTAAATAAAGTCAGACAAAGAGTGAGGATTCTCTATCCTCTATCCACCTAAACACGCATACGTAGCATATTGCACAACTGTAAAGCATAGGCCTACATCACAACACACAATGTCTGTACACTACTACCACCACAAAGTGTGTATTGGTGCATTATGCATCTATTGCTGAGAAGCCCTCGTCATGGCACAACTGCTGCATTGATTTCCGTAATCCAGTCACCTTGTTGGTCCTTTGGATGACAAGACAGATTGCAAGTTGGATAGATAAAGAAAAGGGTGAAGTTAAATAAACAAACACTGAAGCTACACACTTCCAGTCAATTTTAAATCAAGAGTTTCATCTGTCTGAACATTAGTTATATCAGGGCTACCAACTCTCACACAATAAGCATGAGACACACGCATTTGACTGCCTTCATACGCCCTCACGCCACACCTCCAATTTCTCATGCTAAACAATCTGCCCTGACTGATGTAAGTGCATGTAAATTACAGGGTTCCCACGGGTCAGGGAATTTCAGGAAAATCATGGAATTTCAATACAGCCTGTTTCAGACATGGAAAACCAGGAAATTTGATATTTTTGTAGACAAAGTAAGGGGATATCAGGGAATTTTGGTAATAGTATCTAGTTGTCTACAAAAAAGGTGATCTGTTTATTTCCATGCTTCCTTCTTGGTCTTTATCAAGTATTAACTTCTCTCATGCCTTACTTCAGATGTTGTGGTTTTTGAATCCAGACAGTATATTGTACAATTAGATGTACCAGATAGCAGGGATGGGGAAAGGTAGTTACCAAAACCTATTACACTTCAAGTGGATCCACATGTCCACTGTTTTTCACTTGGCCTAGTGTTTTGGTGTGCCAGGAATTGTTGACCAAAATTAACAATTCGTTCTGCTCACTTCGTGCCTAACAACACCCCTCAGCTGTGCTATATTCACAGTATAGAACAATCTCTTGGGGCTCATTGTTTAATTATAGTGAAGCTCATGGAAATTTTCCTTTTAAGTCAGGGAAAGTCATGGAAAAGTTTGACTTACAGTGGGAACCCCGAACTTAACAGCTATTCATCATGGTTAAATTGCTGACAGAGTTTTAGTAACACAAATACCATCCACATATCTGGTGAAACTATGTGATTTGAACTTTCCAAGTCATTCGTTGCTGTTATAATCTGTTCATGAAAAGAAAATGACTTTGAATGTACAGTACGCCACATTCAATTTCTTAATACATTCTGCAACTCTGCATCCATCACACACCCACTTTTTTGGTGCAATAGTTCACAAACTCTCACTCAACAAATGACAGACCATATTTATATAGTTTATTTGATATACCAAAAAAAGCATGAGAAGATAGCCTGCTAAATATAGATACAATTAAATATCCAAGAAATTTAAACTGCATGATATGTCTGCAGTCTCCTCCAATGCAAATCAAGCCAAAAAGATTGAGGTGTGAGTTAAGAAACTTAAGTTTATAGGCTGCTATATGCCACATTTAGTTTGTCCAGAAATGCATTCATGGACCTATTTGCTAGCATCTTTTTTCAAGAACATGACCTCAAACATGGGCTTTTAATACACCATTGACTTATTTAGGCTGTTGTTTATTTCAGCTAGTGAATACAAAAAAATAGACAGAGAAAACACAGGCCTATCCTGAGGAGTTAGGAGAGGACACAGAGGGTTTCAGGGGGTCAGATAACAGGCTCTAGTGAATGTTCTATAACCATTAAGAAATAAGTGTGACCAAATATTTTCTGTATACCCTAAGTGCACATTCCCACCTATGGCCAACCTACAGGTACATAGGCAGTCATCTGAAGTTATTTTCTAGTGTGGGGCCTGCTAACTTGGTGCTTTTGCTAGTCACAAATGTAACGCTTAGCTCTGGTTTGCTTGTGAAGGCCTGGCAAGTCAGGATGTATCGGCTATGAATCTGAATGAATTTCGGTATTGCACATCTCCAGCAGGCCACCCCAGAATTCACCAGTATGCAATAAATTACATCTACTGAATCCAGAATTTTCTGGGGGAGAACCCCAAACCCCTACTCTCATTGTACTGTCCAACTCCAGCAATATGACTCAGAAAACAAAATGCCAGGGAACACATGAAAAATCAAATTCAAAGGTTGGAAACCTTTTTTTCTGTAAACATCCATTTTCAGTCAGAAATAGGGTGTAGACAAATGTCTGGGGCCACAAAAAAAACAATGCTTGTATCCAGGCCAACTCAGTTTCCTATTTCTTTGAATACTTTAATATAGAATAAAAGCAACTTTTTTGTTGGCTGATAAAGGCTATTCAACATGACAAACTTAAGAAGGAAAATCAGGTTTTAAAACTGAAATGGAATGGCTTAGCACAGCTCTGCAATTTCAGTTCACATTTGTGTAAATTAAATTAAAAATCAGCACACCATAAAATACAAACTCTTTTACCCTTTTTGTAGACAATTTACAAAACAATTTTCAAACAAACAAAGTTTTTGAACTATGTGACGTCCATGTTGATATTGGTGATTTGCATGCTTCAGACAAGTTTGCACTATTGTGGTTATGCGCAAGGATCTATCTTTCTGGTTTAGATGGCTTAGATCTTATTAGTCGGTTACATCAGCCAATTCCATCCCAAGGTTAGGTTTAACACTGATGTATTAATAGTTAGGGGCATGAAAGGAACAGAGAGTGTACTTTTTTCCTTTTAGAACTCACTGAATCTTCTCAAATTTTTATTTTATTCAATATTTTTGAGCATATTCTTCAGTCCTCTCAACAGTCTCATAGATGGGAAGAAAGCTGACACAAGGCAGCCCTGCCTACCGATTGTTTTGGCTGTGTGGTGGTCCCCATTCACACATGGGTTGGCCAAGTGATGCCATCTCCATAACCACCTTGGCTGAAGACGATACCCTGTGTAAGGCTATTCTATGGGGTGCCCCAATTGTTCCTTGGCACCTCCACCCCCACCCAAGTCTGCTGACCTTGAATAATGTAATCTTCCGATAGACAGGAACGAGCCTGAATGTATTGAATGCAACTTTTGATAAAATGAGTTAAGTGTGAACCCCCACGTCTGGTCCTGGTAACAATGACGACCCTAGTCTAACTACTTGCTGGTTCCCCTGTTACCCTGTGACGTGTGATTGAGAGGTGTGATTGACACTTTCTGCTAGGCCAGGCCCTACTGAAGCAGAGAGACTTCATTTTAAATATTGGATTTGGACTGTATCTTGAATATGAAATGTAAATGTGTTCATGTTTGGTATCATTTTAATGGTCTCAGTGCAAAAGGCACAAAGGTCAAAGTGAAGAAATGCTAAAGATAATCTATATGTGATATTTATGAACTTTTGGAGAAATGTCCCTGTTCTACAGATACATTCCCTTTCCAGCTGCTATTGTATTTAGAAATGTTCTGTGATGGTCAAATGGTCACCAGATGTAGATAGTGGCAATTTCTAATTAACATGTAAATACAAAGTGTTCTGCCCTAGTGACCTCCCATGACTTGCATGTAGACATATCTATTTCAGGTATGCCACGTGGTAATGTTGACTATTATCTTGTTTGATTGACATGTTGATTATTTGACTATTTCTAGGATTACCTTAGGAATACTGTTATATTGATTGTATGACCATTTACATTTAGGCATTTAGCAGACGCTTTTTTCCAAAGCGAATTACAAAAGAGGATAACATTCAAGCTACAACACAATGAAAGAACTTACAAGGAGTGCATATTGCTAACATAGAATCTGCACTATTTTAAGTTGAAAGTGCAATAGTGTAACGCAGTGTAGAGAAATTAAATTATTAAGTGCATTCTCAAAATTTACACCGGGAGATATTCTTGGAAGAGCTGACTCTTCACGAGTTTCTTGAAGGTGGAGAGGGTTGATCTGGTAGCACTTGGGAGGTCATTCCACCAGCGCGGAACCAGATATGAGAAGAGTCTGGATTGACCTGCACAAGGTGTTGGCCGTGCTAGAAAACGTTCATTAGAGGAGCGTAGCGGTCGTCGGGTGACATAGTGCTTCAGAAGAGTATTCAAGTAAATGGGAGCAGAGCCATCATTCACCCTGTAGGCCACCATAAGTGCCTTGAATTTAATGCGAGCAGCCAAGGGCAACCAGTGAAGTTCAATGAACAGAGGTGTGACATGTGCCCTTTTTGGCTGGTTAAAGACCAGACATGCAGCTGCATTCTGGATCATCTGTAGTGGTCTCACCGCACAGGCTGGTAGGCCTGATAGGAGGACATTGCAGTAGTCAAGACGAGAGGTAACCAGGGTCTGAACCAGGAGCCGGGTTGCATGTTGGGTTAGGTATGGCCTGCTCTTCCTTATGTTGAATAGGGAAAACGGCACGACCGAGCCACAGAGGCAACGTGATCTGCAAAGGTCAGTTGGTCATCGATCATGACACCTAGGTTTCTTGCCACTTTGGTGGGAGAAACAGACAGGGAGTCGATCTTGATACTGATGTCGTGATGTATGGCTTGTTTGGCTGGGAGGACCAGCAGTTCAGTTTTGGATAGATTTAGTTGGAGGTGATGTCCTTTCATCCATGCAGATATATCAGAGAGACAGTCCGAGATCTGTGTTGACACCGTGGAGTCATCAGGTGGAAAGGACAGATAGACCTGGGTATCATCAGCATAGCAGTGGTAAGAGAAGCCATGAGAGTGGATGATTGAGCCCAGCGAGGTGATGTACAGGGCGAAGAGAAGAGGCCCCAGCACAGATCCTTGGGGTACTCCTGTGATGAGTTGGTGAAGTGCCGATGTCTGTACTAGCCATGATACGTTGAACGGCCGTCCAGTAAAATAGGACTTGAACCAGGAGTGCGCTGTGCCATCAATGCCAATGTTGGTCAGCTTGTCCAGTAGGATGCTGTGGTTGACCGTGTCAAATGCTGCTGATAGGTCCAGCAGGATGAGCACTGAGGACTGACCTGCCGCTCTGGCCTCTTTAAATGCTTCCGTCACAGACAGAAGCGCCGTTTCAGTGGAGTGGCCACTTCTGAAACCGGATTGGTTGGAGTCGAGGAGGTTGTTCTGAGTGAGAAATCCTGTGACCTGTTTAAAGACAGCTCGTTCAATGGCTTTGGAAAGGAAGGGGAGAAGAGAGACAGGCCGGTAGTTCTCCACTTGAGTGGGAGCAAGGGATGTTTTTTTGAGCAGCAGTGTTACCTGGGCTTGTTTGAGGAGGGTAGTGGGAAATGTACCCCTAGTTAGTGAAGCATTGACCACATGTGTGGTTGCTGTCACAATGGTGGAGGTTATGGCCTGAAGAAGGGCTGTTGGAATAGGGTCCAGAAGACAAAAGGTAGGCCAGCTGTCAGTGAGAAGCTTAGACACCTCTGCCTTGGAGAGAGGAGTGAAAGAAGAAAAGGAATCAGTTGGTTTAGAGAGGCTAGGAGAAGGAACCTCTGTAGATTGGTTTGAGACCTGACTACTAATAGCTGCAACTTTGTTAGTGAAGAATGCAGCAAAAGTGTCAGCTGTGAGGTTAGTTGGAGGAGGTGGAGGAAGTGGGTTTAGTAAAGATTTAAAGGTGGAAAAGAGTTTCTTGGTGTCCGTGGCATTGTTAATCTTGTTGTGATAGAAAGCCTTTTTCGCAGCAGTGCCACTGGATGAGAAGGAAGATAGTAGTACTCGGAATTGTGTTAGATCGGCCGAATTCTTAGTTTTGTGCCATTTCCTTTCAGCAGCTCTGAGGTTAGTGCGCATTGACCGAAGTGAGTCATTAAGCCACGCATGAGACTGAGTGGGTCGTGCGGGTCTGGTAGACAGAGGGCACACACGATCCAAGCAGGATCTCAGCGTAGAACAGAGTGACTCTGTGGCATCATCCACCTCAAAAGAAGAGAAACTTCTAGACGGTGGTAGAGCAGATGCCACCAAGGAGGAAAAGTGAGTAGGAGATAGATTCCGGAGATTGCGACGGACAGAGACAGAGGGAGTAGGAGCAGATGGTTGCTGACAGAGGGAAACCTTGAACTGAATACACTGGGGTGGTGGTAACATAGTGGTTAAGGAACCTGGCTAGCGTGTAAGTAGCCTGAAAAGTTGTGGGTTCGAATCCCGGCTGCCACCGTTGTGCCCTTGAGCAAGGCACTTAACCCTAAGTTGCTCTAGGGGAGACTGGCCCTGAACAATTGATAGTTGATGAGTTGTAAGTCGCTTTGGATAAAAGCGTCTGCTAAATGCATAAATGTAATGTAAATGTAAATGTGAATAAAATAATGGTCAGATAGATGTAGAGGAGTAACTGTCTGTGAAGTAGCGGCGCACTTCCTGGTGAAAATGAGATCAAGTTCCTTACCGGCTTTGTGAATCAGAGGGCTGTGAACCCGCTGTAGCTCAAAGGAGTCCATCAGAGATAGGAATTCTGCAGAACCTGGATTGTCTATGTGGATGTTCATGTCACCGAGAACAAGCATGGGACAGTCATGCTCAGGGATGGAAGAAAGCAGAGTGTCAAGTTCCTCAAGGAAATCGCCCATTTGACCTGGAGGACGATAGATAACACACAGATATATTTTGACTGGTGCCGTTCCCAAGATGGCATGGTATTCAAAGGAGCTGTATGTGACAGATGGTACCAGTTGAGTATATTTCTATTTGTCTGATATTAACAGCCCCGTACCACCCCCTCTCCTGGATGGGTGGGAGGTGTGAGAAAAAGCATAGTTAGTGGAGAGTGCAGCGGTGCAGCAGTGTTTTCTGGTTTGATCCAGGTCTCGGTGAGAGCCAGAATGTCCAGAGAAAGATGGTTCGCATAAGCCGAAATGAAGTCTGCTTTGTTCACTGCAGACTGACAGTTCCACAAGTTGTTCGTGGATGACGAGTCATGATGTCTAGAGCGGAGATTTGCATAGATCCGTTTCCTTTTGTGGAAGCGGAATCTGCGACGACTGGAGACAACTGGAATGGAGTAAAGACACATTGTGGCAAGATGAAGTTTGCATAGAAGATTAAGTTACAGAGAATAGGACGTGGTGATTTGTTAGTTAGGTCGGTGTCCTTGCTCGGTGGGCACGCGCAGGTAGACACGCTCATCTTTACCTCAGTCAGTCTGAGACACGCGCAGGTAGACACGCTCGTCTTTACCCCAGTCAGTCTTAGACACGCGCAGGTAGACACGCTCGTCTTTACCCCAGTCAGTCTTAGACACACGCAGGTAGACACGCTCGTCTTTACCCCAGTCAGTCTTAGACACGCGCAGGTAGACACGCTCGTCTTTACCCCAGTCAGTCTTAGACACGCGCAGGTAGACACGCTCGTCTTTACCCCAGTCAGTCTTAGACACGCGCAGGTAGACACGCTTGTCTTTACCCCAGTCAGTCTTCACACAAGGAGGGCTGAACAAAAGGGCTGACGCTTCTGCTGACGCTTCAGTGTCACTCCTGCTAATAGGAACAATGATTGACTACACCCGGCTGAGACTGCCCACCAAGAGTCAGACAGAAACAATAGGCCTGATAGGAGTGGCCAACGACCAATTGATCTCTGATGACCCAGCTGTGCTAGTACTTCACACCTTCTGATGGCTTGTAGGTGTATTACAAATCAGGTGGTTTCCCACAAGACAGGTAATCCAAAGCAGCTTCCAAGTTAGCACAAATAAGCACAGAACTAAATAAGCAGACACTCACTTACTTCCTGTGTGTGTAGCTCCTCTGAGGGTTCCAGGGAGCAGCAAGGTTTTTAAGGGTTAAGTGAGAAGACCGCCCACCAAGAGTCAGACAGAAACAATAGGCCTGATAGGAGTGGCCAACGACCAATTGATCTCTGATGACCCAGCTGTGCTAGTACTTCACACCTTCTGATGGCTTGTAGGTGTATTACAAATCAGGTGGTTTCCCACAAGACAGGTAATCCAAAGCAGCTTCCAAGTTAGCACAAATAAGCACAGAACTAAATAAGCAGACACTCACTTACTTCCTGTGTGTGTAGCTCCTCTGAGGGTTCCAGGGAGCAGCAAGGTTTTTAAGGGTTAAGTGAGAAGACCGCCCACCAAGAGTCAGACAGAAACAATAGGCCTGATAGGAGTGGCCAACGACCAATTGATCTCTGATGACCCAGCTGTGCTAGTACTTCACACCTTCTGATGGCTTGTAGGTGTATTACAAATCAGGTGGTTTCCCACAAAACAGGTAATCCAAAGCAGCTTCCAAGTTAGCAAAAATAAGCACAGAACTAAATAAGCAGACACTCACTTCCTGTGTGTGTAGCTCCTCCTATTTAGGTTACAATAAACTGTTAACTGTAAATCTGTAGTATTACCTTCTTGAGATACATTTTCTAGTAGGCCTAAGAGCCTAAGAGGTCTGTAGTCTGAGATGCATTGAGTTTCTAGACTTATAGTTACATGACTTATAGTTATATAGTGAGTTTCACTGGGTGCTCATCCACACTCTGTCCAACCTCTGTGGGGAATTGAAAAGATTGAATGTTATGTTCTGTAACCGAAGTTCTGGACCTCTGAACATTTTAACCCAGCCCCCGGGCTGTTCCCACATGTTATGTAGTTTTGTTGGATAGCTTCTATACCTATATCTCCTATCACTGAACTATTTTTGAAGAGAACCCAATTCT
Organism: Tenualosa ilisha; assembly: GCA_015244755.2. Taxonomy (NCBI): domain Eukaryota; kingdom Metazoa; phylum Chordata; class Actinopteri; order Clupeiformes; family Clupeidae; genus Tenualosa; species Tenualosa ilisha. The sequence goes on from PYXC01001128.1 coordinate 598,536, forward strand.
TATGAGGTGTGCTACTGATAATAGTTAATGTTTGACTGCCACCTAGTGGTTATTTTCTAAATTGGAGTCAGATTGGTTAAAATTACTATCTCACCTAAATCTCATCTAAAGCTCCGGAAAGACAGAACGCACATTTGGGTGACAAGGGTCCTCTGTTCCTCCCCTACACCTGTCCTATACACGATGTCACTCCTCCGTCCCTGTCTCAAAGCAGCCACGGCCTTTGAAATGTGCTGGTACTGACTAACCACGTCTGGAGGCTACATGGATCCTGATCTCATATGGACTAATGCCCATTTATTTGCGTTCTTTTTCTCTTTTATTGAGCTAACGCACTAAGTTATGCAATTTCACTACATGCCTTACATTAGCATTTTAATATATTTGACAAATAAACTCTTTGATCCTTGACAATATCTGCTAAGTCTCTAAGAATACATATGATCAAGCTCTTTTCTTTCTAATCAATTCTGTTCTTCTGCCAACAAATGACAAGATTCCAAATAACTGACCAATCTCTCACTGAAAATACTGGAGTAAAGTTTATAAACACAACTAAGGCTGAGACTGATGCATCTATAGTTCAAAGCCACTCAGGGGTCAGTAGTTTGTGACTTCGGGATTTGGTTTAATTATAGATTTTTGCCAATCTGATGGAATCAGACCGTGTTCAAAACAAGTAAAGAGAAGAACACAACAGCGGGAACAAACCCAAATCATCATAACCTATTGCTTTCCTAAGTTTTAGTGTATCAGTTGCCCTTTTAACTTATACTTAAATTTTAAATAAGGATTACAACAACGAATTGGCATAAGATTTTTCACCTGATCTTTAAGAGCTACAGTCATTTCTAAATAAGGATTATCCTGCTCAGGGGAAACAGAACTACCTGAAAATGTTTTCAATGTCAAAACATAAAGGACTCGTCCTTCTGAACCACTTCCAGGGGATCTTTCTAATAGTAGGGGGAATTATGTGAAAAATTGTTAAGCGTTGACTAGAAGTGTGAAAATTGGTACATATGTCCCTTGGGTGATCCTAAGACATCCTAGAAGGGGTGCCCAACAGTTTTTAAGTTTTTGAAGAAATTCAAAATGGCCGTCCATACAATTAGCAGCTGATTCAAAACACACCACAAACAACCTAAAAAAAGCATGAAATTTGGTATATATGCTCTTTGGGAGACCTTAAGGCATCATAGAAAATTTATCTCAAATATCTCAACCAGGAAGTAAGTTTTTGAAGAAATTCAAAATGACCGACCATATTCAATTCAATTCAGTTTTATTTATACAGCGCCTTTTACAATAGTATTGTCTCGTGGCGCTTCACAGAAGGAGCACCCAAGAGCAAGAGGGGCAAGGAAAAACTCCCTTATGTTCAGTTAATCTAGGAAAAAACCTTGGGCAGATCCACGACTCAAGGGGCTAACCCAACTGCCAGGGGTCATGGAGAAAAAATACAATCAGTAGTAACCACGACAGACTATAAGTTGCCTATGGTTTTAGCTAAGGTTCATAATAGTTCATAATTGAGTATTATCCCACTTTTACATTACATGGTAGTCAGTCTATAGGTGGTTATCAGGAATTATGGCTGGACAATGTAGCAGCGGCCAGGCATAGTGACAAACTCAAAGGAGTGAGATGGGTCACGGGGGTAACAGTAAGGGTCCATATGACAGTGCCATTGTGAGGGGGGATCAATCACAAAGCCTCAGGAAGGGGAGTCGGGCCCAGCATCGGCATCAGGAAGGTCCTCTGTGATGGGGAGTCGGTCCTGACATGGGCCTCCCGTAGTGTTGGTTGTAGTCCACTCAGGAGGGGAGGGTGAGAGGAGTCCGCTGGAATGAGGCAGGAATGACACTCAGCAAAGATAAATTGTGGACAGAGGAAAAAAGTGAATTAGGCCAGGCTCACACATCAGAAAGCAAATGTGTAATTTGGGCATACATATACGTGTATAAATATATATATATATATATATATATTGAGAGAGAGAGAGTTGTATGGCATGACACATGAAGGTTGTGTGGCGGCACTAGGCTATAGCAGCATAACTAAGGTATGATGCATGGTAACCCAGCACCACTGCAGGGATGGTCAGTCGCCACCATGCCTCGCAACTGGGGGCAACAGCAGAGGCAGTCCCTCCCAAAAGACCCATGAGAAGTGATGATTTGCCATGCACCATCCCTAACTATGGGAAACAGTAAAGAGGAAGGTTTTAAGTCTAGACTTAAAGGTATTGAGAGTGTCCGCTTGTCGAATGTGGAGAGGGAGATTATTCCACATAATTCCATATAATTAGCAGCTAATTCCAAGCCAATCAAAACGCACCACAACCAACTCTATAAAAGCATGAAATGTGGAGTATATACTCTTTTGGAGACCTCAAGACATCCTGGAAAATATGTCTCAGAAATCTTGAAGAGGAAGTGAGTTTATGAAGAAATTCAAAATGGCCTCCCATACACTTTGCTAATTCAAAATCTGCCAAAACCGACCTCATAGAAGCATGAAATTGGGAGTATATACACTTTGTGTGACCTTGAGACATCCTGGAGAATGAGTCCCAAAAATCTGAAACAGGATGTGAGTTTTTGAAGCAATCAGAAATGGCCACCCATACTATTGGACGCTAATTGACAGCCCACCAAAAAAAATTACCCTTAAAGGAAGGGAATGCGAAATGGCTACCGATATGCCATTTGCTGGGAAAGATAATATCATGCACTTGAAACAGACTAACTACAATTATGCACAAGCCATAAACGATGAAATGTATCTATTCACATGTTCCAGCACATTGGCATATTGCTGTACATGGTAACCCTGCATTCTTGCATCTACACTTTCGAGAGCAGAGAGGTTCCATTTTGCAACCACATTTAAGCAGTTCTCTACATACTTTGGCTGCCTCAGGTAAAAGTGTCCATAAAGGTGTCCAAGATTCATCTATTTTGGTCCATCCATATTTGTCTGAAGAAGGCACTGACTGAATATCCTGCATACTTTTGGACAAAAGGCTGACTTGGTACACTGCTCGATTAGAATGCTGTAGCAGTGCAGCCTGTGTGGGAGGGATATTTACCATTGACAAATATTTTTGAGAAAACAAGCTCTTCCTGAGATCATTGACTTTTTCCAGGTTAGTTGTCTTATCATAAAGAACACATGTGTACCTCTCTAATATCCCAAAAGTGTTTAATTCCAGGCTAAGCTGTTGAAAAGGACAATCAGTCATAGCACTGAAAGCATCTGTTACCTCTGGAAATGATTTCCATGCACCCTTTGCTGTCTTTTTGCCTTTGGCCTGAAATTGAGAGGTGGTATCACAACCTATGAACACATGGAAACCTGGTAAAGCCAAACATGTATCCTTCCCCAAGGTTTTGAAAATACTATTGATGTGTATTTCTTGAAAGTTTTGCCCCATACCAAAAGCAACCCACATATCAACACATGGGTAGTTGTCAAGAAGCTGTCCAAAAACCCTGAGAAGAATCACTACAATGTCTGTATCTACTGTCCTTACTACAATTCTCTGCACACCATTTTTCAGAGCATCGGTTATATGCAGGCATACTCTTGTGTCTGCCTCCTCATGGTCACACTCTGGCACTGAAGTGGATTGACCAGATGAGACAACATGTCTACCTTTGGTAGCATATACTTGCTTTCCTTGCTCAAATGGTGCTGACCTGATGCTCTCAGCTAACATTTGAAAGAGTTCCTCCTTGTTCTTTGAGTCCTTCAGAAAATCAGAGAACTTGCGGGGAAGCTTAGTCGTTGCACCTACTTTGCCTTGCCCCTTCTTTTGCCGTGTCAATTCTTTAAGACTATTGTCTTTATACACATCCCAAACCATGTCAAGCCTGTTGCATGTCTTGAGCTGATGCTTTATCCATGGCAGAATGACCTCACTAGCATACTCACCAAAGGTGGATGCATTATCAACAGGTAAAGAATGCACAATTGTAGCCAGTGCAGTCCTTGAACCCATTAATTTGCAGCAGGCTTACTAGCATGGACAGTAAATCCATGGGAGCTAGCATGTCCCTTATAGCATCAAGAGGGGTTTACCCATAACACTGTGATACCTGCTAGCTACCATTACACACATTTGTGACCCAATGTATCCATTCTGTTAATCAGTTTGTATTACTTTTGATGAACAACAATTTAGAATTTCCCCAGTCAGTTATAAATAGACCAATGAATTTGCACATTTATAGGCTGTGTGTGAGTGTGTGTGTGGAGGGGGGTGAATGGTTGGGGGGGTGTTTGGAGTTTAGTGGGTTGTTGTAATAACTAAAAGTTATCATGGCATCATCATTTTCAGGGCAGCATACATAGTCTATATTGGCTAATGCTAACATTGGCATAATATGTCAATGAATTGTGTTCCAGTTTAAGGCTTTATCTCTGCTCATTTGAACATTTTATTCATAAACTACTCTTTGAAAGGTACAGATAAAATAAATATATGTATGTATTTTACAAATAATTCCCCACTCAAATGAAGATTTATTTGAAGATTTATTTTTTGCATTTTTCCCCTTTAAAGCTGTATAAAAGCTATAAAACATTATTTTATGTATTAAATTGCACATAGTAATTGATGGCAGTATATATACATCACATGCAAAAAAACAAAATGGCAGAATGAACCATAATGTCCAGGATATAAACCATTTTGTTGTTCCTGGGTTGTTTTTTTGCAGCCATCTTGGATTTTCCCTTTTAAGATGACCTTAACGGACTGAAAATTTTGGGCACCCCTGGGCACACCTGAAATGATGAGATACATCCTAAAGAGTATCTATACCAACTTTGGTGCTTCTATCCACCGCGTAACGATTTGACCCTTTTTTGTTGATAATTCCCCCTACTATAAGGGCCTAGCTGATGTATCAAATTTCAGAATACTTGAGGGTTGTGAGTTTGACTGAATTCGATCTTTAATGCTTGACCTCTTTGATGTTCTTTGATGTATCTTATATGTTCTAAGTCTTTAATCAAATGCACATTGTTTACCTATAAATTCAGCTTTAAACTGTTGCCTTAAACCTTTGTCTTGGCACATAAGAAATATTTTCTCAGCCAGCCTAATGTCATTCCAGGAAGATCTACAAACTTAACGGTTACAGCTTGTAATGCATCAGTTGAGAAAGGACAGGAAAGGAATTTACTTGTATTGAGTCTTGATTTTAATTTGGGCCGATCTTCACTTGAAGTGAGATTATTATTTTCCTGTCCTTTGAAGGTAAAAACTAATTAAGAGTTTCTTCTATACATCCAATTCAGCTATTAAAGTCCTCACAAACATAAACAGCATCCACTTCTGCCAGATTATACACTTTAACCAAAAGAACTTGAACACAAATTATACAACCATCAGAGCTATCAATTGAAATTACATCAAACTGTCGCAAGATTTCATTATTAACTAAAACTCCAACTCCACCCAAACGTTTTCTAGCTCTAATATGAGTCTTTCTATTATGTCCAAACCAGGTGTAGCCATTAAAGTTAGTTTTGTCTTATTAGGTGAGTCATTCAGCGAAATAAAGTCTGAAATACAGTTCATCACCATTAAGTCTGAGCTCAGAGTTTGTGTCCGTTCATCGACTTACATTTCAGTGTATAAGAGTGAAGTGTTTATCACTTACAGGCTGGGCTGAGAGCTTCAAACGTCAGTCAACCGTGTCCCCCCATGCTACCCATTGTCATTCGTTCGTTATTCTCATTTTTCACCCAAAATTCTGTGCCATTGAAATAAATAAGTAGAACTTTGGAGTGATGATGTCATAATGCAGTAATTTTGATGACCAGCCATTAGATTAATACTGAATTCATATTTGCTACATTTAGCTACAGATCACCATTGGCCATCTGGCTACATCACTGGGTTGGTTGGTTGAAAATTCTGAGAAGTATAGTCAGAAGCATGGAAGGAGCAAGTCATGGTCACAGACAATTTAATTATCCTGTGTTGGTATAACATCACTATCACATTGATTTAGAGTCAGAGTGTAGGATAAAAAGCAAAAGAAGAAGAGAAAAGAACTTAAACCTATATACCAAGAATGAACCAAATTAGTCAAAAAGATCAAGAAATTAAATGTATGTGCATTACTTCCCGTGTTGTCAACAGAGACGGCAGATATTTCCGCTGAGAACCAACCGCATGGCAGAGAGGAAGTGAACACAGTGAAAAACAGAGATGATTGGCAGCACAGTACCAGACAGGTGGTTCTTCTAATCCAAGTCCATGCATGCCACCTTGTGGCTATTAAGACTGTAGTGTATGTATTAGATGCTCCCTCACAGATGTTTCCATTCTCTCCATAATTTTTTACTTCTCATCCCTTGTATACTGTTTGACTGATTAGGTTCATTCATGAAACCCAATAACTAATACAAAATGCTACGGCCCGAACACTCACCAGGACTAAAAAATATGAACATATCTCTCCTATCCTTGCTTACTTACATTGGCTCCCTATTAAAAGTCGAATTGATTTTAAAATACTCCTCCTAACCTACAAAGCCCTCAAGGGCGATGCGCCAACATATATTAAAGACTTACTTGTCCCTTACCACCCTCCTAGAACCCTAAGATCCCAAAATCTCCTTGTAATCCCAAGAATATCAAAATCTACAATAGGAGGAAGAGCCTTTTGTTACCGTGCACCCCTCCTGTGGAATAATCTCCCCCCCAACATTCGAGAAGCGGACACTCTCAATACCTTTAAAACCTTCCTCTTTACTGTTTCCCATAGTTAGGGATGGTGCATGGCAAATCATCACTTCTCATGGGTCTTTTGGGAGGGACTGCCTCTGCTGTTGCCCCCAGTTGCGAGGCATGGCGGCCACTGACCATCCCTGCAGTGGTGCTGGGTTGCCATGCATCATACCTTAGTTATGCTGCTATAGCCTAGTGCCGCCACAAAAGCTTCATGTGTCATACTCTACAACTCTCTCTCTCTCTTTCTCTCTCTCTCTCAATATTTATATATTTATTTATATACACAAATGTATGCCCAAATTACACATTTGCTTTCTGATGTGTGAGCCTGGCCTAATTCACTATTTTCCTCTGTCCACAATTATCTCTGCTGAGTGTCATCCCTGCCTCATTCCGGCGGACTCCTCTCACTCTCCCCTCCTGAGTGGACTACAACCAACACTACGGGAGGCCCATGTCAGGACCGACTTCCCATCACAGAGGACCTTCCTGACACCGATGCTGGGCCCGACTCCCCTTCCTGAGGCTTTGTGATTGCCCCCCCCCCCACAATGGCGCTGTCATATGGACCCTTACTGTTACCTCCATGACCCATCTCACTCCTTTGAGTTTGTCACTATGCCTGGCCGCTGCTACATTGTCCAGCCATAATTCCTGATAACCACCTATGGACTGACTACCATGTAATGTAAAGTGGGATAATACTCTATTATGAACTATTATGAACCTTAGCTAAAACCATAGGCAACTTGTAGTCTGTCATGGTTACTACTGATTGTAATTTTTCTGCATGACCCCTGGCAGTTGGGTTAGCCCCTTGAGTCGTGGATCTGCCCAAGGTTTCTTCCTAGAATAACTGAACATAAGGGAGTTTTTCCTTGTCCCTGTTGCTCTTGGGTGCTCCTTCTGTGAAGTGCCACGAGACAATACTATTGTAAAAGGTGCTGTATAAATAAAACTGAATTGAATTGAATCACCACAGATCGGTCTTGTTTGACGTAAGGATATGTATTCGATCACAAAATGATGATGGATTGGACCTTGATTGAAGTAATGAATTATTCCTACCATGCAATATGGAAGGGCAAAGAAGCATAATTCCACAAATTTCCAAGTTTCCTGTTTTCTAATAAATCCATTAAAGTACTGCTTGCTGCAATCAAAAAACGTAGAGCCGCATACCTTGCAGCCTGAGTCCCTACCTGGAATAACAGTCCCGCACTAAAGTACGTCTACCTGATCAGGTGCTGCAGTCACCTGCCTGAAATGGGAGGGACTGACACACTTAACACTTCCATGTATTCATAGTCAAAAATAATAATAGCCTTTACTGGCTCCAACATATAGTTTTTTTTATATTGCTGTGTTTTATAATGTGTAGCCTACTTATGCTCTGTCTGGAAAAGCATCTGCACTGATGTATGTACTTGCGCTGACATTTTTGCACTAGGACAGGAGTGTCAGACTCAAATATACAGTGGGCTGAAATCATGGCTGAAATAAAAAAAACCTGGGTCCAAACTGAGGGCCAGACATATTCAGTATTTATTATGAACTTAAGTTTTACACATGAATCTGAAGGTGGCTTAAATCTTGGGCCTATGAGCTATTCTATTAATGCTAGGGATGCATCGATCTGATTTTTTCCAATACCGATTCCGATACATGGGTTTTGCATATCAGTCAATATCCAGTGCCGATCCAATATCTCCATGTAATTAGAAGATAGGCTCAAGCCAAGAGAAAACAGAACAAAATAACAGACATAAATATAATAGATGGTTATTTAAAATATAATTAAAAAATAAACAAGTGTGTGCCAGTGTCATTACATTGTGTATGATGTTTTTGGGCCTAGGTCTAACTAGGCGCCTGTCACTTCAAATTTTTTGCCATGAACTTAATGCTAAAATGCTAAAACAGGACTTCAGTGAAATAAACTTTGTTTCTAAGCAAGTATACACTAACACTACACACTAACACAGAACAGTTGGCTGCCTGCTAATGCAGTGCCTGGGGGGCAGTGAGAGGTTAGGTGCTTTGCTCAAGGGCACTTCAGTCACGGCCCACGGGTCGGGGATCAGACTGGCAACCCTTCGGTTACATGCCGAAAGCTCTAACCAGTAGGCCATGGCTGGCCCTTAGACATTTCATAACTACTTATTCATTTTAACTAGTGTAGGCCCTACAATCTTAACACAGGTAAGCTGGGTTGAATAGTGGGCCTAACACCTCACCAACCAGCAGGTTTGGCTTATTATTGTAATAGCATCACCACCACCGATGGCGGAAGACACATTCACTAAATCTTTTCCGTTATTGAGGACTTTGTAAAACTAATACAGAAAAATATGAAAATTGTGTATCATTTTGACATGGAATGGCTTGTTTTTTAAAAAAGATTTACGCTACATTTGTCTTTCCACCAATTTGCAGCAAAGCTTACCTCAGTCATTAACCAAGCCTACATGACAAGCTGCATCTGTATAAGCTGAGATGCAACGGCGTGAATTTGTTTCTTTGTCTCTCATATCTTTGATGAGGTTATGTATAGGCCTAGCTGTTTGAACCATGGGAGCTTACATATAAGAATACCTACACCTACCTAAACATCTGGTCACCATGTTTTAATTATCCTGCTGCATTCTGTCGGGTGGCTAAACCATAATGGCACACATCCCAACAGTGTCAATCCCAATAGTGTCAATCATATAGAGAGGGCCGCGTCGAAGATAACCATAATTAACATAAACATAATTAAATTGCTAATGGTTGCATCACCTATGTAACTGTAATAATTGATGAAAATATTAATATCACGATTACGAAAGAACACTTTTACACTATTACACACCATGTCGGCTATTGCAGAGCATCATGCCATATTCTGACAGCTCTTTAAAGAGTTCTGGACTGGAGGCCTTGCAAGATGTTTCTGACCATTGTGAGTCACCAAAAATAACCATTATGGGGGCCAGAGCTACATGTGTATGCAAGATAAACCGAGCTCTCAATTATAAAAATAAAGAAAGTCGTTCGTATTAAACACAGCTTATTAAACATTATTTTATTGTCCCATATTAAAACATTTTTTTAATCATATGATTACCGGTGTCAAATTTAGTCAAAGTTTGAACTTTGGTCAGGAAATATGGTAACACACTTCAGTCATAGACATTCTATCATCCATCCATTCTATCATTCCATCACTTACAGTATATCCAGTGATATTTAACTCTATTTTGATTACATTTATCTGACTGCATTGTCTCAAGTCCTCTTTGCAAATGGTTACAAACATATTTTACTTTTAAAGTTACTACTCTGATTATTAATATGAAAAGCAGAGCTGTTGGTGAGGTTTTGTATTTTTTAATCATTGCTTAAATGCAGTATAGCATCTTCATTCTGACAGTATAAGACACTGTTAGACATATACTAAGAGCACAAACCGAAATATTTAACAAATCATTTCAATCAATATGCAGTTCATCCATACACCACACACTGTTTGCATGAATTCAAACATCAATGAAATTATAGCTTCATGTCAACATCTAAAGTCAACCTAGTTTTTCATGCACTGGTCCTCACTGATTATCAGTTCTGAAGATCTGGTTGAATTATAGAATATGTTGGTGCAAAAAAAGATAATAGGTTTGATGGGTCAAGGGTAGTTTTGCTAGGCCTACCCGCTGCTTTTAGTTTTCTTTTGCAGGCGGGTCCTGGTGGGCTCTGTTAGAACTAGTGGTTCCTGTACAACCATGGCTAGGTACTTCCTACCAAGCAATTCAACCTCCACCTTCTGGCCCACATTTGCCAGAGCAATGGGTAGATACCCAAATGCAAGGCTTTGCTGGGAGGTGTAACTGTAACAGCCAGATGTTGTGTTTCCAACAACCTGCATTAAACCAAAACACAAGATTAAAATATTTTAGACAAAATATTTTGCTGTAAGCATCACATGTCACAAGCACTTGATCTCTACTTCTAAACTGTGATTACAGTTTCTCTTTGAAGAACAAAAGTGAAAGTGCTGCTCACCTTTCCATTGTGCCAGATAGTTTCATTGCCTTCTGGGTCAATATCATCTGTGTCCACTGTAAGATAAGCCAATTTTCTTTGAAGCCCTTGAGCCTTGATATCCTGAAGTGCTTGCTTACCAATGAAATCTGTGGGCTGAAGGATATAGAGCATATGAGCCTGTCCCTGTTATATGTAATCTTGTCAGAGAGATTAATAGAGTTCATTAGTTGTCCTCATGGTACAGTCAGCCATTAGGTACAGCCAAGTACTCCTGCTTATTGCATTCATAGAATCAGGGATCAAGGGCCATATTCACACAAAATTGCAGACCAATAGTCTAGACTCAATTACCCCCATAGCCCTGTTGTTCAAGATTGATAAATAAAGCTTAATTCATACTTCTCTGTATCCATCAATACGCAGACATAGACAGATACTTCCCCAATTTTTTGAGTATCTACTGAAAACAATAGATAGCACAAAAGTGTGATTGATTGATTCACTTTATTTAGGCACAGTTAGCAAAATGCTATGTCACAGTTTAAGCCTTGTAAATATTCTCAGATGTTGTTTCGGATACAGTGGAAGGATTTCCCGATAGTACAAAGCTTATATTTTAATAAAGGTTTGAAATCACTGCATCAGCAGCAGGCTAACAGGAGAATTGGCTGGGAGAAACCTAACTTTGCTCGTAAATAACTTTATCAGCAACCTTCACAAAATGAGTGCAAGACAACGTCAAATTATTTTTTAAACATTGCATCAGTATGTGGGTAGAAAAGTGCCACTCCAACCAGTGTCTGGTGGTGTGTGTTGGTGCTTCACAGTACACAGACATGCAACAGAGAACTGTGAAAGGTATGTTGACGGCTCTGACATTACATCTGCGAGTGTACATAGCAACAGAGTCACAGAAGTATAATAAGCAAAATGGCAGTCAATGCTAACTGATGAGGGCAAGGAAATTCATATACATTATGTATTACTATAGCACTAAAAGGTTGCACTATGGGAGCACTATAGAGAGAAAAAATATTTTTATGTTTATAGGTTCTTGGTTAAATGCTTTTAATCAACATTCAATACAAAAATAGAACAATAAAATACAGTCATTATTATTATTATTATTATTGTTATTGTATAAATTAGCCCCACAGTGGATTCCAGCTATGTTTAAATAGGAGTTAGAGGTGCAAACACATGGAGGAGCAACATTTTCATTTTCATTTGCTTATGTGCAAGCCATGTTTTATTATTTAATTTCAAATGCATGTAACTTTGCCTGTTTTGACATCCCTAAGGATAGAGGACTTGGAGTAGTGTGAACAAAATCTCTACCGAGAATATTGTAAGTGTACCGAGAGTCCTGCTAATGCACAAAACTTTCTGGCTGCAATGTGGCATGTCACTTGAGAGACATTGTTGCTGGAACATGCTTCATGGAGCTTTGAACAAGTGAGGGAAAAAAACAGTCAACTTCAAGTGAAGAGACAATGCTTAGGGTATGTCAAAGTCTTTATAAACAATTATTAAGTAGTAAACAGCAAAGCCTACATGTGTTTCTGTAACTAATCTTCACTGGACTCTTTCAATTTGTGCTGCATTCAGTATGGATATGTATGGACTTTGCCAAATGGCTTGGAATAACTTTTTTCAATCGCTAGCAAGCTTTTGTCTGATCGTCAGCCTCTTTATCTAAACTCTAAATACAGTTTGCACACCATCTGCCTGGCCATATGATTGACACATTTCTTTTTTCACTACTCTTCAAACTATATGGAGTCAATAAATGCATTTCTATAATGTTTCTTTACATACAGGCAGACAAACCATCTCCATTTCAATTGCAATTGGATAGGCTGACGGGTGTTAACATCAGACTGATGTTTTATTGCAGATTGGGTAAAAGCATACTAGCAGCTGGGAATAACTGTAGGCCTGAAATTGCACACATTACTGTAAACACTCATACAAATACAGTTGGTGGTTAGTGTTCATAGATGAAACCGGGGTTTTGAAGTCAATGTAGTCCATGAAGTGGTGGATTACATGAATACATGAAAAAGAATGTAGTTTCAGAAATGCAATCACTTCTTAGCATTTTGAAAGCCACTACACACTGACTGACTACATGTTCTCCGTGTAAAGAAAACACATGCTAGTGTTCGGTAGAATTATTTGATTTTGAGCCAGATTGTCTGTGTTTTGTTAACAAAAAGCAGGAACGAGGTGTCCCATTCCATTCCAATAACTCTAAGCAGCAAGGACTTCATGGACTATTTTAATGACAAAATTGAATCTATTAGACTTAAAATAAACAACTCCCTTGTAACCTCAAATCCAGTTGGACCACATGTAATGGTTACAGCTAGCTCTAGTCAACCCGTAGCATACTTTGATTCATTCACACCCACCAATATATCAGAAATTATGTCTTTGATCTCTTCAGCTAAAGCCTCAACATGCTTATTGGACCCTATCCCAACCGATCTTCTTAAGGCAGCTCTCCCTCTATTGGCTGAGACGATTCTTAAAATTGTAAATGACTCACTCATAGCTGGGCATGTCCCAAAATCTTTTAAGACATCTGTTATTAAACCATCAATTAAAAAACCAAACCTTGATCCTGATGTCCTTGCTAATTACAGACCCATATCTAACCTCCCATTTGTTTCAAAAATACTTGAGAAAATAGTGTCTAAGCAAATCTGTAGCTTCTTAAATGACAATAATATCCAGGAAACCTTCCAGTCAGGCTTTAGAACTAATCATAGCACAAAATCAGCCCTAGTTAAAGTCTTCAAGGACCTCCTTATCGCATCTGATAATGGATATATATCAATATTAATCCAATTGGATCTTAGTGCTGCCTTTGACACTATTGACCATGGTATCCTACTACACAGGCTTGAAGACATGATAGGCATCAAAGACACTGCATTAGCCTGGTTCAAATCATACCTCTCTGGTCACTACCAGTTTGTACAGCTCATAATGAGTCATCAACCCATACCAAAGTAAAGTTTGGTGTACCCCAAGGCTCAGTGCTAGGTCCCCTGCTGTTCTCCCTGTACATAATACCTTTAGGATCTGTTATAAGGAAACATGGTATTACTTTCCACTCCTATGCTGATGATACCCAGCTTTACCTTTCTATGAAGCCTAATGACTATATGCCAATGACTAAACTTGATGCATGTCTCCTAGACATCAAAATTTGGATGACTAATAATTTCTCTTGTTTAAATTCTGATAAAACTGAAGTTATGATGATTGGCCCTAAACAGCTGACCAACACTCTACCCCATCACCAAAACTTACTCAGTGACCTGTCACTGTCATGTAACGCAAAAGTTAAAGACCTCGTGGTAATTATTGACCAGGACCTCTCTCTAACAGGACCTCCTGTGGAATAATCCCCCACCCCACCCCCCCCACATTCGACAAGCGGACACTCTCAATACCTAAAAGTCTAGACTTAAAACCTTTCTCTTTACTGTTTCCCATAGTTAGGGATGGTGCATAGCAAATCATCACTTCTCATGGGTCTTTTGGGAGGGACTGCCTCTGCTGTTGCCCCCAGTTGCGAGACATGGCGGCCACTGACCATGCATCACCATGCATCATACCTTAGTTATGCTGCTATAGCCTAGTACTGCCACACAACCTTCATGTGTCATGCCGCACAACTCTCTCTCTCTCAATATTTATATATATATTTATACACGTATATGTATGCCCAAATTACACATTTGCTTTCTGTTGTGTGAGCCTGGCCTAATTCACTATTTTCCTCTGTCCACAATTTATCTTTGCTGAGTGTCATCCCTGCCTTATTCCAGCGGACTCCTCTCACCCTCCCCTCCTGAGTGGACTACAACCAACACTATGGGAGGCCCATGTCAGGACCGACTCCCCATCACAGAGGACCTTCCTGACGCCGATGCTGGGCCCAACTCCCCTTCCTGAGGCTTTGTGATTGCCCCCCCCCCCTCACAATGGCGCTGTCATATGGACCCTTACTGTTACCCCCATGACCCATCTCACTCCTTTGAGTTTGTCACTATGCCTGGCCGCTGCTACATTGTCCAGCCATAATTCCTGATAACCACCTATAGACTGACTACCATGTAATGTAAAAGTGGGATAATACTCAATTATGAACTATTATGAACCTTAGCTAAAACCATAGGCAACTTATAGTCTGTCATGGTTACTACTGATTGTAATTTTTCTCCATGACCCCTGGCAGTTGGGTTAGCCCCTTGAGTCGTGGATCTGCCCAAGGTTGTCCTAGATTAACTGAACATAAGGGAGTTTTTCTTTGCCCCTGTTGCTCTTGGGTGCTCCTTCTGTAAAGCACCACGAGACAATACTATTGTAAAAGGCGCTGTATAAATAAAACTGAATTGAATTGAATTGAATGAACAAAATGTGCTTTTGATAAGAAAAATGTTTGGCTAATTGTGTGATATAGGTGTTTTGCTGTGTTTAGAGTTTATAAAAAATATTTTAAGTATAGGTTAATGCTTGTTAGCGACTGAAAAAAACTGTAATAAACTTTCAGTACACTTACAAAGTTTTTGGTACTTTGTTTTAAGTGTAGAGACTTTAGTAGAGACTAGAGGCTTTATTGGTGGCTAAAAATGGCTTTTGTTATGTTTTGTGCGCATTATACCGGATTGTGAACACAAAAACATTATTGTAATCAAACTCTCAAAGGGGTATTCAAGAGTTTGTAATTCAACATTATCATGGTGAAAATAGTCTGGTTTCCAAAATCATCGCTTTAAGATAGGCAGCGATTTGGATTTCTGAATTTGTGGCGATTAGTTTAATGTCACAAACAGATGCAGATGTAGTATGCTAAAAAGTTATACTAGTTTCAGTGAAACTTATTTCCTTTCACCGTTTTGGCAGAGGATAGAAAACTACTTGGCAATGCGAGGACATATAAGAATAGCGTTTAGCTTTAAGATGACTTTATAGGGATTCATGCCTCATGTGTATTGCTGTGGCATGGTAGTAAATGTCAGGCCTGCTTGGTGTGAAAGAATCAATTTGTAAAAGTTTAATGAAGCAGCTCCTAAACTGTAGGCCCTTTTGTCAAGCATAGGGTGCTATTAATAATTTATAATTACTTTGTGATACTCCACAGATTTTCTCTGGGAATTCATTGCATTTTGTATTTAGTCCTATGCAAATGAGAAAAGCTTGACGGGCATGGTAACTAAGGTTATTAAGGGAGGGTGGGGCTTAGCGAAGAGTAAACTGACAGATTGTCAAATTCCACCCCCTCCCTTGTGATTGTTGCTACAAACAGCTCCTGGGATCCATATCTCATAGGAAACTGTTGTAAATGTGCACACTTTGTTGTCCTTAAAACTTATTCTGATTCTTGAAGGGTACTGATTCAAGGGTACCTCTTTTGGGGCAATTTCAGTTAAGTTGAAAATCGCCCCAGAGTTCTCTCACTCTACAGTCACACATACCAGTGACTAGGTGATTTGAACAAGCTACACTTGTGGTCAAGGATGCGTTGCTAGCTCATAAACAAGCAGTTATTTCTTGACACTTGGTTGCTAACTTGCAAGTAGGTGTCTGGTAGATTGTATATCACCACAGATGTATTTTATGGCTACAAAAAATACATTTTCAGATTTAACAGTCAACGTTTCTCATCTTGTTTTACAAAATTCTGTGTCAGAAATCCCGAACTTCCCGAACTAGTTTAACACAGAAATAGTGATAGTTGAGTTAGTTACACTATTTTACCTCATAACGCATGCCTTTACTCAGATTGGCTATTATGGTTTTGTCACCCAATATTTGTATGAAATAGAAAGCTTTCAATCGCCTCAACTTGTCGACCGCCGCCAACTGTCATTGAAAATTAATAGTAGCTCGTCACCACGCATTTGTATTTTTGTTGCCTGTGTAACCAAAGAGTGACTGACTTTCATGTAAAATCATTTTTTTTCCAAGTTACACACGTTTCAATGCAATCTCTATAGGTTCCGTTAGGTCTTGCACTAATGTACTTTCATCAGAGGAGAACTGGGATAGCACGGCCAGCTGTAAACATCCAGCTAGTTCGTTCAGATTTTTTCTGTCATGCTAACGTTCAAAGCGTCTGAGTTCAAATCAAGATAAATGGTTAAACACCCAACAACAAGGTGAACAAAATCAGCAAATTTTACACCAGCTCACACAGTGCTCACACAGACCAGATGTGTCTGACGCAGCTGGTCTTACATACACACATTCACTTGGCCTCACATGGATTAGCCTAAGCTCAGTTTCCTGATAATGTTTTTATTTTATTTTATTATTATTTTTTTTTTCTTTATTCATTTTAAAAAATTGTGGGAATCAGTATGTGGTAGTGTACAGAGGGAGAGACAGATCTGTGAGGCCTATCCTTTCATCAGTTCACCTTGAGCCAGGACCGAACAATGACCTGGTAGCTTATGTTAACTGAATGGAATGTTACCTGAAGATTCATCAATAAATGTACAGCTACAAGTGTATTTGAATCTGCAGCCCATCTTACTTCTTATTCTACATCAACAACATTGAATTTTCTCACAAGTCGCAATCATTGAAATTAATTCCTGTGGCTGAAAATCTCAGAAAGAAGTGGCCAGTGGCGTAGCTTATATTTTCATTATCATTTCATATACTTACTTTCTTAAATGCTGTTCCCTCCTTTATGTTGGTCTTATTGGGCATATCTTTTATCTTCTTTTGACGTTTTTATGTCACAGAACATTGGAATAATGTGAATAGTGAATAATTGTGGAGACCATTCTTTCATGAAGGCTTCTGAATGCAACTTCACCATAGCCTACATCCTAGCTAAGGGGAAAATCTTTCTGTTGTGCGTAATTGTGTGTGTCCAGTGAAAAGGGTAGGCCTATTGCTATGCAAGTTGAGAGAAAAATAAACATTGTGACATTAATGTGTGGCTACCTACTAATATAGGCTATTGAAAGGGTTGCCTGAAACACCTGAAATATAGGTTAGTTTCTCACATTAATACATACTATATGTGTGTTCAGTAGTTCAATACCTGCTTGATAACAACATATAATATGTACTAACCTTGGTGGTCAATGAGAAAGCAAGCTAGTTTTGTATGCTAATCTGTTTTTGAAAATCATACAGTGCTTCTCTGAGTTAACTTTAACACAAATTCATATTTTCTGTATTCCGGATCTGTATTCAATTGCAAGCATGAAATTCTTGTACAAGAGTGCACACTTATACACATCCTGATAGACTGATTCTGGAGCACAGGCAGGCCATTCAAACACTTAATTGTAGCCTGCTATATCTCCATCGGCACATACCATATACTCACGCAGCACACACCTCATCAACCAATCATGGATGTAACTGCAAGCACGCTAGTGCAAGTCCTTTATTACGCATTTCAAATTACACAGTTTTGAACTGTGCTCAATCTTTTATTTTGGTGTCTGCCACTCCCACAGTGCTTAAGTTTGAAATCAAGGCAGCCTAGTGAAAGAGGTATGATTTATGTAAAACTGCGTCATTAACTTCGGTTTTCATGAAAACTGTGGAATATGGACTTTGTCATTAACCTTTATAACGCTACTTCAGTTCAGGAAAGGATAAATCAGTCTTTGATATTGAAAATATTTTGAGCAGGGATTGGAAATATCCTGCAATAATGACTGACCTTCCAGATTTTTTTGTCTGTTTTTGCATCTTTAAAATTGATATGGATGATGGTAAATAATGAAATACAGAGACATGCTGTCAGGTCTGCATCAGACCTGGACACAACTATGCCCCCTCACTCCGCCTCACAAACCCACAGCTCGTCTTCCCGTTCACAGCCACTTCTTAGTGCACGTTCATCTTCACCTGTTTATTGATTGCCTTCAGCTGGTCTCCCTACTATTTAAGTGTCTCTCCCGGATTCCCTGACGTCTGGCCTCGTCAGTTCCTCCTTTGGATTTGCTCCGCGTCAGTCGTGTTACCTTTCATCTCCTACGAACTCTGAGTACCTTACCCCCCGCGTTTCTGGACTCTCTATTGGTATCTTTTGTCTCCTTAGTTCATTGTTTACCCTCGTTAGTGCCTGTGTTAGTTTATGAGATCTTTTGCGTGTTAGTTGCCCTCTATCCTCTGAGCTTTATAATTACTTCTCTATCCGCCGCTATTTGTAGCGGACGTTGGCTTTTGTTGTATTCTGTTTATTTGTTTGTAAATAAATCCCCTTTGGTTTATTAGTTAAGTCGTGTCTCGTCTGTGCCTGACACATGCATGTATTCATTGTTATTATAATCATATCATTTCAAAAATAATATGACAGATGGTCTGTGAAAAAAGTGTACATCTGGTTTCAAGGAGCAGGTTGGGCTTGTATTTTGGTTATGTTAGTGAGACAATGTGCAACAGTTTCCAAGCTTGATAGTAACTAGTTATATAGTATATTGATAGGCTATAGGAAACTTTTCGAAAAAGGGATCATTAAAGCAATATTAACAAAGTTCGAGAAGTCAACTAATGTTCCCTCTGTCACCTTACAGTTTCGGTTCCCTGTAGCCTGAACTCCATTTCTAATGTGGCTAAACATGGAGATTTGTTCAGGTGCCAGGCAGAGTAAATCTACCAAATTGTATATTCTTTAAACAGGTTTAGCCAGCAACATAACGTTACATTCTCCAAATGCACTCCGAAACAAATAAATGTTGAAAACCCAAAGGGGATTAAAATTTTATTAATAAAGAAATTTAAAGCAAACTTGTCTGCATTGTATAATCAGGCATAAAGACCTAAGCCATTAGCCAGTTACACATAAATAAGCACAAAATAAATTATGTTAATTCAAAATGTATTGCTCGCCAACAAGATTTAATTCATAAAGAGGAAAACAACACACAGCCGATGTCTGATGAACTCGCAACATGTGCGTCAATTGCACAAGCGTTCTGGCCTAAACCCAACATTGGCTAAATCCAATTAATTTCGAAATAAAGAATAAAATTTAAAGAAACAAAGTAACAAACATGAAGTTGGGAATGTGTTGGCTATGCAAATATAGGCTAAGTGCTGTGTGTGTTTGTGATGTCAGAAGAAACTGTGTGTGAAAGGACAAGGGAGTGACTCCCGGTAGAGCACCAGGAAAGTTACAAGTAGGCTAAATCTATTTTAAACACTTTCATTTTCCACTGCTTTCACAACAGCATAGAGGGAGTAGGGATGAAACACGATTTTTGAATTTTCAAATAGTCGATCTACTATCAGCAATTGAATAGTTAATTTGACTATCGTTTTATCTCCGTAACATAAGGAACTCAGAAAAAATGATCAGGGAACAGGAATGATGCCAGGAATGATGACAAACATGTAGATAGACCTATGCAAATTTTTCTATGGACACTCACTTTAATGGTTAAAACCAGTGTGTTAAAATGTTGTTGCCGAGTCCAACAATCATTTAGGCTGTCTCCCTTTTAATATGCACATGAAATTTGGCATGTTCATATTTTCTACATCTGACAGTTTAATAGATGAGTTGCTTAATGCAGAACCATCAAGAAAATGTTAAGGCTAGGTCTGCCGTCTTTGCAGCCATGCAAGCTGCGTTGAATAAAAAACGCTCTGATAGGCTACATTTAATTTTGCTAAACTTTGGCTAAATATTATTTACTTCTTTTATATATAAATATAATTTACTTCTCTAAATATTATTTACTACTTTTAGCCTTCTTTAAACAACAAAACAGGTTTCTTGATTAATCAAACTGTTTACCTTGCCACAAATCCTCAAAGCTGACAAATTCTCCATCTGTCTCTGTCTCTCCCTTTCTGTCCTCATGTGTGTTCTCAGCGATTATCGAATAACATTTCAAGAATTCACATCCCTAAGAGGGAGGCAGTTCATCCACCAAGTACTGTTTTCTATAAATTAGATTTATCTTTGGGATATCCATTTTCCTGTTTGGCTGTCAGAATTAATGTCTTTCATGTGTTAAAAATAAATAGTGCAATTAATTGCAGATGACAGGATTTAGCTTTATTGGTAGCACTTTATAATAATTCCTTCTTATTAAGCATTAATTAAGCATTTACCTTTAATCATTTGTTAGCAATTATCCCTTTATTATTTCTCATTAATAGACATAAAGCTTTGTGTGTGGTGAATAATTCCATCTTATAAATAGTTTTACTTAAGAATAGTAACTTAAGAAATGCTTAAAAAATATCTGTATATATTTAACAGTGCATGCATGAGTCATGTATTTTCTCCAAGGACAAATGACTGTGAGTCATTTGTAAGTGAAACATTTTGCACTTTAGGGCTATATCAGTAATTGTATAGGGCATGCAACCTTGAAAATGTCCATCCACAGTTAGCATCCCCTTACTTTTGTAATGCTGATAAGCAATGACTACTAGTAAGACAGATAGTTAGTCTTTCTGCACCTTTCCACCTTTCCTTTCCTTGGCTACAGATACACCATACACAGCACTATCTTCATAAAAGTATGCAATTACTATGTAAGGGATAATGTTCTGCGAGGCAATCATAATCATGGAATAACTCCAGTGTGATGACAGCCCGATGCGGAGCAGATGTTTAGGCCTACTATTCTTTGGGGAACTTTCAATTTAGTTGGTTTGAATTACCTGTCTAGAAGAAAGCAGACAACTTCAGCATCTTGTTGGAAG
Organism: Tenualosa ilisha; assembly: GCA_015244755.2. Lineage (NCBI taxonomy): Eukaryota > Metazoa > Chordata > Actinopteri > Clupeiformes > Clupeidae > Tenualosa > Tenualosa ilisha. Next base: position 620,023 of record PYXC01001128.1, read on the forward strand.
TTCTTTTCCCTCAGTAACTCTTTCCATTTGGGAAAAGTTGCTCCAGTGTTCACTCTTGTCCTAGAGTGTTGCCGGTTTTGTTCTCTATTTTGTTCTCTTTTGCACTTTCTTGGCAATGAATTCTGCTCATCATACATTCAATATGATCCCCATCCTGAGAGTTTCCAAATAGGTGCACCCACGATCAGTTCTCCCTATGAGTTTGTGCCTAATGCCGCTAGCACATTCCGCTTCCAGTGAATGTCAAACGCAAAAGACAAAGCTGCATTTACCTAGTTGTCCCTTGCCAAGGCCTGTAGCTTCAAGATTGTGGCGCAACAAACATGGTGATCTGCACTGGCTCTGTCAGCACAATGTATAAATGGCGAATACAAAGCCAACCTGGACCCTGCACTTTTTTCATGGAGGTAATTACTAATTAATGAGATAATATTTGTGAGTGCAAAAAATATATTTTTGTTAATCGACAACCTGAAAAATTACACAATGTGGCTTTAAGTAATTTGCAAAATGTGTGAGAATTTTGCCCATAGTGAATATGTTTAGGAAACTTAGAGTCTTTTCGACAGACCACTTTCAACATTCACTACAAAAATGGTGGCAGCAAATCATTAATGTTGCTGTGGTAGCTCCTCCCCCAACCACTGTGATGGGTGTGGTTCCGACTTTGGGACCAACAACTGTGCAGTGAGCCGTGCTGGTGTCGGTTTTTGGCACATGCACTTGTCATTGTTTAGTGGAAACATGCAGAACCAGTTCTAAATTGGGCACCGGCATCACAGCAATTGAAATGAGCTATTAGTGCTAGGATAAAATTCTTTGTGAATACAGCCCCAGAAACTTTCAGTAGTAAGCAAAGCCAGTCCACGCTTTACTGTAACTCTTACTGTTAATTGCCTGAATACCTTGTTCAACTTGATGAAGTAATCCAAACCAGCTTCAAACGGATTGGTGTCACAGTTCATCTGTAGGAATCCAAAATAAACAGAAGAGCAAGGAAGTTAGTCATATCGTGGTAATATACTGTATCTAAGTGCATACAGTATATGCTTCTTTCTATTAATGCATCTCTAGAGGTCCATTCCTGTCTTTCCTTGAGATTGTATGGCTTCTGAGCCCTCAGAATAATCAGGTTGGTTTTCACAACCCCCAGTCCTACAGGACCCCTGCATGCTACTTGTATTTTTCTCACAGATAGAATAAATTCCATTTTAACAATACTGTTGTGCTTTTATGTCAGGTGTAGAGGAATGATGAAAAATCTGCCCACTCAAGTCTGTGTAAAAAAGGTTTTTTCCTCAAATCTGTGGAAACTCTCTCTCTACCGGGGTTTTTAATTTACTCTGCCTGAAGTAGGTCTACCATAAAAAAAACCTTTTTGCAGTGTGCAGATTTTTCTTCTTTCTTTTATAAGTTACCTACTAATCCTGCACCTTGACACAGATGAGCAATGATTTTTTACTTCAGCTATCACTGCAGACAGTGGTAACACTTTTACTTTTACCAACTATCAGGTCTTATAAATACTATATGTATGTCCATAATCGCATTCTTATCCAGTAACAACTCACAACTAATGGAACAATGTGGCCATAGAGGACTTTGTTAAACTGACCCAAATTTATTAGCCCACAAAGGCTGCAATATTAGTGTTGCCAATTTATTGACACTTAGCTAAGTCCAGTGCTAGACTCCCAATGTACTCACTGACTAGTGTGAACTATAGCGCATGTCTGAGTGCCAGAATGTGCATGTGTACATATAGGACTTTACAGGTATGAGAGGTGTATATTTTTGGAAAACTAACTTCAGCTCCCCAACCTCTGAAGCCCTTCTCCAGCCTGAGGCAGTTCATAGCATAGGTCCCAAAATTATCGATGCCCTCCTCTTTGCCAGCATCCATAATGGCCTGGTAAAGGGAGGTCATGTTCTGCATATCCACGTACAGCTCCCAACCAAGCTCCCCTGGAAAGACCATTAACACATTTCAATCTTTACTGTACAACTTATGCAGTACACACACACACAAACACAGTCCAGAACAGAGTCCATATTTAGAAAAAGGTTCTAAGGCTAAAAGATGCTTCTAACAAGCAAATTTAGGAGAAATGGGTGTGTCAGTTGCAACTTTAGGACTCCTCATTTTTACTCATTATTGAGTAATTCACAATTTTTTTTTACCTAAAGTACCTAAGTCTAGGCAGAGCTTAGGACTCCTAACTCACTTAGAACAGCTTAATACATTCTCAGTGGGTAATAAGGCTATTAAATTTTTAAGACATTTAATGGCAACTCAGGAAGTTTTTTTGAGGCGCTTCAGTTGCATTGCATTAGTATTCACTATTTCCCCTAGATGCATTCAGCAGTGGTGCACTGTTCAAGATCAATAGAATGCTGCAAGCTGAATATTGAGTTATTGACCACCCAATTAGCAAAACAAAATGGCTGCCGAAATTGGTGATATTGGGCACTGTTTTTAAGCACTGCTGTTCAATGTAATTACATGCAAATTACTCACATGTTTGCATACAAATATTTCTTGCATACAAATCCTTCTTCAAAGGATAAAAGGTACAGGATAAAAAATGATTAAATGCCAATAATATGGAAAATCATATGCAATTTAATGCATTATTATGCTGATTAGCTACCACCATTACCAAAAAAATATTATTGTACCTTTGTTATTATACAGGAAAACAAATGACAAATAGATGTTTAGAGGTATGGTTTAAGGTACAGTTATGATTGAGACATATTTCTTTCATGTTCACAGGGTTGCTGGCTGCCAAAATTGGTGATTTGAGCAAGCCTATTCCATATTCCAATAAATGCATGTTATGGCATGTTTGCATGTTATACAAGGTCCTTGAACAATAACTCAGAGGTACAGGCCAATTAAAAAAATCCAAAAAGCTACTCTTTTTAACCATTATCACAAAATACTTCACTTAAGGCAAGACACTACAGATGAGAAGAGTAAAATTTTTACCTGAGAGAGTGTCTATCAACATGAAACTTTGATTACCCACAAGAAGGCAAAGATTTTTGTATTAAAGTTTTCTGAAATGTTATGGTTAAATATTATCTATGTCTGTGAAGTGGTGGGAGGACCAGGAAGGACAGAGGAAGGAGGTACTTGTCGAGAATGAAACAGGAAACCCACACACACACTGACCTTACTTATACTAAGAACATGTGGCTACCCCAACTGGGCATTCATCAAGACAGGAAAGAGACACATGCTGCCACATAGGGGACTACCATGTGACGTCTCCTGTTGCTTTGCTAGGCAAAACCTGTGGCTCAGTTGAAGTAGCAAGCATCTTTGTGCATGCTCTTGGAGGGGATACTTTCAACCCAGTACTGTAAGGTGAACAACAATGAACTGTGATCTGCAGTAGATGAGACGAACATACGGATAACTCTAAACCTTTCTTAAGCTCGAAAACAGGAAGACAGGACATACTGGTAATGGATCTAACAACATGTAATACCCCCAAAAAATTAATAAATGAATCAGAGTAATTCTGGCTTGTTGTTGTAATGTTTATTACTAGTGTTACTAGTGTTAATTCATTTAAATTCAGTTAAAGACTAGTGTAAACTACCATCACCTAGCATTGTTTATTATCAATAACTGAGGGAATTACTGACAATAAATGTCAGTGTGTCAAAAAGCAATGTGCCGAACCAAGGCATACATATATGTGACATTTAACAACCCTTCTAATACTGTTAGCATTGTCGCTAGCTAACGATTGTTAATGCCATATCACAGGTGACGCTGGCTATTCAAGCTAACTTTCAGCAACCAGCCAGTGGTCGACAGTGGTCACACTAACTATTCGAAAATATTTGGCCAGAAAATGAAGTAATATAGGACAGAAACAGTATAGACTGCTAAGTTAAACACACAACTCATTTAAGTTACAGCACTGTAACCTAGCTGTAGGCTATTGACTGTAATGTTACCGTACATTGTAGTTATGTCTCTTGAAACTAACGTCACTATCTTTTGAAATTTACGATGTTGTTGACATTTAGACATGACAAAAAGTTATGTAAGTTATCAATAACTCAAATAATAAGCTTAGTCTGCATTGCAAGGGCATAAATATTCACCCTCAAAGTAGCATTTGAATTTGTGTCAGGGAGGAGTAGGTGGGTTTGTTTTATGTGCGCTCGTCCCTGTATGTGTCCCCTGCACTATTTTTTATTGCGTTTAATATGCATGTCATCACTTATATACAGTAGATAATGTATACCACTCTGCCAGATCAGTTATCATTAAGAGTGAGTACTTAAAGATCCATACATGCCTAGAACGCTTCTAGGCATGTATGGCTCGAATGCTTCTGGCGAAAAGTCAATTCACTGTACCACCACTGCTTCCTACATCAGCTTGTGGTAGACCTACTCCTAATTATATACAAATACATGAAAGTACATTAACTTAAATGCTTTTTTCACATGGCAAGTGAGGCATTTTTCACATGGCAAGTGAAGCATTTTCCTGAATAATGTATTAAAACTACCTAAAACCACATATCAGTACATAACACTGCTCATTGCAACGTGTTACCTAAACAAAATGAATTTCCATCCCTACTCTTAACATATCTTTTGAACTGCAACTCTTACATGACCCTATGTCAATCACAGTATACATGTTCACAGTCTGAGATATTCGCTGGCCAGTAGAATGTGAAGGGGTGTTTTGGTGTTCAGGGAATCATACTTTATCTGTTATCACATGGGGGCTCACTGGATGCAGCTTCTTGAGGCCCATGTACCACTAACATTTAGCTGGCCAAGACACTATGATTCACATCTCTTTATAATACTCCATTCACTTCAGTGGGACTTCCTAATGTTCTACGGTCTGATATTTCTTGACAGTGGACGGTTGCTAAATATAACATACCACTGTTAAGGAAAGTGAAACAGAACATTGCCATAACCAATCAGCTGATCTGTACATAAACAAATGACTTTTTTGTGGAAGCTATTATCCATCTTAATAATTAAAATTACTATGAAAGCAACGATAAACATGGACGTCTGAGCAAGAGCTTAGAGCTGCTCTGGGTACCCTGAGTTAGAATTTCCAATATGGAATATGGTGCCGCCCATGAAGAGTAAAGCAGAGCCAAAGAGATATACCGATTTGCAGTTCAATTCTATTTGTGTCTCACATATATTTTTATGAACAAATGTACATAACAAAATGTAACAAATGCAACACATTTGTTTGTGTTAAACACTGTGTATCCATCCAATTCTAATGTATTCGCCTTTTTTTTTCGGACGTGACATCATTTTGTGCTCCAAGTCAGCAGCTTTTGGCAAATTCAACGCACTATTATTTGCCATAAGAGTCCAGAGTGGGTGCATGTGGTAGAGGAGTCGCTTGGTAACCGAAGGGTTGCAGGTTTGAAACCAGCTCTCAGACCCTAATAAAGTGTCCTTGAGAAAGACACTGTTCCCCATTGCTCCCGATGTGCTGGTTGTGGTATGTGGCAGCTTCTGACATTGGTGTGTGAGTGTCTGAAACTAACATTACCTTATTTTACCAAGAATGGATGTTGTTGACATTTAGCATGGTAAAAATTTTATTTATGATTTAAATGATAAGCTTAGTATGCATTGCAAGGGCTTACATATTTGCCCTCAAAGTAGCATTTCGATTTGTTTAAAAGACAGGAAACAATGCTTTGCTTTCTTGAGACTTGAGCTGCCAATGAAAATTTATCTCCCCTAAATTTTTTGATTGGCTGACAATTGTGGCACAAATGTAACGCTTTCTACAGTTTATGAGTGAGCGTAGAAGTCAAGTTGAACGACAGTGAGACAGATCTCCGGAGAGGAGTTTATGTGAGCGAGTAGAGTGAAACAATGAAAGGGATCTGTTATTGCTCAGACATATTATCTTAGCAAACATGAAAAGACATTTGTGGAGCACGGAGCAGATGAATGTTTGCTTAATTACAAATTATTCGTGCTCAAGTTTAATTTTTCCTCAAAATATAATTTGTGTGCTTGCTGAATTTTTTTTTCTTCGTTCAAATTGTTCTTCTGCTCGGCACCAATGTAATTTTGACGATGTAACTCTAGGTTGATGTTCAAGTCACGGCTAAATGTCGTGGTGTTCGGCTGGCCAGCTACGCTGAGATTACTGAGATGAAACTGGAACTGGTCTATCATATCATAATCATATCACTGTTTATTTCAAATAAACACAGGAAAAAATACTGGACATATTTACTGGATTCGTAAAGGGGGATACCTTGATGCTGCCACAGCACAGACTCTCTTGATGGCTATTTAATATTGTTGATCTTGGGTGGAAAAGAATTCACCTTTATGATGGGATGGTGGTTGTTGGGAGGCTGTGGTGTGGAGAATGCAGTGGCTAGAGAAAGGTCTGTATGTTTTCTTGTTTCAAACTCAAACTGACTTTTTGCTGAAATACTTCCCCCCTACGCTTAAGGAGTATGAATATAATATATATGGCTTTTAATATGGAATGCACCTTTAAGGGCCAGTGTGAATATCCACTCTCACCTGTGTAGGATATCCGGATAGCTCTGACAGTAATTCCAGCAAGCTGAATTGTTTTGCAGTGTAGGAACTTAAAACATGTATCACTCAAGTTTTCTTCTGTCAGCTTTTGCAAGGCTTTTCTGGCATTGGGTCCTGCCACTCCTAGGACCCCGACACTGTCAGTTATGTTAGAGATGTCCACGTCATAACCACCTTCTGCAGCCTTTTCTTCAATCCATCTATAGAAAAATAGAGAAGCACTTTATTACACCTTTAGAGAAGCACTTTATTATACCTTTACAATTAATGACACAAAAGTAAAAAAGTAAGAAGATGAAACAGTACCAGAGCATTCAGGGCTATAGCCTTGGATGTTGTCATAATAGCCTTAACTTTACCCCAGAATCTAAAACTTTTTCTCAAGAACTGTTCCCTAAAAATATCAAAATATGTTTATATTTACATAATTCCACCTGAACACACTACATATCGGAAATCCGATTACTTGTTTGAGGTGTTTAGGTTTAAAAAGACTTGATCAGCCCCTGATAGCTTGCCTTGACTGATAGCATTCTAGCTCTGCTTTCACAACGCCTCCCTCTGTTTGCTGATCGGACAGTTAAAAATGCTTCCGGAGACAACAAGCTCAAAGGGATCAAATTCAGACTAGTACTGTAGGGAGATGATTATCAAGCAGAAGTGCTAGGAAGGCATACCCAGGCTACCTTAATTGCGAAAATAAGTTGTGTTTATCCTTTCCCGAGCTGGCCATCATCTTTTTTTGAACGCGCAAAACCAAATGCTAGTGCCAAAAATGAGTGGAAGTTGTTCAAATGGGACAAGGCCTTAGTGTTTTGTTAGCAAAATAGTTTATCTGGGGTGATAGCGCCGCAGGTGGTAGAGGTGACGTTCGGCAACTGGAGGGTGGCAGATTCAAGCCCCACTCTACCTGACCCCATCGAAGTGTACTTGATCAAGATACTGAACCCCTCCACCACTGGTAAATGCATGTGTGTGAATGTGAGGCATACAGTGTAAAGCGCTTTGAGTGCTCGTAAGAGTAGAAAAGCGCTATATAAATGCAGTCAATTTACAATTTGAAGTGAAACTATGAATTTGTGTGTAAAAGTGTGATTTCACAAAACAATAGTTAAAAAACTGTTTAGCTAATTGTGTGATGTAGGTGTTTTGCTGTGTTAAGAGTTTCGAAAAAGTATTTTAAGTATAGGTTAAGTTAGGGATAACGGACGCCGAAATGTCCCAATATAGGGTAATAATTGAAGAAGCGGAGCAAAGAACGTCACAATACCGCCAAATCCATGAACTTGCTTCCACCAAGTCCATTACTCCCCTATATTGGGACATTTCAAAGGCCGTTATCCAGCCTATCACCCAGTTGCCACATTTATTTTTATATTTATTTAATTATTTTCTTTAAGCGGTAAAAACACATCTGGTTTGTAGCTTTGGTGTAAAGCAGATCCACAAGGCTGTTCTAGTTTAGTTTATTCAGTTGTTATGGTTACCATTGTAATTTAGTTACAGTTACAGGCTACTTTTTCCATTCAAAAGAGCATTAAAATGGAATGGTGATTAAACTTTTTACAAGATCTACGTCATAGGTGTCCCGTTATCGTGGAATAACAGGCACCCTGTCAACCAATCAGAAAGCAGTATTTAATTTCTCTGGGTGATAATGCTAGTTAGCGATAGAAAAAAACTAACAACATAAAGAACACGAGATTAGACAGTAGTTTCCTACCTGAGGTCATGCAGCTCAGACCCTGAGCCAGTGAGCAGAAGGAATTCTTCAGGTGACAGTCGAGTAATAGTGACCTCAGCATATACCCTCCCCCGAGGGGTCAGCATGTGGCTAATATTTGTCATTCCCACCTGAAATAAGTGAAAACATAATGACAAAAACATTACTATGGAGTTTTAGTGCCTTCCACAATTATTCACTGATGACTAAAGAAGAAAAATCCAACTTTGTAGAGGAGCAAATTCATCTGGAAAAATAATGTATCACAAACAAAATATATGTGCAACAGTTATTGACACCCCTAGATGGGTGAATGTAAGGCATTCAGAGAAAGGTGAAAGGAGAAAGGTGCTATATAAATCCACTCCATTTACCATTCAAACTCCGAAAATCCACTTGCTGCAGGGGTTTGAGCTAGATTTTAATTGAAAACAACAAGGAAAGATATATATGGTAGTTGAACATGTTTCACTGACATTCTCTGTTTCACTGTAATTCAATGTCATGCTGAGGAGTTGAAATTAGGAGAGTTGCCTATATTTACCTCATTTTTTGTTTCACACTAATAAAACAAATGTCTGTTCTGAGGATATTTTTGTAATTATTTTTTGGTGAAACATTTCATCTTCACTTTATGATGGTCCTGTCCCTATTCATGTTAAATTGAACTTACAAGTCATGTAATTTACCTTTCAGCAATTTAACCTAGCTAGTGACTGTAACTAGCTAGGCTACAATGCTGTAAGTATGTCTCTTGAAACTAACATCACCTTATTTTATCAAGAATGGATGTTGTTGACATTTAGCATGGTAAAAATTTTATTTATGATTTAAATGGTAAGCTTAGTATGCATTGCAAGGGCTTACATATTTGCCCTCAAAGTAGCATTTCGATTTGTTTAAAAGACAGGAAACAATGCTTAGCTTTCTTGAGACTTGAGCTGCCAATGAAAATTTATCTCCCCTAAATTTTTTGACAATTGTGGCACAAATGTAACACTTTCTACAGTTTATGAGCGAGCGTAGAAGTCAAGTTGAACGACAGTGAGACAGATCTCCGGAGAGGAGTTTATGTGAGCGAGTAGAGAGAAACTGAATGAAAGGGTGAAAAAAGAAAAATCCAACTTTGTAGAGAAGCAAATTCATCTGGAAAAATAATGTATCACAAACAAAATATATATGCAACAGTTATTGACACCCCTAGAAAATATTATAAAGAAAATGTAATCAGTTTTCAATCTATTTTCAACTTTTTAGGATTAGGATCTCTCGACATTGTTCAAACATAGGAAAGACAAAGAATACGCAATTTTCTCTATCACTTTGCATCTCTCAAATCAGATTTAATTTCTGAAAACTGCCTATTCAAACTCATCATCTTATCTTGTTGTCTATTCATATCATAAGAGCAATGTGTCTAGGCTTTTTTTTTGCATTTTTAATGTCATGTTAGTCAAAATACACTACTAGTTCCAAATTTCTGATATTTCTTTTTTGATAATTTTTTTTTCATTTACATGAAACATGAAAATATGTTGCATTTGTTCTGGCTCTGTTCAAAGCAGCACTTTAGGAACATGTTGAAAAAATGCACCATTCCATCATTCAAAATGAATAATCCTAAATTTCATACCCGAAAATGCGTGCAACAGGCTGACTTGCATATCGGAAAGTGCAATCACTCATTTTGGGTTTATGCAGTGGGTTTTTGTTATGGACAAGTAACAAAACTAACAACATTCTCACTACATTTCCTTACAAATTATTGCAGAAAAGCTGAAAATTTAATGAATGGACAGAAACAACTGATAAATGATAAACAATAACTGGCGGTGGCAAATCTGTTCCTACATTTCGAAAAAATTACAAAAATTACAAAATATCAACAATTTGGTTCATTTTTGTTTGGTTAACCGGTTCAAAGCCTTGAATCTGAACACTTGTACGTTTGATTTACTGTTCATTTCGTGCTTTGTCTCAAAATGGATTTTTTTGCATTTGACGTGGACAAATGCAACAAATTTTCAAAATACAACAAGCACACAACACTTCTACCCATTATGTCCAAGAGGGATATGCCTAAATGCCAGAACCATCAGACTTTTTTTGCCTTAATGGCTGTGCAAACTGAATGATCTTTGGCACAGCTACTGTGCTGGGATTCATCTTGTGGAAAATTATTGAAAGCCAATAACGTGCATGACCATATGTCACCCCACAGAACAACAGCAGATGAGAAGGCCGAACTTCTAATGTAAAACAACAAGGGCTGCACACCATCGCTGATGTGCAAGTGAGAATCCCACTGCATGCCATCTGTAGCATGCATGCCAGGTGTTGCCGAACCCTGCCTTAAATGCTATATCATACACAAAAACAGAAACATAGAGGAGAAAGGCTGGTTAGACATCAAAAAGGCACAATTTAAGTTCTAATCAAAGTCCTGGTCTCACAAGCATTTTCTGCCACTGACATTTGCTTGCGACTCCATGAAGAACAGTTCAGTTTTACCCCACCTGACTTGACATCCTTTTGTCTGATCGCACATCTTACATGTTATGTGACTAAATATGCTTAGCATTGCTTGTGGCTGCGTGTTGCCAGACATCATCTGAAAGTTAATCTGCTCTACTAAGGCAAACCACAGTAACTATGTCTTTTGTCAAAATAAAGTTAAAGGCTTGAAATAAGTTTTGTGACATCTGCTTGTGACAAAATATCCCAGTCCAATTTTAGAGAAATAGGAGTGTCAATTTTGTACTCATGCAGCGCTAGACCATGATGCTACCGCCACCTTGCCTGACTTTAGACGGGGGAAAAGTTGTCTTGATGCTTACCAGGGTTAGGGCAGTTCATAATATTGATAGGTTGGGCACAATCTGGACATGTTTGCTGTAAGGTGCATTCACTTTTGTTGCCAGCTGTTTAGACATTAATGGCTATCTGTTGATTTTCAGTGGACAATAAATCTATACTGCTATACAAGCAGTAGAATGACTCCTTTAAGTTGAATCAATGAATCAAAGTTTCATTTTAATACTGTTATCTAAGGGAAGAATATATTTTTCATTATTATTTGTCTTTTGAGAGACGACAGGTGAATAGGGTAAAAAAAAGTCATGTTTAAATATGTAAATGAGGCATCATACACCTAAATGTGCAATAATTAGCTAAATATTGGCCTTTACCTAAATTGGTTGCGGACAGATATATGCTTATATCCAGTTTGATGGCCTTGCTTGCCTTGGTTGAAGGCTTTGAAAAATTGAAACACCAAAAGGTAACTGATGTCGTTTGGTCAGAAAGACCATTTAAGCCAAATTTCATGAAGAACAGCATGTGGCCTGTAAAAAATAATTTTCAAAAAAAGTCAGTATGTTTAAAAATTGGTTGCTGTTTTGTAGGTGTTGCTCACAATGATACACAAACTTGCTAGCTATAAAACCCACCTAAAAATACATTACAAACTCGCAAAGTTTAAAATTGCAGAACTGCTGTTCCAAAAGATGCTGATTTGGTGATGTTTAATGTTCCCATTATTCTTTGAACGAATTCATCTCATTTGAGCTACCGTTAGCTTGTTAGCAAATGTCAATGCTCCGGGAGTCACCATATTGGATAGTAATCGCTAACGTATGGTTCGGCTTTCATACTAACACACTAGCGAACTGAGTTGGAATGTTACTGAATATGAATGGTCTGATTAACCTTATTGTGTAATATTTTAGAACACACATCAATTGGATTTTGTGGTCTTTAAAGGTACATTCCGTATTAAAAGCCATTGTACATTCACACTCCATATGCCAAGGAGGGCAGTAAGTTATTTCAGCAAAAAGTCAGTCAACAAGAAAACGCAGAAGGGAATTTACCGTACTTTCTTGATCATGTTCCTTCAGGCTTTGAGAGTCCAGGTATGTCAGCCTCATATATACATGTAGTGACTGAATACATGAAATAACATTTAAAGTAATTTAAACACAATGCTTAGGAGCACCTAAGGACAGTCACGTTTCACAGACAGTAGAAGATTTTCGTCTGTGTCATATCTGTCAGAATTTCTGTTGCTACAACCACTAGCCAAATTAATTGGTTTCGTGAGATCAATGTGACTACATCAGCTAGGAGTATGCACAGTAGACACTGGACCTAAATGAAAATTTACATTTCGGCCTCAACGTCTCCCACTGAGATTGACGTGATACCTCTGGCCACCTCTTTACTGCAAATTTTAGAGGAGATCTCTGCAATGCAATGAATATACTTCGGCCTAAACATGTCAGTACTATTATTGCTTCACACTCTGACGATATGTAGAGGTGATTTTTGGATGCATTATGTCACTTCAAAAAGACACAAATAATATGGATGCCTTTAAAATAAACGGTCTAAAACAATTAGGAAGACCCTCACATTATGTTAAACTTCATCTACTTTAATGTATATTCTTCAACTGAACATGGACATCTTATTGTTGCATATTGACAGGGTCAGCAGAATGCTCTTCAGTCTCCTACCATGGACTGAAAGTAAAGCTGAGAATTCAATGAGGATGGGTTTTTTCTGCTTGTATTTTTTGTCCTGATCAGAAGAATCTCAGAAGAATTCTGAGAGATTTTCACCTGTGACCATTATACTGCGGTTATAATTAAAATTTTTATTTGATCATAGACTTGACATAACTATGATATAAAGGTCTCAATATGAAGGTCCCTCATTTCATTCTGAGAGGCTATCTTAATTTTACAACAGCTTGCTATAAGCTACCAGTCCTGGTCAGAGTTTTCAAACTACTGTATGGTATGCTATCATGCAGTTCCCATTTATAACTTGTTTGTGGTCGATGATGGCAGATTCTCCAGGACCCTCCTCTTGTGGCTACAGACTGCAGTGTGAATAAGTTCAATGTAAGAGATCACTTGGTTGTACAAGGTTTTGAAAATGCTTTTTGAGCGCCAGATTATATGCTAATATTAAGTTTCTTCTTTTTGCCACTGTCATAGTCTGACGAGGTATGTTAATTTTGTATGTATTTCACTCAGTCTGCACACAATATGAATCGGAAGATATTTCTTTAGCTTCTGTTAAGCAGCATGTTAACACCTACAACCTGACACCTGTCTGTTCTGCCTGTGTGTTTTGCTTTGAGTCGTGACTGAGAAGTGATCTAGAAAATGGAGATCAGTTTGTCAACCTCAACCAGACTTCTATGGAGCTCATTAACTGTGTATTTACCTGGCCTTATAAAATCACACTGATGATGGTGTAAGAGTAGCACCATATTTCCTACCTCCCATTACATATGCTTTGCTAAATTTTTCAGAACTGGTAAATGCAGATGGTGAGAGTAATGTATTCATATTGTTGTTCATATTTTATTATTTCCTTACAACTCAGTGACGAGTGGTGCCAGTCTGATTTGAATGATCAAGACCATGTTCTTATCCTCTCCTGTCACCTCACTGACCTGAATAATGCTGTTTTAATCTTGATTAATCAGACCTTTGGTTGAATAATGTTAATATTCCTCACATTAGTGTTTACACCCAAATAAAATTAGTTCATTTTTATTTTTACAGCAGTAACCACAGGCTGGTACATCTGGAGCTGCCATTGCCATTTCAAAAAATTTAAGGTAAATTTCAAACACATATTAAGTTTAATGTGCAGAATGCTCTCTGCTTCAATAAATATTTGAGTCTCTGCAAAGCTCACTTATTAGAATCTTGTATGTTGCATCTGTGTGTTGTATTTCTAATGACTAATTACAGTTTTGGAAAATTTTCCCCAAGATGTGTTTAAATACATCACCCTGCATTACATCAGACGTGCAGTCAAGTGGATTTTGTGACAGGTGGGCAGAACATGCCTGTTTTCACCTGCCCGAAGTCACTAAAGAGTAAAACACATATCTGTAGTATCATATTTATATATCAGATATCCAGTGTAACAATTTGATCATTTGTCTGCTTTCAATGCAACTAATTTTATTTGAAATCGGCTAGTATAATTTCATATGGGGAAGAACGATGAACTGTACTCAAATGGGAGAAGCTCAAGGAGGTGTACATCTGGCCTACTGTTATTTCCATTTTAGAAAAAAAAATGGTCAGGTACGAAGGCGTTTAAATAAGTTTTAATATTCACAAAATAAAAATAAACTGTTGTTTGACAATATTGTTGCATTTCATTTTACCTGACGTAATGCCTAATCTAGGCAATTTGTTAGTTGTCATCTAGCAACTGCATGAAAGTGATTTTAATCTACAGGAAACTTAGCACCTACCCATAACTTTTTTAATATGTTAATGTTTGTTATACCACTATTCGATCAAATTTCCTATTGTGATGCGCTATTTAGAATGTGCAGTTTCAGATAACCACGCACCTGTGAAGAGGTTCCTCTTTTCTGGCCATATACACTTGCATATCAATTCGCCCAACTCAGTGTGAAGTTTAAATGAACTGTCACGTTAACACAGGGTTACAATTTAGCGTCCTGACCGCTCCACTCCACTCTAGAATTTCAAAATCATCCAGGATTTTGTTCTACTAGAGCCTCAAACCGCCTACATCAAATTTTCACTGTGTTTCTCTGTGATGTTCATCACAAACTAGTCACTCCATTCCCCTAATCAGTGTAACAGTGAAAGTAGTGGTGAAGTAGAGCCTAAAAGTTTTGACTGTAGAGCTACTGTCATTGATCAATAGTCTTCTCTGTAAACATTTAATTGGTCAGTCAGCACCTCTGCAGCACAAACTATCCATAAGCTGAGTGCCTGACTGAAACACTCAAGAGTTCAGACTTTTGAGGCCGTGTTTTTTTCTGCATTAAATGGGGCATACAAAATGAAACTGAAAGTAAATTACTATGCCCTATTCACTTAATTAGTTGCCGGTTTACCTTTTCAATTTCTTGTTTCAAACTTTTTCATTCTTTTTCCTGCTGACAGCACTTAGTGGCCTCAAACAACTGGGCTATGGATCTATGGGTTGATTCACACCAGATTTCTCCTTTAAACACCATCCTCCACCCTGGCTTTGCGCTTGTAAACACCTTTTCCCAAATTCAGTATCCTGAATAAGCCCTTATTCTGGTTTCTGAGAAATTGGGATATGCTAGGTGGAGGTAGAAAGATTCTAGAGTGCAATGTTCAATACGGAATGCTGCTAAGCACTGCTCTTTAGTAGCCGGAACATTAGCATTCATCATGTAAACGTAGTCACTGAAACTCATTTACAGTTCAATCTTAAATCTTGGCATATTTCTTTGTCCGTGTTGAAGGGTAACAGAACAGAGCTTGGGTTGAGTTGATCACATGCGTTTGACTCATTGCAGTAAGCATTCAGTGTCATTTCCTCTTTCGACTGTATGTTTGTAGCTATGTGTCATGCTAGTCTAAATTGTTGATATTATCCTAAGATTAGTCTACTTACTACCCACATCCCTTTTAGCTCTCAACTATAACACAACTGTTAATTACTCCACGCACACACTTTCACTTCCCAAGCCCAACCAATAGTGTTGTAAATGCACTACACTTCACATTCAACTCCATTGCACCACTTAAAAAGAAAACAAGAAAAAATTCCCCTTATGGCAGGGGTCGGCAAGTAATTTAGGCCACGGGCCAGATTTTTTTCTCGCCACTAGGTGTCAGGCCAGAGCCCGGTCTGTGGCTTAGTTAAACACCCTGCGGTAAGAACCCTCAAAGCGTTTCTTTTCAGGAGTACCGTGACCGCCATCTCTGCCGCAGCAGCTGCCTTGCCATCATCTTAATTAATTGTATTTTAGTTTGTGTAAACGTGCTACATTGAGTTATGCCAAAATAAAATATAATGTTTTGTTAAATAATCACAATGATTGGCTTTTTTGTTCTGAAGCAAATAGTTTAATGATGGACTGGATGTTAGATTAAACTTAAAGCCACAGCTAGAGGGTCATGCAACTTTTCCTTTTAAGTTTTCGTAAAATAAAGAAATAATAATAAGAATAAAACTGCAAATCCTGTCTCTGGTATTCTCTTCGTTTTGCTTAACATCAGGTGTCTTGCAGTGGCGTGGCATGGAGAAATTCTGCAAGAAGTAAGATAAGATAGGCTTAACTAACTCGTGTTTTCCTAAGTTTTGTTTTCTCCCACAGACCACTATGTGTAGGAATGTATTCGTAGGAAAATAATTTTTATGGTAGGCTTAAATTCTGTTTTGAGTCGGCACACCGTGTTCCAGTACATAGCATATCTTTATGTGTACGTGCAGTATTTGATCCTCAGAAATAACTTCTGCAGAATCTTACTTGATAACATACTTATAACAATTGTTATAGTAGTTGGGTAGTTGGGCAGCGTTTAATATAATGTAGCAGGACAACATTGTATCTGATTACTTTTTGCTGTTTCCTGAGGGTTGGGCATAAACTCATGTACATTTACATTTAAGCATTTAGCAGACGCTTTTATCCAAAGCGACTGACAAAAGAGGATAACATTCAAGCTACAACACAATGGAAGAAACTAACAAAGAGTGCATATTGCTAACATAAAACTGCGCTATTTTAAGTTGAAAGTGCAATAGTGTAATAAAGTGCAGTATAAAAGAGAAATTAAGTATAAGTTGTTAAGTGCTTTCTCAAAATTTACACCAGGAGATATTCTTGGAAGAGCTGGGTCTTCAAGAGTTTCTTGAAGGTGGAGAGGGTATCAGTTGATCTGGTTGCACTTGGAAGGTCATTCCACCAGCATGGAACCAAACATGAGAAGAGTCTGGATTGACCTTCACAAGGTGTTGGCCATGCTAGATAACGTTCCTTAGAGAAGCGAAGCGGTCAGCGGGTGACATAGGACTTTAGGAGAGTATTCAGGTAGATGGGAGCAGAGCCATCAATCACTCTGTAGGCCACCATAAGTGCCTTGAATTTAATGCGAGCAGCCAAGGGTAGCCAGTGGAGTTCAATGAACAGAGGTGTGACATGTGCCCTTTTTGGCTGGTTAAAGACCAGACGTGCAGCTGCATTCTGGATCATCTGTAGCGGTCTCACCGCACAGGCTGGAAGACCTGACAGGAGGGCATTGCAGTAGTCAAGACGAGAGATAACCAGGGTCTGTACCAGGAGCTGGGTTGCATGTTGGGTTAGGTATGGCCTGATTTTCCTTGTTGAATAGGGAAAAACGGCACGACCGAGCCACAGAGGCAACGTGATCTGCAAAGGTCAGCTGGTCATCGATCATGACACCTAGGTTTCTTGCCACTTTGGTAGGAGAAACAGACAGGGAGTCGATCTTGATGCTGATGTCGTGGTGCATGGCTTGTCTGGCTGGGAGGACCAGTAGTTCGGTTCTGGAGAGATTTTGTTGGGGATGATGTCCTTTCATCCATGCAGATATATCAGAAAGACAGTCCAAGATCCGTGTTGACACTGTGGAGTCGTCAGGCGGGAAGGACAGATAGAGCTGGGTATCATCAGCATAGCAGTGATAACAGAAGCCATGGGAGTGGATGATTGAGCCCAGCGAGGTGATGTACAGGGCGAAGAGAAGGGGCCCCAGCACAGATCCTTGGGGCACTCCTGTGGTGAGTTGGTGAGGTGCTGATGTGGTTGACCGTGTCGAATGCTGCTGATAGGTCCAGCAGAATGGGCACTGAGGATTGACCTGCCGCTCTGGCCTCTTTTAATGCTTCCGTCACAGACAGAAGCACTGTTTCAGTGGAGTGGCCACTTCTGAAACCGGATTGGTTGGAGTCGAGGAGGTTGTTCTGAGTGAGAAATCCTGTGACCTGTTTAAAGACAGCTCGTTCAATGGCTTTGGAAAGGAAGGGAAGAAGAGAGACAGGCCGGTAGTTCTCCACCTGAGTGGGAGCAATAGATGGTTTTTGAGCAGAGGTGTTACCTGGGCTTGTTTGAAGGCAGTGGGAAATGTACCCCTAGTTAGTGAAGCATTGACCACATGTGTGGTTGCTGTCACAATGGTGGGGGTTATGGCCTGAAGAAGGGTTGTTGGGATAGGGTCCAGAAGACAAGAGGTAGGCCGGCTGTCTGTGAGAAGCTTAGACACCCCTGCCTCAGAGAGAGGAGTGAAAGAAGAAAAGGAAGCAGTTGGTTTAGAGAGGCTGACTACTAATTGCTGCAACTTTGTTAGTAAAGAATGCAGAAAAAGTGTCAGCTGTGAGGTTAGTTGGAGGAGTTTTGTGCCATTTCCTCTCAGCAGCTCTGAGGTTAGTGCGCATTGAACGAAGTGAGTCATTGAGCCATGCATGAGGCTGAGTGGATCGTGCGGGTCTCGTAGACAGAGGGCACACATGATCCAAGCAGGAGCTCAGCGTAGAACAGAGTGACTTAGAGATAGATCTGAGATAGATTCCGGAGACTGCGACGGAAAGAAATAGTGGTAGCAGGAGCAGACGGTTGCTGACAGAGAGAAACTTTGAACTGAATAAAGTAATGGTCAGATAGATGAAGAGGAGTAACTGTCTGCGAAGTAGCGGCGCACTTCCTGGTGAAAATGAGATCAAGTTCCTTACCGGCTTTGTGAGTTAGAGGACTGCAAACCCGCTGTAGCTCAATGGAGTCCATCAGAGATAGAAAGTCTGCAGAGCCTGGATTGTCTAAGTGGATGTTCATATCACCAAGAACAAGCATGGGACAGTCATGCTCAGGGATAGAAGAAAGCAGAGTGTCGAGCTCCTCAAGGAAATCCCTCATTTGACCTGGAGGACGATAGATAACACACAGATATATTTTGACCGGTGACGTTACCAAGATGGCATGGTATTCAAAGGAGCTGTATGTAACAGATGGTACCAGTTGAGTATATTTCCATTTGTCTGATAATAACAGCCCCGTACCACCCCCTCCCCTGGATAAATGTGGGGTGTGGGAAAATGCATAGTTGGTGGAGAGTGCAGCAGGAGTGGCATTGTTCTCTGGTTTGATCCAGGTCTCAGTGAGAGCCAGAATGTCCAGAGAAAGATGATTCGCATAAGCCGAAATGAAGACTGCTTTGTTCACTGCAGACTGACAGTTCCACAAACCTATGGTGAAGGAGTTGTTCGTGGATGATGAGATGTGATGTCAAGAGTGGAGGTTTGCAAGGTTCTGTTTTCGTTTGTAGAGGTGGAATCTGCGATGACTGGAGACAACTGGAATGGAGTAGAGACACATTGTAGCAAGATGAAGGTTGCACAGAAGATCAAGTTACCGAGAATAGGACATGTTAGTTTGTTATTTAGGTCAGTGTCCTTGCTCGGTGGACTAGCGCAGGTAGACACGCTTGTCTTTACCCCAGTCAGTCTTCTGCTGACGCTTCAGTGTCACTTCTGCTATTAGGAATGATGATTGACTGCACCCGGCTGAAACCGCCCACCAAGGGTTTTCCAGATGAGCCTATGTCTGGCTCATCTGGAAAACAAAAACAGTCATGTACAGATGCTGTTCATCGACTTCAGCTCCCCCTACAACATGGTCATCCCCCAACACCTGGTGAGCAAACTGAGTGCAGACCACAGACAGTAAGAGTTGGCAAAAACTTCTCAGAGACCACATCATAAACACCGCGGTCCCCCAGGGATGTGTGCTGGAGGCGGTGGTGGTGGTGCAGGTGGTAGGGGTGCTGTTTGGCAACCAAAGGGTTGCAGGTTCGAGCCCCTCTCTGCCTGACCCCATCAAAGTGTCCTTGAGCAAAATACTGAACCCCAAATTGCTCCCGGTGGCAGGTTGGCACCTTGCATGGCAGCTTCCGCCACCGGTGTGTGAATGCATTTGTGTGAATGGGTGAATGTGAGGCATGCTCTGTAAAGCGCTTTGAGTACTCGTAGGAGTAGAAAAGCGCTATATAAATGCAGTCCATTTACAACAGAGGGTGGTGTGGACTGCTGAAAAGATCATCAGATCACCCCAACCAGCCATTATACACAATCCAAGAGACCAATCAACATCATCAAGGACACCACTCATCCAGCACACAAACTGTTCTCCCTGCTACCATCTGGAAACCGCAGCATGCGGAGCCACAGAAGTAGAATGGGAAATAGCTTCTTTCCACAAGCTATCACGCTTATCAACACACTAAAGAAAAATCAATGAACATTCCATGAACATGTTACTGACATCAAAAACAAACCCTATACACACTGCTATCCATGGTACCCTTGGACTTTATATTTTGCACTTTACATACTGCACTTACACCTGCAACTTTACATATTGCGCATTTCATTGCCCTTTTCATATTACACATTTCACTTACCTCACCAGCTACCAAGAAGAGCTACTGTACCTCAGTACTTCCTTCTTGTTGGAAGCCTATATGTTTACCTGTATGTTTTATGTCTATTTATTATTGTGTGTGTGCTTGTTTTAGTAAAATTACACGTTGGTGTCTGGTGAAACGCAATTTCAATCCTCTTTGTAATGCTTGTTACATAGTGAATTGACAATAAAGCGTCACACTCTGGACCTTTTTTCATGAGCCTACCAATAGATGTCGCCAAATCTAGTTTTTGTCGTTCAATGTTATTTTGTGTTAGTTGATGTCTTTTTGTCTTGAGTTTGATGTTAGTTTGATGTCTTGTCATTTTCACCTGTACCTTGTTAATTGTGTGCTTCTTGTTTGCCAATTGTCTCAGAGTATTTAAACCCTGTGTTTTGTGTTGTTCTTTGTTGAGTCTTCGCAGCGTAATCCCTGTAAGTCTTTGTGTTTCGTTGAATGCTCTGTTTGCTTGTTACTGCTCTCTGAATACTTTGTGGATTGGATGGATTTTGTTGTCTATTTTGGACTGCTTTAGTTTTGACCCATGTCTCATTAAGACACTGTACTTTTGGATTTGCTCTAAAACTGACTTAGTTTGTTTCACTTTCTGGATCCTCTGTGTTTTGAACTTTTGGAATAAAACGCCTCAACTTTCTTCCTCAAAATTCCTTTTGCTGCCACATTTGAGTCCTTTCCTGTCGGCTCCGTGGTCTAGTGGATTGTCTCCAGACTTTGACCTGGGAGACCCGGGGTTGATTCCCACACATAACAAAGTACACTTTGACTTTAACTTTGACTGAGTGGACTACAACCAACATTACAGGAGACCCATGCCAGGACTGACTTTCCAACTTAGAGGCCCTTCCTAGATGCCCATGCCAGGACTGACTGTCCTTCCCCTTCCCCCTCATGATGGCACTGTCAAAAAAATGGACCCTTATTGTTACCCCCATGACCCATCTCACTCCTTGACTTCAACAATATGTCTGGCTGTGGCTACACTGTCCAGCCATAATTCTTGATAACCTATGGATTGACTACCATGTAAAAGGCACTGTATAAATATAACTGAATTGAACTGAATGATATTAAATAGATTGAATGATACTGAATTGGGCGGTCGTGACGTCGTGGTTAAGGAACCTGACTAGCATGCAAGTAGCCTCGAAAATTGTGGGTTTGAATCCTGGCTGCCACCGTTGTGCCTTTGAGCAAGGCACTTAGCCCTCAGTTTCTCTAAGGGAGACTGGCCCTACTGTAACTAATGACAAATATGTAAGTCACTTTGGATAAAAGCGTCTGCTAAATGCGTAAATGTAAATGTGAACTGAACTGGGGAGGAGGTGTGGGGGCAGGTGGTCCCTGAAATTCTTTTTTTGGACAAAGTGGCCCTTGGTCTAAAAAAGTTCGAGACACTGTTCTGATGCAAGATATCCAAATAAGCAGATATGTTGGTACAAACTATAATATTCTAATGTGTAGCCTTCCTATGGAAAAGATATTGGAAAGAAAGTAGCCTGTAACCTGGTTGCATTGTTTAGTGTACACCATTTCCCCCTTAGGTGAAGCTTTTTTGAATCTTGGAAAATGTTTACTTTTACAGTGGTCAGGTTGGCACAAACTAGCCTAGTAGTCGCATGTTCATTTTTCATGCAGAGCAGTCTATATTGGCAAATCAGTCAATTGATTTTGATATCTGGATCAGACTGACTGCTAATCATTTACTTTTAACTGAAGAGGCAGAGCTGACATAAGAAGAGTTTACTTGAGTGCAATAGTTTTGAACAACTTTTGTGCTGCATGGTCATGATACCCAGATAACCATGATAACCAGATTTAATAACTATTTAGTGAGTTCTATTATTGTTTTACAGAGGAGGGAGGGTCAGTTGTGTTTGGTTACAGAGAGAGAGAGAGGGAGAGAACTTGACAAGGAGAGGCTGGCTGTGTGAAGGGTAACAAACAGTAGGCGTAGCTCAGTCATGTTGGTTTTCATCTATCAATTAAATAGGAATAATCTAACATTATTGTTAGCCTGCAATATGTGGCAGCCAGATGTTCCTGGGGCGGGCAGCAGTTCCAGAACTTTCTCTTTCTCTTTTGCTCTGTTGTGTGAGTGTTGACCGGTGCAACAGTGAAAGTGTTCCACACCAAACAGTTTTTGGTTGTGTCAATTCCGAATGTTGTTCAGGCTCTTTACAGTTTTTTCAATCACTAACAAGCTTTTGTCTGATTATCAAATTAATTTCTAAACTATACACTATACAGTGTGCACACCATCTGCCTGTTCTGGTCAAACGGTTGACACATTTCTTGCTCTTTTCACACTATATGCAGTCAATGAATGCATTTCTATAATATTTACTTTTTCTTTACATACAGGATCACCCCAACATTGAAATTATGTATCTTTTATGTCTTATTTGCAAATGCTTAAACACAGAGTGCCAGAAATGGAAATCTAATGTCCAAAACCTACAGTACAAAACCCTTAGTTTGGCAATAACAGCAGCACAACTATTATATAGATGATAATTCTTGAATAAACACTGAACAGATAATTGGGAAAAAAGAAAAGAAAAAATAGACAAACCATCTCCAATTTAAATTGCAATTGGATAGGTTGACAGGTGTTGACAACAGATTGATGTTTTGTTGTAGTTAGAGGTTTTGAAAAAAAATATTACAGATTCGGTAAAAGCATGTTAGCAGTTGGAAATAACTGTAGGAATAATTTCTATGTAACATTCATTATGTAATGTAAAATGACGCACTCATTTTAGAAATTGCACACGTCACCGTAAACACTCACACATGAAAATGAATATAGTTTTAGAAATGCCATCCCTTGTTTGCATTTTGAAAGTCAGCATACTCTGACTGACATGTTCATTGTGTAAAGAAAAACACTAGAAAAGCTAGTGTTCGGTGGAATTATTTGATTTTAAGCCAGTTTGTCTGTATTTTGTTAACATAATGTGCTTTTGAAGTATAGATCAATGCTTGTCTGCGATTGAAAAAGACTGTAAACTGGTACATGTGGTGTATAAAAAAAATCACATCTTATAAAAAATAAAGACTGGTTTTCTGTAAGAGCTGGTGTACCACCCAGCACTACTATGTGAAAGCATTATAACCCCACTCCTCCCCCCCACACATTCTCATAGAACCTTGTATTTTACTCAACATTAGTCTTTTCTACTTTTAAGCTTAAGAATGAGCGGGCAATTCAGTGATGTACTGTTGCTCCTCTTGGAGGGTATTTGCCATTTTTCTTTTATGTCAGTTTGTCAATTACCAGCAAAATACCAAACAGCTGAATAAATCAATATTGGTCAAATATTGATGTATTGATATCAGCATTGACTTTTTGGTTGACTATGAAAGGCCACTCAGTGTTGAAGCATGCCGCTCAGACAAATTTCAATTGGCTATCATTACGTTAACCTCTGACAGTCCAATATTTAATATGAGAATCACTCATACAACAGGAAACATCAGTTAGTTAGTATCAGTATTTAGAAGTATCAGTATTTCCAGATCAGTTCCATATCACAGTTTATAGTTTGTGAACGCACAAGAAACAATATAGAAAGGGGAGAAAACATTGCTGAGAGCTTCTGAGAATTGCATGTGCTCAAGAAAAAGTGACAATACACTAAAGAGTAAAATGAAGACGTGCCAGTGCATACCAGCTCACCTGCAGGGGGCACTACAATACATAATGCATGTCTGTTTTTTTCACCTTAGGCATGGTGTTGGCAAAAAGATGATCAAGTAGTTTCACTGCATCCTTTCCTTTCACAATAAATTTTCCAAAAGGTGACAGATCAATCACTCCAACTTTCTCCATCACCAGCTTACATTCACGTCCTACTGGCCCAAACCAGTTGGTTCTGCGAAAACTTGGACTATAAATCAGGAGACAATGAATTAATTAAAAAGACAAATTTTTATTTCAATCTTGTATAACCTGAATATCCTGAATGTTAAATTCTTTTAACATAGCTTAATAATATTTCAAAATATGTCGCTGAGGTCAGTAAATTAGGATTTGGTAATGACCAAAGGAGAAACGACTCCATTACGTTATCCACTATTAGTTTTCAGAAAATCAAAAGCTACACTACTTTATTACCAGTGTTCATTATTAATATATTACATGCCAATATGTCACAATTATCTCAACCGCAACTGACCATGTTATGTTTCAAGAACACATTTAGTGACATGAGCCATAACTTACTGGTATCCTTTTTGGTCTCCACATTTATAGAAATAGTGTGGCTGCTCCCAGCCAGCATGAAATCCCATGGAGGCCTGGCTTTTTAGCAACTCATATACTCCACTCACTCTCTGAGTGGGTCGACCAGCAAAACGTTCTTCTTTAGGGTAGCCCACTGAAAAAGATGCAGTAGTAAAAGAGGTAAAAGAATTGTTTAAAGACAGACTGTCAAAGCCAGCAGCCTACACAATTACTATTATAGAGACACCCCCTGCCCACTGTAAAAGTAAATCCCCCCCTCACCAATCTAGAATGTCACTGCAACCATCTCTGGCCCTACACATTTATGAATTGTAAGGAAAAAAAATTAAACATAGGTAAAGCAAATAGTAAAAACTGGTTTATTATATATATCTTCATTACATCTCCTGAAATTTATATTCATATTGCTCAAACATGTTCGGTAGTAGTCCATCAATAAGGAGCAACTGAAAGCAGACTACTGTCATTGCACGCTGTTTCACAGAGAGATTATGTATTGTTAATATGTACACACACACATATACACACATATACACTTTTTTTTATAAAGCCTGAGATTTTCAAGGAACTATGTGTCTTTTATGTATCTTTAAAGTGTAATGCATTCAAAAAACGACTATACGTGTCAGAGGCAGCTATTATAGGAGAGCAAGGCAGGCTCAGCCACCTCTACCAACAGTTCTTTAATAAAACGTACTAAACAACATCTGCAGCATATTTAATTGTTATTCTACATTGATATCATTGCATAAAATGTTCTGTTACACAGTTCAAGAGTAGAGAGTAGAAATAGTTTGGGGTTGGTAATGTAACGTGATTAATGTGTAAGAGGCTTGCTTGCACGTATCTAGATATTTTTATAAATTGATGTTTTTTTTATGTTACTTTTCTTGATTGCGTTTACACCTATCCACAGCATCTAGCATTTTGAAATACCTCCACTTTGGAGGGCTTTTTAAAAAATCTACATTTGAGGAGGCTAAAACTCATTTTTTGTGTTAATGAAAGGCCCAAACTGATAAAAAAAAATGGATTTATGAAAAATATTTAGATACGTGTGAATAAGGCCTCAGATCGCATTGCAATATGACTCATTCAAATCCATTGAAGCACTACCTCAATGGGGTTTACTAGGCAAATTCTTATTACCTTTTTCTGAAAGCAATGTACTGAATCTGTAGAGTATACTTTTACACGGTAGCTAGTCTATCCAATCATAATGTTACAAGTCAAAGGTCAAGATTGCCTGGGGTTGGGCTCAAAATATTATTCAACCACAGCTATCTGCTATTTCTTTTGAGGTCCCCAAGGCACATTTACTCCTCTACTTTGGAGGAGTTTTATTCTTTTAGCTTTCCCATCCTTGCATTCTACAGCAAGAAATAGCCTTAGAAACCAAAAGTCAAAGCTGTTCATGTCACATCAATGGACAAATTCAGCTATTTGCACATTTAGTAAGTAGGTAAGTAGTTTATTTATATAGAACATTTTTCAATCCAAAGACATTCAAAGCGCTTATAAACAGACACAAAGACAGATGTAAATAAAAGACAAACATAAAACAGTCAGTCAGTCCATAGGTACTGAGGCACGCTACCACAGACATGGTGCGCGCTTGCATGCTCGGTCTTCAGAGACAAGGAGGCAACCACTCAACTGAAGAACATCCAACTACATCATGGTAAATGTCAGGAACATTTCTGACTATTTAAAGAGCACAGTCCAAAGTTGTAATCTCAAAGTGCAGATGACAAGTTGGAGATGTATCGATGTAGCCATAGACTACTTTCCACAGTTGTCTCATGCTACTTGTACTCAGTTCAGAGTTTGTTAAAATGAGCAGCACTCAGTTCAAACAGATCAGCTGACCTGAAGCGGTGGCTCTCGCAGATTGAATGATGAAACACAATCTCTCTTCAGTGCAGATGGAGCAGCACAACTAAAGCCAGTAATCCTAAATAGTTTTTGTATAGACCCCAGCAGGACAACACCCAAATGATGATGAAAAATTTACAGCCAAACTACAAAAATACTTTCAGTTTATTCTGTTTTATTTATACAGCGCCTTTTACAATAGTATTGTCTCATGGCGTTTTACAGAAGGAGCACCCAAGAGCAACAGGGGCCTCTACGATGGAGAGTCCTGGCACAGACCTCCTGTAGTGTTGGCTGCAGTCCACTCAGGAGAGCAGGGTGAGAGGAGTCCGCCAGAAGGAGGAATGGATGACACTCGGCAGAAATGATTGTGGACAGAGCTCACACATCTGTGATCAAATGTGTCATTTGCACATACATACATGTATATATAATATAAGTATATAAAAGAGAGGGGAAAGAGAGAGAGAGGGTGAGAGAGAGAGAGAGAGTTGTACGGCATGACACGTGAAGGTTTTGTAGAGGCACTAGGCTATAGCAGCATAGCTAAGGTATGGTGCATGTCAAACCAGCACCACTGCAGGGATGGTCAGTGGCCGCCATACTTCACTACTAGGGGCAACAGCAGAGGCAGTCCTTCCCAAAGGACCCATAGGAAGTGATCTGCCATGCACCATCCCTAACCATGGGAAACAATAAAGAGGATGGTTTTAAGTATAGACGTGAAGGTGTAGAAAGTGTCTGCTTGTTGGATGGGGGTGGGGGTGGGGGTGAATGAATCAAGGTATGCTACAGGTTGACTAGGGCTAGCTGTAACTATTACATGTGGTCCAACTGGATTTGAGGTTACAAGGGAGTTGTTTATTTTAAGCCTAATAGAATAAATTTTATCATTAAAAAAGTCATTGAAGTCATTGCTGCTTAGAGTTATTGAAATGGAGTGGGTCAACTCATTCCTACTTTTTGTTAGACGCGATATAGTGTTAAAAAGGAATTTTGCATTATTTTTATTATTGTATATAAATGAGGAATAATATGCTGATTTGGCATTGTTAAGTGCTGTCTTGCACTAGACTATCTTTTCAAGCAAGGCGGAACACTTCAAGTTTAGTGGTATACCATTTCCTTTCAAGTCTACGTGCAGCTTGTTTCAGTGAGCGAGTCTGTGTGGTATACCACGGGGCATTTTTTTCTTGTTTTCTAGTTTTCTTTTTAAGTGGTGCAATGGTGTTGAATGTGGAGTGTAGTACATTTACAACACTCTCAGTTAATTGATCAACTTGGGCTGGGCTTGGAATAGAGCCTTCAAATGCAGGCGTATAATGGCTCAGTAAAAGCTCAAGAAGAGAGGGAATTTTTGCTATGAATTCATCTGTAGTTTTGGGAGTCATGTTTCGAGTGTAGTGGTAAATCTGTCACGGGGTTGCTCTGAATCTCTGGTATTCGTGGGTTTTTTTTCTGTCTGTTCATCTTTGTTTCACTTCCCTTGTTATTAGTTTCACTCTACCAGTCTGCTCCCCGCACCGTTCGCACCGCCGTTGTAATTACTCTCACCTGCCTTCCTCGTTTCCCGATCACCGTGATTATCCGTCTCACCTGCACTCCCCACTTATCGCCACTTTACACTCGTTCTGTTAGTTAGTTCCTTCACTATTTAGACTCGCCCCTTTTTCTCTCTCTTTGTCAGTTCGTCTGCGAACCACACTCCTGACAAGCGTTTAGACTCTGGCCCTGATTTCCTGCATTTCTGCTGAGATTTCGCTCCCCGTTTTCCCCGGTTTTCTGTTACCCGTTCGTCATGAGTTTTTGGTTTCTCTGTCTGTTTTCCTGCCCATCTGCCTCCCGTGTTTTCTGCCTGCCCGTTTGTCTCTTCCCCTGCCTTCAGTTCACCCGTCTCCTGCTCCCCACATCCCTACTGCCCCTTCCTGGTTTCGACTCCTGCCTGTCCCCCGACTCTGCTCAGCTCTGCCGCTTCCCGTTGACGACCCCTGCCTGTCTACGACTCTGCTGAGTTCTGCCGCTTCCTGGTTTCGACTCCTGCCTGGCCCTCGACTCTGCTCAGCTCTGCCGCTTCCCGTTGACGACCCTGCCTGTCTACGACTCTGCTGAGTTCTGCCGCTTCCTGGTTTCGACTCCTGCCTGGCCCTCGACTCTGCTCAGCTCTGCCGCTTCCCGTTGACGACCCCTGCCTGTCTACGACTCTGCTCTGCTCTGCCGCTTCCTGGTTTCGACCCCTGCCTGTCCCTTGACTCTGCTCAGCTCTGCCGCTTCCCGTTGACGACCCCTGCCTGTCTACGGTTCTTCTCGGCTCTCCATTCCCTAGCATCGACTCCGGCCTGCTCACGACTCCGCTCTATCCTGCTGTTCCGGATTACGACCCAGCCGGCCCCGCGCTCCCAAGCTACTGCCGCCTGCTCGCAATGAGGCGCTCCATTGCCTCGGCCCCTCCTCCTGGGGCTCCCTGGTTCCAGTGCTGCTGGGGGGTTCTGTCATGGGGTCGCTCTGAATCTCTGGTATTCGTGGGGTTTTTTTCTGTCTGTTCATCTTTGTTTCACTTACCTCGTTATTAGTTTCACTCTACCAGTCTGCTCCCCGCACCGCTCGCACCGCCGGCTCTCCCCAGCGGAGCGAAATTACGACATCGGGGACCGGGAACTCCTCGCCATCAAGCTGGCCCTGGAGGAGTGGCGTCACTGGCTGGAGGGGACGTCCGTGCCATTCATCGTTTGGACAGATCACAAGAACATGGAGTACATCCGCTCAGCTAAGAGACTCAACCCCCGACAATCCTGCTGGTCCCTGTTTTTCTCCCGTTTTAATTTCTCTCTTTCCTATCACCCAGGTTCCCGCAACCTCAAGCCAGACGCCCTCTCCCGCCAGTTCCTGAAGGAGGAGGACAGCCTCCAGGGTCCAGCCTCCATCCTCCCCGGTTCCCGAGTCGTGGCGGCACTTACCTGGGACGTCGAGGAACAGGTGCAGAGAGCCCTCCTGGAGCATCCTGGCCCCAGTTCCTGCCCGGAGGGTCGTCTTTTTGTTCCCGAGGCTCTCCGTTCCCAGGTCCTGCAGTGGGGACACGACTCCCTCCTGACCTGTCATCCTGGGGCGACTCGCACCAGCCATCAGATCGCCCGGCGGTTCTGGTGGCCCAACCTGGAGAGGGAGGTCCGGGAGTACGTGTTGGCCTGCCCTGTCTGCAGCTGGAACAAGAACTCCAACAGGCCACCTGCCGTCCTTCTCCAGCCTCTGCCCGTGCCATCCCGTCCCTGGTCCCACATCAGTTTGGACTTCGTCACTGGACTGCCTGCGTCGGAGGGCAAGACGGTCATCCTCACAGTGGTTGATCGTTTCAGCAAGATGGCCCACTTCATTCCCCTTCCCAAGCTCCCTTCAGCGAAGGAGACCGCGCAGGCAGTCCAGCAGCACGTCTTTCGCCTTCATGGCATACCCCAAGACATTTTTTCGACCGTGGTCCCCAGTTCACCTCCTCATTCTGAAAGGAGTTCAGAGATTTGAATTGTGAATTGTGGCTACTCCGCCACCACGGCCATAATGACGTGGTATGTGGTAATTCAGATAATTTAGGGGGGCGTAGCTTCATTTAAAGGGAGGTATTCATCAGGTTTTAGCCAGGTTTTAGCTGTAAGACAAAGTATGTCAATTTGATTATCAGTACTAAGTTCATTTATTAAAGTTGTCTTTGAGGAGAGCGAACAAATGTTTAGTGAGCCAAATTTAAGTTGTGATTTCTGGCTATATTGTTTATTTATTTCTGGTTTTATTTTTTGTGAGGTTAGTATAATTTATACCCCTACAAGGTCGTTTTGAGAACATTATAATCACGGACACTCTCACTGTCTGTCTGCTGCTAGGGTGACAGCAGGGCGGCAGAGAACTTTGTAGGACAGCAATTCTGCCACCTGGACCAAACTCAGGCTCATCAGGAACAAGCCGAGTGTAAGTGACTGTAAAAAGGTACCCGTACCCGTTTTTAAGCAGAGGATGACGCAGTGGATTGAGGCCAAGAGGAAGTTGTTTTATTTTCTTCCAGCCAATGAGCACCCAAGTGCACAGTGCACCACATAACAACAAAATAAATAATGACACGAGGGTCAAAGAAATACAAAAAGAACTTCAAAAAGGAAAGAAAATACTAAAGAAAATAACTAAAATGCAAAATGGCAAAATAATAGCAACTGCCAGTATTGCAATGTCTCACACACTGAGACTGAGGCCTAACACCCATACATATGGTCTGTTCCGTTCGCTGGCCTCCCTAAGAATGGCAAAAGCACCTCTTTTACAGAGATCCATCAACCCTGCCCACAGTGGACCATACCACTGTCACAGGTAACAACAGGGCATAAATAGTACTGGCAACACAAATCATAATAAATCATTTAGATGCACTGCAATATCACACACAAAATAATCACTCCTGACACAGGAAAGCTACACACACCTAGCTGAGCAACCATCACACAGTAACTAGACAAAATGCACAAAATCACCTTAATTGGGCGCTAACATCACGCAAACTGCGCACCACGAGACACTAGCGAACGCACCAAACAAGTACGTAGAAGCTAGCTGAAGCTACCACGCCGACATGCAAGTGTCCTCCCCGTCAACCACACAACTCTGTAACTCCATGCAATCACACAATAAAGTCTAACGCCCAACAGACATTTGTGTCTATCGTTTCATTTATACATTATTTTGTAACCCGTATAAAGACAGAGTAAAACATTGTTACAATATTAGTGCGTCCACTCACCAAACATCTTCACAAACATTTCATTAGCCCTCACGGGAGATGATAAAGCAAGCACAAAGTTACCGTAACGTTACATAAGATGTTCATGTTCGTAAAACAGTGTGATACATGTTTTCTAATTGTCCATAGTCAAGTAACAAGTCCAACACATTCAAACAGCGTCTCCAAACCGGTGTGTAACTCACGTGATGCCGTGACGCTGAGAGGTGGCGTCACAGTGACAGTCAGTGTTCTTAGAAAAGGGCTCAGCACCCATCCCAGAGGGTCTCGATACCGTCTCGATTCAAAAGTCTAGGCTTCCCCCAGAAGGAGCTAAAGTTATCGATGAAGCCCACATTGTTATTGGCACACCATCCCGACAACCATCAGTTCAGTGAAAAAACTCTGCTGAGCATTTCTTCACTGCGTTTAATAGGTATGGGACCAGAGAAAGTTACAGAGTCATTGTTTGTGCCAACCTGCACAAGGAAATAAAACTCGTTTTGGTACAATACTTGACAAAAACAATCCGAAAAAAGGGGAAAAAAATAGGAAATGGCATGAAATAAGTGATACAAACAGCAAACAAAACAGGTGCTAGATGTAGCGGCATGACTCGCCAGCGTCCCCAAAACCTAGCAACCTCAATTTAAGCAATTCAAAAGTTAATGTAACAGTGCTGATCCACTGATTGTGTCAGGTACAACAGATCTAACGACTTCAATTCATTTTCAGTGGAGAGCATCAGGTTATTGTGAACACTGGATGCCCCATGCAAATGTTTAACTAGTTCACAACAGAAATGAAGAAGTTGGGCTCTGCTATACAGATGAATTGGTTGAACATGACATGATCATCCAATAGAAGCACAGCATTGTGGCCGTTTAATAGAAAACAACCAATTAAACTGAAATTTGAATTGAAGTGTCTATACATTGCACATGTACAAAAAACACAGCAACATTCATATTTCTCTCTGTGGAATATGCAAGAACATTCTTGATGACATTTGCAGTGAAGAAATTAGGTGTTTTATTTGTCTAATTCAGTCAACTCAGTGAATCCATGCAATATTTAGCTTGATGGTAATGGATTGCAAAATCAGCTGAACCAGTTGTCTACCAGCGAACAAAAACAAAATCAAATCGCTAACTTCTCCAAACATGTTTAAGATCATGGTAGCCTAATGGATAAGGGTGTGAGTGCAGAGCAGAGGCGATTCGTAATGGAAGCCAGGGGAGGCCTGCCTCCTTGGTGTTAAATGGTTTAATAATTTGTAGAGATATAAGAATAATCTACAGATAAATATCTGACATTTTTAAATACTTATGTTGATTATGCAAAGCACATTTTCAAACATGATCGTGATAAGATTTTATCGCTTTTTAAGGTCAAATTTTTTCCTATGGCTTTCTATGTGGAAAAATCAACCAGTCAGAATTGGTTGTTGAGCTGCTCTAACTTTTTCACTGTCTATTCATAACTTCCTAGAGGAATCTTATGGCACATTTCCATTACGGACTGGGGCCGACCCCAGGCTTTACCCCGGTCTTAAACACTGGTGGCTAGCCCCTTCTATTTTCATTAGCTAGAGCACCAGAGATTTTGCTAACAATGCTAGAAAATTCACTGCTTAGCAACAGTAGCCCAAACTACATGACAAAATTCATGACATGAACATTTAAGCATGTCACTGAATAGTGCGACATCATTATCCTTGGATCATGTTTTTAAAAAATATTTGTAGATTGTTTTTTCTGTGGATACAAGCTAAACCATGTCTGTCGCTAGGCAACCCTAAACAAATGCTACCTGACAGTTTTCAAAATTCTTCGGTGTGGAGCATGTTCCATTCCAAAAGTCCCAGTTCAGTCCTGGTTTGGCCTTGCTTCACGGCAGCCTGAGGCTGTTTGAGTCCTGGCCCCGGGCCAGCCCCGATCATGGAAAGAGGAAAGGTCTGAGGCTTTACCCCAAACACCGGGGTTCTACCCTATAATGGACATGTGCCACTAGCAACTGCTGGCTTCCACGAAAATGAATAGAAACAACAAGCAATAGAACAACAGCTCGTCAGATGTTGCAACTGTTGCAGAAAACACCTCTTGAATTCTCAACATGACACCATGCCCAAGTCTAAACTGAGTGGTTCACTGTTAGCGGGACTCTGGCCTTGCATGTTCTTTACACAACAGCATAAGCATGGTAAACTATAGATTGATCTGGCCCACAGTCAAGCAGCTGCATCAGCATTTTGTGCTTTTGCAGACGTTCCCTTGCAAGACCAAAGATGAGCAGTAGTAGTGTAGTGTGGTGCTGCAGGACGTTAAGAGATAAATAGACCTACTTAAAATTGCGTTGGGTGTGCAAACTTGTGCTTAAACGAACTTTACTTGCAGCCTCCTGCAACCCTGTGATAAGCAATAGCCTAATTATTTAGTCAGTTATAAAAATGGTCATTTTTCCAACACACTCCTCCAGCATCCATACACATAGCCTACCTAAGACCTAGAGTGGCAGCAGAAATTGTCTGTCATCTTTATTTGGCTCCCAGCATGGACAGCAATATTTGGTTATATTTCTAAATTATTACTTTGGTTATTAGTATTATTTTTATTTATTCAGTTGGCCTTCAGCAGATTTCATTAGGGGTATGGTGAACCAACTAACTTGATTTAAAATGCAGTAGGCTACATTCCCCATGTACAGAAGTCACAAGTTACCACTGGTGCAAAGTAGGAAGTCATGGGTTCAAATAGAAGAATTTCTTGTATGCTTTTTAAAATTAAGTTTTTAATGGTAAAGATATGATTAGCTTTACAGGTAAATACTCCAAATGCTCCAAAAACAAATTACAATATGGAAAATTCAGTTTGATACTTTGGCACTAGAAATGTATCCATGGCAGCCTAATACCAATGGATGAAATCTTTTTTTCATGTAGTCAAAATCTTTGAAAACCTTTGAAATTCATAAAAATGCACAAGGCTAACAACAACAACAACCAGGAAGGCCATGTCTTAATGCATGTTAAATCACATCTGGAGGGTATTAACCTTTAGAAAGTAGTTTTTGCTGTTTAACCAGTTTCCCTTAAGGGTATAAGGCTAAAATGAATTACCTGACCACATACAGAAGTCAAGAGACATGTCTGTTTCCCAAAATTTCCAAAGTAACATTCAAATTTACATTCAGCATGGCCAGAGCTTTCAAAAAATGTTGCTTTCGTGGTGATGGCACTATGACCCTTTCCAGCCATGCCCCAAAGCCAATTCTAGACTGTGGACAGGTTATGGTGTAACAAAGTATGGAGAAAGGTAATGTATGTCTAAATTAATGCTAAATCAAATCTCATTGCGTCTAACTGTGACAAGTTTTATGGAGATCCCCCAAAGAGTTCTGGAGACATCACAAAAAACAGTAAGTGATCTCAATTTTTCCACTCCATGGGGAGATCTGAGAAGCTATCAAATCACAAAGCTGCCAAAGCCAAAGGGCTTTGCTAGGAGGTCCATAAAGGATGCCATTGCAGTAGTCCAGACGGGAAGAATGAAGAGCGGATGAGGGTCTCAGCTACTGAGTCAGAAAGCGAGGGCCACAGTCTTGAAATGTTTTTCAGGTGATAGATGGCAGATTTAGTGGTATTTTTGATGTGGGACTGAAATGAAAGGGTGGAATCCAAGGTGACTCCAAGGTTATGTACATATGTGGGGTGATGGAGCAGCCATCCCCTCCTAGGAGCAGATGACTAATGACGCAGAAGCCACCACCATGGACTCTGTTTTATTACTGTTTAATTTAAGAAAGTTGGCAGTCATCCAGGTTTTTATCTCTTGCAGGACAAGTGGCATGGGTGAGAGCTGAGTGGGGGGTGTAGTGCTGATGAACAGCTAGGTGTCAGTGTAGCAGTGGAAACAGTCATAATTTGGCCCAGGGGGTGGATGGAGATTGTGAAGACAAGTGTCAGGTACAGACAAGACAGGACCAAACTCTTAAACAAAGGATATTTATTTTCAAACAGAATCACTAAACACAACGAAGGTCCACGTCCGCTACAAATAGCGGAGAAACAGAAATAACGATAAAGCTCAGAGGTTTTAGGAGTTACTAACACACAGAAGATCTAATTAATGAACTAAAACACTAACATGAACAAGCGGAGAGACAAGGGGATAAACTATACCAACTAGGAAGTCCAGACTCGCGGGGAGGTACGGTACAAGGGTTCGCGGAAGACTGAGAAAGACACGACAGACAAGGAGTAAGTCCAGGGAAGTAATGACGAGGCCAGACATCAGGGGATCCGGGGAAGACGCTTAAATGGAGTGGAGACCAGGTGACACCAATTAGTACGCAGGTGAATGTGATTGTGCACGAGGAAGTGAATGCGAATGGGGAGAGGGATTGTAAGTCTGTGAGGTAGAGTGAGGGGGCGTGGTCATGGCCAGATCTGATGCAGACCTGACAACAAGAGGGCCGAAGATGGGGCCCTGGGGCACACCATGTTTGACTGCTGCTGAAGTGGAGTTTGAATTCTTTAGTGTGATGTATTGTTGCCTGTTTTTGACAGACAGGACTTGAACCAGGAGAGCACTGTACCAGAGAGGCTCTTCCAGTGCAACACTTTGTAATGCTCAACAGAAAAATATTCCAAAAGGCTCTCTTCCAAAGGTATCTCACAAACATTTTCTGCCGCTGACTTTTGCTTACAACTCCATGCGGGACAGTTTAAAAATTGTCTTACCTGACTTCAGCTTTGATCAAACCCTACTGACATCCTTTTGTCTGATCGCACATTTTCCATGATATGTCATTACATAGACTACATGCTCAAAATTACATGGCTGTGCATGACCTGCAAAATATGTGATAGATGGCATGGCATGTAGCCATTAACAATATAGCTTAAGTTTATTTCAGTTACACCCAGTAACATCGGACATAGCCTATACACATCTGATTAGACATTTGATTCCGTTATAGGCCTATACCAGCTAATGAAAATGTATCATACAAAACTCAAAAAATGTTAAGAGCACACAGTCATCGCATACTGACCCATGCTACACACATCAAACATGTAACAGTTTGCTTGCTAAATCGAACTCTTACCAAGAACAGCAGACTGTAGCCAGTTAGTCTTCTAATGCATCCCTTCATGAGTGGGTATGGTGTATGTACAAACCTGAATTATTCCTCAGGACAAGCGCATGTATCCTCATTGTCAAAACTGACCTGGGCCTCTTGTAAACGACTGCAAACTTTTGCAGCCCAAAACTGCCCTTTCTCTCTCTGTTTCTCTTTCCCTGTTTGCTGTTAAGATCTCAAGTCTTAAGTGCATTCCATGGTTAGGCAAAAGCAATCCTACTTTGGTTATGCCTACTGGGGTGCTTATTCTCATAAACACTGTATAAACATTAATTTCCTGTCAATGACAACAGGGAAATTCATTTAGTAGGCTATTAGCACTCTCAACATGGAAGTAGGTCTAATGCCAGAGTGATAAAAGGAATGTCCTCAGTGCTCTCTCAGGGATTGTGGCTTGCTGCACAAATGTCGCTGACTGCCTGGTCAGATGTTCTTAAATGAAAATGTACTTTTCGTTTAAAATAGTCTACTGACTTTTACGGCCTCCGCAGGATATTTTTGATTCAAGTAACAGTAATAGTAGTAATGTTCAGATATGCAACAGATTTTTAGAATGCAGTTGTATAACCAGTTGGAATTAGTTTTATTTATTCAATTACTTATTTGCTTTTACTTTTCCTTCCAACTTGCTGCGGCCGCCCTGATGCCCCCTCATATGGGGAATAACAAGGAGTTAAAAATAAGACAAGCATGAACTTACCTACATTTTCATTTATGTATTTTGCAGACACTTTTATCCAAAGTAACTTACAAAAATGAGGAAAAAACATTCATGCTACAGCACAATGAAAACTAACTAAGCGTGCATATTGCATATTGTATTTTGAGATGAAAGTGTAATAAAAAATGGCAGTATAAAGAGAGAGTGGGATGTGCATAGTCAGTGCATTCCTGGTATTCAGAAATTTAAACCAGAAGATATTCTAGGAAGAGCTGTGTCTTCAAGGATTTGTTGAAGGTGGAGAGGGTATATGTTGCTCTGGTAGCACTTGGAAGATCATTCCACCAGCGTGGGACAACACATGAGAAGTGCCTGGATTGCTGTATGAGGTGTTGGTCGAGCTAGATAATGTTCCTTGGAGGCAAACTCTGTAGGCCAACATCAGTGCTGTGAATTCAATACGAGCGGCTAAGGGTAGCCAGTCTAGTTCACTGAACAGAGTTGTGACGTGCTCTTTTTGGCTGGTTGAAAACCAGACATGCAGCTGCATTCTGGATCATCTATAGCGGTCTCACAGCAAAGGCTGGAAGACCTGATAGAAGGGCATTGTAAAAGTCAAGGCGAGAGATAACCAAGACCTGTATCAGGAGCTGGGTTGCATGTTGGGTTAGGTACGGACTGATCTTCCTTATTTGAATACCATGCCATCTTGGTAACGTCACCGGTCAAAATATATCTGTGTGTTATCTATCGTCCTCCAGGTCAAATAGGTGATTTCCTTGAGGAACCTGACACTCTGCTTTCTTCCATCCCTGAGCATGACTGTCCCATGCTTGTTCTCGGTGATATGAACATCCACTTAGACAATCCAGGTTCTGCAGAATTCCTATCTCTGATGGACTCCTTTGAGCTACAGCGGGTTCACAGCCCTCTGACTCACAAAGCCGGTAAGGAACTTGATCTAATTTTCACCAGGAAGTGCGCCGCTACTTCACAGACAGTTACTCCTCTTCATCTATCTGACCATTACTTTATTCAGTTCAAGGTTTCCCTCTGTCAGCAACCATCTGCTCCTACTCCCACTGTCTCTGTCCATCGCAATCTCCGGAATCTATCTCCTACTCACTTTTCCTCCTTGGTGGCGTCTGCTCTACCACCGTCTAGAAGTTTCTCTTCTTTTGAGGTTGATGATGCCACAGAGTCACTCTGTTCTACACTGAGATCCTGCTTGGATCGTGTGTGCCCTCTGTCTACCAGACCCGCACGACCCACTCAGTCTCATGCGTGGCTTAATGACTCACTTCGGTCAATGCACACTGACCTCAGAGCTGCTGAAAGGAAATGGCACAAAACTAAGAATTCGGCCGATCTGACACAATTCCAAGTACTACTATCTTCCTTCTCATCCAGTGTCACTGCTATGAAAAAGGCTTTCTATCACGACAAGATTAACAATGCCACGAACACCAAGAAACTCTTTTCCACCTTTAAATCTTTACTAAACCCACCTCCTCCACCTCCTCCAACTAGCCTCACAGCTGACACTTTTGCTGCATTCTTCACTAACAAAGTTGCAGCTATTAGTAGTCAGTTCTCAAACCAATTTACAGAGGTTCCTTCTCCTAGCCTCTCTAAACCAACTGCTTCCTTTTCTTCTTTCACTCCTCTCTCCGAGGCAGAGGTGTCTAAGCTTCTCACGGACAGCCGGCCTACCTCTTGTCTTCTGGACCCTATCCCAACAACCCTTCTTCAGGCCATAATCCCCACCATTGTGACAGCAACCACACATGTGGTCAATACTTCACTAACTAGGGGTACATTTCCCACTGCCTTCAAACAAGCCCGGTAACACCGCTGTTTAAAAAACCATCCCTTGGTCCCACGCAAGTGGAGAACTACCGGCCTGTCTCTCTTCTTCCCTTCCTTTCCAAAGCCATTGAACGAGCTGTCTTTAAACAGGTCACAGGATTTCTCACTCAGAACAACCTCCTCGACTCCAACCAATCCGGTTTCAGAAGTGGCCACTCCACTGAAACGGAGCTTCTGTCTGTG
Organism: Tenualosa ilisha; assembly: GCA_015244755.2. Classification (NCBI taxonomy): domain Eukaryota; kingdom Metazoa; phylum Chordata; class Actinopteri; order Clupeiformes; family Clupeidae; genus Tenualosa; species Tenualosa ilisha. The sequence continues at coordinate 659,329 of PYXC01001128.1, forward strand.
AAGCATTAAAAGAGGCCAGAGCGGCAGGTCAATCCTCAGTGCTCATTCTGCTGGACCTATCGGCAGCATTTGACACAGTCAACCACAGCATCCTACTGGACAAGCTGACCAACATTGGCATTGATGGCACAGCGCACTCCTGGTTCAAGTCCTATCTTACTGGACGTTCGTTCAACGTATCATGGCTAGGACAGACATCGGCACTTCACCAACTCACCACAGGAGTACCCCAAGGATCTGTGCTGGGGCCCCTTCTCTTCGCCCTGTACATCACCTCGCTGGGCTCAATCATCCACTCCCATGGCTTCTCTTACCACTTCTATGCTAATGATACCCAGCTCTATCTGTCCTTTCCGCCAGACGACTCCATGGTGTCAACACGGATCTCGGACTGTCTCTCTGATATATCTGCATGGATGAAAGGACATCACCTCCAACTAAATCTCTCCAGAACTGAACTGCTGGTCCTCCCAGCCAAACAAGCCATACATCAGTATCAAGATCGACTCCCTGTCTGTTTCTCCCACCAAAGTGGCAAGAAACCTAGGTGTCATGATCGATGACCAACTGACCTTTGCAGATCACGTTGCCTCTGTGGCTCGGTCGTGCCGTTTTTCCCCATTCAACATAAGGAAGATCAGGCCGTACCTAACCCAACATGCAACCCAGCTCCTGGTTCAGACCCTGGTTATCTCTCGTCTTGACTTCTGCAATGTCCTCCTATCAGGCCTACCAGCCTGTGCGGTGAGACCGCTACAGATGATCCAGAATGCAGCTGCACGTCTGGTCTTTAACCAGCCAAAAAGGGCACATGTCACACCTCTGTTCATTGAACTTCACTGGTTACCCTTGGCTGTTCGCATTAAATTCAAGGCACTTATGGTGGCCCACAGGGTGAATGATGGCTCTGCTCCCATCTACCTGAATACTCTTCTGAAGCCCTAAGTCACCCGACAACCGCTACGCTCCTCTAAGGAACGTTTTCTAGCACGGCCAACGCCTCATGCAGGTCAATCCAGACTCTTCTCATATCTGGTTCCGCGCTGGTGGAATGACCTCCCAAGTGCTACCAGATCAACTGATACCCTCTCCACCTTCAAGAAACTCGTGAAGACCCAGCTCTTCCAAGAATATCTCCTGGCGTAAATTTTTGAGAATGCACTTAATAATTTAATTTCTCTACACTGCATTACACTTCTGCACTTTTAACTTAAAATAGTGCAGATTCTGTTAGCAATATGCACTCCTTGTTTGTTCTTTCATTGAGTTGTAGGTTGAATGTTGTCCTCTTTTGTAAGTCGCTTTGGATAAAAGCGTCTGCTAAATGCCTAAATGTAAATGTAAATGGAATAGAGAAAAATGGCACGACCAAGCTACAGAGGCAGGGTGATCTGCAAAGGTCAGCTGGTCATCAATCATGATACCCAGGTTTCTTGCTTGATGTTGATGCTGATGTATGGTTTGCTTGGCTAGGAGCACCAGCAGTTCAGTTTGAGAGAGGTTAGATGGAGGTGATGTTCTTTCATCCATGCGGATATGTCAGAGTCTCTATTGACATTGTGGAGACACCAGGAGGAAAGTAAAGATATAGCTGGGTATCCTCAGGCAGAGCCGTAATAGGACAAGCCATGGGAGTGGATGATTGGATCCAGTGAGGTGGTATGCATGGCAAAGAGAAGGGGCCCTAGCACAGAGTCTTGGGGCACCCCTATGGTCAGGTGGTGTAGCACAGATATTTGCCCTAGCCATGACACATTGAATGACCACCCAGTGAGATAGGATTCAAACCAGTGTGCTTTACCATTGATGCTCATGTTTGTCAATTTGTCAGTAAAGTATAAGTGGACAGTGGTTGAGTGTATCAAATGCTGCTTGCTGATAGGTCAAGCAGGATGAGTACTGAGGATTGACCTGCTGCTCTGGCCTCTTTCAAGGCTTCTATCACAGACAGAAGCGCCGTATCATGTTTCATTGGAGTGGCCACTTTTGAAGCCAGATTGGTAGGAATCAAGAAGGTTGTGCTGAGAGAGAAATTCTGTGACCTGTTTGTTCATTCAATAGTTTTAGAAAGGAATAGAAGAAGAGAGACAGACTGGTAGTTCTCCAATTGAGTGGAAGTGAGGGAGGTTTTTTTTAACAGCGGTGTTTGCCTGGGCTTGTTTGAAGGTGGTGGGAAATGTACCCATGATTAGTGAAGCATTGACCACATGTGTGGTTGCTGTCACAATGGTAGAGACTATGGCCCGTAGAAGGGTGGTTGGAATAGGGTTCAAAGGACAAGAACGGCAACAAAGGACGGCTGACTGTACGAAGTTTAGACACTTCGTCCTCTGAGAGAGAAGTGAATGAAGAAAAAGATGCAGTTGATTTAGAGAAGCTTAGAGGAGGAACCTGTGAAGCAGGGGATGAGTCAGAGAACTGACTACTAATTGTGAAGAGAGTCATTCAGCCACACATGAGACTGAGTGGATCATGGAGGTCTGGTAGACAGAGGGCACAAGCGATCCAAGCAGGAGCTCAGTGTAGGTAGAGTGACTCTGTGGCATCATTAACCTCAAGAGAAGAGAAAGTGCTGGACGGTGGAAGAGCAGATGCCACACAGTTGGAAAAGTGAATGGGAGATAGATTGGGGAGATTGTGACTGAAAGAGATGGTGGAGCAGGTGCAGATGGTTGCTGAGGAAGACACATTTGCATTGCATTTGTTAAAACTCACAATTTACATTGCACACTTTTACAGAAGTCATCTCTGACATACTCACCCACATTGTTGAATCCATAAGATTCCCGAGCTTTGTCACACAGATATGACACTGTGGTCCATTTTCCATAGCGGTTCGGATCACATTCAATAAGGTCATAAGGAGGTTCTCCATCAATAATCCAGTCACTCAAGAACTTCCCAATTCCTCCTGCATGAATGACTCCATACCTGACAAAACAAGTAAATTCAAATTAGCTTAATTTTTTTTTTCAATCGCTAACAAGCATTAACCTATACTTAAAATACTTTTTCTAAACTCTTAACACAGCAAAACACCTACATCACACAATTAGCCAAACAGTTAGTTCTTGTTAACAAAACACAGACAATCTGGCTCAAAATGAAATAATTCTACCGAACGCTAGCATGTGTTTTCTTCACTTAGTGAACATGTGGTCAGTCAGAGTATACTGACTTTTAAAATGCTCAAAAATTTCTAAAACTACATTCATTTTCAGGTATTTAAAATTCACGACTTTAATGGACAACATTGACTTCAAAACCCCAGCTCCATTTACTAACAGTAACCACCAGTTATATTTGTGTGAGTGTTAACAGTGATGTGTGCAATTTCAAAAATGAGTCAGTCATTTTACGTTACATAATGAATGTTGCAAATAAATTCTTTTAAGAATTGTTATAGATGCACAGGCCTACAGTTATTACCAGCGGCTAACATGCTTTTAACCAATCTGTAATCACTTTTTTCAAAACCTCTAAACACAACAAAACAGTTTGTTGTCAACACCTGTCAACCTATCCAATTGCAATTGAAATTGGAGAGAGTTTGTCTATTTTTCCTTTTCTGTTTTTTTCCCCCAATTATCTGTTCAGTGGTCATTAAAGAATATCATCTATGTAACCGTTGCTGCTATTGCCGAACTAAGGGTTTTGTTTTGTATTTAAGGCTTTGGACATTAGATTTCCATTTCTGGCACGCTGCAAATAAGCCATATAAGGTGTTGGGGTGATCCTGTATGTAAAGAAAATGTAGACATTACAGAAATGCATTCATTTACTGCATATAGTGTGAAAAGAGCAAGGAATGTATCAACCGTACGACCAGAACAGGCAGATTGTGTGCAAATTGTATTCAGTGTTTTGAAAATGAGGCTGATTGGAGAAAAGGTTGTTAGCGATTGAAAAAAACTGTAAGTCCAGTAAGAAAACTATATATTTGTAAAGAATGTATGCAACAGTGGTGCCTACAGGCCTACAACAAGTAACCCAAGTTTTTTTCTATGTATGCCTTTCCTATTGTTTCTGTGAACACTTTGTCAATGCAACATATGATCTGTCATGCCAATAAAGCATATTTAAAATTTGATTTTAATTTGAAAGAGAGAGAAATGCATTGTCTTTGTGTGGGAGAATTACAGGCAGGGTAAGAGTGAGGGACACATAGAGCACTGAGTTTGTGTATGATCAGTCTGTTGTCAACACCTGTCAATTTCTAAATTCCAAACGCAATTGAAATTCAAGATGGTTTTTCCTTTTCTGTTTTTTTTTGTAATTATCTGTTTAGTGCTCTGTTTAAGCTAGTGGCTCGTGCATGCCCAAACTATTTACTGGGATTGATGAATGAAATTGAGGAGAGAGAAGAGGTGGACAAAAGCACAGAGATCTTCAGTTTTTCCTTCAGTTATTTTCAGTTTATTGTGCGACAAAAATATTTCAGTGAAATGCAAGATGTTAGCTGTTCCAAATGTTGTTCTTTATGCTGATTCAATTGGCCAGTGCGTAAGATTAAGAAATAATTAGTTAAGTCTACTGTAATGTCTGTCATTTACAAATAATTGTATATATTCTATATTTATATTGAGTTTGTACTATTCACCAAAACACGTCAACTAGGCTACTGGAGGCAGCCTCATATCATTAGAAGTGTACCATTTTGGGCAGTGAAGTGCATGCTCACAGTAAAACCCTCCAACAAATTGCCACTGTACTGTAGGTCATAAGGAGCATTGCAAAAAACAAGTTTTTTTCAGTGTCATACTTTAATGTTAAGCTACATTTCTTTAGGACATTGAAGGGCATATTGGGGAGGTTAAGTTGACTTGTGCGCTTATTGGTATCAACGACTTACTGATGCAATACTATGAATGAGTGCCTAATGAAAGTGTGAAATGCAATTATCTGCCCCACGACATGGGTAGAGGTTGTGTCCACCACAACCCTGAATGCAAAGGGAATTTGGAGATGAGCAAGGGGAAAAAAGTAACGAGTAGTGAAGTTACTTTTTTAAAATAAGTAACAAGTAAAGTAATCCAATCCAAAGCAGTAACTAAAGTAAAGTAACCACTTTCCCCATCTTCCAACACTAGACTTACCCGAACCCAATTGCTGTCCAGTAGTTGTGAGCCCCTTGGAATGGACCAACCATTGGCAGTAGGTCTGGTGTGTATGTGATGGGGCCAGCCACAATGTTTATGATGTCTGCATTCTTAAGCACTGGGACCATCTCCATGGCCATCTCGACATGTTCCATGATTCTGTCCAGATCTGATTCGAACAGCTCTTTACCAAAACCTGTGTCCACAAAACAGAACATGATCACAAACCAAGTCTCCAGATGGTTTGCAGATGACTCTCAACACTATTATCACCCGCAAGTGCCCCCAACACATTGCCATTGTATGGTATGATGTGAATAATGATTACATAAAAATTGAGCATTCACTCTTCTTGGTTGCAGAAGAAATTTTATCTTTTCACATAATCATTCGCATCATACAAATACCATGGCATTTTGTTGTCGTTATGGAGATGACAGTTTGTGTGGAATTTCCCATATACAAATATATATTAATATTAGAGTGCATTAAAAGCTAGGGAAAAAAGATGAGTCCTTAATTTAGATTCAAAATCATCTAAAGTCAGAGTGACTTTAAAAGACCATTCCAGATTCGGGGAGCGGCAACAGACAAGGCTCCGCCATCTTTGGCACAGCCTTGAACTCTCATCGTTAAGCTCAATCTGTAAAAATCCTTGATTGGCATCTAAGACTGAGTATTTTGCATTGGGCATGGGGCTCACAACTTTGTCCACCATCAAAAGTGGATAGTGTTCTCTTTTAATAGCCCTATTCAAGTCTTTGGGGTCCATGCAAATGCAAATCTTCTTTGGTGTGACCACTGTCACCATGTTGTTGACCCATTCCATTGGTTCTGTTTCTATTACAATGGAGGGCTAATAACACTCTATATGTAATGCTAACACCTAATATTAAGTTTTGAAAGCTCTTCTCTGAAAGACAGTCGTAACGTTACATGTCCCGCAGACATCAAATTACCAAACCTAGTATTTCATTCATTTCAGGTTAAAATTCTCCATTCTCCCAAAATAATTCCAAACAAAAACAACTTATTCACAAACTTTATTTTTCTGTGTTCATTAAGGTGTCCGTCTTCTGATTTCAGCATTTCTCTGTAAACTTCACAGACTTCTCCAATAAAAGCTTGTCCATTCAATGTCAATAGCCTAAGCTATTTTCAGGGTGATTTCACGGCCTTCACATTACTTTACCATTTACAATGCTATATCTTTTTTGTTTGTTTTTTTTTCAAGACAGTCTAGGCTATCCATATCTGACAGTGTTACTACTTGCCTATGCCTTACATCAGCCTTGGCAACAAGAAAAAATATTTTGTGTCTTATAAGAGCAGAAATCCCAGACCATCAGCCAGTTCAGAATTATTACCTTGCTGAATATGGAGGGAAAGATCTTCTCTATCCTGGCAAGGAGGTTGACCAACTTCCTTATGGCGAATGGATGTATTGACAAAAGCTGACAAAAGGCTGGAATCCCAGACTTCTCCAGATACACTGAGCACTCCTCTCTGATTTGGGACTTGTATGTGGTGTGGTCAGACCTCGCCAATGCATATGGTTCTGTACTACACAGGGTGATAGACTTTGCCTTAGAGTTCTTCCATTGTGTACAGAGCATCATCACCCAATACTTCAGTTACCTGCAAATGTGCCTCACGTCAGAGGGCTGTACAACAGGATGGCAACAGCTAGATCGCGGAATCGCAATGGGATGTGCCATCTTCCCCATCCTTTTTGTGATAGCCTTTGAGGTAATCCTCAGGGCCAGGCAGGTAGTCAGAGGTATCAAGCTACCAACAGACAAGAGGCTTCCACCACTGTGGAGCTACATGGATGATGTGACCTATGAATGGCTCCATGTACAACCAGACTCCTCAAATGTCATGATGAGCTTCTTGCTTAGGCAAAGATGTCAGTCAAGGCTTCAAAATCAAGAAGCCTGTCAATTACGAAATGGCATGCTGCATGCTAGGAACATGTTTGTCGAAGGAGGGGAACCCATTCCACAGCTAGAAGAAAAAACACTGCAAAGCCTGGGCAGGCAGTACACTGCAGACTTATCTGACAAGCAGATGGGAAAACTAGCCAAACAGCAACTTGCCAAGGGCCTGGCAAAGATCTGAGCAGAGCATCTTGCCTGGGAAGCGCAAGGTGTGGTGCACACCCTACACTAGCGGGTCATGTGGCTTCTAAAGGTCTGCTAAATCACCCTGTCAGAAGTCAGCCAAATGGATTGCCTTGCCAACAGCTACATCTGTAAGTGCCTAGGCTTACCCCACTGCTTTTCAGACATAGGTCTTTTCGGACAGAGTTATCAAATCCATCACCCTAGGGTACAGACAGGAAAAGGCTCACTTGGAACTGGAACTAAATACCTAAAGAACTCAGCGGACCCACACATCTGGAGTGCAAAAGTCCCCATCCGCACAGGCCACAAATGGAAGGCATAGACTGAGGTAGTCTCCAGTCTGCAACATCAAGAGGTGACGAGCGCAGTTCAGACCAGTCATGCTGGCCTGGGTTGGGGAGCAGCACAGCAGTTCTAGTCAAAAGCCACCAAGAAACAGCAGAAGGCATGGTGGGTGGTGGACGAAGTCACCAGACTTGAGGAGGAGCACGTCCATGTGAAAGCGAACCTAGACGAGGTGGGATCTACCATTAACAGGCACATCACACGGGTAGACATCTGGAGGACCCCACAATCCAGATTAACCTTCATGTTAGGGCCAACCTACAACATCCTACCATACCCTTAGAACATCACGCAGTGGTATGACTAGTTGGGCTGCTCTCTTTGTGGGAGTACTAAGGCAAGCCTCTAGCATATACTGTCAGGATGTAGAGCAGCACTGACCCAGGGGCACTTCAGGTGGTGCCATGATCAAATCCTGACAAAACTGGCCTGATTTAACCTGAGCTCACCGTAAAATTTATGTGAAAGGGAAGACAATCAGAGAAGTGAGGAAAAATGAGTGAAACAATATTTGTGGTGTCTATGTGCTACAATAGCTTGACGCAGACCAGTGCAACCTGGTGATACATACATACATTCATAAAAACAATTGCAATTTATGAGTGAAACGTTTTTCTAAAACTTTCAATGAAACCAAAAACATTTTGAGTGTTTTTAATCATGTTTATACAGCTGACACCAGCATCAATAATATAAGGCTGAGATGTCTTACTAGCCAGGGATCCTTTTAAAGGGTAGTAAAAATATTGTCACAATATTGCTGTCAGACACAGACAGGCGGAGGCAGATATGGAAATAAGGAGTTTTATTTAAACAAACAAACAAAGGGAGAACGAAAGTCGCGTCCGTTACTATAACGGAGGAAATGAAAGTATAACGCTCAGAAGTTCGTATAAACTTAACACACAGGAGATTAAGCAAGCGAAACACAAGAGAACTAAGCAAACTACTAGAACACACAGGGAATGCCAATACCGACTGGGGAGTCTTAGGCTCGCGGGGCAAACAACGGGAGATCGCGGGAGACGGCGAAAACACACTGACACGTAGGAAGTCCTAGGAAACATCGACGAGGCCAGACCCCATGTGAAGCAGGAGGGAGGCTTAAATAGGGTGAAGACCAGGTGACACCAATTAGGGCTCAGGTGAAGGTGATCGTGCATGACGAGACGAATGCAAACGGGGAGACGAGCTGTGAGTCTGTGGAGTTGAGTGAGGGGGCGTGGCCGTGACCAGGTCCGATGCAGACCTGACATTTGCACAATATTTATTGAATGTTTTCAGGGAAATCAATGTCTTCCATACATTGACTAGACTAAGGCAGCCTGCCATTGCCTAATTTGCCCTGCCATAGTCTCCATATGGAACATGAAAAAAAATTTCCACCATACCATGACATACCAAAGTTTTAGTTTCAGTCTCTTTTGTTTGCACCACTTTTAATTAGTTCACAACTGCTTCTAATCTTTTTTTTGCCAATTTAACTACTGCTATACACAGAGCCGCTGTAACTCTTGGGTGCTCCTTGTTAATGTCTCTGAGGCAACACGAGACAATTCTATTGTAAATGGCGCTGTATAAATATATTTGAATTGAATTAAACTGTATGTCATTGTTCCTGTAATAGTAACCACAAAGATGATCTTATCTCAGATGCACACATGGGGGAGCAAGGTGCATATGTGCAGCTCTGAAATGGCAAGGATGCAGCCTGAAATGGTGAGTTGAAGGCATCATCTGATTCACTCTTCTTACCAAAAATTTACCAAAAATTTTAAAGATTTCATGAAGACCCATGAATATTCCCAATGTTAACTCACCACAACCTTTGATGTTAACTAAGATGTTCGAGACTGAGATCATTAATTAACTGCCTTTACAGTATTAAAGTGGTCACTTTGTGGTCAAAGTGGTTTTCTTGACATTAATTAAATGATTCTTAAAGCCATGTTGAGCCACTATGTGATTTCATGTTAACAGAGTGAGAGCATATAACCACAAAAAATTAGATAAATGAGGTATTTGCAAAAGTAATACAAACAATAAATCCCCACCCCTGACCTACCTGGTGGTACTCCATCCTTCACCCAGGAATCTTGCAACTGCATCTTCTCCTCTTTCTCATAAGGGCCAAAGAGTAGCCCATCCCTCTCTTGCCGCAAGTAGTATGACCCTTCCAAATCCCGGATAACTGGTAACTCTGTTTTCAGAGCCTTAACCTCAGGCACTGTTGCTGTGACAACATACTGGTGATGGACAGGTATGGTTGGGTGTTCAAAACCCATCATCTCTCCCAACTCCCGTGCCCAAAAACCTAAGCAGCAACCAAATAAATAAAGATAAAAAGATCAATTTCCACCAGACAATTAAAGATAAAATGAATTCTCTTTAATGGCTGATTTAGCATTTATAGCAACTTTATTATCATGGACAAATGTTGATGTATTTTACAAAAAAGAACCCTACAGAACCCTAAACTATAGAATAAGCAACATAATTATTTATTTCATGATTGATATATCAGACTGTCAGATATGTTGAACAGTAAAATAAAAAATTATGATGCCCTTTATAAAATAGTATGTTGCACAACCTTACGTGTAAGGTGCAATAATAATGATATGCAGGCAAACCTGAACATATTTTAAAAAAGGTCTGTAAAAGTATATATAAATGTATATGTGTTATGTAAAATTTGGGCACCCCTCATATTATTTCAGTTGATTAAACTGCAGGCCTTTTAAAGCAACAATGTTGAAATGGATTTCAACATAATTTATTGAAAGAATAACATTTCAGTTGTGAAATAACATTTATTAAATCAACAGAATCAAGACATGCCCTTTCCAGCTCCCAGAGTTCAATTATCAGATACAACCCTATGAGCTGTTAGTGCTAGTAGGCCACCCCAACCTTTTCAAGATTACTATTAGGCCTATCCATTTAAGTTATTATTTAAAAAAACATAAGCTTACATAAAATGAAGATGCATGTTATCACAAAGCCTCCACCAACTGCATGTCCCAGTTTCCAATCATATGATGTGAGCAAAACTTTGTCTACTGCTGGTTCAATAACGTGAAAAGAGTTGAAGGCAGGGCTATTACACCCTCCACCATCATGTGCAACTATTCAAATTACAAGGTTTCCCCCCAAAATGGCAGTTTTGCTCCAAAAAACTGACATTTTGACACTTGACAAAATGAAGCTATTTTTATGTAAGGCTCCAGAAATTAACAATAATTTGGAGGACCAGTGCCATTGGTCACCCTCCCTACAGCCACAGTGTTCTCTGCCGAATTAATTTAAAATGAAGTTGCCAGCCAATAGGCACAACCTTTGGGCACTACTGACAACTGAGTAAAGATGAAAACTACTAAGTAGAGCCAGCAAACAATATACTGCCACTGATATGGCCCTAAATTCTAGCTACATGTATTTTGGACCATTTTGGATATATTTCCATCTTTATAAAATGCCTTTACCATAAATAATTATAAAATATTTTATAAACATAGATATATCTGCATTTACTTGATTATGAGAGTACAACCCTGGTCGGGATGAATGAAACAGCTATTTCAGTCGTCCTGCCATAGACATCTTTACTTATAGACTGGTTTGCATTGACATTTGAACATTTTGCACTGTACATTTGGGATTACAAATAGCGCTAATTGGTAGGGTGGCCAGATTGATACCCCACGTATGTGTACTCCACCCACATGATGATCAGTCAGCTTGCGTAATTATCACTTCATTGGCAATTGGTGCGGGATTGCGTCATTGCGGTAAGCGTGCTACGTCATTTCCTCTTTACACTGTGTTTGTAGCTGTGTGCAACGCTAGTCCAAATTGCAGATATTATTCGTAAATTAGCATACTCTCTACCCACTTATCCATTTTGTTTCTTAAACTATACCTTAACACAACTGTTAAATTCCTTCACACACTTCCTACAGTATGACTCCTCGCTCTGTCTCTATCCGTGTGCCCGGCTTGTCAGATGCTTAGCTACTCCCCAGCCTCCTTTAGCGGTTATGATACGTGTAACACTTGTAGACAGCTGGCTAGTCTGGAGGCAAGGATCACTGAGATTTAAAGCCGCTTCCACACATTAGAGAAGACTTACTCAGCGCCAGATAGCACTGCTGCCCCCTTAGCAAGTGTGGTTGTACCAGAGAGATCATCCCCTAGCAAGCTAGCCAGTGAACCGGCGGCATCTCCCTCGCAGCAGGGAAAGTGGGTTACGATGAGGGGCACTAGTCGCAGAACGAAACTCCTCCAACCAAGACAAAACTCTGGTATTTGGCGCTTCTACTGTACGAAATGTGAATCCAGTGACTCTGTCGGCCGTAGTCATTTCAATCTCTGGGGCTAGAGCAAGCGACATCGGAGCCTATTTTAAAGTGCTGGCGGCTAAACAAGTAATGAAGAACCCCCGAATACTGGCATTAACAATGTCCGATTAAGGCAGTCGGAGATCACCAAAACGAGTTTTATTTCTTTGTGCAGGTTGGCACAAATGATGTCAGACTCTGTAACTTTCTCTGGTCCCATACCTATTAAACGCGGTGAAGAAATGCTCAGCAGAGTTTTTTCACTGAACCGATGGTTATCAGGATGGTGTGCCGATAACAATGTGGGCTTCATCGATAACTTTAGCTCCTTCTGGGGAAAGCCTGGACTTTTGAATCGAGATGGTATCCATCCGTCTTGGATGGGTGCTGAGCTCCTTTCTAGGAACATTGACACTTAAACTCGGCTTGTTCCTGACGAACCAGAGTTTGGTCCAGGTAGCAGAATTACTGTCTTACACAGTTTTCTGCTGCCCCGCCGTCACCCTAGCAGCAGACAGACAGTGAGAGTGTCCGCGACTAAAACGTTTTCAAAACGACCCGGTAGAGGTATAAATTATACCAACCTCACAAAAAAAAACAGAAACAAAAAAACAATATAGCCAGAAATCACAACTGAAATTTGGCTTATTAAATATTTGACTAAGACGACTTTAACAAATTAACTTATTTCTGATAATCAAATTGACATACTCTGTCTTACATAAACCTGGCTAAAACCTGATGAATACCTCCCACTAAATGAAGCTACCCCCCCCTTCATCTAAATTATCACATACCACGTCATTATGGCCGTGGTGGTGGTGTAGCCACAATTCACAATTCAAATCTCATTATGGCCCCTAAGCTTGATTATATTTTTAAATCTTTTGAAGTTCTTGTCCTTAACTTGATTAATCCTGATGGGAATGGTGCCAAACCAACAATTGTAACATTATATAGACCTCCAGGCCCCTACACTGAATTCTTATCAGAATTCTCTGACTTTCTGTCCTCTCTAGTCATTAAAAAAGAAAAGATAATCATATTAGGTGATTTTAATATCCACATCGATGTTGCAAACGATAGCCTGGCAATTAGATTCCAATCGCTGCTTGATCACATTGGCTTCTGCCAAAATGTAAATACACCTACACATTAAGGTAACCACACCCTTGATCTTGTTTTGTCACACGGAGTACAAATAGAACAACTTACAACACTACCTCAACACTCTACACTAACTGACTACTACTTATTAACTTTAAAAATCACATTACACTATGTAGCACCTAACTCAGTCTACTACTACACTAGAAACATAACTCCCAAAACTACAGATGACTTCATAGCAAAAATTCCGTCTCTCCTTGAGCCTCTGCTGAGCCAATATAGCCCTGTATTAGAAGGCTCTACGCCAAGCCCAACCCAAGTTGATCAATTAACTGACAGTGTTGTAAATATACTATACTCCACATTCAACACAATTGCACCACTCAAAAAGAAAACTAGAAAACAAGAAAAAATTGCCCCATGGTATATCACACAGACTCGCTTACTGAAACAAGCTGCTCGTAGACTTGAAAGGAAATGGTATGCCACTACAACTTGAAGTGTTCCGCCTTGCTTGGAAAGATAGCTTGAAAGAGTACAAGACAGCACTTAACAATGCCAAATCAGCATATTATTCCTCACTTACACACAATAATAAAGTTAATCCAAAATTCCTTTTTAACACTATATCCCGTTTAACAAAAAGCAGGAACGAGGTGTCCCATTCCATTCCAATAACTCTAAGCAGCAAGGACTTCATGGACTATTTTAATGGCAAAATTGAATCTATTAGACTTAAAATAAACAACTCCAACACCTCAAATCCAGTTGGACCAAATGTAATGTACAGCTAGCTCTCGTCAACCTGTAGCATACTTTGATTCATTCACATCCAACAATATATCAGAAATTACGTCTTTGATCTCTTCAGCTAAAGCCTCAACATGCTTATTGGACCCTATCTCAACTGATCTTCTTAAGGCAGCTCTCCCTCTATTGGCTGAGATGATTCTTAAAATTATAAATGACTCACTCATAGCTGGGCATGTCCCAAAATCTTTCAAGACATCTGTTATTAAACCATCAATTAAAAAACCAAACCTTGATCCTGATGTCCTTGCTAATTACAGACCCATATCTAACCTCCCATTTGTTGTCCCAAAATAGTGTCTAAGCAAATCTGTAGCTCCTTAAATGACAATAATATCCAGGAAACCTTCCAGTCAGGCTTTAGAACTAATCATAGCACAGAATCAGCCCTAGTTAAAGTCTTCAAGGACCTCCTTATCGCATCTGATAATGGATATATATCAATATTAATCCTATTGGATCTTAGTGCTGCCTTTGACACTATTGACCATGGTATCCTACTACACAGGCTTTAACACATGATAGGCATCAAAGACACTGCATTAGCCTGGTTCAAATCATACCTCTCTGGTTGCTACCAGTTTGTACACGCTCATAATGAGTCATCAACCCATACCAAAATTAAAGCTTGGTGTACCCCAAGGCTCAGTGCTAGGTCCCCTGCTGTTCTCCCTGTACATGATACCTTTAGGATCTGTTATAAGGAAACATGGTATTACTTTCCACTCCTATGCTGATGATACCCAGCTTTACCTTTCTATGAAGCCTAATGACTATATGCCAATGACTAAACTTGATGCATGTCTCCTAGACATCAAAACCTGGATGACTAATAATTTCCTTTGTTTAAATTCTGATAAAACTGAAGTTATGATGATTGGCCCTAAACAGCTGACCAACACTCTACCCCATCACCAAAACTTACTCAGTGGCCTGTCACTGTCATGTAACGCAAAAGTTAAAGACCTCGGGGTAATTATTGACCAGGACCTCTCTCTAAATAGTCATGTAAAACACATTTCAAAAACATCTTTTTTCCACCTACGAAACATTGCTAAGGTTAGAAAGTTCTTATCCTTTGAGGATGCTGAAAAATTAATACACGCATTTATTAATTCCAGGCTCGATTATTGCAATGCTCTGTTCTCTGGGTGTAGTAATACCTGCATCAAAAACCTACAACTAATACAAAATGCTGCGGCCCGAACACTCACTAGGACTAAAAAATATGAACATATCTCTCCTATTCTTGCTTCCCTTCATTGGCTCCCTATTAAAAGTCGAATTGATTTTAAAATACTCCTCCTAACCGACAAAGCCCTCAAGGGCGATGCACCAACATATATTAAAGACTTACTTGTCCCTTAACACCCTCCTAGAACCCTAAGATCCCAAAATGCTGGTCTCCTTGTAATCCCAAGAATATCAAAATCTACGATAGGAGGAAGAGCCTTTTATTACTGTCCACCCCTCCTGTGGAATAATCCCCCCCCCCCACATTCGACAAGCGGACACTCTCAATACCTTCTTTAAGTCTAGACTTAAAACCTTTCTCTTTACTGTTTCCCATAGTTAGGGATGGTGCATGGCAAATCATCACTTCTCACGGGTCTTTTGGGAGGGACTGCCTCTGCTGTTGCCCCCAGTTTCGAGGCATGGTGGCCACTGACCATCCCTGCAGTGGTGCTGGGTTACCATGCGTCATACCTTAGTTATGCTGCTATAGCCTAGTGCCACCACACAACCTTCATGTGTCATGCCGTAAAATTCTCTCTCTCTCAATATTTATATATATATTTATACACGTATATGTATGCCCAAATTACACATTTGCTTTCTGTTGTGTGAGCCTGGCCTAATTCACTATTTTCCTCTGTCCACAATTTATCTTTGCTGAGTGTCATCCCTGCCTCATTCCGGCGGACTCCTCTCACCCTCCCCTCCTGAGTGGACTACAACCAACACTACGGGAGGCCCATGTCAGGACCGACTCCCCATCACAGAGGACCTTCCTGACACCGATGCTGGGCCCGACTCTCCTTCCTGAGGCTTTGTGATTGACCCCCCCCTCACAATGGCACTGTCATATGGATCCTTACTGTTACCCCCATGACCCATCTCACTCCTTTGAGTTTGTCACTATGCCTGGCCGTTGCTACATTGTCCAGCCATAATTCCTGATAACCACCTATAGACTGACTACCATGTAATGTAAAAGTGGGATAATACTCAATTATGAGCTATTATGAACCTTAGCTAAAACCATAGGCAACTTATAGTCTGTCATGGTTACTACTGATTGTAATTTTTCTCCATGACCCCTGGCAGTTGGGTTAGCCCCTTGAGTCGTGGATCTGCCCAAGGTTTCTTCCTAGATTAACTGAACATAAGGGAGTTTCCTTGCCCCTGTTGCTCTTGGGTGCTCCTTCTGTGAAGTACCACAAGACAATACTATTGTAAAAGGCGCTGTATAAATAAAACTGAATTGAATTGAATTTCTCTAGTCTGAAACCAGCGCCGCTCAGACAGGTGCCCTGATCATTTTGCAGAAGCTCACATTTATCAATATCTCAGAGAACAATCAAGTATTTTATTGTTATCTACATGTAGGCTACTTCTATCACAATTAGGTTAAATTAGGAAAGTCAGACAACAAACAGATTTGTGATGACAGGAAATAGGCCAGGATATAGCTCATAGCCCAAATTTCAACTAAATTATTTCACCTGTTTGTGAAAAAGCCACAAAAAATGCATATGCATATTGTAACATCAACATTTTATGCATTATAAGATGAATTTCTTAAAAATAATAATAATAGTTGTCACCTACAACCTTTACCCAAAATGCCTCTGTTTAACCTTTGTATTGAGTGCTTGGACAACGTGATGTAGTGAACTGTGTTCACTGGCTGCAGCAGCTACACCCGCGCCAATGAACTTATGGCAGGCTGCAGGTGTCTCACTCACCCTTAAGGGCCTGTTAAGGGTGTGTGTGTGATTGTGTGTGTCTGACTCCTCCTTGAATCACTTGCAAACAAAATTACAGTGGATTCTGAGTTGACAGAGAAGCATCAGCAAAGACAACCAAGACAATCTGTGATAGCCTACATTACAAAAACAAAAAAAGACAACAAAAATGTTTCAGAAACATAGCTCAGACTGTCAACCCACCCACCCATTTTATTGCATATATTTACAAGAAGAGTGAATCTGCTCAAGTAACGACTTATTGCCCGAGAGCCGACTGTGAAACTGCGCACAAGTGTCATCAAAACTGGCCCGGGTTTGCCAATTTGAGGTGGTCTTTAACATCTGTGCTACCACCATGAGCAATAGAGAAGGAGCACTTACATTGTGTGCAGTAAGCTTCATGTTCATTACCCTGGACTTCTCAGAGGAAGGGGTAAGTAACCTGCAAATCTTTTAAAAATTAACATTTTCTCTTCGGCATTATCGTGTAGTTGGCAGCCGCTAGCGGGAAAAAAATCATAAAGTGGGCGAGTTACTGCAATATTGTAGGCCTACAAGATAGACTGTAAGGGGTTGACTGTACACACGCACATATGGATGCAAAATTGCTGGAAGCTGTATTAGGCTAAGCTGTAAAACTTCGTTGGCTATGTGATCGCTGTAACCGGGACAGTTAGGTAGTGTTTGGTGTAAACTGAGACATTTCAGTGTCCCAACGAACTTCTGTCAGGACTCGGGACATGCAACTCAAAATCGGGACTGTCCTGGTCAAACCGTGATGTCTGGTCACCCTACTAATTGGGTTACTGAATAAGTATAAAGTTAAAATATGAAACCTACATGAAACTTTTTAACCTATACTATTGCGTAACTACAGACACCCTTGAATTGCATTCTCATTTACGCATTTTGGCATAGAGTCTGCATTATGGGGCATGGGTATTGCTGTACCACCAATTTAAATAAACTCTTACTAAACTGTTTAAATAAATTAACATATATTATGAATTCTAATCAAGAATTTTTGTTTATAATGGAGTTTTTGTTGTATGTCATTTTGGAAAAAAAGTGTTTGCTATGTATGCTACACATAAACATGAGATACTTGCTAATGTGCTAGCTAGGTTTGTATAAGCTTAGCAAAAATTTAAAAATCATAGTTTTAATAACTACAGTATGTGGTGTGGAGGCGGCTATTATAAGACTACAAGGGAAGCTCTGCCTCCCCCAAATGCCACCAAAAAGTTTGTCAGTAAAATATAAGGGTAGTATAATAGGTTACAATTGTAGTCTACCATAGTAGGCTACTTTTGCAGATTATTAACTCTCAATCTGTATCAATATTGTTGGATAAAATGTTCGGCAAGATCATTTTTATTATCATTTTTTGATTTATCCCAGGTCCTAACCTAACCTGATTTCACCATTGAAATCTTGTGACTTCATTTCCCATTGAAGCCCATTAAAAGGCGGCGTCACTGGATTTCAGACTGCATGTTACTGAGCTAGCCTTGCGGCCTTAAAGAGCAGAGCAGTGAATTGATGTAAATGGTAAAAAGGCGTTTTATTTTCCACAGCAGCAGGGAAAATATATGCCAAGAGAAAAAAAATAGAAAAAGAGGAAAAAGAAAAAAACTCCTAACCAAATCATTAATCAAAATACTAAACTTCCAAAATATAACAAAACAAATTCAATAATGAAATCAATAGCAAAATACTTCTTCGGCAATTCACTTTTCTTAGGTCTCAAACAGGTGTTCACTATAGCTCACCTCAACCCAACTGACCTGCTTCCAAGTTTGCCCTGGGTTTTCTATGCTATGGACCATACTAATCCACACATCGTAAATCAATCATTTCTAAAAGCTTTCAAACAATACAAAAATATACATAAATACTTTGCATATACTATAATAAACAATCCGGTTACAAAACAACATTACAACATTCCTAACACCAAAAATAACTTAACAAGTCTTTAAAACAGACAAACACCCCTCTTCTCCCACAAACTTAAAACAGGCACGTCTCTGACGTCAGCCTGCTAAAACTACAATTGTCCTTTTGGAGCCGCCGTCGGGTTCTTTGTCAACCAGGAAGGAATCAAGACAACTGCACAGTAAGTGACTTCGCTATTGTTTGCCAAATGTAAAAAAACCCCTTTTTGTCCATAGTTCTTAAAATTCAGTTGGCAACTCTGAAATTAAGGTAGTTTATTGAAACGGTTGTGTCTTGTGTTTGTATGTTGCAGACGCTGTTTATTTCTGTTCGCTGGCTGACGACTCACATTTACATTTACATTTATACATTTAGCAGACGCTTTTATCCAAAGCGACTTACAACTCATCAACTATCAATTGTTCAGGGCCAGTCTCCCCTAGAGCAACTTAGGGTTAAGTGCCTTGCTCAAGGTCACAACGGTGGCAGCCGGGATTCGAACCCACAACGTTTCAGGCTATTTACACGCTAGCCAGGTTCCTTAACCACTACGCTACCACCGCCCCATGTTTGTAGTAACAATAAAAGACTGTGTTTGCTAAATGTGGGTGTTCGTGGTGTTTGTTAGCAATGAATGTGTGGTGCAAAACAGTAACGGGCAACAGCACCGTTACACTGCAGTGGACTGCAGTGTTTTTTCAGTCTTGCAAAGTTCATGTGATGGAGAAATAATAACCTGTCTGAGGTACACTAAATGACAGCTAGGCTATATATGATAATGGGCTTATGCATTTTAACTTTATTAAAATATTTTAATGAAAGAAATGAAAGTTCTGTGGTCGATCTCAAATGTAGCCAAAAGGACATAGTAGACTAATAATAGTTATCTCGTTATTGATTTTATGTCAGTTTCCCTTACTTCAGGGAGCAATAGCTGCCACTGAGGTGGTGGTACTTTGAAGTAGCTTTTTACTCCAGGGCATCTATTTCAATACACATTTCAGTTTTGCACTTTTCACTACACTTGGGTAGCACTTTATCTTTTTGTTATTTTCTATGAATCAAAAGTATTTACTTTTACACCAGCAAAACTGGTGTGTGAGTTCTCCTTTGACTGAACACTTGGATTATCTGTTGGGACCTATGCACCCACCATGGCTTTAGTTATCAAAGAAGCGCTACCCTTTTGGATTATACTTTCACAACACATTTTAGTCCCAGACGTGCAGAGAGGAAAAATCCATGGATTATCAAAAGACCGCTTCTCTCAATCCCATTAAAATTTTTGTTTGATCACACTGAATCCCCATTGGGTGAGGTGGCTACATTTTATATTACGGTATCGGCAAATAATCACATTAAAATTGGTGAAAATGCGCCTACTGTAAACAAAATGTTACATGTCATTTAACCCTCTCATATGCAATTGTGATATTTGTCAATAAATGGAAATTCTACATACACAAAGATGAAAACATGAATAACAAAAAAATAATTTTACAAAAATATTTTAAAAGCGTTTGTTTTAGGAATATTATAATTAAGAACTTGAAGATCTGAAGATCTGCAGCAACCATTTTCCTGGGTTCTGTGATGTGACACAGAATAACCCCGGAATAGTTGTTATACATACTCTAGAATTTACACATGACAATAAGCTGTTTTATTGGCAAAAAATAGGTATTACAAAGTGTTATATGGGGGTGTAAATATTTGTTGGCCATGCATTTTTGGTAAAATTTTATTTTTTATTTATTTAAATTTAATTCATTTATGTGTTCGATTACTTATTACCTTACTTAAATATAAGTAAGGTGGTAAGTAATCAAACTAAACTATTATAATATTGATGGTACTGTTGATGGGAAAAGAGGGTAAGAAAATGCCATGAGAGCACACAGCTGCTGTCTGCTGAAGACAACTGGCCACAACCTGCCCTAACCAGATACAACTATCCCAGCAGTACCAGCCCCAGTTGTGGCCTATATTTAATGCGTGTGTGTGTATGTGTGTGTGTGTGTGCGTGTGTGTGTGTGTGCAAGAGAGAGAGAAAGAGAGGGAGGAGAGAGACAGTGAGAGATTACACTCTAAATCTAAAATAGCATGTAATGCAGCACTACACCATTAAGTATTTAAAGCATTTTTTCTTGAGCAACAGCCACCAGACCTTACCTGGGTCTCCGGGGAGCATATGTACCAAGAAACATTTACACTGTTGGTATTTTGTTTATTGTTTTGTTCGAGGTGCAACCCCCCCCCCCCTAAATTTGTTTGTATATTTCTAGAAAATAAGCAATGTTTTTGACCTCCCCATCATTCACACACTGAATAAGGTGTCACAATATCAGACTACAAATGACTCAAAATCAGTGCAAAATATATTTTGCAGCATGCATACCATTAGGACTGCTCCACTGAGAAATTTGAGGAGGGTGACACAAGCTCATATCAGATGCAGTATCTAATCAGGGCACAAGTTCTGAAAGTAAACTGAAGAGGGAAGACTTCACCCACATTCCAAAATCCTGACCCTAGACCTTATGCCAGACACTCTAAGGGGCAATATTACGGACCAGTGTGCAGTTTAACAGAGTGTGGGTTGCATCCTATCTTATAGAACTAAGCCAACACTTTAAGCTGATGTGAAGAAAAAGCAAGAAATAGAAAAAGTAAGCATGTGATTTTAGGGTTAGTGGGTATTGCAGATAGATATGGTTATAGGAGTGTAAGAAGAAGGGGTATTAAGTAAGAAATGCCTACAAACATGAATTAGAAAGAGTGCAGAGAGAAATGACAAAGAAGAGGCAATGAAAAATGTTAGGGATGTTTTAGGCGCTGACCATGCCAGCAGAAGGTCTGTATGGAATGTAGCAGGGAGAGAGGGATCTTGTTACACATCTGTTACCCAGTGATTCGTCAGCACTAATTCACTGATCACCAATACTCTAAACAAGTCAAGGGGGTGATATAATGAACATAACCACAACTTCATCTAATATCCCTGGTCATAAGGGCATATGGATCTGAAAGTGTTTCAGTATCACACAAGAAAGGGAAAAATACAGATTTGGACAGTTTCTAAGCTCCTTGGCCTTGAACTGCGAACATTTACAAGTGACCAAAACAAGTGAAAGTCACCAAAAAGAGTAAAAACTAAGTGCTAATCCAGCCTTCTAAAAGTAAAAAAGCAAGTGTAAAGCAAAATGAAAGGTGTAGAAAGCACTGGTTATCATAACAGACACTTGCATGAGTGTTTATTAGAAAATGTAATCTGAAAGAGCAATAATTTCACACAACACAATGACTTTCACACTATATCTTTGTGCTGACTTAAACACACATAAACAACTAATCTGAAAGAAAGTCCAACTTCTATCAAAAGGATAATTGTCTTGCATCTTGTATCAGAACAGCAAATCTTTCACTTTCTTGTTGGAGGGGAATGTAGAAATAGATTTAGCTTGTAAGTGTTCAACTACTCTGTCCAGGAGGCGTATGTTGGCTGCTTGTCTGTCATTGGTTGGATCCTGCAGTGTTGGAACTTTGGGATTGGCTGAAGGCACATCTGGGGGAGAAAGCCAAAACCTTACCCAACATCCAAGAGTTATGCAAAGCTAGGGACATCTCCCCTGAGACCCATTAGAATAAGTCAGTGGAACGGTAAGCAGCTGCAAATTTGAGGCTGTTATGCCGGGGAGGGGAATTTTGTCTGAATTCACTTAACTGAATACTTGTCTCTCTCTCTTTCCCTCAACCTTTATTGCATAAGTTCCAGAAGTGGTCAGTTATCAAGCATTTCACACATTCCCATGTTCATTCCTTTATACAAAGAGGTCAGATATATATGTATACAGTATAAGTTTAATTCCTTCCATTAGAACACGCATTCATCAGTGAACTTCATCAGAGGCTTGTTCAAGTTTGTTCACCCTTTTCTTGGCTTTCACAAGATCACAATACATTGCTAAGTAGCACTTCCATACATTTGACATCAAGACTGAGTGAAAGTGCAATAGTGAAAGCTATGCAAAGCCATGCTCTATTCTCTAACTTTGGAGTTTTTCAGATTGCCATATCTTATCAGAATATCAGCATGTGCCAAATTAGCACCAAAGTTTAACTCCATTCAACAAATGAAAGACTAAAGAAGACTAAAGAAAGCTCTCTTAACCACTTCTTATTATGTGCAACAAGGCTAGACACTTGGGATAGGGTAGCATCTACCAGCATTTCACAAGGGGTTATTACGGACCCATGAATGGCGGCTGAGTGAAAGGACTTGCCTTAGAAGGACTATGTCCATAGTCTCTCAGTTCCACACAAAAAGATCTGGTCAGGTTTACAGAGCATTTGCTCCTCTATTACAAAGATTCTTGTTTATGAATGTGCAATACAACAGTAACTCATTGCATAAATTGCTGATACAAGGGTAAGGCAGTGGTCTCGCTCAACTTCGTTAAAAAAAAGCATGAGGGAAGGAGTGGGGGTGTTTGCCAACACAAACCCACCATATCTAGTATAACCCAGTTTAAACTATGCACTGCTTTTGAGCTGATAGTTTGACCTGATTTAGTCTACTGTTCCCCTCTGTGAACTGCATGATAAGGTTGAAAGAAGGGACTAGAGCTGAACCGAGGGGAACATTAACCCTTCAAGCTGTCATCCTACTGATAGAAGGTCTAAATTAATTTGATCATCATCAAAGAGTATTAAACTGTTTACAAGATAACTGTTACATCCTACTGCTTTGGAAAACACAAACAAAGTCAAGAGAAACATGGCAGCATGGGCATATGGGTGGACAAAGTAAATACTTCAGAAAACAGTGCCATTATGCCTTGGTACAACAAAAATAATCACAACAGGGCACTGCACATATTTACCTACAGTCTTCCACTTAATTACAGATGACGTGTCACCTTGATATGTAATTGTGTGCAAAATCCTTCGATCAGTCATAGGAAAATTCCTTTTTGGGCAAACAAGTCCAAGCTCCAGACATTAAGAACCAATCCCCTTGCTCATTCTTATCTTGGCCCCTACCACTGTTCACACTCCTCCATTTCTTACTCCAGATTGTTACTTAAAACTTAAAGCATGACATTATTTTACTGTATTGTATTTTATGACTAGGTACTGTATATTTGGTCCTTACTTGACATGTCATGTAAATTTCTCTTTGTTCTGTGGTGGAAGTTGTAACTTTTAAGTAGCAGAAATTGGACACGGAAAATTTCTATTTGGCTGTTTGGCACTCAACCCACAACAGAATAGTCACCTGCCACATGCCATGTGGCTTTTTCATGTTTTATTTGCACAACAGTCGCTGGCATTTAGATTTTATGCAACAGTTAATTCTATAGATTACAAATTTATTTTACATATCCTTGAAGTGATTATTATGAAATCAATAGTAGCATTATACCTGCAGTTTATGTAGCTAATACTGGAAATTGCTTTAGTCCTCTGCTCTTCAACAGAGAGAGAAGGGATGTTGAAAACCCAACTTGTGTGTGTGTGTGTGTGTGTGTGTGTGTGTGTGTGTGTAACTGTCCCACACATTAAACTAATTTGAATTCTTGTTCATTCATCCTGCACCCCCAAAAATGTTTTTTGTCGTCTTTCATCTCTCATCTCCCATCTACCATAATTTTTATAGCTTGCTTGCTTGTCTGTACAGTATGTCACATGCTAAACATTCCACATACTACATTAAAAAGCTTACTGCCAAATACATTTAGTTTACATTGGTTGAGTCAATATAAAATGCAGAATGATTAATAGGTGTAAGGAGTCACAGTGCGAACATCCAACACCTCTTTTAAGATTAATATATAATTTGAATCACTAAAATGCATACACCTATCCTGAAATATCAAGGGACTGAATGAAAAAATGAACAAAATGGTGTTTTGCACAAACCTGAGGCATTGACAATTCGGTTTGCCCTTATGGTTCCATGAGGGGTCTTGACATCCCACTTCCCATTCTCCAAAGAAGTAAGGCCAGTAACAGGGGCTGAATTGTAGATCTGGGCACCGTACATGCGGGCACCAGCAGCAAGGGCCATTGTGAGTGAATAAGGATCAATGTGCCCATCTTCAGTGGTGTACAGCCCTGCCAATACCTAGTAGATAAATGAACAAGCATTAACTTGAGCTTCTGTGTTCCATACAACATACAGCATAATGCCCATTGTTTTTTCAGTGGGTAGTTTGTAACCCATTCTATGTAAAATTCCAAATATTTCATTCAGAGTAAACTAATGGATATTTGATATTTCATAATTCAGACCCATTCACCCCCATGTTTTACCCACATCTTTAAATTTATCATTTTTGTCTGTCACTTTTGCACTTTTTTGCACAATTCTTTATCCTGTTTTCTAGTTAAGTCACATTACAGTTCTCATGCACAAAATGAAATTGGTTCTGTCTAACCTTTTCCATATTTAGCAAAGGGAACAGTTCTTGAATCTTCTCAGGTCCAATAAGGTACTGGGGAGTGGGGTGCCAGTGAGTACGGGTCATTTGGTATTTTATTTCATCTACTCGCACTGGACTGGATGCAATCCTGATGCTGCCTGGTTGATGGAACCCCACAGCCTACAGACCCCAAAAGGAGATAACAGCACAAACATTTACATTTATATCATTCACAGACCTAGATTTCCTTAAGTTCTTATTTCCCTGGCACTCAGAAATATGGGTTTTGTCAGAGACAAAGGTGCCATAAGCGGGAATGCCTTTGTATACCCACTTGTGGCAGTCAAAATAAAAAATGTCATCTTTGACATGACAATAAGTTTATCATTTTGCATCGGCAGTCACTTTTCAAGCTGTTTCATGTTAGGAACTAAGCCTAGGCTGGGGATGAGCATTCCATTAAATTTTCTTAATCAAACAAGTCAGGAGAATTAACGATTGATTTTTTTATCATTAATATTTTAAAATTAAATAAAATTAAATAAAATTAAATTCTTCTTCCTATTCTTCTTATTATTAATAATAATAACAATAATAATCATCATCATCATAATCATCATCAAAAATGCAATGAAAATACAGAAATACAGCGTGATGTTCCTCGATGAGATCTTTATTATGAGAAGAACCACTCTTGTGGTAGTTAAACTGGACATTCAATGCTTAAGCTAAACTAAATATGCACTGTGGTGCTCTAATGCAGTATAGCCTGCAGCTACGAGCCAGTGCTCGTACACAACTGAACTGACCCTTGTTTGTTCCAGAACAATAATAATATTAATAATAAAAAACAATCATGTTAAACCATCTAACCTTTAGGCATTAGATAGCCTACCCCGCCCTTTAGTAGAAAAATCATTGCTAGCAGAAAACTTTCTGAAAGGAAGCATCGTATTTTAACAGCTGTTCAGGTAGCCTACATTTTTAAAAAGTTCCTTCATTTTTGTTACATGAATCAGAACCCTAAACTCTGAACACTCCTACATTTGATTGATTTGTCATTTTGTGTTCTGTCTTATAAGGACGACGAAGGTTGGACAAATACTTACAAATACAAAACTTACAACAAGCGCACACCACTCCTAACCACAATATCCAAGAGGTATATACGCAAATGTGCGAACCGTTGGGGCAACTGCTGTGCAACCTGATGAACAATCTTTGACGCAACTGCTACACTGGGAAAAATGTTTAAAGCCAGAAGGATGCATAGCCATCTGTAACACTTGAAAAGACACACCCTATACACCTTATAATGTAGGCTACCTTAACAGCAGATGAGACAGCCAAACCTTCTCTAATGTATTAACCAACTATTGCAGGTCACTTAGATAAAAGGGTCAATGACGTGATGTGTGCACGTGGTTTAAATACATTTAAAATAGTGAAAATTTGAAAAAACCTGACAAGTTACTTTCATTTTCATCATTTTCACCCTAATCTAAAAAACCTAGTAATATGTACCTGGTGATGTAATAATAACAAGAATTACTGTCAAAATATGTCAATATGCTTTAACCATAAAAATATAGACCAAAAAAATGACACTTGCTGAACAAAAGTGCTCTTGAAAATAATTTAGCATGATATCACATAAGATCCCTTCCATATGAAATAAAAGTAATGAAACACCATTGCTATAATATCAGGGAATAATGTCAACCACTGAAATGTGGGTAACATTTTATTAGCACACACAGATCCACCATTAACAAGCTGCTTATTAACATGCAAATTAATAACATACTAGTCATTTGTTAGTCATTACACATCACTTATTAATACCACATTTTGCATGAGCTTATTCTACCCATAGTAGACCGTTAAGAAAGAAATTCGCCAGTATTACTTCCACATACCAAGTAAGTTAGTTGTTGTATATGAATTATGACATTAATATGCTTTGCTCAGTAAGGGGCTTATAAGGTGCTAGTACAACAGGAACAGGTATTCTCAGGAACAATTATTCTCAATCAAAAAAAAAAAAAAACTTAATTAGGACTTATTTGGACAAGATTAGAACTTGTAGCTTTGGGCTTTGTTCCTATGAATAGACCATCTTTTCTCAGTATTACTGAAAGAGAATAACTGCTCCTGTTGTACTACCATCTTATAAGCTCCGCCCACTAACCAAAGCACATTAAAATCATAATTCATATACAAGAACTAACTTACTATCTGCGAATAGACAATAGTTAGGAGTTAATATTGGAAAAAATTAGTGTTAATGATCTATTATGGGTAGAATAAAGTCATGCAGAATAATGTATTAATAAGTGATCTGAAGTAACTAACAAATGGCTAGTATGTTATTAATTTGCATGTTAATAAGCAGCTTGTTAATGGCGGATCTGTGTGTGCTAATATAAAGTGTTACCGAAATGTCAAGTGGTGTAACCACCATTTAAATAATGTTTTTGTGAGTATCGTGTCTGGAGATCGTATGACAAGATGTACTGAGTGTCAGGGTTGGTAACTTACTTTAAAATTATGCAATTAAATGATTTTAGGCCAATATCTGCTCACTTAGGTTACATGTCAAATGACCTCTGCAAAAAACTGATACGTCATAAAAGTCATAAAATATTACATTTTATGTAAAAAATAGGAATATCCACACCAGTTCAAGTGTTTGCATAGTCAGCCATAATAATGGCTGCAAATTTAGATTTTAAAGTGAAATGTCAAATGGTGTAACCTTTTTGTTTCAGGCCAAATGCTCATCTTGCAAACCCTTATTTGTCACTGACCGAAAAACCTCTGTTTTCATGTCACTATCCTTTCCTTTAACTTTATATTACATAAATAAACTAAGAACACAAACCCACAAAGCCTTACACTGAAACTGTATTATACAACATTAATTAAACCACAAACACTGATTTCAGAAATGGAAAAGTTTTCAGATGTTTAGAAAACACAGTGCCCACCTGCCCAGTCTCCGCTTCCAGCTGTTCATACAGCTTTATGCTGTAATAATGAACCTTCTTTAGATTGATGCCTGGATGATAGTATGTGGTAAGTCCAGCCTGTAGAACAACAACATGTGATATCCCTTAAGGATAGATACTAAAGAAAAGAGACATTTGATATTTTGCAGAATTTATGACCATCTCATCATAACATACAGATAATGTACAGCGCCAAATTTTCATGACAAGAGATTAGGCTTTATTGGCTTTATTATTTAGGATTTATTATCCCATAGAAGACATTTGTTTTGGGGATGCAAAAGAATACAGACACACAGCACCTGAGATACATTCTGCATACTCAGCCACATTTACACCCACGGTTCACAAACATTGACCATAAACTTATGTTAAAACATTTTATCATACACACTTCAATAGTAATTATCTACTCCAGTTTGGGTACCTCCAAAAATATAATAGTAGATACTGCATGGTCTCCTACAACCAGATACTGCAATTAAAAAACAAAATACATCTAGTAGCCCATTAGTGACAAACATCTCATCGGGTGTGGTCAAAGGCATCAGCGGACAGAGGTAAGTATAAAAATACAAGGATTGTTTAAAGCTGACTAATGCATTGTTGACCAATACCAGTGCCAAAACTGAATGTGCCAGACAATTGCATATAGGCCCTCCGCACACGACCCTAACAGAGTGCAGAGCAGTGCACTTCCGACATTCTATTCCATTGTTTTCAGTACATCCCACACACCAGCGTCAAACTCTGCTGCCGCCCACTGACGATTACAATTCAGGGGCCACATTAAAAATACTTTTAAAAGATAGGGGAAAAAATCCTGTTACAGAAGCAGTTCCTAAACTCATTGCAGTGTCCCATCTTATCTCAGACTTCCTACCTTAAGTAATCCTAACTGAAGCTGTAAATTTTTAATTTTATCAATACAACACACTGCCCAACAACAGATGCACAATCCCTCTAAAGCCATAACTTACTTGCTCCAAGCTGTCAATTTTTAATTTTATCAATACAACACACTGCCCAACAACAGATGCACAATCCCTCTAAAGCCATAACTTACTTGCTCCATGCCCTCTCTACACACCCTCACATGACAGTGAAACTAGTATTGGTTAATAGCATAATCTAAGCCATATATTTGTAGCATACTGAACACTTCCCTGCAACAAATCTTCCCTCAACACACACATAGAAGTGCAGTCCAACTTTAATCACTATTCAGCATACCCAACAATTCAACAACTGCATATTTCTCCAGAGCTGTAAGGGATAACGGCCGACAAGGTCATTATCCCGCTTATCACCTGGTTGCAACTCATACATGTAAGGAATATACATCAATTTAAAACACAGAAAATCTTGCAGCTCAGTTTTAAAGAAACCTGTTCAGTTGCTGTACTACTTTCTTTTCAGTGGTGTTTATAGCTAATAACAGCTGATTCCACTGTAACTGACAAGTTCAACTGCCATTTACTATGGTTGTTATAGTTACCATTCAAAAGAGCATTGATATGGAATGGTAATTAGACCTTTTCACCAGATCTACTTCACAGACCCTGCCAGTCAATCAGAAAACAGTATTCCATTTCTCTGGGTAATAACAGGTATTAAACAACGCCTCGCACCAAAATGGTACACATTACATGTCTCAAATAAAACCAAGAAGAGAAACTGGTGTTTTTGTTGACATCATCCTTCTCTGCTAAAAGTTACTTGATAGCACTTTCTATCCTGTTACTCAGACACATGAAATGAAACACATTGATCTCAAATTATTGTGGTCATACCCTTGTTGATATATTTGCTATCTGCTATCTGCTATCATTTTTCTTTACCATTCCATTTCAAAGTTATTCGACAATCCAATCAAATTTTAAGCCATGGTCTGTTATGACTCTATGGCCAGCATCTTATCAAGAATGGCATGAAAAAGCTGTGAATAACCTACAGTGTGGTTTAAATATCCAATCATTGGTTCCACCTGCCTTTAGCTCTCACTTCTTTTACAATCTGAAATTCCTGTTCACATTTGTGCTCCTTTTCACCAGGACTGCAGACCAATGAACAAGCAGTAACAACAACATTGGCGTTTCAGAATTGTCCTTTACTGTCTTTAAGAGGACTTCTTCCTTATCATCTGTCACCTCAGTGCTTTGTCTATTTAATACAAAACCCCAAAATGCTTTACAATCTTCCAATCGTATTCTCAGATGGGATGTACATACACTTATTACACAATTATGAGCTACCAAGAGTGGGGATTTGAAAAAGGGATGTGGCAACAGGCACTCAGAATGTAAACTGGGTCAAATCATGAGTTTGACATACAACCCCCACTTGCAAGTGTGCTCCAGCTCAGGTTACAGAACATAGCCTATCTTTCAGTCTTCCTGATAACTTAGCTCTTGGTCATGACTATTTCATTAAGGGCAATTCCACGCAAAACTGTCACATCCATGATGCCAACACAGTGCCATGGTATGGTATGATGTGAATGATGATTACATAAAATTTGAACATTCACTCTTCTTGGTTGTAGAACTAATTTCATTAAATTTTTCACATAATCATTTGGATCATACAAATACCATGGCATTTGGTTGGTGTTATGGACATGACAGTTTGTGTGGAATTGCCCTTAACAAAAACAGTTACTAAATGTCTATTAACCTAATACCAAATACAGCCCTATTATCATGCACTGTAATGGGTAGCCTAAAAGGTGGTTTATTTAAATTTTAGTTGATCGGATGTCTGGACGTTTGAATGCCCAGTATGACTTACAGCATGCCAGGTTGACCCAGCAGTTAGTTCTGTCTTCTCAAGAAGCACTACGTTCTTCTGACCAGCTTTGGCTAAGTGATAAGCCAGGCTAATTCCTACACAACCTCCTCCTATGATGACTGTGTCAGCAGTCTCCTTCAACCTTTTTCGCAAAACACTGGCATCTTTGTTCCTGCAAATAAAGTTTTGAGAAAGCAAAAAAAAAAAATCTAATTTCAGGTTAGTTTTCAGTTCATTCCACAGAATCTGTAAGATAATCTAATAATAGCTTAATTAAAAATAAGCCTAATAGGCCTATTTTGTGTAGCCTAATTTGCAGGAAAGGCACCTGGGGACAAACAGACATTGAAACTCCTAAACAGTGTTTAGGAGACATAGTCTAGTCTACTCTAGTACTGGCATGAGGCTTTAGGACAAGGCTATGTCTACACCAATCATATGGTTTAGCCTCCCAAGATGTTATCCAACACTCTCATATCTGCCTAATAACGGTGGCGTTAGTTAAGCATTCACTGTAGGTTTGCCTAGAGCCTAAAGTACAATTTTGAAATGGCTTGCAATAGACTAAATGCTGACATGTTGTCAACTCTGAACTCCGATCTGTACAGACCAGGAAATGAAGGATATTGTTGTACTCTGTCTAAGTAGCCCAAGCTATCTCTGTTTCAAATGAAGTTGTATCTTAATAACCTAAGTTTTGATCAGGCTAAACGCTTCACAGAAATTATTCGCTACACACCCTCCCATCAGCTTTTGGGACAAAGCAGCTAATTTGGCGAAGTTCTGTTACATGTATTGGTTATGCTATGCACTCACCCATCTGCTGCATATTGTTTTGGAGTTCTGCTGATAGTCCGTAGTGAAAGTTGACACAGAAATGGAAAAATGCTCAAATCTGGCCGAAATTTGGTATTTGGCACTTTAAGAATTGTGTACATACTGAAGTATTCTATTAGCCTAACCTAAGTCAAAGGGTGCAATTAAATCAGAGGAAAACTCACGTTTCCACCATTTGCCTTGTAGGCAACAGTATTTTGGACAGCGCGCTATCCTAATAAATAAACTGTTCAGCTCCACCAGATGTGGAGGCACGCCCTCTTTCAGTGCTGATTAACCTAAGGTTAACGTCACGATGAAAGTCTAGTCTGCTCAATGCAAACTCAGCAGCGAAGATGGAGCGGGTTCGATAGCATGGGCTATGCAACAGCTTAATTATTATCGGCAGCGATTTCTTTCTTTCTTCCTTCCTTGCTTTTTTCCCTTTTTATCCTACAGCAGGCTATGGGGTCTGTGTTGGGTAATTAGCATAAACATGCCACAACTACAATTAAGCTTACAATTTAGCGAGAAGATAGGCTATTTCATGTCAAATAGGTCTATAGGCTATAGGTCCAAACAGGACAAAGGGCAAGTGTGCTTTGGGACATAACCTGTACTGGACTATTATAGTCGTAAAACGGAATATGGCATATTCCGTTTGAATAGAATTGAAAAGTGAAGTAAGACTGATGTTGAAGCTCTTGCTCGCCTAACTTTTTTTTCATGACATTGAAAATGTATGAGGGCAATGCCTCGTTATGGATGTGACAACATGAACAAATAGGCCCATTTGAGCCCATTCAAAACAACACTAAGGAGTTTTGGTGTAGCCTACTTGTGGATGAAGGGCGCAACAAAGCTTCCAAAAACTTCCAAGAGTCTTCTTGGCACTGCTGGTGGACCAGGCAAAATTAGGATGCTACTCTATTTGTAAAAATAATGTGGCCTAAACAATAAATAACGACCACACGCCCCCACACCGCGCTATAAACTCAAATAATAATAATAATAATAATAATGTGAAACACTGAATTCACATCCATAAGTGCGGGGAGCGAGGATGCATTTATATATGACTGGCAAAATAAAAAAAAATGCTGTCCACGACACAAAAATGAGTTCACCATTTCGCATCGGAAGTCACTTAAGCTGTTTCGTCATAGGATTTCGGCTACTGGCATGGGGTCGCGCACATGCTACCCACAGAATACACGAGCGTAGGAATGTTTAATCACAACGTGATTGCAAAAAACTTCACTTTCACCGCATCTTAGACCCATATCGAAAATATAACGCGATTCTATGAAACGGGTTGTGATTAAGCGACGCGAATGCATTGTTTTGTCTGTGAAAAGTTACTTGACACATTTTGAATGGATGGACATTTGAGGCGTGCGTATGACCATCAGAGGCGTGCGCACAAATCATCCAAACTGACACTTTGGTGAGCTTGCCGATTCACTAAGACAAGAAAAAATATGGATAAAACTTTTCCGAAACAAACTGATGGCAGGGACGACTGGGGTTTGGAGGAGGAATATCTTGTTTTGAGTAAGGACGAGAGGGAGAGAGTGCTTCACCAGGTCTAACAAGTTCATTCGGATTCAGTGGGCACACACAGATTACATTTATGCGAAGACATTTCTGATGCTGACCAATGATAAAAACTAGCATTAAATCATTAGGCTAGGCCCACCCTAGTCGTGATGTTAACGCATGAGAACATTATTTTCTTGCATTCAAATTTTTGTATGAAACTTCGGTAACTGTAGGCCTACTTATGCAGCAGATTCCAAAGTGTGCATGGTCTTCTGGCCTAACTTATATGAGAACATGTTTTCTGGTCGCATATTCAGACCGTTCTCTTTCTGTCTATGATTGCGCAAGACCCGCTATTTAGCCTCTACAACCTTGAAATGATCTGAACCCCCGGTAGCTTCTTCATTCTTGCATCCCCACTTTAAAACTGGATCCGGCGCCAATATTCACATCACACAAATGCATGGCGTTTTTGGCGTTATATGTAATAAAAAGTCCACTTTCAGGAAAAGTCTGTCCACGCTTAAACTGCCAATTGAATTGAATTTAAGATGAGGGCAAGTCTGGATGTAAACTCGCCCAGTTGGCTCTTCAACACAATATGAACCAAAAACATGTTAAGCAATGCAAGGATCATGAATAGCCTACCATAATCAGTCTTCAGAGGAGTAACCATGCAATGACATCAGGAATACTGGCTACACCCACAGTCAACAGTAGGCTATAAAAATGCTCACATCTTCCTAGGCTGGTCTGTCCACGCCGAGTCTTGGGAGATTTGAAGAAAGAAACCGGCACTGATTGGCGTGAAAATGGCACCGATTGGCGTGAAAAAGGTAGGTTAAAGTATAGTTATGTTAACATGTTCACAACGCTTAAAACCCGGAGATCAAGTTGAATGATGGTTAAGCGGTCTGGTTGCCTTGAGAACAAATGTCCAAAGAACTATGAAACTTTGGTGGGTAGTGTCATATTTGCTATTCTCTAAACTGATACACAGCGTTAAATCAAGTCTAATGAGTAGGCCTATTTCTTAGGGAATTCTGGATCGACTCGGTGGAGGGGAGGTTGTAATTGGAGATGGTGGGTTCGTCTTTGCCCTGGAGAAAAGAGGTTATGTGAAGGCAGGGCCATGGACTCCAGAGGCAGCAGCGGAGCATCCCGACGCTGGTATGTGCACACGTGCAGGGCCCACTTATGAAAAGCACTGTTCACTAAAATAACCGTTTTATTTCTATAAAATCACTGACCTTATGTGAACTAAGTACTAACCAAATGATGCAACTTGTCATACGTTCTTGACTTTATTTTTCCCGCATCACAGTGCGACAGCTGCACAGAGAATTCCTGAGGGCGGGAGCAAATGTCATGCAGACATTTACATTCTATGCTAGCGATGACAAACTGGAGAACAGAGGAAACAAGTTAAGCTTCACAGTAAGTGAACTGACTTGTTCAGTAAGTGTGAAGTTGTATTGTGACGTTGTCTTTGCATCTCTATCTGAAGTGGCAGCTGCAAAAAAAAAAAATCCGCCGAAAAAAATGCATTCATAAAAAATACTGCACTACTATCGCCAAGAAGTCTAGCGGTAGCAGATAGTTTTGCTCAGCGGGTCCGTCTAGCCATGCACCATAAAGCTTTACCAAGCCTTGGTAAGACCAATCACAATGCTCTATCGTTGTGGAGAGATGTTGGGCGGGCTTAGCAAGATAACAATAGGGCTGTCAACAGTGTTTAAGGAATAGCGGCCGTTTGAATAGGCTTTGGCATCAACTTTGGAGGAGTTAGACTTGGGCTTGAAAGTTGAGCAGAAAATGGCATTTCAGAGAAGGTGGTACGCTATTTGCTGTTTTGCAGACGTTGCTCTGATTGGTTGTAGCGCTATCCAGTTTGAAAGATAAGGTCTGATTCCGCCCCTAGGATTGAGCCCGGTCTATCAGTCTATAGACTAGGATGGCTTGTCAGGCTAGCACTACTATGAAATAAAGTAGCCTTTAGACTCAAACATATTGCAGTGCTGCAGTGTTTTGGTTTTTTTTTTTGACCAGTTGATGACCACTGGTCAGACACTGAATAAGAAGGCTCTTGTGTCTGAAAGTGAGGACAAAGGAGCAAAAAGAATCCCTTACAACCCCTCCAGAAATAATTGCACTTTAGGCCTACTGAAGAAATGCAACATTTTTGTACACTTTTGTACAGTTTTTGAGCAGTTTTGTACATTTAAATACTGTATTATACACATGCACTATTGTACTGTAGCCTATGTAGTCAGTTTGTTGGTTATTTTTGTAAGAGAAGGTTTGAGATATTGGGATTGTTGATGGTAACAATGTCAGTGTCAGTTTCAGTTAAGTCAAGCTGCTAGACTTCTTAAA
Organism: Tenualosa ilisha; assembly: GCA_015244755.2. Taxonomy (NCBI): domain Eukaryota; kingdom Metazoa; phylum Chordata; class Actinopteri; order Clupeiformes; family Clupeidae; genus Tenualosa; species Tenualosa ilisha. Next base: position 695,029 of record PYXC01001128.1, read on the forward strand.
CAACATGCTTTTAGATCTTATTCCATCCACTTCTGCAGTTAATTACCTACTATTGTACTTATCTCACTCATGTTATAAACTCATCTCAAGAGATGAGTTCCCCCCCCCCCCCCCGACATTGCTACGCACCATAGAGCTCTGTCACATATCACACAGTGCACCTAAAAGTTTTATTTAGGGAGATGGCCACGCATGCTAAAACTTTTCAACCACACTTTAAAGGTACACCAGGCAACTTTTTTAAGTTATCAGCTTCGTATTCACTTCGATGAATAAATGGCTCATTACAGGGTGAATGAAGTCTCTCTCGGCCGCCTCTAGCATAGATTCCGCAGTTACTACACCTGCAGGATCTGAAACACCGAGTTGGAAGAAATGAAAGTGAAAGTGAATGAAATCTAATCATCGCTGTTTCCTATTCTTTGGTTTGAAAGTAAATTCACATGGATTGGTGAGGATGTATAATGTTTTTTCAAAAAATCGGCAACTGTAGGGGGAGCTTCAGAGCAGTCTTACCTGGTATGCCTATAATAATCAGAAACAATGAGGACATTTACAACTAACAACGCCATGATAAAGAGAATGTAAATTAGGCTCCCATATGTAAATTATCCATAAATTACAATGTTCACATAAGACTCATCTAAATCAAGAAAAATCCATGTATTTGTCTGCATGAACATGTAAGATAATAGATAGGATAGGCAGATCTTCTTTGCTATCATTACATGATGGTTAATAAAGTCTCTGTTAAATCAAAAGTATACATCTTCTGTTTGTACTAGTAAGTGTTAGTTTGAAAGTGTATGCCTGCACTATATAGATACATAGGCTAATGCAAGTCAACGCCAAATCTGAACTGTGCTATTGCATTAGGCTGGTATAATAAAAATCTCTGCTGTTGGCCAAATCTATATTGTATATCGTTTATACCGTTTATACTACCCACTCCTACTGGTTAGCTCTATGTACAAGGTACGAGATAGGTTTGGTTTTAGCGTTGGAAGGGACAGTACCAACCCCAGATAGCCCTAGATAGGCTAGGTTATTTCATGGTAATTTCACTGCTTTTACTTTTAAGCACTTATCTCAGTCATTGGGCCATCTACACATGCTACATCTTGTTTTTTTTCGGGGCAGTCTAGGCTATCCAAATCTTGGTGGGTTTGATGTAATACTACTTGCGTATTCCTTACATCAGTCTTTCCATTCCTTGCATCATATTGTGTCTTTCACATTTTCTACATTTTATATCTCATCAGATATCTCACCATAGGAAGCATGTCAGTAGAAACAGCTTTTCATATCTGGATAGAGGCTTTCTGGAATCTGGACATACTGTTTGGCTTTGCAATTTGCAAATACACACACACACACACACACTGACAGAATACTGAGTTAATTTTCATATTTTGCACAGAGAAGAATAGAGGTGCAATAGACTCTGGGATGCTTCATAGTCCTCTGTATTGCTGGCCATGGTACTGAAATCACATTTCCGCATGTGCCCTGGCTATATGAGAACAACAAAATCTGAGAACAACATCTAATATGGAAAGGAAATGAATTATTTTGTGGTAGAGGTCAGAGACAATGCAGAAATTTGAATTTCCAGAGAGGGTTCTCTTGTTAGTTTCTGCTGTTTACATTGATATGCAGTATCTAAATAATGTCAGCCTGTTCTTGGGTACTACTTGGGTTTTGAAATAGCTCCGTCTTTTTTCTTTTTTGGTGGCATTGTCTAGGCTATCTACAATTCACAAAATCATACTCAATTTTTTAAATTATTGTTATTATTAAATAATCAACAGATTATTGAAGCAGCCTGTGACTTGGTCAGAGATGTTTCCAATGAGGGTGAAAGTGATATACCGAGGTAATAAAAATATTAACTTTTACCCATTTCTAAGGACATACAATACCATGTTCCACAGATAGCTTACAGCTTACATGTGAGCACAACACAATAGGACCTATGCTTTCTCCCTTGTGTCTTCTACTTGCCACAATGAGTTTTCCTTTGTGTACGTCCATGTGAGGAGAACATAAGCTTGCAGACCAATTGCCTTACAGCCAATTATTTGCAGCTTGGATAACCCTATGGCTCTAGCTCTGGAATGCAGAATGCTGGCACGTCATAAAAATAAAACGTGAATTCTAATTATACTAATTATACACAGTATAATACTGTACTGTACTGTACAGTATAACTTACTGCGTACTGAGTTCCCAAAAATATATATTTTTGTTATATAGAAATAAAATGCTATTGGGAGGGACTAAAATATTGGTTGTGACATGTTCCTACGGTTCATATGTAAACATAAGCTCTTGTCTATGTAGCTTACCTCCCAGTGTTAAACTCATATCAGTGATTATGAACACTTTACAACTTTTATAGTAAAGTGAAGAATTTGAAGTAGACTTCATAAGATATTCATGAAATATTTTGATGTGACATGATCAGGTAACAGGTTTGAAACAAAAACAGCAATGCTGATTTGAGACCATAGGACTAGAAGTTATCACCATTCTGTCTTCCACGTTTATGGAAGACTGGGTATGAATTGATGAGTCAAGTTTTATGAAACAGTCATAAATGCTTTCAATTAATGACACCTGCTATGAATGTGTTATGTACTCACCTGCCAAGTAAAGTGTTTGAGTACTTCAGAAGTGACTGAGAAGTAACTATATTATTAAAATATATAAAAATGTGTACTCCCCACACAGGGTCAGCAGATTAATGAAGCAGCCTGTGACTTGGCCAGAGACGTTGCCAATGAAGGTGACGCTTTAGTGGCTGGTGGTGTGTCCCAGACTCCCTCATATCTGAGCTGCAGGAGTGAGGATGACGTGAAGGCCATTTTCAAGAAGCAGGTTGAGGTCTTCATCAAGAAAGATGTGGACTTTCTGATTGCAGAGGTAAGTTTATCAAGGTGAGAAACATTCTTAAAGGGGAAATCTGAGGTGAATCAATCAATATTCCTGTTGTTTGATGTTGCTAAGAGCTGTCAATAGGTGTGGCAATTAGAGAATTTGGTATAACATAGACCGAATTTGTGAAATGACAGCCAATGCTAACTGATGGGGGCACAGGAAAACGAAACTGAAACAAAGTTTAGCTGGCTAAAAGCACTGTGGTACCGCCTAGTATAACAGAGCCCCAGCTCCCACTGAATCTAGTCCACCCTCCTATTCAGAGCGGCTGTGCCCCTACCCAGCAGACTGGAGCAAACACATAACATTGAGGTGACGGGCAGTGAAACACTGGCAGCAGTCCGCCAACAGACTGCCAGCACCTTGGTATCTGGGACCATATAGCAAAATAGCGGCAGCCTGTGGTGGAACACAGCGAGCAGAACACCAGAATTACATGAAGTATTTTGCATTCATGAATCATATTAGCTGAAAGGAACAAGAATATAATATTAAAAGTCATCATAATGTCTATCTGTACATCTTCCCCACCTAACTTTTGGTCACAGAAAGAAGTTAAGGGTGTTCACAAAGACGTCTCTGAGACATTCCACAGGTAGCCTATGTCACTATGATAAATGCAGTACATCCACAGAATTTATGTCTTCACAACTGTTGGGGTGGAGGTACGCAGGGTCAGTAGTGGGCCTGAGCTGGGCTATGCTAAACATAACCTGTACACATAAGCAGGCTGTGTTTCAGTCCCGCCCCACTCAGACCTACCCTGAGAAGTGGTTTAATGGCACAACTCCACAGTGCAGTAAGACTGACTTCAGGGGGTTTCTGCTTATTTTCAAAATTTTTTGCATAATAGTTTTCTGACATATTTAACATTACCTAACTAAGCATGGATCCCACTTCATTGGGTCTTTAAATTACTTTGATTACTTGATTAGTTTCATAGTAGAGAGGCATTGTTCTCTGTCATTCTCCATATTTTTTGCCCTTCTCTAGTATTTTGAGCATGTTGAGGAGGCTGTGTGGGCAGTTCAAGTGCTCAAGGCCACTGGAAAACCTGTTGCTGCCAGTCTGTGCATTGGGCCAGAGGGAGACCTGCATGGTGTGAGCCCAGCAGAATGTGCTGTCCAACTGGTCCAGGCAGGTTGGTCCCTTCTGTGAAATACATATCAGCCCATTCTGTTAAAAGTGTCACAGTGAAGTCAATGAAGTGCTAAGGAGGATGTATTCTTGAGTTCTTGATGTCATTAACCTCAAAAATACTTTTTATGCAAATGTATTAAACTGACACCTTACACAATTAAAACTACATCAGTCAAGTTGCTTGGAATTATGTCCTGTCCCAGTGTTTACACTTATGCGAGAATTTGGCACAAGCACTCTGTTGTGCATCTTCTTGTGTAAGGATTGGGTGTCCCAATTCTTTTCTGAGCAAGGGGAAGTGCTTCTTAACCTTAAAACTTCCCCTTAATCAAAGGGAGGTCAGGCGTAGACTATGAAGTGGGCGAGTAAATTACCCAGGATACCTTACAAACTCAGGAAGAACAACACAAACCTAAGAATGTTTTTGCAAATAAGCATGCAAAATGTCAAAATATTTTGGGATTTGGGATATTTTGAATTGAAGCTTGCTTTACCTTTTAAAAGCATATGTCTTCAGTCCAATGAGGCTTTGTAATGAGGCATCATTTTCAAACCTGAATGAAAACCTTAGACTGGGGGTGGGTGTAAGTTTGGGTTAGCAGGAATGTAACTTAAAAATATAATTCCAATTGTTAATCTCAAAAACTTCCTTCAACAGGTTCTTATATGGAAGGAAAACACTGGTGATATTTCAAATATGTATACCATTATATGATTTATATTGTAAATCATGGTTAATATATGAACTTTGCAAAATTTCAGAGGTGAATACTCGGGGGCAGCATATCTAAGGCAATTACCCTCACTGATCAATAATGTTCAATTCCTTCTTTGGAAAACCTGAACCACTCTGGCCACAGGGTGGCGGTTGTGCACCGGCTCTGCTCTAGACTTTACTGGGTGAAAGCAGGCTGTATGTTTATCAATTTTGAACTACAGTGCTGATAGAAACGTGCTATTAAGATACAAACAAATAGATTTTGTCTTACTCATCTGTATGACCACACGACTTTATGAGCAATTAGAATAAATGAAAGTGATAACTATACTGCCCTACAAAGGTAAAAGAGCATGAAACTGAGAAAAATGACTTTAAAGTTTAAGTTGTCCAGCCAGTTGTATAAAAGGACACTGAAAATGTGCCAAGAAATGAATACATTTGTCAACATAAAAAAATTCAGCCCAAACTTGACCTTTAAACCGTATTCAGAAGTTACTGTACTCTGTACAGTTTCTGTACTTTGTAGTTCTATTTGGCTGTGCATTTTCTGCTGCCATATGTCTAAATCTAGGCCTAGTTTGTGATAACAATGATGTCAAACCTAGTGATTTTGACAGTTAGGGTTAATATGATGTAAAGGGTTAATATTTGAATTTATACTAGAATACCTTTATGACCAATTGTATACTGAACTAAAACAAACCAAAAATGCTGCTTGTTCAGTCTGCTGGTTCTGCAAACCTGCAAGAAAATGAAGCCCAGTTGTAGCTTATTAAGCTTATTATTAGTAGTAATATTTTAGTTTGGTTACTAAATTGTGAGCCCATGTCATGTAGGCTGCATTTTACTTGGCTGTCAGAGTCAGTATTAGCTGTCACAGGTTGAATGATCTATCTAACCAGCATGACAATCAGCGTTTGCTTTCTGGTTGCATGAGAGCAGTTCTAAAACATCACAACATATTCAGCATTCTAACCTTTTTGATAATCCTCTACAGCTGTGGGACATTCCATTTAATCTGAAAAGGGCCAACTTACTTTCTCTAAATTATATTATCAGCCTTTGTGGGACTACAGGTGGCGTATCTTTCAATTCAGTTTTTTTTATGCAGCGCCTTTTACAATAGTATTGTCTCGTGGCGCTTCACAGAAGGAGCACCCAAGAGCAACAGGGGCAAGGAAAAACTCCCTTATGTTCAGTTAATCTAGGAAGAAACCTTGGGCAGATCCACAACTCAAGGGGCTAACCCAACTGCCAGGGGTCATGGAGCAAAATTACAATCAGTAGTAACCATGACAGACTATAAGTTGCCTGTGGTTTTAGCTAAGGTTCATAATAGTTCATAATTGAGTATTATCCCACTTTTACATTACATGGTAGTCAGTCTATAGGTGGTTATCAGGAATTATGGCTGGACAATGTAGCAGCGGCCAGGCATAGTGACAAACTCAAAGGAGTGAGATGGGTCATGGGGGTAACAGTAAGGGTCCATATGACAGCGCCATTGTGAGAGGGGGGCAATCACAAAGCCTCGGGAAGGGGAGTCGGGCCCAGCATCGGCGTTCAGGAAGGTCCTCTGTGATGGGGAGTCGGTCCTGACATGGGCCTCCCGTAGTGTTGGTTGTAGTCCACTCAGGAGGGGAGGGTGAGAGGAGTCCGCCGGAATGAGGCAGGGATGACACTCAGCAAAGATAATTGTGGACAGATGAAAATAGTGAATTAGGCCAGGCTCACAGATCAGAAAGCAAATGTGTAATTTGGGGATACATATATGTGTATAAATATATATATATATATATAAATATTGAGAGAGAGAGAGTTGTACGGCATGACACATGAAGGTTGTGTGGCGGCACTAGGCTAGAGCAGCATAACTAAGGTATGATGCATGGTAACCCAGCACCACTGCAGGGATGGTGAGTGGCCGCCATGCCTCGCAACTGGGGGCAACAGCAGAGGCAGTCCCTCCCAAAAGACCCAGGAGAAGTGATGATTTGCCATGCGCCATCCCTAACTATGGGAAACAGTAAAGAGGAAGGTTTTAAGTCTAGACTTAAAGGTATTGAGAGTGTCCACTTGTCGAATGTGGGGGGGGGGATTATTCCACAGGAGGGGTGCACAGTAACAAAAGGCTCTTCCTCCTATTGTAGATTTTGATATTCTTGGGATTACAAGGAGACCAGCATTTTGGGATCTTTCTGTAGTGAAGACGTGATAGTGGAGGAATAGAGCTTTGAGCAGTTGAGCGACTACTACTTTTTTAGTAGAGGAGCTCAGCAGAAATTAAGCTAATAAACACTTCCATTGAACAACTTTAATTTGACAAACTTAACATTTTTGAAGTAAGGGATAACGGGCAACAAGGTGTGCTGTTACACTGAATTAATGAACAAGGCGGAGGTGAATGAAGTTCCTTTGCCTAATTCCATATAACAGCACACCTCGAAGGCTGTTATCCTGCTTATCACCCACTGCAGCTCATGTGTGTAAGGAATAGACATTAATTTAAAATACAGAAGAGCTTGAAAGAAACCTGTTCAGTTGCTGTACTATTTCCTTTTCAATGGTGGTTATAGCTACATAGCTGATTCAACTGCCATTTACTATGGTTGTTATAGTTACCATTCAAAAGAGCATTGATATAGAACGGTAATTAGACTTTTTCACCTATTTCATAGGTGTGCATTATACACACACCCTGCCACCCAAACAAAAATCAGTATTCCATTTCTCTGAGTGATAAGTGCGGTTAATACACGATTGCGGTTGATATAGAATTTATTTTTTTTTATATTTACATCAAAAAACTGTTGTGCAGTTTATTCACGGTGCTTCTAATCTGGAGGAAAGATAGATTCCAATCAAATGATATGCCATTTGATAATGAAAGTTGTGTGTGCCTGACAGTGTTGTAATCATTTGTATTTTTAATTAATTGTGGCATGCTTTGTTGCACATTATGTTTAGCCATTCTTTAAGCTTTACTTTTTCTGTTGATGTCCTTACATGATGCCTACCTAGCAAAATGTGTTTTTACATTGTTGCTACCATTGCAAGTTTTGTTCAATCTGCAAAGTCTAAAAACAAGTATATCAGGGCAAAATCATAATTATTTTGGTGAATATTGAAATCACAATTAGTTGAAAATATTAATCAGTTATTGGAAACAGTAGTTTAGCCCTGTTGTTCAAGGTCACCAAGTTCAATCAGCAAGGAAAAGAAATTTGGTACAACTAGAATGGCCTTTTGTTTTTTGTTTTTTTTGTTTGCATCATTTTTGATGGTTTAGCTGGTTTGACGGTCGTTGCTATAAACAGCAATTTCCAACTTGACATGCAGGTAATGCCAAGTCCAGCCGGTGGCGCAACCATCAGCAAGAGCTGACATGAAACTATCAAAGACCACTTTAGATCATCTGGAACCAGCTACCAACTTAAATTTTTTTTGTTGATTTTTAGTTGTTTTTTTTTTTATGGTTAGCTGTTATGATACCACCATGAGATCATTTGAGAAACCAGGAGGTGTCTTATTGTGAAATGCATCAGCAAGGATATCACATAGTTTAGTCCTACAGTCCCAATGCTAGCCTTGGGTGCATTATTAGGTTCGACTTATTAAAGTAGCAAAGCAGGCATGCAGCACAGTAGGACAAACAGCTAGGTCATTGGATATCCTCACTCTTAGTGACGCATAAAACATGTGTCATCCAGTCAGAAAGTGATAAATAGTTTGAGCGGAACTAACTGTTGTATAATTTCTAATATCTAAGATAAATGTGATGATGACAGCCCTATTTAAAACAAACAAAAAAGTCACTGTCACATCACAAGTAATGTGTTACCAGTTGATACAAACAAACAGAAATCAAATTCAACCATCACATCAACAAAACAAATTCAACCATCACATCAACTGCCATGTGTGTTGGCCTTAACTGTACACATTACAGCAGTGCCTATTCTCTCTGTTTTTGATTATTTTTCTTAATATTTCGTATGTAGATGATTTGTGTTTACTCATTGTGTCCATCACAAACCAAACTGACTGTTTTGGCCTGATTGATGTTATAGAAAAGTGCACTTCTTACTTTTTTAAAGGTGCTGATATTATTGGAGTCAACTGTCACTTTGATCCCATGACCTGTGTAAAGACAGTGAAGATGATGAAAGAGGGCGTTGAGAAGGCGGGGCTTAAGAGTCACTACATGGTGCAGCCACTGGCTTACCACACCCCTGACTGCAACTGTCAAGGCTTTATTGATCTGCCTGAATTTCCCTTTGGTAAGAGTTCCCATTGGCAAGAGTTTGGTACTAATCTGCTGTTCAGTATTATGTGGATAATGTGATTGGCAGTAAATGAAGAGACGCAAGTGTGAATTTTTAATATAGATTTCCACTGTACTGTATGCTAGTTATGTCGTAATGTTTTATGAATGTAATTGTTTTGTGATTATTGTCCCCCCCCCAAATCACAGTAGGCCTAATTCTAACCCATCACACATCATACTGAATTAGGAAAATTCTCCTGTCATGCATTATTTGAATTGATGAGAAGAAAACTGTAATTTGAGAGCTGAAGGAAGTCTCATCTCATGTGGATGAGATGTCAGGCTACCTGCAGACATTCCCGAAGCTGGAAAGAGTCATCCGTAAATGTGATCTAGATAGAAATAGGTATAGGTATAGGAATAGCATTTTCCCAATATTTGGAACACAGTAGAATGATGGGCATCAATTCAGACGGCAAAAACAGAAGGTAGACATGCAGTCTTGTGAATGCCTTTGGTCCATGCTTCAGTCTGCTGTGGAAGGTGTCAGTTATTTTCATGTCCCTGAGATGATCTCGACATTAGTGAGGGAATGGTTGGTAGGAAGCAATTTGTATGTATTTGTATATATTATGGCAAAGCGCTGCTAGCTGAGTGTAGAGATATTATGCAAGCCAGTGCTTAACTAGAAAATAGTCCCACATTTCTATCTGCCTAGAAAATAATCTTGCCTTAATTTGCATTACTATTTGTACTTAATGTGAATACACAGTTCATAAGAAATAATTAGGGTAACGCAATTATTTTTTTGGATCACTTTTGCAAATAACTTGCTATTCAGCTACTCTACATTCCAGCGCCTATGCTAAGCTAAGCTAATTGTGGGGCTGCCAGACTAGGAAAATGCATTGCACCGAGACCAAAATTGCTTTTGCACACATATGTACACATATTGCACACATAACTCCTGGTAAGATGATGAATAACCCCATTTTTATAAAAGGTGGTGTATACCTTTAACTCTGTATTGTAAGTGGGAGTATTGGAAACAGACGTTTTACATTAGCCAAGATGGGGTAAAATCCTTATTGAATGAGTGAATATAATGCTTGACAATAAGAGATAGAACTAATAACGTTTGACCATAACAACCATCCATTTAGAACTAGTAATGGCAGTTTATCCTGGTAAGTTTTGAATGAGTCTCTGTGGTAGAAAGAAGTAGTAGTTTGTAGCTATCAAAACGTGCCAATTGTTGCAAAACCTCATAGCGCAGATATGGCAATAGTGGTAGGGATAACTCCACAGCATTCGTATATCAGAAAATAATGTCTCTGTGTGTATTTCCACTTCGATCATGCCTTATTTTCTGATATATGCACACAGTGTTGTTTATTATCCCTAACATATGATTTTGGAAATGGAAAAACATTTTACTTTGGCATTATTGAATCAGGAGAGGTTGTGCATTGTTACAAAGCTGTCAGGAATCTGAAACGCTGTTATGCTGTCACTAAAAAATGGGTGAATATGAACAAAGCCCTGTGATGTAACAGTAGGAAAATCAATTATAGTTTGACTGTGGTTTCTAACAAGGATGCCATTTAGTCAAAACATTGGACAAAACATGAGGATTTCAATCACCTATTTTAGAATCAGAGAACAAGGTACAACATGTCATTTATCCATACTATGTCACCTTTCAGTTATGGTGCTTATGGTGCCTAACAGTTTGGGCTTTCGCCTTGCAGTTGACCAACACAGTTTCAGAAATTGAAGTCTGTTAACAGTGCAGTCGGGAAATGGTTTTAGGTACTATGTTTTAGTACATAGTATTGTATGGAAAAGTCGTTTCAGGATTAATCAAATAATGTAAGTTGCACCAGCAGTTAGTTAGAACTGTGTTTTTTGGAATTCTGATTTCATGCCAAACAGAAATGAAGTCTGTTTAACTGCCAACACCAGTTACTTTAGAGTTGCACATCATATTGTGTATGGAGGAGCAGCAGTTACGTCTGTAAGTTAGTTGACCCAGGTTCGATTCCCAAACCTGCTGTTGCATGTCCATGTAGCCTTAAAATAAAAATGTCAGATATCAATTTTAATGTAAATTTTAACATTAATTATCTACTTATCTCTCTCAGCCCTAGAGCCTCGGATTCTGACTCGGTGGGACATGCAGCAATATGCTAGGGAGGCCTACAAAGCAGGCATTCACTATATTGGAGGCTGCTGTGGATTTGAGCCATACCATATCCGTGCCATAGCTGAGGAGCTGGCGCCAGAGAGGGGCTTCTTACCTGCTGCTTCCGAAAAACATGGCTTGTGGGGTAGTGGTCTAGAGATGCACACTAAACCGTGGGTTAGAGCCAGGTAAGTGTAGTGCTACTTTTTTTGAGCAGCAGCCATCACCTCTCACAGTGTTGTGGCCAAGTAATTACAAGGGAAAATAAAATAAAGAGTTACCATAAATGTTCAGTCAGTTTTCAGTCTGTATTCATTGCCTGTGTAAATTCAAGGGCCCGTCGTGACTATTGGGAAAATCTTAAACCTGCATCTGGAAGACCCAAGTGCCCATCCTTGTCAACTCCAGATGGTTGGGGTGTAACCCAGGGCCATGCTGACCTGGTTCAGCAAAAGGAAGCCACCACCAAGGACCAGCTCCTTCCCCTTTTTGAGAAAGCCAAGCACTGAGCATGATGGACTTGGGAGATGGAGACCAAAAACATCCATGTAATACTGCCAGTAGTTTTATTTACCTGAGATTCCTATGTTATTCCCACTTTCACTCCTACTTCCACAGAAGTTTAAAAAATATTACAGTGAAGTGAACTTGTTTGTATCAGGACCAGTTTTCAGTTTTCTACATTATTACATTTCCCACTAGAGATCCTCCTGTAGTAGAGCAACACATACTAATCGCCACATCTCAAATGGTGCAAGTCTGCATCATTTGGAGACAGTAGAAAGAAAGAGACTGACGTAGACTGATTAGGAGTAAACTGAGATTTATTTAAGGTGACCACACTGATTTAAATTAGTCAAAAATATGTAGCAAGGCTGCATTCCATGTTTCCTGAACACTCCACGGTTGTGATAGTGTTGACCACTGAAGTGGCAGTTTGGATTCACTGAGGTTCAATAAAATTCCACACGATAATTTCTGTGATTGTTTTCTTTTGTGGAGCTGCAATATTGTAGTAGTACATGTACAGCATTTCAAGTGAACATGCTTGAAATGCTAAACAATAGTAACACCACCCTCTTGTGGATCTTTTCTGCAAATTTAAACTGGATTTTATTTGCCATTGCATTTATGACCGCCGCTAGCGAAGCGGTCATATTGGTTTTGTCAATTTTTTTTTCCTCTTTTTTTCCCCGCTGCGCTGTGTCCGTCAAAAAAGGGGGGCACGACCAAAAGTTTTTGCTGAATAACTCAAAAAACATGACAACCCCCAAACCCCAACAACATGAAATTTTTGTGATATATCAGTGTTACAGAAGAGTATCGACCCTGCCCATAAAGACTCACTTGTAGCATAGCGCCACCCAGTGATATGGGTAAATGCAAAAAATTGAGATTTTGATTTGCCAATATCTTGGGCCGAGAAGGCGGGAACTGCACAAAATTTGTTGTGTACGATCATCACAATGGCCTCTGAAAACATAGGAAGTACCATAAAATTTCGCCCACAGGGGTGCTATAATTGTACAAAATGTCATTTTGCTAAGAGACGCTTTGCTTATCTAAGAAACGCTAAAGTTTGCAACCAAATTTTTTTGTCTTGAAATCCATTGATCCTCACAAATTCCGTGAAATTTTAAAATCGTGAAAGTGAAAGTAAACAAACTCGTCATAGGCCGTTCATGTGAATCTTACCAAATTTGGTATATGTCATCTATAGACAATGCTGACAAAAAGTTATCAAAGGAATTATCTTGAGATGAACTGTTTCATAGTTACATGTCAATCAAAATTCAAAACATACCTTAAAATTCTTTAAAAGTCCATATCTTGGCTTCTAATTGCTCAAATTTGGTCAAAGTTGACAAGCAAACTCTAAACAGCTTTCTTGTCATGTGCGCCAAATTTTGTGACATTTCGTCACATAGGGCGAAGTTTCTCACCCAAGGCTAGGTGTCCAAAAACAGTTTTTGTTAATTAACTCGTCAAAAATTTCAAGACAACGATTTTGTGTTACGATGACGGTGTTAAAGAGGCGTATCAACCCGGGCCATAAACACTCCTTTGTAGCATAGCGCCATCTAGTGATAGGGGTAACTGCAAAAATTGTTACAGTGTTACAGAGGCGAATCGACCCAGCCCAGAAACACTCACTTGAACCATAGCGCCACCTAGTGATACGTATAAATGCACAAATTGGGATTTTGAATTTCCAATATCTTGGACCGAGAAGGTGGGAACTGCACAAAAGATGTCATGCACAATCAGCACAAAGACCTCTAAAAGCACAGCACATATCATACAAAACTTCTTACTACTGTAGAAAGATGATGCTTTCACAAATCACTCTTCCACGCTACACAAACACACAGAATGTCATTCATTCAAAATCCATTCCCACTTCTAGTAAATCATTTTCACACAAATTCTCACATTTCAGTACACGGTGGCAGTCATACCATGTACTGCTCTGTGGTACATATAGTTCCTTCAGTAACAGAAAAGAGCACATTAGGAGAAGATGTTGTGATGGTATAATAAAATCTCTTCATTTGTAGATAGCCAGCGTCATGTAGAAGACGTTCCCAGCAGAAATATTCTCTTCACTTGTTGTTCCAAGCAAAATTGTCCTTGAGGTGAGAAAGCTCATGCATGTAGGAAAATTTTCATACTCAGGTAAAGTTTGGGCTGTAGCTACTTCATGCAAAATATCTAGATTCTCTAGACTAGTTCTAATACATACTAATCTGCCATGCATATCACAGCAGATATGTGTGCAGTATGTGTGAGAACCAGGCTAGAGTCTCATCATAGGGATCTACACTATTGTCGGGCACTTCATTTGAGTTTAATACAACTGGGGCTGTCCTCAATCAGTCTCAACCAATTGATCATGATGTATGCTATGTTATGAAAACATAGCTTGTACAGTAGTTTAAATTGAAATGCAATCTTTTATGCAACTAAGAATTCATTATGCAATTGAATGCAATTTGCAACCACATTATACAAATTGTATTTTAAAATACAAAGTGGTCTGTGTATCAGTTGAATTTTCAGCTTAAAAAATGAAAAATAGGCTAATAAATTGGAAAATTTGGTTTGATTATGACCACTGCTAGCGCAGGTAGCATAGCTATTTTGAGAGTTCTTTTTTTTTTACAACACTTTCATTACTGAATCAAAATCACAGAACACCAGGCAAACAACAAGACGCCCTTGAAACTCAGTTGGTATGTAGCCCTATTAAGCCCATAACTTTTGTCCCCAGAGATTTAAACACCCCCTCCATTCTGGCATAGTAATCAAAGAAATTTCCCTTCTGGAACCACTATGGCATGAGGCATGTATCACTCTCCACTCCGGAGAAAATCAACTCGGGCTGCCTCCTAATCCGAGGTTGTTGTGTTGTGAGGTCACAGGTTAGACTCCCAGGCTGGACTAGTGCAAAATGGCCTTTGTTACACAGTCACCCACACTTTCACCCAACATATCTTTCCTATCCTCGTTTTCTTACACTGGCTCCCTATTAAATGTTTAATTGATTTTAAAATACTCATCCTAACCTATAACCTAAGTCCTCAATGGCAATGCTTCCCTTACTGCCCTGCTAGACCCCTAAGATCACAGAATGCTGGTCTCCTTGTCATCCAAGATTTTCAAAATCCACAACAGGAGGAAGAGCTTTTTGCTACTGCGCACCTCTCTTGTGAATTAACCCCCCGCCCCCCCACTTCACCCACTGTAGCTCATCACTCCTCATGGGTCTTTTAGGAAGGACTGCCTCCCCCGCTAACACAAGACCTTTCTACAACGTCGCTACAAAGTTGCCATTTAGTCATGGCCACTTACACGCTACGTCTTAGCAACATGGCTGGGACTGGACTGAGGCATATAAAGCTAATGAGAATGTGTCTGCTCAGAACTACTTCCTAAACTAGATCCTAAATTTGGCAATGAATGCCTAAAAGCAACAACACGTTTCATGTTTTGCCTCACAACTTGACATATTCACCCATTTTCAGATTTGAAAGCACTGCAGTGAGATATTCACCCATTTTCAAATTTGAAAGCACTGCATGGTCCGAGGCCACTAAAGCATTTTTTACTTTCACCATCTCTTTTACTGTTTGCAGGAAATTTTCAGACTTAAAAGACCTGCAGTTGTCTGAAAGATGCTTCATCTTTTACAATGTTCACTACTGAGTACCAGTCTTATATTGCAATGCAGTCATCTGCAAAGTATACATCGATATGTCATGTAATGCGGCTTGCCCCAACTTCCTTGATCCCATGAACTATGCATAGTCCTAGTCATAAAGCCAACGTTGGCTCAGCGTTAGCACGGTCAGCTGCGTTTGTCCGACCTACACGACATAAACCCAACGTTGGCATGGTCGGCTTTGTTTGTCTGTGTGTGCGTGCATGCGTGCAGGAATGGATGAGCCTGTGAGGGCGTGCAGAGCAATGCTGCAGGTCCAAAACCAGCTTAATGTAGCCTAAAACTTTGATCTACACCAAAACAGACCTTAAATAATTTATTCAAAAAAGGAGGGTCCAAGGCACTCTTCTAATCCAAAAGGTATAAAAAGCCTTTATTTATACATGGCTAGAAGTTAAAAACATGGACAGGGCAGACACCCACGCGTAGCGGCACAGAGCCTTCTTCAGGGTATGCTGCACAAACAAACAATAACCTCTTATGAGGTTACCCAATGACATACACCTGGATGGCACAGCTAATGACTTCACATGAATCAATTATCAACAATACATACAAAGGCCACTAGGTGGCCATACAACGTGTCTCAAGACAATGAATGGCCAGGTAAGACTTTGGTTAGGACAGCAATCAATACTAGAAGAAAACTCACTTAAACTGAAAAGTCATTATAAATTAGGCTAAAATCAATTTCTTCATTTAGTCCTGGGTATGTCATGGCCTGCAAAGTATCTATATAGAAGGTTTCCCTTTGTAATAGTAATTTTAATCTATCTCCACCCCTAATATTCTTTTTGATTGTTTCTAGACGACCTTCAACCATTAGACCATCGGGATTATTGTTGTGTGCTGTGTGAAAGTGTTTAGCCATTGGATAATCTAAATTTGCCTTTCTGATGGCATTTTTATGTTCAGAGACTCTGTCTTTTAGACGCCTCTTGGTTCGGCCAATATAAACACAGCCACATGCACATGATAACCGGTACACAACAAAAGTGGTATTGCAGTTAATGAACGCTTGAATTTTGTATGTTTTGTTAGATTTGAAATCAGCAAATTTTTTGCATTCTTTGATGTTGGAACAATGGTTGCAAAAACCGCAGTTGTATGTACCCATTATCTGTCTATGAAGCCAAGTAGTCGTTTTATTCACATTAAGATGGCTAGGCACTAGTTTGTCTCGAAGGGTTGGGGCCCTCCTAAACGTAATTATATAGAAGGTTTCCCTTTGTAATAATATTTTAAATCTATCTCCACCCCTAATATTCTTTTTGATTGTTTCTAGACCTTCAACCATTAGACCATCGGGATTATTGTTGTGTGCTGTGTGAAAGTGCTTAGCCATTGGATAATCCAAATTTGCCTTTCTGATGGCATTTTTATGTTCAGAGACTCTGTCTTTTAGATGCCTCTTGGTTCGGCCAATATAAACACAGCCACATGCACATGATAACCGGTACACATCAAAAGTGGTATTGCAGTTAATGAATGCTTGAATTTTGTATGTTTTGTTAGATTTGAAATCAGCAAGTTTTTTGCATTCTTTGATGTTGGAACAATGGTTGCAGAAACTGCATTTGTATGTACCCATTATCTGTCTATGAAGCCAAGTAATCTTTTTATTCACATTTAGATGGCTGGGTACTAGTTTGTCTCGAAGGGTGGGGGCCCTCCTAAACGTAATTTAAATATAAAATAATTTATACAGATTTTTAATATACCGAAATTAACTATTTAAAACTAATGGAAACAAAATGTCGGCATGCGTTGGTATATCGGAAATATTTTTTCACGTTTCATATTTAGACTAGCGTGTTACGCATGGATTTGGTCCACGTTTTATCCACAGTTTGTATTTTTAATTTTCCAGCCAATGTTTATAAAATGATAACCTCCTGACATGTTGGCCCGATGTACTGTCCTCTTGAGGGCGACGTGACGCCACAACCATAGTATACAACAACCATCAATCCGGTCACAAGTGAAGGTCATGCAAAGCCCATCAGAGTGAGGTATATAGGCGTAATTTTTAATCTTTAATTTTATTTCTCTTCATTTAATAAGTCGGCTATTTAGTCAGGCTGCCAAGGAATATGGTAACAATTACAAGGATTTACAAGTACTTTACCAAAACTTCAAAACACGTTAAATGAAGTTTCAATGATTTCAAGCACCTGCAGAACCCTGTGTTAACTTTTAACTTCTTCTTTGGGTCAAGGAAGTCAGGAGATATTTCTTGAAGCTTTACATCAAAATGAAATGCATGACATTTTAAAAACATATTTAGATCCAGCTTTTATTGACCAAATGTACTTGCATACAAATTTGACTTCGGTAGCTCTGTACAACGAATAGGTATGCACATGCACATTCAGTGGGCAACTGTGATGTGTCTTAAATGCTTTTATTTTGATACATTGTAATGCCCTCTGAGCAAATTCAGTAACAAACTTGGAAGCAAAGTCAACGCTTCTGCTCCATTTCATGACAGCACAGTGTTACAATGTGAAATCATTGTATCCTTGTCGGACACTGACCATCTCGCGACCGGCGCGTGGACCTTTTGCAAGGTAAGTAGCCTTAGCAACAATAACCGTTAGCTGTTCCCTTCTCGTAGCACAGCCAGCTATTGCCAGCCAGCCAAAGGTAACCACTTTTATTTTTTTAATAACCTTATTAAAAATAATGGTATACTTCATGTTAATGTTCATAAACTGATAGGCAAGTAGGGAAAGCTGTCGCTGTTAAGCAGCCAAGCTATCTTGGCAAACTATATAACATTAGCCAGCAAGCTAATGCCAACATATATTCCAAAAGGACAATGAAACATTGGGCAAATGCGTTTCCCCGTCTAAATGGGTTAAATAATAATATCTTTCATCTGTTTTCAGAGGCTGTTATGAAGTGGAGACCAGGGCTTGGAGAGAAAGCAGTTGAGGTCCTGATAGCTGAGACCCTAAAACACGCTCCCTCAGCCCACATTAAAGCCCAGGTACAGCTTAACACTTAACACTTTACAGCTTAACACTTCCTCACATAATTTAAATTTCTGTAAAAATGATAGCCTTCTGAAAACTGCAAGTTTGCATTTAATATTTCCCTTGCTTTAACATAGATTATCTTTCCTGGTATGATTCGCAGGCACAGTGTCGGAGGGAGCTCGAGGAAGACGAGGAGTAGATTTCCTTCCATTTAAAAAAAATAAAGCATCTTCTTGTGAAAATGCCTCTCTGCATAAATTTTTAACCAGGATCTGGTCACAAAGGGCAAAGGAGGACTACAGTCCGCCCAAATTTTAAACCTATGCAAACTAAAAAAGAAGGTTGCTAGAAAGTCGCCAGTAGGTATTTTGGTTGCTACAACATCGCTAAGACGTTGCGGTGACGAACTGGCAACGTCGAAAAGTCGCGTCCTGGCGACGTTTTGGCAATCTGTAAAAGGAGGTTGCTAGAAAGTCGCCAGTGGGTGTTTTGGTTGCTAAAACGTTGCGGTTACGGACAGACAACGTCGGAAAGGTACGTTGCACTTACGTATTGTCACCTTTCACTCGCCACGTTGCAGCAACGTCTGAGGTTACGTCGTGGCAACGTAAGTTTGGTCGTGAATTTATGTAACTGCCACGTTGCAGCAACGTAACTGTGTTAGCTGGGTCTGCTGTTGCCCCCAGCTGTGAGGCACTAGAGAACTGCGCGGGACCATTTTTTTCATCCTGCTCCTGCCATGTCCCGCTGAATTTCTGACCATTAACGCCCGCACCCGAAACTCTGAGAATTTATACCCGCACAGTAATAGAGATGCATTGATTTTGTGTGTTTTCTGTCCCGCAAGAGAAACATGCCATTTATGCTATTAATTAGGATTGGGGTTATTTATTTTGTTTCTCTCCCTGCACGTCTTTTGATGCACTGTGAATAGCGCTTCGTTTTTATTGTTTTTTATTGTGCATTTGTTTTTAAAATTCATGTTTCCAAATGTCGGACTTGCCTTGTTTGGTTTTAGTGTTGTACACACTATGCTGCCCTCGCACTGCGTTCCAGTCTGTTTGCAGAACTAGACAGCTAGCTAACACTTGAATGATGGCTGGCACTCATTCATAAATCCATGTTTGCATGTGTATTTGTGTTTATTTTTTGTAAAACTTCAAGAAAGTAAAAAAATGAAGATACATAAATTTCACATAATGAATGTGCTACAGTCAACATAGTCGCTAACTACAATCACAGCCCCGCGTGGAAATCTATTTTTAGCCTACACGGTCGTGATGAGACTTAGCATGTTCACCTAGCAAATTCA
The DNA here is from genome assembly GCA_015244755.2 of Tenualosa ilisha. Lineage (NCBI taxonomy): Eukaryota > Metazoa > Chordata > Actinopteri > Clupeiformes > Clupeidae > Tenualosa > Tenualosa ilisha. Next base: position 714,797 of record PYXC01001128.1, read on the forward strand.
GTGTAGTTTTACCTCATATCATATGCTAACACAAAATATCTACTTACGTACAAATAATGTCCAAGGCTCCAGTGTGTATGTTGAATGTAAATACAGCGTTGGAAATCGTGGTGTTCACTGAATACAAAGGTGTAAACTAAACATGAACTGTAACTTACGCAGATAGAGCAGTTTCGTATATGTCCACAAGGTGGCAGTATTTCCTAAGCCAATTAATTAAGTCAAAATCAACGTTATGCATGACTTCTTATGAAGAGGCAGAATACACACCTTGTTTAATGTTCTTCTCTACTTCGTTGGTTGGCTGCGATCCTGTAGTAGCTAGGTTAGCCTGCATTTCTATCCTGCACACTATCCCCACACGTCAGCATGGGAAATACCATACAGTGTAATGAGTATAGGTTGTTTGTGGTAATGTCAGTTGTCTTTTGTGCTTTACACTGCAATATTGTGAAAGTGGCAGAAATGATTTTGAAACACCAGAAGACTGCAACTGCTCTGCAAACTCCCTATAGTTGCCCTTGTTATCTGAATTTGGCCCTTCATCCCGTCCCCTAAATGCCCAAATACGCCGTAGCATCAATCAAACGCTTCAATGTATCCCTATTACGACACGCTTTAGCATTGTGCTGTGCCACTTGCAACCGGGCACCCTCGTCCACAAGTTGATCAATGGGCACGCTACCTAGCAATTTTAAGCGAATAGCTGCACCAACGTGGTAGTGACGCTTGGTGGCCCTGTCCAAATTTTTAAAGGTCACTAAATCCCCGCACAGACCATGTCTGAGATTTCCCTACCAACAGGCAAAGCCACATAGATGACTAGTGGTTAGCCATGGGTATCTTTGTTAAACACACTGACCTTAGCATTCGTTTTTTCAATGTCAATTTTTGGAACTGGTCTCCCCTCTGTTTTGATTTTCACCTTCTCATCGTTCTCCATTGTGTGAAATTGGATATTTAACATCATGAATACAATGTCTCATTTTTCCATCCTTTTTTTATTGACACAACAAAGCAAAACTCTACATTGGCTCAAACTCTCCACTGTCCATACCATTACGAATGTTAAATCTGTCGACAATGACAGTAGTACAAGACCTTGCGTGTCAACCCATCAACCCACTCTTTCATTCTGATTGGGCCCATTGATGAATGTGGCTCCAGTGATTGGCTGATTGATAACAGACGAGCATTTTGAACTGACCCTCCCAAAGGGAGGATGTTCCTCCCTTTTTGCCATTCACTCAGTGTTAAAAGAGGAACCCGCGAATCGCCCGAGTTCGTAGTGTTTATAATGGATGTCAATGAGGGAGTAAGGGAGGACGATATTTTGGTGACTTTTTTCTGTTTTTGAAGTGATAAAATATAATTATTTCAGCTGTTTTGATATGTTTTTGCATGCTTATCTATTAAATATCTGTGATTTTTTATAAATTTCTACTGGAAGTTCTTTCTTTCAAAATTTAAGGGAGGATCTTCCTCCCTTTCCTCAATGTAGAAGTCGGCTCTGATATATATATATATATATACACATAAGACGCATACCATCAGTGAAGTATGAGACTGGCCTAACTAATTTGTTTCCTCTGTCCACCTACATCAAAATCATCTCTGCTGAGTGTCATCCCTGCCTCCCACTGGCTGACTTCCAACCAACTTCACAGGATGCCTATGCCAGGAACGACTCTCTTTCCTAGAGACCCTGCAACTGACCCCTCCTCACAATGGCACTGTCAAAATGGACCCTCCCAAAGTTACCCCTATGATCAATTCCACTCCTTGACTGGTGCGGGACTGTTAATATCTGACAAATGGAAATATACTCAACTGGTACCATCTGTCACATACAGCTCCTTTGATGTACATGTCATCTTCGTAACGGCACCAGTCGATATATATCTATTATCTATCGTCCTCCAGGTCAAATGGGCGAAACTAGACACTCTGCTTTTCTCTATCCCTGAGCATGACTGTCCCATGCTTGTCCTCGGTGATATGAACATCCATTTAGACAATCCAGGCTCTGCAAACTTTCTATCTCTGATGAACTCCTTTGAGCTAAAGCGGGTTTGCAGTCCTCCAACTCACAAAGCTGGTAAGGAACTTGATCTTTTTTTTTACCAGGAACTGCACCATTACTTAACAGACAGTTACTCCTCTACATCTATCTGACCATTACTTTATTCAGTTCAAAGTTTGTCTCCGTCAGCAACCATCTGCACCTACTCCCACTGTCTCTTTCCGTCGCAATCTCTATTTCCTATTTTTTTTCCTCTTTGGTTGCATCTGCTCTCCCACCATCCAGAAGTTTCTCTTCTCTTGAGGTTGATGATGCCACAGAGTCACTCTGTTCTACGTGGAGCTCCTGCTTGGATCGTGTGTGCCCTCTGTCTACCAGACCCGCTCGATCCACTCAGTCTCACGTGTGGCTTAATGACTCACTTCGTTCAATGCGCACTAACCTCAGAGCTGCTGAGAGGAAATTGCTCAAAACTAAGAATTCGGCCAATCTAACACAATTCCAGGAACTGCTATCATCCTTCTCATTCAGTGTCACTTCTGTGAAAAAGGCTTTCAACCATGACAAGATTCACAATTCCATGGACACCAAGAAACTCCTCTCAACCTTCAAATCTTTACTAAACCCACCTCCTCCACCTCCTGCAACTAACCTCACAGCTGACACTTTTGCTGCATTTTTTACTAACAAAGTTGAAGCAATTAGTAGTCAGTTCTCTAACCAATCTACAGAGCTTCCTCCTCCAAGCTTCTCTAAACCAACTGCTTAATTTTCTTCATTTACTTCTCTCTCCGAGGCCGAGGTGTCTAAGCTTCTCACAGACAGCCGGCCTACTTCTTGTCTTCTAGACCTTATTCCCACAACCCTTCTTCAGGCCATAACCCCCACCATTGTGACAGAAACCACAAATGTGGTCAATGCTTCACTAACAAGGGGTACATTTCCCACCACCTTCAAACAAGCCCAGGTAACACCGCTGCTCAAAAAAACATCCCTCGCTCCAACTCAAGTGGAGATTTTCCGGTCTGTCTCTCTTCTTCCCTTTCTTTCCAAAACCATTGAACAAGCTGTCTTTAACCCTTTAGGCGCCAGGGTTTTTTTTTGAAAATACTGGATTTTGACATGAATATTTCAAAAGCTTGTGGCTTAAAGGGGGCTAAAGATAGATGCCTACTGTAAATTAGCAAAATGTTGGCCATGACCCAAAGTTTATGTGGGTTATAAATTTATTGATCTAATTTGCATACTGTGGCGTCATCAGGTGGCGGCCATCTTGAATCTCATTATATTCAGGAAATAGTGGACATTGAATTGATGTTTGAACTTTTTTTTTATGTTTTTTTCTTTTTTTGTCTTTTTATCCTCATTCATGATGATCAGGAAAGAGGAAACCAACAATAAAACAGAAGAAAGTTGTAAAATATTACTGTATCATCACTACTATATAGTAGTAAAACACATGCGAAAAGTAGCCTATTTTTTCATCATTCTTGAGTTACATTCAGGAAATGTTAGATATTGAATGAATGTCTGAACTTATTAGCAAAGTGTTTTTTGTCTTTTTATCCTCATTTCAAATGATCAGAAAGAGAAAACTTTTTAAACAGCAGATAAAGTAGGCCTAGTAACAGACGCACGTTGAATAACCTGTCATGACCTGGCTGACCCCTACCCACATATTCAGCATTGTTGGCAAAATGGAGGAGAGACAGAATGATCTCAAATCTGTTCCTAGGCATTACTTTGCCAAACGTATATACGTGTATATACGTGTATATATATACACAAACGTGTATACGTTGGCAAAAAAACTCTGCCCAGTAGTCTTCGATTTCTGCCTTTTCCACCAGCCCCATACATAAATGCAACGCTCGAAAAGCCTTCATCTCTGACACATCATTCCACTCATGAAATCTGGAATTGGGCTTCAGCTGATGAGAGTTCAGAAATTGATGAGCATATCTATTTGTCTCAGTTGTAAGGAGGTTCCAGAAATCATCATTTAGAAAGAGAGACAGAAATTGTCAAATTGTCAGCACTGGTCAAATCTTTCTCACCTAAATAACCAACAGGCTCATCAAAACGTTTTATCCAGTCCTGACATCTTTCCTCACTCGCCAAATACACCCAACCATTGTCATCCCTAATTCCAGCGTTATTCATATCCCTGCTGCCTCTCCCACGTCTCCCTGCTCGCGCACGGACAGCACGCCGACCTGTGGTGAAGCGACTCCCCGCTCTGCTAAGCACTGGATGAAGAGAGCTAGTGCTACAGCTACTACCAGCCCTATTTCTACCACCCCTGCTGGCTTGACCAACACCTCTCCTACGGACACTACGACCACGTTCGCCACTGCTACCCACTATCACATTGAAGTCGGACAAAAGGGACAAAATCGGAGAGTGTGTGTGTGCTTGGTGAACGCTCGCCTCGCACGCCGGTATCATTGCCTTCTAAAGTTTCACCGGGAAGTGCGATTATTAGCCGACCGATCGTCATTTCCAAAAGGTAAATATTCCCCTTCAGAGTCAGAATCGGCAAATAACATTCACATGACATCCTCACGTTTCAACTTTTTACAAGCCATTTGGAGTTTTTCGCTTACAAAGTTTACATTGTACTCGCATGCTATGAAAACAGCTGCTCCCGCTGACTACTTCCGCATCTAAGTCAACACGGACTTTTACACTGATATTTCCTCAAAACTTTGAACAGGAAGATGACCTAATTTTGGTCTCCTATCAAAGCACTACATGTCTGCCAACTAGTGGAAGGGAAGACTAATAGTATTTTGCATGATGTTTGTGTCTACAGACTGTTTTATTCAAGATGACGTCATGTCGCAATTCTGCGACTTTGGTGCTTAGAGGTTTAAACAGGTCACAGGATTTCTCACTCAGAACAACCTCCTCAACTCCTACCAATCCGGCTTCAGAAGTGGCCACTCCACTGAAACGGCGCTTCTGTCTGTTCGAATCCTTTCTTACTGGACAGTCATTCGACGTGTCATGGCTAGGACAGACCTCGCCACTTCACCAACTCGCCACTGGAGTACCCCAAGGATTTCTGCTGGGGCCCCTTCTCTTCGCCTTGTATATCACCTCGCTGAGCTCTATCATCCACTCCCATGGCTTCTCTTATCACTGCTATGCTGATGATACCCAGTTCTATCTGTGCTTTCCTCTTGACCACTCCACAGTGTCAACACAGATCTCGGGCTGTCTTTCTGACATATCTGCATGGATGAGAGGCCATTGCCTCCAACTAAATCTCTCTAAAACTGAACTGCTCTTCCAAGAATATCTCCTGGCTTGAATTCTGAATACCAGGAATGCACTTAACCTCTTATACTTAATCTCTCTTTTATATGGCACTACTTATTACACTATTGCACTTTCAACTGAAAATACTGCAAAATACTGACATTTTTATGTAAGCAGTATGCACTCTTGTTAGTTTCTTTCATTGTGTGGTAGCTTGAATGTTATCCTCTTTTGTAAGTCACTTTGCATAAAAGCGTCTGCTAAATGCATACATGTAATGTAAATGTAACACTATGCCTGGCTGCTACTACACTGTCCAGCCATTAACTTTAACCACCTATGGCTTGACTACCATATAATGTTGTGGGACAATATGTTGGAATTATCAGTTAAAATCAGTTCAGTTAAAATCATGGACAAATTGTAGTCTATCATGATAACCACTGTTCTACTTTTCCTGCATGGCCCCTTGCAGTTGGGCTGGCCGCTTGAGCCACAGATCTGCCCAAGGTTTCTTCCTATATTTACAATCACAAGGGAGTTTTTCTTTACCCCTGTTGCTTTAGGGTTGATTGAATACAATAATGAACTTAATATTATAAAACAGCACCACCAGCTTACCCACGCATCACTGAACATTGAAATTGTGAAAGGGCAATTCCGTATAAGTTGAAACGGGCCCAACACCATGGTCCTCATTTTTTCCTAATTTTTGGTTCAAACATTCCTCCATATATTATTAGAATCAAGCAAAAAATTTCAGCTTGGTATCTTGCTTGTTTTCTCAGACATGGCTCTTCAAACATGAGTAGACATGTTTTCATGCGACCATTTTTTATATACACATCTTTTCACATTGACATTTTTCCCTGAAATTTTTCACACTGGGGTAGTACCACGTGCAAATGTCTAAGAACATGTCTGAAGGTGGAAAAAATTAAATACAATCCAAAGGAGCCAAAAGGTAATGAATGTTTCATCCTTATGGAAGGACGGCCTCTTAACGGCTTTACACTGTTAGTTCACACTTTTATATGTCAGTGTTCCTTTAAAGGATATCTAAGAGTTTACATAAGTGAAAAAAATGATATAAAATATATTTTTGTTTGCAAATGGTTTTGAGTGTGAAGTACTAACCATTTTAAAACTATGTGTAAGTCTACTCCATGAGGAAGGGTCTATGCTGAAGAAATTTTGAGAAGATATTTAGCCTTGTTTAAAAATTATGAACACTTAAATTGGACCTAAATGATTGGAAATTATATTACCCCACATGGACAGAATGAAATACAAACCAAATTCCTCTTTTGTTATAATAGTATGGCACATTGTGACATATAATCCATCTTCACAGTTTTACCATCCCCTGAGAACATGCCTGAAGTTGGAAAAAAAAACTAGATGTACCGCATAGCGGTATACGGTATGCCTGCCGCAGTGTGGTATGATGAGTTTGTGGTAGGTCAGAATTGAATTGAGTTTGTGAGGTGAGAATTTGTGTGGAAATGAGAAACATCGCCCCCCTGTGATGAAATGTCTCAAAATTTGGCGCACATGAAAAGAAAGCTGTTTCGAGTTGGAATGTCAACTTTGACCAAATTTGAGCAATTAGAAGCCAAGATATGGACTTTTGAAGAATTTTAAACTACTTTTTGAATTTTGATTGACATGTAACTTTGAAACAGTTTATCTCAAGATAAATCCTTAGATAACTTTTTGTCAGCATTGTCTGTAGATGACATACCAAATTTGCCCAAGACGAGTTTGTTTACCTCCACTTTCACGATTTTAAAATTTCACAGAAATTGTTTTTATAGGAGCTGGGCATTGACCAATGTTTTCAATGCGTGAGGATCAATGGATTTCAAGGCAAAAAAAATTTGGTTGCAAACTTTAGCATTCCATAGATAATAGGCAAAATGACATTTTGTACAATTACAGTGTCCCCTATGGGTCAAATTTTATGGTACTTCCTATGTTTTTAGAGGTCATTGTGCTGATCATACACAACAAATTTTGTGCCGTTCCCACCTTCTCGGCCCAAGATATTGGCAATTCAAAATCCCAATTTTTGCATTTACCCATATCACTAGGGGTCGCTATGTTACAAGAGAGTGTTTAACTTGGGACTCTCTCCTTTCATATGAACAGCATTGACACTCAGACTCTGATGATCAGTGATACTCCCCCTTTGTTTTGTTTTTTTGTTATTATTTGTTTGTTTTTTGTTTATCCTCTGTCTTTGTATGTTTTTTTTATCCTGCATGACTGTGCAGGGTACCTAATTTTTTTCTTATGGTCTATCTATGTGCTTACAGGACATGGAAGGGATGGGAGAGGGTGGCGGGAGGAGTTGGGATGGGGTGGGTGGGTGGTTTGGACAGGTTATATTGTTTGTTTTTAAATTCATTAAAAAACCTATGACTTGTGAACATCTCTCACATTGTACTACCACTTGAGGTTTGATCAATAAACACATTGGGGACAAAGGACGTTAATGGTGGGATGACCTATAATTTCAATGTCATCTTCGACATCTGTATGTGGTACTAGCCAGGCAAGCGCAGTCCAGTGCTTCCTCTCAATTTCATTTAGCTACACAACTGCGTCAGGGAGCCAACTGTAGGCTTCGGTTTGCTCCGTCTCTGAGCTGGGACGGGCCAATCAGAGAACAATTGGAGGGCTGAAAGTGATAACGTTAAATTCAAACTGTGCGTTCCAGGGTGTAACATATGTTATGACGAAACAGTAGTGATTGAATGAAACAGAAAGTTATCTGCCCACTGTGGAGCGAACATATGCCAATTGATAGGTTTCAGATGCTTTGCACAAAGTGAAACGATGTGAAGCGGCTACATATTGTCCAGTGGGTAAATTTTCAAGAAAAAATGTCATTGCATAAAGAGATGAGTGTATGAAAAACTGAAATTTGCTGTATTTTTCTTGGCCATGTATATTCATGTGAGAAGAGCAAGATACCAAGGTGAAATTTTCACTTTATTCTAATAAGCCATGGATGAATGTTCAGACAAAAAATCTGGAAAAAATGAGGACCGCGATGTCAGCCCGTTTTAGCTGATGTGGAATTGCCTCCATTTCCAATTCAGTTAGCTTTATTTGTCCATGATATATCCATGATATATCAAATACTGGTGTTCCTACCAACAGCACATGGTGGCCTGGAACAACAGGGCTACAGATTGACTCCCACCGCATTTCTTCTTTAAGCAACATGCTAGCTTATCTGAAAAAATGCGCTAAAAAGAGAGACTTGTAGCCTAACCCACTTCCAGTGAATGATAAGTGTAGCTAATATTTGATACATTTAGCGTAACTAAATGGCTACATTGCCCATTCCACCCCATGTCCCAGACGCATACTTCTGTCAGTACACTAAAATTGTTGTGCCCAGTGCACACTGAACATTTAGTGCTGTAGTGTGCATTTTCAAGGGTATTGTCCCAAAAGGATAACTTCTGTTATACAGTTTGTGAAAGTGATGGATGTTATTATGTGATGGTGATAGTCAGCCTTTGGTATAAATTGTTAATTCTAACAAATAATCAGGAGCCTCATTTATAAAACTCACATTTATAATGCATAGATTCTACCCAAAAACATTTTTTACGCTCAAACCTGAGAATCTATGTATGGCAATTTCTAAAACTGCACAGTGCACATTTTTACGCAGGCGGCTGGTTATAAATACCAACATACTTGGATTTGTGCGTGCGCCCGCAACTCCTCCTGTTATCGTCCCACAATCAATAATCAATGCAATTTTTTTAATGAATATGCTAACATTTACAAGTAGCATTTTATTGGATAATCCTTGGTGGGAAAGATGAAAACGTCAGTTTGAAGATGTCAGTTTGACAGAGGAAGTAAGCAGAAAGAGAGAAAGTCGACATGCTTCATGAAAAAGTAATAAGTTGGCCTTCATAAAAATGTTTGTTTCAGTAGGCCTCTGTCTGATTTTATTAACGTCAGCATAAGGAGCAAAGTATCTTTTTAAATTTTGTCTGAGGTGGCCAATGACTTGTACATTATTTCAGATTTGCAGGCTTTCTCAGCCTTTAAACCTTACGGTAGTAACAAACAACAGTAGCTTATATAACAGAGAAAACATGTGATGTCTGCTTTTCACTGATGCTTGAAAGGCAAACATTATAGGAGCAAAATAAATCCTCATTTACAGAGACTCATGAAGCCTGTTTTATGCCTTCTACTATTAATATGCTTCTGTACACATGGAAGTGAACTGAATTTTGTTAAATTATGCTTAATTATGCTATGCTAAGATAAACTTGCAACTGCAAAACAGTTGACCATGAGGATAGGTTCTGAATTCTGAAGAAATTTTAAGATGGCATTTTGCCTTCAAAAGTTATAAGCTCTTACAACTGACTAATAGCAATTATTAAAAAAGTCAGCATGAATTGCAAAAATATTTTGCAAATATTTCTATAATCGTCTCACTGTTTGCTTTTCCTTTGTTTCAGAGCATGCAAGGAATAAATATGGTGTGCTGGAGGTGAAGGTAAATACTCACAAGATCCAAATTAAACAATAAGGATTATCTGTAACTGTTCAAATAAGAACATTGAATGCTCTTGAAATTAAAATGAATACCAACATTTACAGAACAACAATCTGTGTTATCGAAGTTTTTTACACATTATACCATTACACATTGTGATTGAAGAAAGGTATTGTAGGTATAGGTCAGTAAACTGTAGTACTGCAATATGCAGTAGTAAGATAAAGAATATACATTTATTTGCAACATTTCGCCAAAGCAGTACTGCAGGAAGTGTGTATTTCTACTTATATTATTAGTGCAGCATAACTGTTATTCAATAGTAGTTAACTGCATAATGGAGTATTACTGCAGTAGCACTGCAGTATGACTGCAATAGTACTGTAATACCAACTGTAGGACTATAGCCTCAGGTAGCAGACGGGCATTGAAAGTATGTAGAATCAACATTACATTGTCAGCATTAAATCACTGAATCAATGTCGGAATTCAACATCAGTTTGCACCCTCAGTTAATATTGAAACAATGTTGATTTTTTTTAACTATAAACCAGCTGAATTTCAATTGTATTTCAATTAATGTGAATATTGAAACAACATTGAAATTGCAACATAACTACAGATCAATTATATTTCAATTGATAATACCAGAAGAAATAGTTTAGCAATTTAAAACTACTAGATGTTAAAATAATATCCTGCTTTATCCACAGCCTTGATAAATGCTACACTTATATCTAATGTGGGCTACATTTAATCAGGATAAATGCTACACCTATATCTAATGTGGGCTAATGTGGGCTACATTTAAGCTTAAATAAACGATCATGGCCAGCTTAAATCGTTTGAAGGAACGTTTATTTATTCATTCTTAATTCCCAACTTAATTTGTTAGATACATATTAGATTGTACATGTTAGATCATCTTTACACTGGATTTTTGACAATAAATTTACCAAGTACTTTATGTAAATTATGTATACCACTGCATACACATACCACATGAACTAGTCAGCTAAATGTAGCAGCCAACAGCTATGTCTGCTTAGTAGGGGAAAATAATGCCTCCCTGGAAGGCTGAAAGATAACGGATCTAGGTCTGTAGCCCCCCAAGCCAATTAGCCCAAACCTATTCTGCCACCGCGAAAGGATATAACAGTAAGGCTTTAGGATTTTTGTTTTTACAATGTCAAGGTGATGACCTAAAGGATGAAATACAGACTGTCTATGTGTGAGAGACTTACCCAGTATATTCCCCAAACCACAACATCCTGGCAGTATAGGATGACACGCCCCTACTCAAGAGAGGTTATTCACAAAATAATTACACAATGTGGGCAATACTCAAACTCAAAAGGGACATTTAATAAGTAGAATAGTCTAAATGAGGTAGAAAGATAGAGTAAGATAACAAGATAGAAAACATTAAGCATAATAAACTCTCTTTTTTATCAATCTGAATTCACTTACTATTCACTATTAACCCTAACCTGAGCGCTCAGTTATAACTAATAATATCTATTTCAATGACCAGCTTTTAAATTCAGTTCACTCTATGCACACAAATACTTATAGAAAACTTACACAATGACAAGAAGCTATAATGGCATAAACTTGACTCGAATGGCATGTAGCCCAAACTCAGGTGTTTAATTCACCTTAACCTTAAATGAAAAGTCCAGTTTTCTTTCCACGAGTAACTGCTGTACTCTCACGACAAGAAACAGTCTTTAGTAAAAAAAAATGGCTTTGCTCCGATGAAAACTATTTTCAAGAGTTTGAATCACCGACAAAAAACTCCACCCACACACGCACAGATGGATGGTTAGGCAGCAAACGAAATCTCTGCTTTCGATCCTCGTAATAAACAAAGTAACAAATGAAACATGAATAATGTCTGTTTTCAGTAATATAGCGAGGGTCAAAGTAACAACTTAAATCAGGCGAGATGATATCTCTGGTTTCAGTTGGAGATAATTTCCCCGTTGCATACAAATGACACCAAAGTAGTTGCATTGTCACTACAATCTCAAAACCTGGGTTACTTCACCTTGTCCACTTAACCGCTGGATCAGTTTCTGCATGGCAGGGAACTGTTAACTGGCTAGCGAGCGAAGTCCAGGAAAACGAAACCCATTCACGACTCTGAACTCCTCTCCTTGGCTGGTGCACCAACGCCTTCTTGGCTACGCACTCCAAGGCACCCAAGGCAGTCATCAGTTGTTGCAAAGTCGGGATAAAGTTAGATAACAGTCGCTCAGCTCTTCTTGCTTGCTGCCCTTTTTTTTATACACCGTTGCATCCACGTTATCACAACGCATCTCCTACTCACTACCCGCCGTTTTTTTCTTGCTGTGTCTACTTCCTATATGTCCATATCCGGAGGTATTCCTACCTGCTGATTGGCTACTGGTTATGAACGCATACTATAAGGGATTTTTAATTCAAAACAAATTACAGAGAGAGACAAAATATAGGCGCATATCTTATATCCGCCACATAAACATTCAAAACTGTACTGTTATAAGTAGTGACACTGGTGTTAACACTAGCAATGAATCTAACAGCAGGTTAACATTAACTGGCCAAAGAAACAGAAAAAAAGAGAGTATACATACACACACACACACACACAGACACACACACACAGTGAATTCAGTGAATAATTCAACCTTAAACAAGTACAAAAACTTTGCCCCAACCACCAACTTATCGTCATGAATTTCAAGATAAGGATGATGTGTGTACTGCTACAGCAGATTATGTCCGTTGCCTGTTCTGTTTACTTGAAGTTCAGTAAAGTTATCTGAACAGGCCAAAATTTTCATGGTCAATATAAAATCGACGACTTCTCAATCACCAAGTCAATGTTTCCCGGTCAACCAAATATCCATGACCTTTCCATATCAGGTAGTGACTGTTCAACTTAATAAGTCAATCATAAGCTAAAATGATTTCAGTGTCACAGTTCTCAATGATAATTGACTGTCAGTTATTGTCAGTGTTGTGCTATTGATTCAATGTTTATCTACCATGGAGATTTCAATCTCAACCAGAATGATGGTTTTGATGGAAAATCAACATTGTATCAATGTCATCTTGCTATCTAGGACAGTATTACTGCAGTAGTAATGTAGAATTACTACAGTAGTATTGCAGTTTTACCGCAGTAGTACTGCAATATCAACTGTTGTAGTATAGTGGTATTACCACAGTAGTAATGCAGTATAACTACAATAGTAATGCAGTACGCCACGACAGGGAACCTGACTGATGTGGTCATGTTTTCCTTGCGCTCTCTCTTACCTTCCCACGTTGTCTCTCTAGTAACTCACCATCCTGTTAGTGTGATCATTTTCAAGTATTTGTTAACATTGTCCCTGAATAACACGACCACACTGATTTTCCTCTGCCGTCCTATATTTCACACTGGACTTTTAATAACCTACTAAGTTTGCTTAGAGAAGTTTAATTCCAGCCATTTCCACAGTAACCAGTAAAGAATAATCATTGCACTGTAATATCAAAACTGTAGTAGTAGCCTAGCGCATGGTTAATTGCACTTTAATACAGAAATATGCAGTATTTTGGACATGAAATAATTTGATCATGAAAATAGTACTGTATTAATTAAATAAAAAAGAGAAACTTGGTGTTATTAAGATTTTATCATAGGACTAGAAATTCCAATATTTCATGGTTTTTGGAGAAGAAATTACTTTTTAAAAAAATATTGGCATCGGTATCCCTAGTCCTCTAGTATTACTTGGTATCGGATCAAATTTAAAATAAGTGGTATCGCCCATCCCTAGTGTAGTCCATAGTCTCAGTATAGCCTGTAGGCCTATCAGATGCCAGGATAGCCATAGGTGATGTCTGGGGTGAAGTGGGGGGGTTGTATGGGGGCAAGGGGGAGTTGTAGTAAAGGCAGGAGTGGACGCAGTGTGCTGCGTGTATGTAGAGGTGAGAAAGGCTGGCTGATAAGGAGCAGTGAGGTGGTGAGGGGGCAGTGTGCTGTGTATGTGGGAGAGGGGCTTACTGGTGATGCAGTAGGGTGGAAGGTGGGAGGGGTTAGTGGGCAAACTGGTGATGCAGTGGGGAAGGGGGGCAGTGTGCTGTATGTATGTATAGGTGGTAGGGCAAAAAGGCAGGGCAAACAAGGTTTTAGGTTGATGGGTGGTGTACAGGAATGTTGTGTGGAGAGATGTAAGACAAGTCCATGAAGTAGTGGGGGATGTATAAGTGCTGCAAGTCAGGTGTGTGCGTGCATATGTGTGTGTGTGTGTGTGTGTGTGTGTGTGCAAAGTTGTTAGGAAGTGTTTGTCAGTGTTGAGTGAATGTGTGCAAAGTAAGCAGTGTGTGTTTATAGATTGAATGGCCTGTGGATAGAAGCTTCTCCTGAGTCTCTCAGTTCTGGCCTTGTGACTACATAGGCGTCTTCTTGATCTTAGTGGTTTGAACTGTCCATTATTTGGATGAGAAGAGTCAGAAGAGTTCAAAATCTTTTGGGCCCTTATAAGTACTCTTCTGGAATAGATGTCTTGCAGGGCAGGGAGTTGAGGTCTGATAGTGTGTTCAGCTGAACGTACTACTGTGCAGAGTACTACAATCTTTGACTGTAGAGTTCCCATACCAGGTGATGATGCTACCTGTTAGAACACTCTCAGCAGCTGAAGTGTAGAAGGTCTTGAAAATGGATGTTGAAACCTTGAATTTCCTTAGCTGACGAAGGAAGTGTCGCTGTTATCTTCGCAGGGAATGCAGGGCTTACCGTTAACAACAAAAACAATGCACGATACGCGAACGTAGTGATTTCACAGTTCATACACTTTCAGTTAGTCATAATGTTAACTAAGTAGCTAATGGAATGTATTTATTTGTTATGTTTGCTCATAGAAAGAATATTCACTACAGGAACTCCGCTGTTTGTGGAAATTTACTGGAAATCAAGTCTGGCCCATAGAACGTTCGTGCATTGTTTTCGTTGTTAACTGTAAAACCTTCTGCATTCCCTGCAAAGATAACACAGTGGCCTAATGCAAGCGTGCCAGTGGGGTGATCAATTTTTGTTTTCCGTGAAATGTGTTATCCAGCGCACAGTTTTTTTTCGGTACACACTTTTTCCCGAACTGCCTAAATGCAGCATTAACCGGAGTTAACACGTGCACGTTAACTGAACCGGCTTCGTACGTCCTCACGTCTGCTGCGTGGCCCACGTGTAGATGTTTACGCCGCTTGCCTATTACTTCATCAGCGTCATCAGCAGCGACCAGACAGCGACTCGACAACCGTAGACCACCACGAAGCCAATCGAGAAGTAAGGACAACCCTTCGAAGAAAAAAAGACCATCAGTATTAGATACTTCTTTGTCTGTAAACAGACATTTAACGTAAAACTGCGTCGACGAAAGTTACCTTAATCGCGTTGATAGTTTTGTTGAATGCGGTTGTAGCTTGCTTTATGTTTCGGGGTCTGGTTCAGTCTCCCCCATCACAAAGTTACCATTTTCATGGGTCTACGGCATAGGCAGCAAACACTCGTGTCCTTGTAAACAGACCCTAACACGTGACAAAGGGAGTTGCGACTCTGCGTTGTTCACAGAGTACAAAAGAGCTAACGCAGTGCCTCGAACATTAAATTAAACGAATGGATGAAGCCGAACAATGGTGAAAAGTAAATACAATTGTTGTTGGATAGGTTAAAGTTTCAGTGTCGATGAGGAAAAAACATTAAGTTAATGATGAGGTGCATGTCTTTATCGATGCGTGTGACAGAGTTTGTTAACGTTAACATTTACGGCAACGTCAGCTAGCAGATAGGTCGCTAATATAGCTATTCGATAGCATCGACGTCTCATTAAACTGTAAGACGTCGCTTTAAATTACCAAACGAAGTTATGCCTTACGTCATTCTTACGTAGGGAATCTAAAAATTCAGTAATATACAGCCTAAAGGTCTATGCCATTTGCAAAGAAGCTAGCGAGAAAAGCTAGCTAGTGTGCTAACTACAGAAGTATCTGAGTTTTAACTGCTGTAGAAGACAGACATAACATTATCTAATAAGTTAGCATTTTTCCCGTTCACGATAAATCTAAGCGATAAAGTGTATGTTAAATCAAAATAATGTCATTCGCCATGGAGGATTCTTTAGAGTCCGGTTGGGTTTCTGTGCGCCCCAATGTCTTTGATGAGAAGGAAAAACACAAATTCGTTTTTATTGTTGCCTGGAATGATATTGAAGGAAAGTTTGCAATTACATGCCATAACAGAACTATCCAAAGGAGGACTGCTGTCAGAGATTCGCTCGTTGAAGCTGCTGGCAGTGAGCTCGTCTCTGGCATGGCTGTCGCGGAGAAGAAGAAAACAGATAAACAGAAGGGTTCATTTAAAAGTCTTACCACTCAGAGTCCCTCCATTGAAACATGCGTCCCCAGGACGTCGGGGGAGAGTTCGGTGAAAGGACTAAATGTAACAAAGAGTCACACTAAAGAGAAAAAAGAGATGGGACTAGATAGAAGCCATAGTAAAGGCGGAGTAACTTTACCTGTAGACAACACTGTGGTTAGTGACATCGAAGTCCTTGATCCATCCACACTAATGGGTGAGACCAGATATCCAACTGACGACGTAGAGGGTTTAGAAGATTTTGACAGTTTTGTCCGGCAGGATTTCAGCTGGGCAGGCTTGTTTTCATTTCAGGATTTGAGAACCATTCACCTGCAACTTTGTGCGGTCAACTCTGACCTGGAGCCTTGTTTACCTCATCTCCCTGAGGAGCATTCAGGAGTGTGGACCGTGCTGTTCGGGGTTCCAGAGCTCACCCAGCAAGAGACAGAGACTCTGTGCTACCAGTTGCAGATCTACTTGGGCCATGCTTTGGATACTTGTGGTTGGAAGATCCTCTCACAGGTGTTGTTCGCTGATGGTGACACAGAAGAGTACTATGAAAGTTTGAGTGAGCTTCGTCAAACGGGCTACGAGGATGCTCTTCAGAGAGCCAAGAGACGCTTGCATGAGGTAACCCTATTAAATAGAAGAACCATTTCTAAATATCCGGGCAGAAAATGGCTAAGGTTAGGGTAACTTAAAGTTTACCTTAATTGTTATCAAAGTCAGGCAGAACCTTCAGGCCTAAATTGTAGGAAGAATTAAGCTAGCCCCTCACATCATGAAAGTAGCGTTATATTTTTAAAATGTCTTCCAGTCCCCTCACTACCCCTTGCAGAAAACTGATGTTTTCATGTCCAGAATTTCCCCAGTAAAGTGCAGTATTTTGTATGTGTGTGAGTGACTAGGTTTTTCATAGGGTCAGTTTTTAAAATCAAAAAACAATAATTTCTCTTGCAGTTTTCAATCATTAAAGGAGAAATATTCTTTGATTTAGTCCATATCCCTGTTTGATATCACAGAGTGTTGTTAGTAAGAAAAGAAAAAGAAACTTTGATACAACATAGACCAAATAGTGAATTGGCTGCTATCAACAATCGTATGAGGCACTGAAACTCCTTTTCAGTGATCAGGAGCATGAAGACATAAAAATGAAATTCATGGAAGGATATTGGCACACAAGTAGATGATCTTTCCATCTCTTGAGTCTCCTGAATTTTATCAACCTACCCATGAGTCAAGATGTCTGTATGGTCATTTGAAAAGCCAATTGTTAATGTTTTTTTTACCTGTGTCAACTTCATTGTCCTTATGTATTGAAATGAAAACTTTAGAGGCCTTAAAGGAGTAATCCAGTGTGATTCAACCCATAGCCTTATTGATTGATCTCACTGAGTGCTGTCTGTAGGAAAAAGAACTAGAAAATTGAATGTGACATAGACTGAATAGCAAACTGGCAGTTAACTGATTGGGGTGTCGGAAAATGAAACTGAAAGTGAGTGTGCCACATAGCGTTACCCCCTACCAGAGGTGGAAAGTAGAGGAATTACATTTACCAATGTTATTCTAGTTGAGTTTTTCCAATTGAGTACTTTGTTACATTGGAAAAACTGAAATGCGGGGGGAAAAAAGCATTCGGCCTGAACTGAAAGGAAACGGTGTGGGTGAGCGCATGCATGCCCACTATTTGAACGTAGCCTGTTGGATGATTACTGGTGCCGAGGTTGAGAATTGCCAAGCAGAGACATTGAATCCCCATGGAAGATATGAATTGGAAGGCAAGTGAAAAATCCTAGGCCGTATTTCAGCCCAGGGCCTATCTGTGCATTCTGGAGAAGTCTGGAAAAAATGCTTTTTTACTTTCACTCGAGCAGATTTTTAGATGGGTACTTTTACTTGTGTAGATTTTAAGCAAAGATACTTTGACTTAATTACAAATTTTTAGTACTTTTACTAAAGGCCTAAGCCAGTAGCCAGTTACACACAAATTAGGCCTATCCTCAAGCACAACAATTGCTACGTTACCTCAAATCTTATTCTTCACCGGTGACATTTAGTCTAATTCATAAATAAGAAAACCTTAAAACAGCTGATTCCTGATGAACTGGCAACAGATGCATCAAGTGTCATGCATTCGATAGACCTGCCAATATCTCCTAAATGTTTTGACCTTTAACATTTAATGAACCCAATTTGTAAATAGCCTAATAGCCCTAATATTTAAAGAAACAAAATATATATGAAGTTTGTTTGTGCGGGGACAGGGGAGCGATTAATAAGAAGTTCAGACTATCAGTAGAGAGTATAAGCACCAAGAAAGTTAGAACTGGAGTGCTACAGTGCTACAGTCCACCAAGAACAAAGTAGAACTGTACTGACCTCCCTGTGTTCCACAAGAAACTCGTGTGTTCATTGCATAACCAAATTTCTCCTATCCACTATTCAGGTAATCCAGAGAATTCTGAGAGTTGAAAACTACAAACGCTATACTCAATTCCTGAATTCCTTCTTAACTTTCTGTTGCAATATGCAGATACCCTCTCCGTTCACCTCGCAAGCTTGTCACCTACTCTCCTGATAAACACATTTTAAGCTTAAAGCTTTGATTACATTTTATCCCACCAGAAGTGTTAAGGAAAATTGTTAGTGGCCAAATGTAGGCCTATTGCCGGAGAAAAAAAAGATGATTGCTGTGTTTGATAGGCCTCTACACAATTGTAACTGTCAAACTGAAACTGCATTATTGGTAAGCTTGCATGCTTCAGTATTCAAACAAGGAGAGCAGAGAGGAGCGCTTGTGAAATCTGCAATCCTCTTTGAACATCTTTGTCAGCTCAGATAGCTTTGACTTCTACTGAAATTAAATAAGCTGTCGGTCGTACTTGCAAGACCATGTTGCTTCAGGGAAAGGCAAATATGATATTTGACACTGGAAAAGCATGTTATGTCACCCTGTTATGTGCCTAAACATCAGTTAAACATCAAGCCCAATTAAACAAAATACTCTGACAATATGATAGCAACACGAGTTAATGCATAGACATGACCTTATAATTCATAAATATAATCTAGACTTAGGAAAAAATCAAATGAATTTATGTCACATACTTTTTGAATGAGAAGCCCTCAAAGGTGATGTCTTCTCACATATGGAATTTATAGCCATTTTCAGAACTTTGGATTTTCCGCCGTTTTTGGATTTTGTCGAAAGTGAAACAAAATTTTTAGCGGTCACATAGTTTGTCCAATCGACACGAAACTTGGTACACATCATCTTCACATAAAGCCTCACAAAACTTCTCCATTTTTTTGTGTGAGACTTTGAAGCGTTCGCCTGCTACAGCCAATCAAATTTGCCAGTGAAGTAGCCAAACAGGAAGTGAGCTCATATCTTGCCATTGCTTTGACATATTGTAACCAAACTTGGTCACATGACTCTTGACCCCATCACTATTGGTCACAACAAATTTGGCACAGCTTGGACTCTAGGGGGCGCTAATATTAGCAAAAAATGAGTTTTGTCTCATGATATTTGGGTTAGCAACAAAATTCCAATGTCTGGTCATGCTCTGTCCTATAGACAGCCATAAGGCTAAAAAACATTCGGCTGTTACAGATTCGATGGTGAAGTCATCAAGCAGGAAGAAAACTCATATTTCGGTAATTCTTTGACGTATCTTAACTAACCCTCTTGACAATTTCCATGTTCCATAATAATTTAGCCGCCATATTGCGTCTTATGGAATCTGAAACAAATTTTTCTCAGGCCACATATTTTATCTCATTGTCACGAAGCTTTGCACAGATGATCTTCAGTCCATGCCTGATAAAAGTTATCAGTTTAATTGTTTGTCTGCCAACGCGTTCAGCCATAGCCAATCGAATTCTATGGCAAAGCCTCCAAACAGGAAATGACCTTATATCTCAGCCAGACTTGCCTACATTCTGTTGCCATGACAACTCCGGCCTGCTTCGCTGCTTGGCCACCTCATTGCTGCTTGCAGCTATATTCTTATTATGCATCTTTCTTCTGCAACTGAAGTCTATGGCAGCCCATAGAACCACTTGGTAAATAGTTATGAAATTTGGCACACTGATTGGGCAGTCATTTGATCATTCTGACCAAATTTCATGGTGGCACCTTGCACCCTCTAGTGCCAACAACTGGTCAAAGTTAGAAATGCATTCACGTATGCAACTTTTGACCCGTGTGGCTTATTTTCGAACAACAAAATCCTTGGACCAAGCTGATGACGTCAAGTTCCGCCATTCTGGCATTTTTGAATTTTGTCAAAAATAAAACAAAATTTTCAGTGGTCACATAGTTTGTCTGATCAACGCAAAACTTGGTACACGTCATTTTTAGATGAAGCCTCAAAAAACTTGTCCTTTTTTTTCATCAGACTTTGATGCGCTCGGCTGCTACAGCCAATCTAATTCAGCAGCAAAGTCACCAAACAGGAAGTGAACTCGTATCTTGGCATCGCTTTGACGTATGGAAATTAAACTTGGTCACATGACTCCTGACCACATCCCAAGGGGGCACAACAAATTTGGTATAATATGGCCACTGGGGGGTGCTATTATTAGCAAAATGTGTGCATATCTCATTATGTATTTGGGTTAGAAAATGAATTCCAATTTCTGATCATACTGTTGGTAGTGCCATGATGGTTTTTGCCAACTTTCCATGTCAGCATAATAATTCAGCTGCCATATCGTGTTTTACTGAACCCGAAACAAATTTTTCACAAGCCACATATTATCCAACTATCACAAAACTTTGCACGGATGATCTTCTTACCATGCCAGATAAAAGTTATTAATTGAATTTGATGGTGACGCCACCAAACAGGAAGTGGCCTTTTATATCAGCCAAATTTGGCGTATTGACATGAACTTTATGTGAGTGCTTATGGCCATCTGTCTGACCTAACCACATTCTGTTGCCTGTTGTCTTTGTCTTTGTCCAGCTGTTAGATAAGCAGCGCAGCATGGAGAGCATGGTGGAGCTGCTGGATCTATATGCTCAGCAGGATGAAGCATATGGAGACCTTGTGGAGGCCACCACTGAATTGTATCACTACCTGCTCCAACCCTTCAGAGACATGAGGGAGCTGGCCATGCTACGCCGACAGCAGATAAAGGTGATTAGCATACACTGAAAAAAAAAGATATGACAATATCAATGTAAGCCAGTTGAACTGCAGGGAAATCAATCTGGCAGATAGACAATCCTGAAATGGTCAAGGAAAGTCAGTATCCAATAGCTAGTGCACACCAGGCCGGAGGTTGGAGATGTCCGTCGATTTGTGTTCTTGGCACAAATTTAAGTGATACACACAGCTGAGCCGATATAAGCAGAACTATGCTGACTCGTTTGCAGCTGATTTAATGTGTTGAATCTGCAACAGAAACATGGCAGTGGTAGCTGTTAGTTGGCATTGTGGCAAGTAGAGGTGGTTTTATACTTAGTAACAACTTGGCCTGATCACCCCCCTCACCAAACCCCAGCCAATCATCCTTCCGCCACTCTGAACACCTCAAACATGTTTAAGGTTACTTTATCGCTGTAAAGTCATAATAGATTTCTTAAAATACCCTGTATAAAAGCATTAAGCCAACTGATTCATGTGTATCTTCAGCAAACCCTGTTTATTCAGGGAAAAATGACTATCAAGCTCAACTACAATAAAACAATAAAAATGCCAAATGCCAACTTTGGTAATGGTTGCTAACCTTATCTACAAATTACAACAGGAAGAGGGATTCCTCCACTCCCTTTTAGACATGGCAGTGTACGTCAGTGACGAAATTTAAGGTGGTAATTGCGCCTCTTTGAACTAATATCTCAATCTAACTAATTCTGTTGGGTCATAGCGCCAAGAATGGCAGCTTTGTTTTGTGCTCTTCATCTATTTTACTGATTTCTGACCAGTTTACTATTTTCATACTTTTTTTTTTTCATATCAAACAGCCGTTTATCTTTAGTATGATAGACACACGTTACTGGCCATAAAAGACTCACTGAGCACTCATGTAGAGTCAGAGTTTCTTCATTGGGAACCCCTGCTGACTTAGGATGCATCTTGCACATTGCTGCCATGGAAGAGACGCCGGCGACAGCAAAGAAGGGTTAGGAGAGCCGGTGTGCTAGTGAAATTGAGATGACATGCTAATCAACCATCACTTCCAAACATACTTCTATCCAATGTTGGATCTTTTGGTAATAAGTTGTGTGAGCTACGTGCAAGGATCACCTTTCAGAGGGAAATGAGGAACTGTAATATCATCCGTCTCACGAAAACTTGGCTGTCAGAAGATACATCAGGCCATGCCATCATCCCCACTTGGTTCTCTGTGTTTCGGGCGACAGGTCAAAATAGTTATCTTGAAAATTTGAGGGAAGGAGCTGTGTGCTTCATGATTAATAGTGCTGCTGTGCCACAAATAATATTCACCTCCTCAAGTCTTTTTGCTCTCTGGACCTCTCTGGACACAGAATGTCATTCATTCAAAGCCCACATCCATTCCCATTTCTAGCAAATCATTTCCACACAAATTCTCACCTTACAAAACTGACCTACCATAAACTCATCATACCAATGGTTCCCACATTTCAATACACTGCGGCGGTCATACCATGTACCGCTTGTTTGGTTTCTGAATTATGGCTCTTTGACATGAATAGAAACATGAATAGACATAGCACTGCAAAATACATTTTCATGATTACCATCTTTTCTCTTAATGCAATGACGTATTTCCCTGAAAATTTGTACATTGGTGACATGTGAATGTCCAAGATCACATTGGAATTACATTCTTTCCCACCACTAATGTCTTTGAAATTGAAATAAACCAACTTTATTCAGTGTCTAGAAAACAGCTTAATTTTATTATCAAGTCATCTTGAATGTGGAGCACTCACATTCTCAAAACTTTGCATACATGTAGTCTATGAGTACATGTGCAAGCTGAAACAAAAAAATTGAGACGGTTAGTTGTTCAAAAGTTATAAGCCTTTTAAGTTGTCCTAAGTGGTGGTTTTCTGTAAATATGGCAATTTTGCTGCCCTCTTTCAAGGAGACTGACGTAGACCAAATTTTTCTTTTTGTAGCAATAGTATGCCGTATTTTAGAACGTGTAAATGTGTAATAGCTAGCTCCTCTCTTTTACCATCCACTCAGAGCATGTCTTAAGTTCACATTGTTTCTATTTATGGAAATAGACAAAGTCCTTCTAAGGGAAGTCCCTTCACCTGGCCACCATCTTGTAACGTCTTCAGGCAGCTATTTTGTAATTGGTCCCAAATAACGATTTTTCTGTGAAAATTACAATTTTATTACCCACTTCAAAGGACAGAATGAAATACAAACCCAAATCCTCTTTTTGATGCAATAGTATGCCACATTGTGGCAGATATAAAAGTGTAAGATCCAGCTCCACACGTTTACCATCCCCTCAGAACATGTGTGAGGTTGTAAAAAATTTAAACTATTTTGGCCAAATGAGCCAAAATGGTTTTATAGCTTTCTTTTTTGTGAGCTTTCTGGAAGGACAACTCACCCCCCCACCCCTTTTTTTCTATTCTGGGAATAATATGCCACCCTGTCAACCTGTTTTACAAAGCCTTTTTATGTCATTGCCCCATGTAAGCATTCAAAATTACACAGACATGAAAAAATAAATGGACTAACCATGTACGAACCATTTCAAACCATTTAGTCCATAAAAAACGACACATGCTGAAGAAATTATAAAATGATATCTTGCCTTTTTCAAAAGTTATGAACCCTTAAATTGAGTCTTAAGATGTATCTGAAGTTGGAGAGAGGAGCCAAATTTGCCATTTTGGTTCCAATTTAATGACAGTTCTGAAAGGAGTGTATGGGAGTCAGACATCAAGTTTTTGGCATTATGTGACACTGGAGACAAATAGAAAAAAAGGTTTGAGTTGTTGCTCTTCCAGAAAGTTTACAAAAATTAAACCAACAACCCTTTTGTCTCTTTTGGCCAAAATACTGAATTTTTTCTAAGCTTAGACATTTTCTGAGGAGATCTGAGGAGAAACTGGATCTTACACTTTTATATGTGCTACAATGTGGCATACTACTTAAATAATAAAGAATAATTGGGTTTGCAGTTCATTCTGTCCTGTCCAGTTCATTCTTCCAGGGAGTTAATAATATTGCCGTCTTCACCAAAAAATCACTATCGTGACAGAGGAAGCTGATTTTATGGAGGGTGACCCAGCACAAGTGTGGAAGAGACTATGAGCCATCACAGGCTTTAAAAAAAGTCCCCTCCAATGATGAGTGTGATTAAATCCCTCCCTAATGAACTAAATGCTTTTTATGCTTACTTTGATTTTAAAAACACAGAGGATCTTGTACAAGCTACAGTGTGTTGTGATGCTAGTGGGGATACACCTTTCTGTGTCTCTGAGGTTGATGTGAGCAACGTCTTCAGGAAGGTTAATTGCAGAAAAGCTGCCAGACTGGATGGCAATTTTTACAGGGTTTTGAAATCCTATGTTGTTCAGTTTGCCCCTGTGTTCACCTACATCTTCAACATGTCAATAGCTGAAGAGACGGTGCCTTGCTTCAGCCCTCATGGTCCCTCATGTCTTGATGACTACCGCCCGGTGGCCTTTACGTCTACATTATCTGCTCTTCCCTCCCAAGCTCCTTTGACCCCCTCCAATTTACCTCTAAGCCAACAGGTCCAGAGAGGATGCCATCTCAAACCTCCTGCAAACTACCCTAACTGAACTGGAGGAGGGGAAGGGGAATGATGTGAGAATGCTGTTTACTGACTTTAGTTTAGCATTCAGCAAGATAGAACCCGTCACCCTTTTTTTTTCACCTACGAAATATTGCTAAGATTAGAAGTTCCTATCCTTTGAGGATGCTGAAAAATTAATACATGCATTTATTACCTCCAGGTTTGATGATTGCAATGCTCTGTTCACTGGGAGCAGTAATACCTGTATCAGAAACCCAGAAAATATCAAAATCTACAATAGGAGGAATAGCCTTTTACTACCATGCGCTGTTCTTGTGGAATAATCCGACAAGCAGACAATCTTAATACCTTTAAGTCTAAACTTAAAACCAGGACCGACTCCCTTTCCCTGAGGCTTTGTGACTGACCCTCCCACAATGGCACTGTCGAATGGACCCTTACTGGTACCCACATGATCCATCTCACTCCTTGACTTTAACACTATGTCTTGCTACTACTACACTGTCCAACCATATTTTTTGATAACCACCTATGCACTGACCATGTAACGTTATGGGATAATACTCTGGAATTATTATGATGCTTAGCTAAAATCATGGACAACTTGTAGTCAATCATGGTTACTACTGATTGTACTTTTCCTGCAGTTGGGTTAGCACCTTGAGTTGTGGATCTGCCCAAGGTTTCTTCCTAGACTAACTAAAAATAAGGGAGTTTTTCCTTGCCCTTGTTGCTCTTGGGTGCTCCTTATGAGACAATGCTATTATAAAAAGCGCTGTATAAATAAAAATCGAATTGAATGGAATTGACACCCAACATGTTCTGATGAAGTCCAGACAACAACTCTTCTTCCTTCGTCAGCTAAGGAAATTCAAGCCTTCTACTCTTTAGCTGTTGAGAGTGTCTTAATAGGTAGCATCATCACCTGGTATGGGAACTCTACAGTCAAAGATTGTAGAACTCTACAAAGAGTAGTACGTTCAGCTGAACTCAGCTTCCTGCCCTGCAAGACATCTATTCCAGAAGAGTATTCCTAAGGGCCCAAAAAATTCTGAGGTACTCTTCTCCAAATAATGGACTGCTCAAACCACTAAGATCAAAAAGACGCCTATGTAGTCACATGGCCAGAACTGAGAGACTCAGGAGAAGCTTCTATCCTCAGGCCATCCAAACTACAAACATACCCTATACTGACTTTGCACACATCCACTCCTCAACACTTACAAATCTCCCAACAACATAAACACATGCACGCATCTGACTTGCAACACTTATACATCACCCCACTACTTCATGGATTTGTCTTACATCTCTCCACATTCCTCTACTCCACCCATCAGCCTAAAGCCTTGTTTGCCCTGCCTTTTTGCCCCCCTACCTATACATACATGCATGCATACACACAGCACAATGTATAATGTAAACATACATACCACACACACCACTGCCATCACCACCAAGTGCTCTGCCCCACATGCATACGGCAGACTGCCTCCCCTCCCTCACTGCATCACCAGTTAGCCCACTCCCCACATACACACAGTACACTGACAACGCCCCCTACACATAGACAGCACATTCCTACATTTAAGTTCTTCAATTTGTTGATGGTTGTAGTGTGTTATTGTTTAGGATTACTTTTTCTTTAATTCGTAGTTATATTCATATTAATATTGAAAAAAAAAATTCTCTCTCAACCCCATAGGTCTGGATGAGTGTGTTAAATTATATGAACTGACTGTTATGAAATTATTGGTGGAGGTGTGAGGGGAAGAGAAAGGTTAGAAGACAAAAAAAGGGGAGATTGGAGAAACAGAGAAGAGAGAAGGGGAAAAAAATGAAAATAAAGTGTGTGTGCGTGAGTAACACTGACTAGCATGTAATGAACAATTAATTAATGAACAATTGTGAAATCTTAGACACTCCATCAGTAGAACCACTATATGACTTTTGTTTTTTTTCCCTTAGATCTCTCTTGAGACAGAGTACCTTGGCCCGCGGCGTGTGGAGGGACTGAAGCATGAGGATGAAGATTGGCAGAGGAAGGCTCACACTGCTGCGCTCTCCATTCAGGACCTCACTGTCAAGTACTTTGAGACTACAGCTCGGGCACAGAAATGTAATGATGACACTACAGTGTCACAAGTTCACCTACATACTTCACCTACTAAGCCAACTGCAGGGTTTCTTGCTATGAGACATCCAAATTGAACCATAAAATATTTATTTTTCTTTTCTAGTGATGTACGAGCGCATGAAGGTTGACCAGCGCAAGTTTGGCAAAGCTGCATGGACTGCAGCTGTGGAACGTATGGAGAAGCTCCAGTATGCTGTATCTAAGGAGACACTGCAGTTGATGAGGGCGAAAGAGATATGCCTTGAGCAGAAGAAGCATGGTCTACGTGAAGAGGTAGCCTACTGATTATCACTGACAATATTAGCCATTTTATTAGCATCATTATCAGTATCTGTATTTTTTTCCCCACTGGTAAAATGAATTCAGCCAGTAACATTAATTATATTTAAAGTTTGCTATTTCAGCATTGACACAGTCTCCTTTCTCTGTAGTCACTACTTTAGGGTGTTGAGGAATGTGTTGCCCCACTGTATTAAAAAGTGAGATTGCTCCAAAAATGCAAGTCAGTAAAGCAGACTCTGCAATATATATGTAACTTTTCTCTTTCAGATTAAAGAAGTGTTGTATTTTGTTTTTATTTTACTTAAATTAAGTAAAATAGTATATATTTCATCCGCCGGCGATGAAATATTGGTGGTACATATGTTTCCATGAGCTACATCAAACAAGCCCTCAACCACTCTATGATACATAGCACTGATTAACTCAGAGCCATTGGCTGGTAGAACTAAATTATCGCCCAATCCATGCTCTCATTTATTTGATTTGTGCCAGCCCCACAGCAGTTTTCAGAAATTGCCTGCTAAGCAATTCAGAGACTCTTTGGTGCCTGTGCCAGGTGACTAAATGTCAGTGAAACAAATGCAACAGAACAACAACGGTCATGTTTTTATTTTTGTGTCTAAATAACGTCAACAGTGTGTGTTGGTTAAGGAAGGAGAGTTTGGGGACAAATGGCTGCATTTTAATTTTGGACAAGTCCATCATTATTTCTGTGTCCAGTGAGCACATTTCAAAAAGAATGACTTGCCAATTCTGGCAAATAGACTACAAAAGGCTTCAACCAGGCAGCAGTTATCTTATGTTGGCTAGTGTGACACCCTAACCATTACAGATGTCCAGTTGAGAGGAGTCCGTTTCCAGTGTCTAAGCAATTGGTGGATGACACATCATGTTCCTCTGAAGTTAAATATTTCAAAAAATTTTGGTCTTCTTCCCTTGCAGTTTTGACATTAGTGATCTGATGTTCTAAAAAACACTGCCTACTTCACCACCTTTATTTAGTTTGGATTTTACACTTTGCAAAAAGTGACAATTGGCTGTTTCTGAGGAGTGAGGAACAAATCCAAAATACTTTGGGTGCAGTGGGGTATGTCTCAAATTTAGATATGCTATCAGCCGTTCTGCCACCCATCTCTCAGTCTCACCCACCTTGGATACCTCTGGTAGGATGCTAATAGGTCAGCAATTCCTATAAATGTAGCCAAAATATTAATGCACATGTGCGTAGGAATGTATTTGACATTGGTGGGGGGGACTACACAAGGCTCGGTAGGACACGGGATCCTGACAAAATGCTGTAGCTAATGCTACTTTGCAGACATGACTGTATTTCAGCCTACATTTCATTAAACTCACTACAGTCATCAGAAGATTTAGGAAGAGACAGACAGGCCTGATTGTGCCATGTTAGACAGGAGTGGTGGCACATAGTAATTGGGACCAGGCCCAGACTTTTTTTCCTGTTGGCCCAGAATTTTTTGCCCTAAAATTTTTAACATTTCAAAATGGGCAATCAACACTGTTTATGTATGTATAATCCAATCAGGGATTTGTCTTTTTTGAGAGAATAAATTAATGTGTGGAGAGCAATAGCACAATGCCGGCTCAGACAAAAATACAGAACATTCATTCTCTGTAAAAGTACTGTGTGTTATAGAAGCCATATATATGGGCAAATATTTTAACTAAAAGTCAGTTTGTCTACCCTAGCATGCAAAACAAGAAAACTCAATACCTTCCCCTGTCCATGTCCATGTTTCACACCACAGCTTCCCAACAAGCACACTCGCAAACACTCCCACAGATGTAATTCTTTGCCATCAAAGAAAATGAACAATATTAAATTGCCATCAAGAGAGTCTGTGTTATGGCAACATCAAGCTATTCCACGTCACCGATCCAATAAATATGTCCAGTATTCCATTTTCAGGGTTCATTTGAAATGAATAATGTTAAGATAAACCTTTCCAGCCTCATCTCGGTAATCTCCAGCCAATCACCACCGCATGTCCTAACGTTACATTTGGCGTCCGACTGATGTCAATATCACAGTTTTCAAGTTAGCCTGTTGGTTAGGCTGTCTCCACTAGCAGTACCTCCTAGCATTATTGAATGAAGAAGCATCATTGGTCACAACAAAACATTTTGTCAATATTCATAACCATGTGCAATGTTTTCTGCACTATTTGTTGCTAACATGACTTTTTATGTCATGAAATGATTGAGTATGTGAGCGATACAAATTCATGTAGACCTATCATGAAAAATGGACAACTTCATTTTCAGTTGTTGCTGTGTTACAGCAAGACCACTCCAACAAAATAGGTGGAGGCCTACTGCCGCTATATGGTATTGTATACAGAAACATTCAAACAAACTAAACACACACACACACTTCAAACAGGACTTACTACTCAGTTACTGTAGTTGCAGTTACAGCTTTGCTAACTATCAAACTCTGTCAAAACCGTTCAGCATTTCATTAAAACAGAAGAGAAAGATGAGCCTTAAAAATGCAACAATGTCGGAACAGCAGACACAATTCAGTCAATAATCTAGTTTTATTGTTCTCAACATCAATTTGGCTACTCATAAAATCATTAAAGGAAAAGGCAACATAGGAAAAGGTAACATAAGTTGTTGAGTTAAGAAACTCAGTGGAAATCAGGGGAGAGGAGAAAGCAGGCTTTGATATGGCAAAACGGGAGAAAAGCTTTAAGTTAGACTGCTGGCTGCTGCAGATGCTGATTATGTTTGTATTGCATCGGTTTAAATAAATCATCCCCTTGGAATTATAAGGTTCTTTCTGGACTCTGACCAGTTTTGAGGTTTAAAGTTTTTGTATTCTAAATGGCAAAACTGATTAGAGCACCACGATTCTTATACACAATAAAATAACACAGACCCTAAAGGTATTATAAAGGTGAAACATCAAAATCCTTGACATATTAATTATGGGATATTTTGTGATCTAATGCAGATAGAACTTTATCATTTTAAGAACTGATAATCGGCATGGAATTATAAGGCTCTATCTTATTTAAAACATGAAGGTAAACAATGTTTTTTGGGGGAATACTCACATTATCCACTTGCAAGTATAAAATGCTTGTAGGAAGTTTAACCCCCATTGACACCTAGGTTATTTTAAGGGTCTTTTCACTATGTTACTTTTAAGCTCTTGTCTCAGTCATTATAAGGGCCATCAATACATGCAAAATCTTGTTTTTTTCAGGTCTAGGCTATTCAAAATTGGCAGTATTTAATGTGGTACTACCTGCATGTGGCTTATATTAACCTTAGAATCAAGAAAAACATTTATGGTCTGATAATTTTCAAAATCTCACCGTCGGAAGCATGCTAGTAGAAATGTCTTTTCACATTAGGATAGAGGAGGTTGTATGGAATCTGGCAAAATAAGAATCAAGAGATAGGGATACTATATGATTTTACAAAAATGTATGTTCTGACAGAATATTTTATTAATTTTCATATGCTGAAAAATGAGCTGTCCCAAATAAAATGTAACATGTAACAACGGTGGCAGCCAGGATTTGAACCCACAATTTTCCAGGCTACTTGCATGCTAGCCAGGTTCCTTAACCACTACGCCACCATCACCCCAAGCAGTTTGAGAGATCACAATGAAATGAGTTCATGCATAAGATCAAAGACTTTTTAGCAATTAGATCGAGGCTACAAGGAGATTGGTGATAAACTCTCTCCCAGCTTTAAGTAGCAGTCAGAGGATGGACGTGTTGATGGAGAGCCCAGTCCGGTAGGATTACCACTCTATTCATATTTTGTTCCATAATCACCCTCTGTATTACATGTACAACGCTGCAAAATCGGCTAGTTCTACATTCTAGATGGCTAGCAATGGTTTAGCAGTTGCAGTATAATCTAGTAATTCATTAAATTATTACTACCAGTTCTACCAGTTACCAGTTCCCTGGAAAACATACTGTGGATGGGCATTGCAGTAATAGCTCTTAAAGGTACATTCCGTATTAAAAGCCATATATTATATTCATACGCCAAGAGGGACAGTATTTCTGCAAAACGTCAGTCAGAACAAGAAAGCGCACAGTCACTGCATGCCTGTTGTTACGTCATCAAAACAAGCTGGTTTACATAGCGTCCAGATGTTAGCTCCACAGTTTTCAAGCCTGCTTTAGGCTCTCCACTAGTAATGGTGGACTGGCAGCACTGGCAGTCCTGCTACTAGTCAATTATCACTGGTCACAACTAAACATTTTGTCAACATTATTACCATTTGCAAGGTTTTCTACAACATTTGTTGCTTTCAAGTAGATCCATTCATCAAGAAGTGATTTGATTAGTGCTTACCATTGTAAAAGAAAAGTGGCAAGTTCAGCATCAGTCTTCATTTCATCTTCATTTTATGATGGCCCCGTCTCTTTTCTTCACTTCCGATGATGCTTTTATAATTCCTCTTTGTCAGCAGGGGGTTGGTTGGTGGTGGGGTAAAGATCTTTTGCCTCATCCTTGGGTTTAGGTTTGCTGTTAATTTATTTCTGATTTCCGTCCTATCCTGATGGTGATGAGGGGGTAGTATCTTCAACAGGTTTGACAACATCTTCAGAAAATGCTTGTTGGCAATTTACAGCAAAGTTAACTGTCCTTAAATAGGCTCTAAAGCAAGTTCAAGTACTCCCACTTTCGCCCATGACCGTGGGACTTTACTGAAGTCTGTTTGGCTGGTATGTGACTCACTATCACTGCCTCTGGTGTTACAAGAGAGGACGACCCAGGACGAGTCAGTTAGCACGCTAATTCTAGAGGAATTCTCTGAAATGCAGTGATCTCCTTCGGCAGTGGTGGAAAGTAACAAAGTAGAAATACTTTGTTACAGTACTTAAGTACATTTTTCACGTATCTGTATTTTACTTTAGTAGAAATAATATGAATACCTTTACTTTTACTTCTCTACATTTTGCCGCTATTACTATTATCTCCACTTATCTATTATCTATTATACTCCACTACATTTCTAAAATGCATCCCGTTACATTTTATTAGGCCATCACTTTTTTGCTGACGTCACCTAGGCTACATGGCTGTCTCAGAAGTTTAAACCAACCAGAAACTTTGTTTATGTGAAGCCGATTTGCAGATTGCAATATTGAGGTTCCCATTCATCCCAGTGGGTGATGTATAATGATGTATACGTTTTGTCATCTTGAACTTGAAGCACTCTTGTCTGGGCCAAAGTGCCTTTTTTCTAGGCTAAGCATCACCATTTTTAGCTAATTACAGCTTGCTACCTGCTAGGTCAATTAGTGTCTTTTTATGGACAATGCACCTTACCTGATGTGTTTATCCTGACTATTGGCCTTCTCATCATGAATATGTAGTCCAATTGTTGCGGCTAGACATGCTGCTCCACTTGTATGAATTTCTATCCCAGTTTGACTGGTGTTATCTTCAGTAGGTAAGCCTAATGTTACCTAAGCGACTGTGTGTAGCCTATTCCACTTTCCAAACTTTCAACACTGCTGTCAAAACAATTGCGAGGATGGAGATGGAGAATTTGGATGTGATGGAGCAGCCCATGGTAGAACAAGTCATAATCTCTCTGACCAGCTTATCTAGTAAGGAGATGGAAAGGTTGTTGTCCATTTTGAGACCGAAAACATACACTATTTATTTCATGTAGGTTGTGAAATATTTTGACTATGCGTTTTTTTTTCTCTCCCTTCATTTTTTTTCTAGTCAGCCTAGTCAGAATTAGTGGACATTTTGTCTTTTTTCTTCAGGAATCAGTTTTGGTTATTAGCATTTCCATGGAAAAAAAATTGTGCAATTTCATATGGGAGCTAATTCTGTAGGCCTATTGTGTTGAAATATAGACCATTACGAGACAACATATTGTGCTCCGCTGATAAGTTTACGAATGTCGCCCAGCTGCAGTGCCAGCGGCACTTGGAGCTGCTCAAAGCTCCACTCCACCTCCATTATCACATCTTCACTAAA
The DNA here is from genome assembly GCA_015244755.2 of Tenualosa ilisha. Taxonomy (NCBI): domain Eukaryota; kingdom Metazoa; phylum Chordata; class Actinopteri; order Clupeiformes; family Clupeidae; genus Tenualosa; species Tenualosa ilisha. Next base: position 748,176 of record PYXC01001128.1, read on the forward strand.
GAAAGATACGCCAAAGTCCTTTAAGTGTCTCTGGATACACCACCTGAAGTTCCACAAAGGCTGATTATAGAATTTACAGAAAGTACGTTGCCCCTTTTCAGATGAAACTAAATGCCACACAGCTGCAGAGCATTATTAAAAGTGTTAGAATGCCAAATAGAACATTATGTTGTGATGTTTTAGAACTGAGTCCAGTATGAATCCTCCCAGTAATAGGAACCTAACATTGCTCATGCAGTACTTGTAAATCTTTATATTAATTATAAGTTAGAAGATCAGAATTTCTGGGAACAAACACAGACACTGAATGAGCCAAACACACAAAAAAAGACATAGAGCTTATAGCCAGATCCTACATGCCAGGCCATGTTGCAGTGGCCGAGTTATTTGTAAGTAAGCATTACAGTAAAGAGACAGATCTATTAAATCGGATGGGCATGTAACATGTTTGCCAATTGACCTGGATAAGCAAATTCCTGGATAAGCATAAATGCTGTCATCAAGAATGTTATCTGCTAGTGTTAGCTCCTTGACTGTACAGTTGTGCTCATAAGTTTATATACTTTGGCAGAATTTGTGGTTTCTTAACCATTTTTCAGAGAATATAAATGATGACACACAAACTTTTCTTTTACTCACGGTTAGTGATTGGCTGAAGCCATTTATTATCAATCAACTGTGTTTACTTTTTTTAAGTCATAATCACAGCACAAAGTACACAAATGACTCTGATACATTGTAAAGTGCTTTGAGTGCTGGTAGGAGTAGAAAAGCGCTATATAAATGCAGTTCATTACTTTTATCATGACAGGCACCCGACTGTTTCACTTTTTTCAAAATTTTCCCTTTCTTCTCTTTCTACAGTCTGCAAAGACCTCTAGCAATAGGGCTGTCGATTGAATCCTGTTTTATTTCTCTTTTAAAGACATCTACTTCAAAAAAATGCCTGAACTGCCCTTTCATTCACAGTTTGTGTTAATAATAATTGATATTAAATTGTAAGTAAATTAGGTTTAATTAGGAAATGCATTGTTGATAGCTTTTACTTTTAAATACTAACAAAATATGTCAAGCGTGAAAGTTCTTAATTCTGTCTTCTCAGATGCAGGCTCTTCAGGATGGTGAAGATGCAATGAGACTCTTGGACCAGCTGGAGGCACTTTATTATGAACTTCAACTGCAGCTGTATGAGATTAAGTTCGACATTCTGAAGTATGAGGAGCTGCTACTGACTGCACAACTACAAAGTCTGCGTAGACAGATGACGGGTAAGACATTTGTCAACATAGTATCGTGAAAGTAATTTCTGGACTATTTCAAACTATTTTTGGGTTTCAGCTCTGAAACAATGTGACTGCTGCCGATGGAAAAGAGAAATGTGAAAATACAACAGAAGTACTTCTGCTCCAGGGCCGGGGGGGGGGTCGATTCTGTCATTTCTTGATCCTCTCCCATCTCTCTATCACACTCATTTTAGTGTCATGTCTTCACTGTCCTATATGATTAAAAGGATCCTTGACTGGGAAGACAAGTTGACCTTATGTAATTGATGTTGGCATTAGCTCTATAAACACTCAGGATATTTTCGTTTTTATTTAGGTTTTAAAAAGTCCTCATACTCATAAACTGCCATTGTTATTCACATCTTATGCTTTCTGGGTAAAAAGTGACATCACCTGGTTGAGTAGGTCTAGGCCCAAGCTGTTGCTGCACATAGGCACCATCTATATAGCTCCTCTCCATAATCTTCCTTTTCATTTAATTTTTGAGTACAGGCTTCTGCGTTGTCCTTCTGATTTACGGTGTACTCAGATAAAAACGGCAAAGGTGGAACAGAATACATGAATCAGAATGTATACCTCATTATTTTTGTAAGCATATGCAGTCTATGCCTTTGTTTCAGCTAGGCCTAATTCAGCTCTCTTGCTGCATATGACATGACCATTTCTTCTAGGCAGCTAGGCAGTCTGCAGATGTGAATTATTCCTGGCTGCAAGCCTTTAACTATCCAGAGGGCTCTCATAGGCATAAAAACCAAATCTCAATTTAATGTTGTTTTAATATTTAACAATAAAGTGCAACTCTGTTACTTTGCTATAGTATTTATTTTCATGTCAATAGGAATTTGATCCCATATCTTGTCAATAGATTCTGTAACCTCCCTTTCCAAGGTATTGCTTTAACCAAAATATTGAACCTATGGCGAATATGCTGTGCATGTAAACATATTTATTGAGGATTTCTTGAATGCTGGAAAAGTGAAAGTAGCCTATCTTGCATCTGACACCGAAATGTGTAAGTCCCAGTTTACCATTATGCGTCGCAGAGCTGCAGAGTGGTGAGAGAGACGCTTTTTGCCAACTTGTCACTACAAATGTAAGCTTCTCACATCATGCTTTCAAAACATCAACTAAGCAAAAATTTCTCCACAAAACGTATTTACTGAGTTCAAATGCATAGTTATGCACAGAAGACATATGCTTTTATTTGAAGCGACTTACATTTTGTCAACTATCAATTGCTCAGGGCCAGTCTCCCCTAGAGCAACTTACCTGCCTTGCTCCAGGGCACACTGGTGGCAGCTGGGATTCAAACCCACAACTTTTCAGACTGCTAGCACACTAGCCAGGTTCCTTAACTGCTATGCTACCACCACCCAACAGGAGAACAACCTAAGCAAAATCGCCTTCTCAGGACATTCAAGTCGTTCAATTCAACTGTAGCCTATTATTAGTATTGTTTAAAGGAGCTAAGAAACCCACATGGATGTGTGACTTTGGATAGTCTGGCTCTTGATGTGTTCGATGTAGCCTGTATTTGTGCACTTCTTTGCACAAGTTATTTTTTCTGCCGACCCCTGTTCACAATGCAATATCCCCCCAAGTAATTTACTGCTGGCTCTAGGCCTAACCTACTCAGCTTCGGTATTATTGTTGCACAGAGTGTTACCATTGAAGCACATTCTAAGATGGAAACCTGCATGATTTCTTACAGTCTATGACTACGTCAGAAAACAACCTCCCAGCAGGCTTAAAAGGGAGGAAATGTCTACAGTGTGGGAGCATTTCATGTAGTCACAATGCATATGCCTACACTGTAAAATAGACCTGGCCTACCATAATATCGTCAGTGCTCCAACTCTTGTACAAAAAGCATTCGCATGGTATATTCGAGTGGTATGTTTTTTTTTTTTGAGGCAAGACAAGTTTATTTGTATAGTGCAAAAACAGAAGTAGAATACAGTAGGTGAAAGACAGTAAAAGTACAAAAAAGGCAATAAAATTAATAAAGGCATAAAATTATTAGCATTAAAGTTACAGAGTATAAAAAGAAAGATGAGTGAATCATTAGGAGAAAGCATCTGAGAACAGTTTGGTCTTAAGTCAACAGTAGGGGCAGTGTTGATGTCTTCAGGAAGTTGGTTCCAAAGCTGAACTGCAAATTTTTCTCCTTTGATCTGAGAGACCTAAGTGTTTTTTTTTAATGCAGAAACATGTCAGATAGGTAATTAGGTTCTATCCCATTTAGTGATTTAAGCACAAGCAGCAGTCAGTTCTGTAACTTACAGGGAGCCAGTGCAGGGACTAATGTGATCAGTTCTTTTTGTTCTTGTAAGAACCCTAGCAGCTGCATTTTGGATCAGTTGAAGTTTTTCTAAATCCTTTTTAGACGTCCTAGTTTTTAGGTGTTTTTAGGTGATAAAATGCTGACCTGGTAATTTCTTTCATGTGACTGTTAAAAATCTTGGTCGTCATTGATCTAAACTTCAGCAGTGTCTTTTGCTTTTAGCACCTTTGTGTCAAGGACAATGGCAATCCTGAGTCTGTCTTCCTTTTTTCCAAATATATTTAAATTGTGTGAGATATAGTTGTTAATTTGGTCCATGCACTGAAAGACATTCAAGGGGGACATGATCATTAGGTGATAAAGCAAAGTAAATCTGGGTGTCTGGCATAGCTATGATAAGAGAGAGTGTTTATGGATAATGTTGATACTGATATTTAGGACTCAGGGTCAGCCGATGGCCAATGTTTGCTGCTGCTTTTAGGGGGGCAATTTTTAGGGCTTTTATTTAGATGTTTTCCTCTTTATTTGCATGCTAAAATGTCAGACAATAATAGCCTAAAATACAGAAAAAACATTTCCATTGTAGTTGCACTCATTTATCTAATGTTATTATCATTCATGACCAGAAGTCATACTAGACCTACTATCCTTAGTACAAGACCAACAAAAGGTATTAAAAAGCACCCCTGTCCCTGTCCCTGAACAAATAAAATATTAATCCCTTATGTGTCACGTAGGCCCAAGGACTCTGATGAAGATGCGGTAAGCATTGAAACGTTAGTGCCTTTTGTTGTGCACCTCAATTAACATTTAAGTTAGGCTTACATCTGTGTTGCTCCGATTTTCTTTATTTTTAGTTTCACATAACCTGTATGTTGGAATGAGAGAGAAAGAACTCTTTGATATAGCCTCACTATCATTGAGAATTACGAATAATAGCTATAGCATCTAAATTAGATACTAGACAAACTTTGACTAAGCATACTTGCAAAGTTTGATAAGTAATTGCACTGAAATGACCAACCGCTGGCCCACTCACGTGCTCTCACACACACGCTGCAGGGAAAGATCTGCTTTCCCACGCTGGTGGTTCTAGTAGGCCACTTGTAGGCTACAGCTGAATGGCGCTCACAAATGTTGGTTTAATATAATTGGCTTAATATATGCAAACATCCAAAGAAGTTGTTTAAATATGCCAAATGTCTGCCAGATTTGTCGGCCAGTCTCTATTAATGACAAAGCAAGATGTTAAGTATTAAAGTAAATGAGCATATGCGCCAAGATCCACTACGTCCACTACACATCTCCCCACATATGCGTGCACGCATAGACACAATCTCTCTTTCCCTGCCTCTCTCTCCCCATCTTGCACATGGATTTATTCTTTATTTTTAGATGATTTGTTGCAGGAGATACAACCCACTTTCCTTTTTTAAGCTAAAACTAAGGACAAATAGCCTTTATTTGTAAATTTCAGTTTCATAGTTTTTCATGTTGTAGGCCTACATTTTTCATAGTAAGCTTACATTATACCGTGTGTATGAGTACGTAATTGTTACAATGCCAGATGACGCATGCACTAAACAGCTTTGATCCAACGAAAGTGTTGGAGTTGGAATAAAAACCTTTTTTGAGTGATTTTGATCAGCAATAGCCAATTGCTTGGTCATCTTAACAGGCCTTTCATGTTGCATAACACACTATTGATATTGGTGTTTAAAAATGCAAAAGTATGTTTTATTCAATTAATCGATCAAAAAATCAACAGAATACTTGATTCCAAAAATATTTAATTTAAATAATTTATAGCGGAAAATCTTCAAATTCTGCAACAACACTAATAACTGTTTGATTAGATAGCCATAGTCTATTTAATGCTGTGTTGTAGTTGTCATAACTTGCTGAACAGTGCCAATTGCTTCGATTTTCTCTAGACCCAGCTGAAAAACAGGCATCTCTGCATCTGGCAATGCTTCTGTTGTCATCTACCGATCTGGTTCTGGGTCTGGTCAATACAACGAAATTTGTTTTATTTATTTATTTATTTTCAATCTCAGCATGAAAGTTAACAACACCATAGATCCAAACAGATGTGCAAAAGCCAGAAAAAGTATTTTTCCTACTATCAGACCTTTAAAACTATTTAATACAGTAATATTAGTAATAACCACTTGATAATGGGTAAAATGAATTAAAAGAATAGAAATCTATTAAATGCAAGTAATTTGTGGTAATGGTTTTACTGCATGACAAATTCTGTTTTGCTGAATGACAATGACGTTCACACCCGTACAATACGTAGTTTACTGCCCATTTATGACTAAGAATTTAAGGGCAACATTTTAAACTTATTTTTAACTTATCTTTAACCATGTAACTGCCGCTCAAAATGGCCTTCAATCTGTATATACACAAAAATTATCGCAAAGTATGACTTCCATCATTATTTTATTGATTCAAACTCTTAGGCAGAAGGATACGGGTGTGAGGAGTTTGAAAAAATGGGTTCACAATTAAGAATGAATTCTCAAAAACCTTGAATTTTGTGTCAGCATATTGGTGAACATTACTGGCTCAGTGAGTTTCATGTCTACAAACAAAAGTTTAATGCCTCTAAGGAAAGATTGCAGCTGTGCACCTATGCAGCCTTTGTATACGTGTGGGGTACTACAGCAACAACCGAAAATTCTCGGAACAGAGGCATTTGTTGACTTTGTGTGACGTGCCATTTATAAACTGTATTTTCTGAGTGTGCTCTTCATGCATTTACTATGGGTAAATTAAGAAAAGGGCCACTTTATGCAACACACGGACAACTTTGCCAACTTAAATGACACTGACTGGTAAACACAAGCTAGATCGCAAATACACTGAAAGGTTAACATTTAGTTAGTACCATTATGAATAACTTCATTTATAACTGAAAAACTGAAAAATGAAATGTATTTAACATAGTCTCTCTAATGCATGCCTACATCTGCCACTTGGCTGGTAATCACATAAATGCACACAGAAAAAGTTTGCCTAGGATTCCGTGCGTATAGGTAAGCCTACAGTTGTAACATTGGATGGTCAAATGCTTTAGGAGCGCATTTCAGATTAGTTACACTAATCTAAAATGCGCTCCTGACAGAAGAAATTCTGAAACTAAGCCGTCATGTGTAAATGACATTGTGTGCTTCCTATAAATAATAATAAAAAAATAGTTTAGTGTTCCTCTTTGGGCCTACAAGTTTTATTATATAAATATTTTACATTTTCTAAGACAATCTCACTTCAGCACAATTAGAAACAAAAAATCACTGTTAATGCAGGGTAAACAACAGTGAACGATCATCTTGATATGGAACAACACAGACTTGCCAGTGACTAGTATGCAACATAAAATGAGTTATAACATCAACTTAAGTTTGCATAGCTTTAGGTATGCATGTTCATATCACATACCAGTCTGATGACTGGTCAAGCTATGAATGCAGTTTATGTGGAGAATTCATGATGACAATAACAGTGAGAGCCAAAATTTTGCGAGTGTGATTTATCCTATTAGAAAATAAGTAAGAGAAGATGCTTTTTATTACATTTTATTTACATTTTTTATTACATTTTGACGATCATTTGGAAGACTCTGGGTTTGGACCATATCTGTTTTCATCTTAACCTTCAAGACATTGGATTTAGTACAAATTGCAATCATCATCTCTGAGCGCATCAGCCGGTGAGGCTGCTTTTTTACTGTTGGAAATGTCGTCCCCTAGTGCTTCGTCCTCTTTCGTCCCCCTGTTAAACAAGGGATTTCTTTTTTGTTTGGGACTTACATTGCAATTGGACTGCGTGGTTACAGTCTTTGACTTTAGGGCTTGTAGAGCATTGAGCTCAAGGGAATCATTTTTTTCGTTTTAATGTAATTTAAAAGTGTGACTTTCTCAGCTACTTTCTGCTTTGAGAGGCCAGGGTGTAATTTGCTTTATATCTTTACAAAGTACATTTTGTGTCTCTTTTTTCATAAAGATATCTTCTCTGGATTATGGTGTGGTGAATTCTAGGCTTTAGTGTTGTCTTTAGAAATTGTTATACTATTAAGCTTCTCTTTCAGTGCCCTCCTGTTATTCCCACAAGTGACACGAAATTCATTGCTCTGATCGACCGTCACTTCACCCATGGTCACCCATGGTAGGCCTACTTCCCGTGGAGATCTTGTTTGCATTTGACCTGCTTTGCTAATTTTGTGAGTAAGTATGGGATTGACAGAGCATTGGACTTTTAGGGACATAGTTATTAATTTAACATGTCAGAGGTTCCGACCGGCACTTCAAGAGCATGTATGATGTCAGCTGTGAATAAGTGGAATAACAATAAACTCACTTAACAATCCCCTCTATTTTTGGCAACTGGTAGAATATTCACAAAATCATGCACTAGAATAGCTATAGCCTAAAACTGTATTAATCGCGCAGCAAGGTACTGCAGTGACAGTTCATTACTGATGTTACAAGGCCATGCGTTTAATTTGCAGGTTTGTAACCATTTATTCTGTCTAGTGTGCATGATTTATGCTTAAGTCCGCTGTCAAAGTATAGGCTATTCACTTTCTTTAACGTCTGGCTTGCTATTCGATTAAATCTTGATAGTCCTGTTCTGGGCTCAAATGCCAATGCACCACAGTTCTTTGAAATAATAACTGAAAGATAAGTCTACTTGTAGCATCCATTTGAATTTAGATTTTAAGCACAGCAAAGGTCATGTAAAATCGATGTCCCCAGCCTTTGTCAAACCAAGCTGTACATGAGCAGTGTTTTTGTCCCCCAGCACTTTGGAAACTAAACTGACATCTTTGCTTTTAAGACCCCGTGGCTACCTTGACAACACACCCAAGTGCAAAATTGTTCCAGAAAATGTAATTGTGAGAAGCTGAACTTTCCCCTTCTCACCGTTTACTTTAAACTGCATACGCTGCTCGGCAAGCGCCGGTAGGGGAGAGGGCGAGAGACGTTGTGTTTGTTCCCGATTTATGCGCATTTGTGTGCGGTAATATGCGCTGCTTTGGGGGAACAATCTGAATGTATACATTTTGTGTTTAATATAATGTATAGTATGTGGTGTGGGGCACTGTTGGGTGTTGGTGATTGAAAGGGGTTTGCCGCCAGTTTAGCGTTTGTTCATTGTCCTTTGTTGTCCTACCGTGATTTTATCAATATCCCTCATTCCATAATCTTTGGTTGCACAACATCAATAATAACAATACTCGGTGTGGTACCCACCGACCAAACTTTCATTTGTCGTTCCCAATTCTGTATGTTTCTCATAAAATTCATTCACGCATTAACTCACCGTTCTTCCTGGTTCTCCAACACCTCTGAAGCTGTCCCTTTGCAGTAGCGCGCGCCACAATGGGACAATCTTTATGTCATTCTGCAGGGGTGGGGGCACCCTAATTCCAGTCATTCTCACGCAGGGGTGTTCATTATGTTTGTATTGTATTTTATAATTTCCTTTGCAAAGCCATAATGTTTGTATGTACTTCCGAGTTTTGCTTTGTTATTAATACACTGGATCCAGTTGACATTAGAAATTGTATAATGATTCCAGCATGTAATTTTGTCAACTTTGCATGTGCTGTATCCCAGGCTCATTGGTATAATCTAGGTGTCCCAATTCATGGCCAATTTGCGCTAATGCAGCAGTGCATAAAATGGGGGGTAGCTCAGTGCCTCGGGTGGTTCAGCTGGGTGACCTATGACTCTCCTGGTGAAGAGGTAGAGTTGGTGGAGTGAGCTATTTGAACTGCCTTGCAACTGTGTTGACTGAAGCTGAATTTTGGTTTGTTTTGTTAGGTGCAAGTGTTTTTGTTTATTAGTGTGATTTTGGAAAAATAAATACTGTTCACTTTTGGGCCAACAACCCTCTCTCCTGTGAATCCTTACCACCTCCACTTCTCAGTCCACATCCCTTCTCGTGAGCTGGCCACTCGGGCCTCTCACAGTAATGTATAAAAAATGACAATATGATTGTTTTTCTTCTGCATTAGTCTCCTAAAAGGGGATATCATGTTTCTGTTTGTCTTGTTTAGAGAGGCAGGATGAAGTGATATATTATGATGCCTATGAAAGCCCAGATGCCATGCAAGCCACTTATGAGATTGCGTCCCCTGGCCCCCCTCTTAGGGAGGAGGTCACAAAACTTCAACAAAGGACCCGCCAACTTGAGGCCAGAAGGGGTCGCATCACAGCTAAAAAAGCCTATCTCAGAAACAAAAAGGTACAACACACTACCATCAGTCATGTTAACTGAAATAATAAATGCTAAACAAAATATTGACCTCACACAAGAAATTATGGTAAGACTCTATATTAACACACACTCGTATTTAACATTAACTAGCTGCTTATTAATATGCAAATATGTTGTATATAAATTATGATGTCAATACGCTGTGCGCAGTAAGGGGCTTATAAGGTGGTAGTACAATAATAACTGTTATTCTCTGTAGATACTCAATAGTTATTCTTGATTGAAAGTACGTAATTAGGAACTAGTTTTGAGCATTATTAGCACTTGTAGTTTTGTGTTTTGTTTTGGATATTGTTAGAGCAGAATAACCACTCCTCCGCTCCTGTTGTACTACCACCTTGTAAGCCCCATACTGAATAAAAAATATTGAGCTCATAATTCATACTCAACAACTTATTATAAACAGTAATTAGGAGGATATATTGGAGAAATTCTTGTATGTCTGCTATGGGTCAGACAGGTCATGCCTAATAAGGTATTAATAAGTGACTTGTAATGCCTAAGACATGACTAGGATGTTGATAATATGCATGTTAGGAAGTAGCTACATATTGGTGAATATGTGTATGCTAATATGAAATGTTACCGAAAATATACAAATTTTTGTCTATGGTCAACCTTTGAAGATAATGTGAGAGGATTTGCGATTGTTTACAGCAACGTACTAGAGGCAGCATTGATTTTAGTATAATTATTTCAATATAAAATTTAGAGCTGTCAAAGTTAATGCAAAGATCTTTGAAAATAAAGATGTGGAAGATTGCTGATGTTTTGTTAAAGTAACCTGTCATTTTAACCACTGCTGTACTCATTTGAAAAAAATATTACAGTAATAAATTGTCTTCTCCCTATGGTATGGCAGGCTCCCTTTTTTATGGCAGGATTTTTTTGTGAATGTCATTGCTGACAAAAGAGGAGAGCTCTACGTTACTAGACCTATGTAGGAATTAGATTTTCAAAATATTTTCCTTAAATGTATCTGCATCTACTGAGGTGCATTTCTAATGGTAGGATACCCGCTGGTAAAATACCAACCAACCAACCAAGGTTTATGCTTTTGTGGCTCTTAAAGGCAATAGGAGATGGTTCTCTCATTGGTTAATTCAGTTTTACAGCCAAAACACACCCACGATTAATTAAGCGCCCAGGTGCACAGATCAATTCTTCTGTTGTGAAAATACCATATTGTCCCGGGACCGACTCCAAGCCAACCTGCTCTTCAGCATGCTGCTGCTGATGAAAATAGGGTGCTCTCTCTCTATCTATCTATCTCTATCTCTATTTACCAGATTTTGTAAGCCTATATCCAGACTATGAAAATATCACACCACAATGATTGGAGACGTAGAAATCTTGACCTAGATTAGCGTCAGCATAGTCATTTCCTGTTTTGCATTATAGACATTCACAGTTCACGGTTGACGGTGATATGATCGTCACTATCTATGCAGATGATTTATTAGCATAACAAATCTGCAAATGAACGATCAACACTGATGTTCTGTTGACAATGTCACAGAGGGGATTGGACCTCCGATGGGGCTACTCAGCCAGCTCCTGCCCGCCATCCCGGGTTGGGCCTAGGCTGGAGCCTCATCAGGGGACTACCTGCCTCAGTTACATTACGTAGTTGGAATCCATTAAGAAGGCGACAATGTTCAACAACCTTCACAAGAAACGTTGTTTATCAAGCCATATATTTAGGTGGTAGTATAAGTGCAAGTTAGGTGTGCACGTTTGTGTTTGAAAAAGTGAAGCCATTTGCACTTCAGATGTAATGATATTTTCAGCAAATTGTATTCCTCCAACTGTCAATGAAAACAGCACAATATGCACTGAGCATTTTATCATTATATTATTATTATTACTACTACTATGATTATTATTCTCACTCACTCTCTCTCTCTCTCTCTCTCTCTCACACACACACACACACACACCTTCTCATTTCTTTTGGTGTGTGCTCTCTCTCCTTTAATCCCTCACACTCACACACTCATTCCCTGCTCATACTCATGTTAAATTTGAAGGTGATGCATATAAGATTTGTAGAAAATACCAAAGTTTACAAAGAGAAGAAAAATATTCTTTAGGTACTTTAGGTTTAAGATGTTTAAAGCTAAAATGACCTTGGTTTGCCCTCAGCCCTGGTGATTTTTGTTTATAGACGAGGCTACATCATCTAGGTTGACAAAGCCTGTAGTAGCTAAGTTATCTAGCGTAATACTGCACATTAACCATTGCTTGTTCAAGTACAAAGTAAGATGAAAAAATTGTGGCGTACTTTCACTTTGCTCACTCAGTCTCTAGTATCCTCAGGCATCCATACACTCTGCACCTCATAACTGAACTTAGATGTGTACCTAACCATCACTAATTTCAAGGTATTTCATTAGCTTTTGGGTCAGTGTTGCCTTTCCATTTCAAAAATTCAAACCTATTCCTACCCTGTGGCCTATCCACTTGATTCAGACTTTAGTGTTAAGGCTGACTCGCCACTTCTAAATATGACTGCACTCTACTCCCACATCTGCTTTACTACACCTCACCTACCCAGTCACAAAGCTTCTAGGGTTTCATTTCTCAACTTTTCCAGCCTTTCAGTTTGCAGGTATGGAAAAAACTAAGTGAAACTGAAGTATTGCATCTTAAAGGAAGTAGTTTGAAGCAGTGCTTGTTATTGACATGAATTGTTCGCTCTCATCAGGAAATTTGTATTATCAATCACAACCAGAAGGTCCAGCAGCGCCACAGAGATGAAGTCATCATCAACTCGCGGCATGGTCTTTTACAGGTTTCCCAAGTTTGCCTTGCTATCACACAATTTTCAGCCTCATATGCACCCTTCATAATACATTAATGTGTTTTATGCTGTAATCACTACATTGTTCTGACGTTTGAAGGATGATGATGAGGAGGAGGAGGAGGAGGTACTCAGGAACTCAAGAGTAAGACAGGAGAGGCAGAAGACCTTGGACCGCCTCCGTAGCTTCAAACAGGTATGACAGTAAGCTATTCACATCTACTTGTGTAGCCATCTGGGTTACATGCGCATTGACTTATTTAGATTTATATTAGTACTGCATGTACTAAATCAGATGTTTGCTTTTTTCCTCTCAGCGTTACCCTGGTCAAGTCACACTGAAGTCCCAGAGGCTGCGATTGGCCCACAATAGGAAGAGGTTTGAATCCACCCATCCCGTGACTTCAACTGAAGAGCAGCTACCAACACAGATGAAGACACAGACACAGGTTGCCAGTGTGCAGACAGATGACTGTGGCACCTCCATGGTCCCTCCAGAGGGGTCTGCGGGCAACATAGGTTTCCTTTCTTTACCTACTGATGGAGCAAAGCCACTCGTCTCTGCACCATGGTCCTTGCCTCCAGACTCAGCCACTTCACTTGTTCTGACTTCCTGCACTCCACCCCCCCCACCACCACCACCCCCCCCACCACCACCAGCACCCTTTTGTGATGACACATGTAGCATGAGTCTTGCAGTTGCCAGCAGTCCCAAGCAGCTTCCTTCAACAGCCTCCTCCCCACCACTTGGGCCTTTTAGTGGTCGTTTTTTTGACAGCAGTCAACTTCTCAATGCCCGTCGAAAACTCAGGAAGACCACATCAATGGAGTCAGCCCAGTGGAGAAGAGGTAAAGTAGACACAAATTTACACAGCTTCAAATACATTGAGTCATTGACAAAAAAAGGCTTTTAAAAATGAGGTATGTGTAATTGAGAAATTTGTTAACCAGTATTTAAAAAATAAAAAATTTCACGACTCAAAGCATGTTGCCAGGGACATAGCACCATATTTGGATGGTGAAAGAGTTTTTAATCAAGTAGTCTGTTTATTACCTGTGATTTATACCTATGGCATTGAGCCTATTAAGCTATTTTTTATGGCCTTTAATGACTAATAAATATTAATTTGATTTTCAAATTAGTACTATTGCAGTGATGTGGACTAGACTGATGTAGACTATGCAAACAACAATTTATTTAGCCTTTACCTCAGATTACAGATGTAACCAAAGCTTTCCTTGAAAGTGTCAACTGTTAGACGTCCTTTATAATTCTGTGTCATGTAGGTTTTAGCACAGGCAATCATGGTGGTATTCAAGCGGTTTGTAACCACAGAATTTAATTTCATATAGGCTATTGCTTTCATGTTTGTGCTCACCTTTCTTGGGCAAAAAAATTGTCAGTAGTTCCATTCCCTCATTTCGCTTTTTCTCTAGTTCCTGCCTTCCTTTTCTTCTCTGATAGCTTGATTTTGCTTTTTTTTGACAATGGCATTTTCAACTGCATGGCTACAACAAGTGCTACCTGCCGCTTCAGCAGAAGAGTAAAGTGTGTGAAGTTAAAAAGCCAGATGAAGGCAAACTAAACCATTTTGCATTTTTGCAAGGGCTCAAGGTGGCCTGTCCTCAGACACTATAGACACAAAATGAAATCCATCAATCAACCAATTGATTTAGCCAGCCAACATTCAATTTTCACTATTTAGCAATATTTATTGTGATCTTTATTAACAGGGAAAATCCAGGTAAATCCAAAGTTCCAGACTTCTCCAGGGCCCTCCCTGCACTTACCGCTGTTCAATCAATCCCACTTCTCACCCCACTGTGAAGCCAATGCATGTCGGGTGGCACAATGCACCACACACCTGACATTGTGGGGTTTTGAGATGAATATTTAAATAATTACATTATTATGATGGACTAAAAATATGTCCAAACTACATAGGCCTAACAGAATAAGTAATACATGACATGACATATGTGGATTTAAATTATTTAAAATATTATGTAATTATGTAAAAAATAATAGATTTGGACATGAAAATATGCTTGTCATGCCAGTGACCCACAGGTGAAAATAGGATCTACATGCATTTGCAAAGATATGTACTTGTGAAGAGCTTTACCTTTCCAGAGTCCTGTAAGTAGCATGTCTACTAAAGTAGGCCATCTGTCTGAGCCATCTAGTTACATAAACAGACTACAATCATCCTACAAGAGGATATTACAGTGTTCCCACAGTCATTCCAACATAAAAACATACAACACAAGACCAGCATATACACATAACATAGCCCGGGGTAGGTGTAGAATTATACTGTTACTAACAGGAAATAAATAGAAAATAAGCAGTCACCTCATAATGCTCAAGTAGGATAAGCATAAAAATAAAAATAGAGCCCTGCTTGCCATTAAAAGTACAGATGTAAAATGCGCATTACAAATCAAAGGTTAAAAAGGTAAAAGACAATTATTTTTCTCTTCCTGAGGGGCATCAATGTGAAGTGCTATTGCAATGGGAATAAAGTTCTCCAATATCTCTCTCTTATTGTTTTAACAGCAAATTATGTAAGGAATGTGGGATACTGACCATTAAAT
This sequence comes from Tenualosa ilisha, assembly GCA_015244755.2. NCBI lineage: Eukaryota > Metazoa > Chordata > Actinopteri > Clupeiformes > Clupeidae > Tenualosa > Tenualosa ilisha. The sequence continues at coordinate 763,435 of PYXC01001128.1, forward strand.
GTAACAGTTTGTGTAGCATCCTTCTCTCTATCTCTAACTCCTGGAGCTCCAGATTAGTCCCCAGTGAAAGAAAATGGCACTTGCCACTATAGTAAAATATGCAATATCTCAGTACACATGTTAGCCTCTGAGTTGTATTTCCAGTGCAGTTGACCCCCAAGATATTTATAGTTCTCTACCACCGTAACATCAGTATAGTTGACCCCCAAGATATTTATGGTTCTCTACCACCGTAACCTCTTCCCCCGGATGGAAATAGTGTTCAACTTAGACCTGGCCCTTCTAACCACCATTTCCTTGGTCTTAAGTGAAGGTGGTTCTATCCACATTACTTCGCAAAGCAGTCCACAAATTGACTGATCTCAAGCCCCACCCAACCATTGTTGTTTCTCATTTAAGTATTTCTTCTTCTGGATGGGGATGTCATTGACATTGTGTGTGTGAAGAAATTAAATTTTTTATCTGGCACATAGCCATCTGTTGCAGCCCCATTCTCTGTTGCCCATTTTACAATAGAAACAGCAGCTTCGCATAGCAGCAGCCTCATGACCTATGATGTGTGCAAAACTAGATTTTCATCTAGAAATGATTGTACAACATGAAGTAGTACAGGTTGAAGAGACTATAGCTGACCTACTGTTTGTTACTGGAGGCATAGCCTACATTTGGTAATGGGGGAGAAGGGAAAGAAGGAAACAAAAAAAACTTTTTGTGATTTCTGAGAAACAAGTTAAAGAGCAACTTGAAAGTTGAAATTTGTTAGTAGATTTACACATAATGTTGCTTTAAAATGAATATAGAAACATTTAGGGTTGATTTCATATGATTTACGAGACCTAATTCCAGGAAATCTTTTGAAAAAAGAATAGTTTTGAACATTCTATGCTTGGCATGCATCATTAGAGGGAGTCATCTCCTGTGTTTCACTAGCTGTCTGTTGCTGGAGCATGTAGCATCAGGCTCATCTACAATGTTGTCCTGTAATATTTAAAATGCATAAAACAGTGCTGACATTTGTCTGCATACCGTGACCTGCTAAGTCCCTGACAACTCTATGGTCAAGTTACATCCTTGAATATAAGCTATCCACGGTTTAATATTTCCATCAGACTGAGGGCACCCTTGGTACTTCAGGTCTATAAAAACTACAGCTTACTGACAAAGTAACGGCCAGAAATATACCATGCAATCAAGTCGCATAGCCTGCCAAACCACAAGGGTGTTTATGCCCTGATGTTTGTGTGATGCAACGATAATATAGCTGGCTATGGTTAACAGTCAAATTTGCTAGCTGAGTCCCTAAGAATAGAAGACTGTTCCTTCATGAAACACGGATGGCCTGTAGGCTATAACTGGTATGTGAGAGGCAAAACTACAAACTCACAGTCTGGTGTTGTGGTTTGTGTTGGGGAACTTAGTGGACATCACATTGTCAATTAGCCATTAATAACACACTTAGCATAGTGTCCAAGTAATAGCCTACATTAGTTTTTATTTTTATGCCATTTTAAATTGGGTAGCAGGTGGCACAACAGTATTCAGTTGCTTTTTTTCCTTGTTTGTTATCCTATAGCTCGCGAAGACAATTCTATGGTAGTTGGCAACACATGTTTACATTAACGTAGTTGCCAGTATGTATTTGTTGGTGGTAAATGTTCCCCAGATCACTGTCTGTCTGATGCCAGAGACTCTTAATTCTTAGGCTTAAAAATGCATGTCAGCTAATTGTTTAAAAAGTCTTATTCATGCTTATTATAATGCATGTATTCCTTATGGATATTGTTGACCAACTTGGCCGGACTCCCTCTAGTGATGTCATCCTAAGCAAATTCTGTTTTACAACATTCATAAAGACAGTTATTAAAAAACGACTGAAAATACTATAAAAGTCTGTCTATAATTGAAAATGGTTTTTAAAAATTAGTTCCTCCTTTATTTCTCTACACATTAATGAAAAGGGGTATTTAACCTTCAAATTGCACTTTCAAATATAGGACAAAATAAACTGATGTAATCCAGATCTTGATTTAATTGTCTTACATTATTTAATCACACTGCATTATGATGCAGAATTATGTTTTGATGATTGTTCTTTGTATATTTGATCAGGGTCGAGTTCAAGATGCACACGGTTAACAACAGAAACAAATGTGTGCTGAACGCATAGTTGCTCGTGCAGGTGCAGCTGATTGTTTTGCAGGCGCATCTATTTATTTTGTAATTTTATCCAAACTTCAAGAAATGCATATAAATATGGGCATTACTTTCTTTTCAACTTTTCAATCGTGTCATTCAATTAGAGGTGGATACTGTGCTCTTTGCCTTTTTTAATGTGGTGGGATTGAATGCTGATAGGGTCGCTTTTCTGTCACACTGACCAAACGAAAGAAACTTAGAAGCCTATTGCAGAGCGTTGCACTACTTTGTGGCCAAACACAGGGACAGAGGACAGGATGGATTGAAGGAAGGAAAGAAGGAAGGATGTACGAATTTTATAATGGGATGCACCCCATATGTTGTATAGCACAGAAGTTATTTTTGAATGTTATCTGTCATAGCTGATGTCCAGATGCTCAGGCAACAGCGCTTGTTTTAAATGTAGATTTTAACAGACTGCTTACTCTTGCATCTATCGGTATGCTGTTGCAAGTTCTATGAATTTTAATTCCTTTAAATGGTAAGAGGTGTAGGCCCATGTGACATCGCAATATGATAAGCTACTTAGTATAGGAGGCTTTATACTCCACCTGATAAAGCACTGCACCGGGAGTATGTGAGAGGGGGGGTGGCTACAGCGGAGAGAGCAGCAGAAGTCTACAATAGGCCCGTTTCCATTGAGCGAGTTGTGGGTAAAATGTAGGGGGCGGAACTTTATGGGGAAAATTCTTTGGCTCTGCCCTCTCAGCCTCTGTCTTCATTGCAAAATTTGTTCAGGACAATTCTGTCCTGAACAATTCTGTTCTGTCTGTCAGTCATGGCACGTTTCAGCTGTAGCTCCAGCTTAAACACAATTGCCCAGCAAATAGGCTACCAACTCACAAGAATTATATGAGAGTGAGACATAGATTACAGAGTCTAGGGGAGATAAATATTATTTGGATAAACGGAAATGGCGTATCGTGTCCTAAATTCCCGTTTTGTTGATACGGCATGTCTGGTAATAACATAACATAGAGTAGAAACTAACAAATTATCTCTAGAAACAAACGGAACGTAAAACAAGTGGCTTAATCAATTCCTTATCTTGCCAAAGCAAGTTCAATGCACTGACAAACTTATTTTTTACAATCCATATGCTGTATCAATAGCTGTAGGCTATATACCTGCAGATTCAGACACATAGCCCTAAGTCTGTCCCTTCGGCTTTTATTTTGTATGGCTCTGGCTAACTTGAATTTCCCTCTCACTGTAGTTTAACATTAAACCAAAGCCAGCAAGATTGAATTTACAGTGTTGATGGCTCCATAATTTATTAAGACAACAAAAAATCGACTATTGTTCCCAGTAGACAAGTGCTTGCTTGTTACACTAGACTGTACCATGTCTAAAAAACATCATCCCCCCTGAGCAACCAGTCCGGTATGAGTTCCCACTATCAAGTTTCAGGGGTACTTGGTCTACATACCCCCACAGACACACATGGACTGGGCGGTGGTGGTAGATGTGCTGTTTGGCAACCAAAGGGTTGCAGGTTCGAGCTCCACTCTGGCTGACCCCATTGAAGTGTGTCTTGAGCAAGATTCTGAACCCCAAATTGCTTCTGGTGGCAGGTTGGCACCTTGCATGGCAGCCTCCACCACCGGTGTGTGAATGGGTGAATGTGAGGCATACTCTGTAAAGCTTTAAATACTCGTAGGAGTAGAAAAGTGCTACATAAAAGCAGTCCATTTACCATTACTGTGAAGGTTCGGTACAACTACCCAGACGTTCTGATTATTAAGAGCCTTCTGATTGGATCGGCCTGATTGACAGCTGGGCAGGCACAAGCCCATCGGAGTCCATCCATGGCTACGCCTCTGATGCAGTGTTTCTTTTAACAGTTATGTTAAAAAAAATCAAAGCATGACAAAGGAATTTGCTAGACTCAACTGCTCGGTCGAAGGTTAGACAGTTCCACTCAATGACAATATATATATAGATGGAAAGCACATCTCCATTAATGTCATTTTATGGAATTGAAGCCACGCAAAGTAAGTAAAGTCTGCAACTGGATCAACTTACTTCCTGCTATGTAGGGTTTTGAGCCTGTGCGGTGAGAAGGACAGTCACTGTTACATACACCCACTCAATGTGCAGACCCACCCCCTCCCCTGGAACTTGCTTTTGATTACTTTGGGTCAACTTCAGCTCGGACCAAGGACGGACTCTGAAGTTCGTTAGGTAAGTGTGTTGTTATAACTGCAAAGCTCTTGTATGTTTGTGTATAAAATACACAATAGACAGGTAATAATTTTAATAGTGATAATGTCACGTCAGTGTAATAAATGCAAATACCATCTTAGAAATGAACTGCAAGAATGTGATGCTGTCTGCTTAAAGTTAGCAAGCAAATGTTCTAACATGAAGTGCTAACATAGTGCATGACGGAAAGTAAAAATTTGCATAGACACAGACAAAATCTGTTGGTGACTAGCTTGGTTTTCTTTGGATCCTTCATTCAGTTTTCTCATCTATTCAATGCTGCATGAATAGTTTTAATGCCCATTAATGTTACCACTGCTTACTGACTGGTAATGTTGAAAAGCTACCTACACAAGGTAGATTGCTGACGTGAAAACAGAGATTTTTGGTAACCCTTCATTTCTTTTTAACAGCGAATGCCAATTTCTCTTGGGCTGTCATTGTATATTAGCTTTGTAGTCAATTTTAATCTTAGGTGGAGGAGTTAACAAGGGGTAACTACCTCAACAAACTGTCTTTATTATCGTAAATTTATGGGGCAGCAACAATGATGTGCTGAGTTTTAAACACTCTGTGAATGAGGCCTTATATTACGTATCATCTGGTTTGATAGATCGACTCGGTGCAGTTAAACCAGGAGTCTCCAACCTTTTTTCCCCCGAAAGCTAACGTTACTTTGACAATATCAACACAGCTAAACTGTTCTGCTACTATTTACATTACTATTACTGCTAGACCTAATGTTATATCCTTTACCATCTTGCACACTTACAGCATTACAGCACTTTCCTAAAGTGTCATCTAAATTTGTGGAAAGAAATATATTTATCTTTATTGGTTCCTTTTATTTCCATAGCTACAGCCAAATCCGGTATATACTAAATTAACATCAGAGAACAGTAAATCTGAGAGAATCATTTTGTACCAGACAGGGCAAGATATTTTTGGATTTGATTTCACAAAACATACACAAAACATCAGGTTTACTTTTTGGAGAGCTACTCTAAAGCAGGTGAGGAGCTACTTGTTGCTCCCAAGCTACCTGTTGGAGACCCCTGAATTAAACCATCATCCCAATTTGCCTTCTCTGAGATTCAGAGATGCACTTCTCTGAGACACACATATTTACCTGTTGTAGTGTCTTAGATGAAAGTTGCATTTTATTGCGTAACATAAATCTTACCCTGACAGTATTCATAGACTATAGCATCCTATAGCAGTGCAGTAATAACAAGGTAGGCTATGTTTCAAAGTTACATTATTGATGTCTTTAATCAGGCAATGTGTGTGATTGGTTACATGTTTTGCAGGACTGTAAATTTGCTATGTTATGTGGTTGTTACTTAATGCTATTTGTTTGGTTTGTTTCTTCTTCATATCCAGCACCAATGACTTTCACCACAACTTTCACCAGAAGCGGCAGTGGGGAGGTGTTCCTGGGTAGGAACTGGCTGAAGCGGCAGAGTTGGCAGGTAACTGTATTGTACTGTTGCTGCTGGGATGTGCCACTTGTTGTGAAGCATCATCTCCACCACACTATCCCATGACACTGGCCAGACTGCTCTATGCCATGTGTTTGCTTATTATAATGAATGTATACATCAGCATGAAAAATAATTATTAGAATGTCAACTTAAGGTTATGCTCATGTGGTCTCTCAACTGTATGACTTTTGTACGGCTGGTAAACCTAATCCAACACAAATGGTTTAGTCTGGCTTTATCAATCACAAGTAGCAGTCTGACATGCCAAGGTGAATTTCATGGAACTGTTGGCAAGTGTCCCAAAACAGCAGTCAAATGGCAAGTACCATCAGCAACAGTGCAGTACAATTTTTTTTGTAGCTGTGAATCTGTAACGGACCTGACTGCCCAGATGAAGCGGTTAGGCTGGGATAGAGTGAAGTGGGAGGCCTTTCTTCTTGTCTTCAACTGATATGTCCGAATGTCCAACTCATCCACTGTGGTGCAAACGACATTGGATGCATAAGAAGCATCCATACTGTCAAAAAGTGTTGTCTATAATGAACCAGTGTGATTAAACCTGGACAGAGAATGTCACTGTATTTGAACCTGCCACAGACAGTGCATATGCCACCATATTTTCACTGGCAACTGGTTAATATTACTTTACTCACACTTTAGATTGTGTGTCACAGTCGATGGGACTGTCGATATATGCATACTTTCATTGTTAATGTTACCAAATTAACACAATTGAATCTGTACATGTCACTGTTTCTAGATTATATACCCTCTCATAATTTGTAGCATTGAAGCCACTCCATGTGGATGACAATGAACTCAGTTGAAATGGTTAATTTCCCTGTTTCTATGCTTAGACCACCAACCTTACTCTGTCCAGGGACCCATATAATCGGCTACTTCGTTATGTTGTTTTATGTTTAAGACGCACCTTTTGAGTGCGAATGAATTCATTTTTATCTCACAATAAAAAAGTCTAATTAAATGTTGCAATCACTTGTCATCGGCATCTCTATATTGTTTGTTGTCTTGTGGACATGTCTGTGTGATCTTAACTTCTCATTACTTTTAAAAATGTCTTCATTATTATTCAAAATGTCTTCATTATTTCTACAATGGGCATCGACAGAAGCTAAATTACAAAAAAAAAAATCTGTGACATGTTAGAGACTCATGTTGGCCGCATGGAAATACTTGGAGGTAAATGTAATGCCAAGTAGCCAGGGTAAGGTTACTAGCTAGTTGTAACTGTTGTTATATACAGGTAATGTTTTTAACACCCCTCCACATGTTCTGATGGTGTCATATTAACTGATGAACAAGTAGTTGGCAGACTTGGAAAAATGAAGCTCCCTTAAATGTCTGCTTTTACAAGTTGCTAACATATTGCTGCAACTCGAGCAAAACTTAATGGCTCACAAACAGTAGTTACAACAGTAATATGACCCATATTAGGGAATCCTATTCATCCAGGAAATACCAAACATTGTAAACAAGTAATAATGGAGTACTAAAGATGATGAGGTAAGGTATATGATGTTACTTTTACCGTTTGTTACCTATGATTAACATATAGCTAGCTAGTGAAAGTGCTAAATACAGGGGTAACAAACAAATCTTAGCATTCAAGTATTAGGCTTATCGAAATAACAGCTAAGTACTTCCCAACTGATAGCCCGTTAAAGATAAGTTGATGCTAATGAACAATACAATCATCAGAGCAAGGCATTACTGTTGAGATTTTTTAATTCGACTATAATGTGCAATATTTAGCATGATTTTATGTTTGACAGGGTTACATGACAAACTTCACCGCCCACAACACACCTGACGGCTTTGTAATGGGCAACAGCACGGGACCAGGAAATGCTATCTGCAGCAACAGCTGTTAATCATGAGTCGATCACGCCCATTTTTATATATATAAGAATAACATTTTAAAAGATAAGTCCATGGCATGGAAAATTCTTTGAATAAAATGCCCTAAATGAAACAATATTTTAAAGGTGAAAAGTTACATGGAAAATGGGCTACTTGGCCAAAGAGATATGTGGTGATGGGCGGGGTTATAAATTGTACTGCAGCCAGCCACCAGCGGGCGATTAGACTTCTGGGTCCTTCAAGTTTTGCGGTTGATGCAATGTCCATTTATATATAGTCATTGGTTCCACTCAAAGCAATTTCGCAAACTGTGGTACACGAATGCAGACACACTCGACATAGAACCATAACAAGGAAACGGTAACGACAAGGCAATGAGTGCCCTTTGTATTGAGTCAACGTAGAACCATAAATCAGCCAGAGAGCCCTGTACGGGGATAAAAGAGTTTCTCTTTGACATAAATACAAGCAGCATAATGACCGTTGTCGATGCTTCATAATAGCATTTTTATAAGAGCTGACGGACACGCTGTGAATGAAAGTACAAGGAAAAGGCCAAACCACGGTAGATTTGAAGCAAAGAGGAGGGTGCAAAACTTGTGTGCCTGGGACATGTAGTCAATCACCCCAGGCACCTCTGTCTTGTAGACAGCTTGTGGAAGCAACACGCACACATGCATATATATATATGAAAAGTATTTTCTTTACACATTAGATGAATAATCTGTCCATGTCCAGAGTTATTTGTTTATCAATAAGAGTGTATAAAAAAGATGTAAAAAATGTCACATCCACAATGCTGGAATTGCTCTTACATAAACATGTGGGCGTACACTTGGGCTGGGTTATTATAATCTTCAATTAAAATCATTTTTAATTGAATATTTTACCTACAAAACTCACAGGGTCCCAGGAGCTTCCTGCTCTGTGCAGCACCCCTGTCCAAAAATGTGTTCCCATGTGCATGGACACAGCATGCACATGTCCATGACATTAGTTACTCGGCAGCCTGAGATATTTATTTATATTTTTATTTATTTATGTGTGTATTTATTTAAAGAAAAAAAATCATTGATATGGACAACACTGCATTTACCACAATGGCCAAATTTAAGATAATTGTGTTTTGATAAATGTGTTGTTTTTATGCTAATTGCTATTTGAACAAATTTACTGGTAATATGCATCTGAACACTACACAGTAATCTAGAAACAATATAAATTACCACAACCACGGATTCCTTTGTATGTCTTGTACATGTGAAGAAATTGACAAATAAAGCTACTATGACTATGACGATGGCGAAATTAGTGAAATGTAAACTGTTGGTCAGGAGCAAAACTTTTGACCACAACTGTACACCTAATCTGGCTCTAACCTGATGAAATGTTTTTTCTTTGTGCTGTTTGTTAGTAGCAAGCTCACCTATGGATGAGGTGCTGGCATCCCTGAAACGTGGCAGTTTTCATCTACGGAAAGCAGAGCTTCGTGTGTTGGCACCAGATCCTAACAAGGATGACAGCAGCAACATTCTAGCCCAGATACGCAAAGGTGTCAAACTGAGGAAGGTGCCTCCACGTGGGGGCCGCTGCCTGCCTCCTGACAGCTGCGACCCCCTAACTCGGAGTATCCATGAAGCCCTGCGGCGTATTAAAGAAGCCTCCCCTGAGTCTGAATCTGAGGATGAGGGACCTCCCTGTACAGATTGGGAAAGCTAGGTCATGCACACACAGTATGCGCACTTCGGACATACAAATATGGGGGGAAATCATGAGTTTAAAAGCTGACTGACGTATGATTTTTTTTTTTTAATTAGCTAGATGCACACTTAACAGACCCAGAAATCCTGAATAGTGCAGACCCTCTATATTTAAAATTTCATAGCTGTCAGGCTGTCCATGAACCAGTAGTCAAACTTGAGAGAGAATTGAGTCCTGAAAAGTGTTTGACATATAGCTTATACAATAATCATTTCACCTATAAGGACCTATATAACACCTAATAAAAAGCTCTTATGCATTCCAACCCAGTGCCTCGGTCCAGGTCATAGTGGATAGTGTTTTTGCATCCATGTAATGTTAATCTATGGGAATGATTATTCACATCCCATACATATTTGTATTAAGTCTGTATTATGTTTCAGTTTTTGTTTCTGGCTGTTAAAAAATACAATTGACGTAACTTACAACAGTTTTTTAAATTCTCTTGAATACATGTAGATTTGTTTACAAGCCAAAGGAAAGGGACCGCTGATGATGATTTTTAAAGAGTTATGTTGACTAACAACGTAATAGATACGATTTCATAAGGTTCATGCATTAGTTGCCTAAAGTTTAATTTTTCTTTGGGATACGGAGGCTGATCTTGCAAGCATGGGGTGGCTAAGAGAGCCTTCATTACCCCTATAAGAAGTAATTTAACCATCACTTACTAGGCCGATAAATTAACTTGAAATTTTTGCATAGTGTACCTTTAAGACATTACAACAAAAGGAGACTTCTTAGTACCTTAACAGCAACACAATGCTAGCATTTCACATCATTATTTAAAACAAGTCCTAAAAAACGGTTAGACAGTGATGTTTTTTTTCCACTGGAAATTTCTCTTATCTATTTTTTCAGCAGATGGACCAAAAAAGAAGCCTTGATCAGTTGCAAGTAAAATTATGAGATACAAATAAGTTATACCTAATTTGGAACGGACTTTTTACTGATCAGGCAAACCTGATTTGAAGTTGTTTTTTTTTTTTCCTTCTAAAGGAACAAACATTGAACTCACCATTAATATTTGAAGTCTCTTGTTGAGACGATTTTCTTGTGTTTTAAGCACGTTTTCCAAAAATAAAATGCTCATTCGGTAATCTCTGACTTTTCACCTGGACACTAAAGAGGTCTGTCTCGAGAAGTTAGTACGGAGAAATGCAAGAAGAGATATGCCACCTACCATAGATTAGAGTGCAGAGTATGTAACACATTCTGTAACACTATGCTTTTACATCTGGTGGAGTAATGTATTGTCCTACTGTACTGAACTCTGTAGGCTTTCTTTTTAATGTGTATAGTGTATTTGTAGTATTATGTTCTTATGTGTTCTTTTCCATCAAGTGTAACCATGATTTTTGTCTCTATGCATTATTTATCCATTATTTTCTAGTATGTTCCACTTGTATACAAGGAAACTATGTTAATCTTGTACCCATATCCGATGGGTGTGTTGAAGGACTATAAACAAGTGTATACTACTTGTAGACTATACAAGTTTGTAGCCACATATTTTGGTCATATGTTCATTACTTTGAATTGATGTGAAAGGGGAGCAGGTAATGGAGGTCTGTACAAACACATGAACTATTTTAAAGTTAGTAAGGATATAAAACTTGAATGTTATTGATCTTGCCTATTTATACAAGCATGAATTCTAAAACAGTATGATTATTGCTTTGCCATCCTCTGCTGATCTATACATTTTGCTAACTAGCCAGCTAAGGTTTAGAAAAGTGGTGTAAGTAATAGATCGACAATGGTAGCTGAAGGTGGTAATGTATCCACAGTGTGAAGGAGAGCGGCTGTTACTCCTTGAATTCCATAACAAAACCTATTCCACCTGAAAGCTGTGTAGGCAATTATCCTGCGTACTGTTGTTAGCTATATGTCATGTTACTTTGCTGACATCAACACATTTTGATCTGTAAAATTCACTTTTTTGTGGAACCACTACTTTCTGTCACAATGACTCTGGCCCGTGGCCTATAGTTGCTAGCGCCAAAGCCCAGTTAGTTCCATATTTCACATTCTCAAGCTAGCACATTCCAGGATTCTTTTGAGCCTTGGCTTTGCTAAATCATGGTTTTCCTTTAATGCCATTACATTTGACCTATCTCTGATAAATGTAACAATGTGGCTATGCTCTGAACTCAACGTACGGCCCAATTAATCCTCAAAATTCAATTCAATTATACAGCACCTTTAACAACAGTATCGTCTCATGCCACTTTACAGGAAAGTGCATCCACGAGCAACAGAGGCAAGGAAAAACTCCCTTACGTTAGTTTAGGAAGAAACCTTGGGCACATCCACAACTCAAGGGGCTAACCCAACTGCCAGGGGTCATGCAGAAAAAGTACAATCAGTAGGAACCATGATAGACTACAAGTTGTTGTTTTAGCTAGGCATCATAATAGTTCCAAAATATTGCCCCATAACATTACACAGTGGTCAATCTATAGGTGGTTATCAAGAATTATGGCTGGACAGTGAAGTAACAGCCAGACATAGTGGTAAAGTCAAGGAGTAAAATGGGGGTAAAATTAAGGGTCCATTTTTGACAGTGACATTGTGAGGGCGGGTCAGTCACAAGGCCTCATTAAGGAGAGTCGGTCCTGGCATTGGCTTGTAGGAAGGGCCTCTAGGATGGAGAGTTGGTCCTGGCACGGGCCTCCCGTAATGTTGGTCACGGTCCTCACCCAAAATGAGTTTAGTGAATTGATGGCTAAAGAAATGTTACTCCTTAGATGCAAATTATCTGAAAGTTAATGTTCTAGAGAGCACATCACAATCTACAACTGTCAGACAGGTTTCTTGAAGATATTTATTGAGGGAATACAAAATGTATACATGGGCTCAGAACTTGCACAAAGACCTCAGTAAGTATTAGAGCTCTCATGGATTAGCCAGTGGGCAAGAAACAAGCGTAATATTTCAATAATGTCTGTGCCCCTTTAGCACAACATTTTTGTGGCCGACTTTTGGACTGTGTTGTTCACTGTAATATTTCTTTTGTTTGTGAATTCTCTCGTATTCTCACACATAACTATTACAATCTTTTTCAGACAACACTGCACTTGAGCTTAGTTTCACATGGTTTCAACAGGTCATTATGTGCAATACTGTCTTATGAAAGCTGCAGAACTTTATTTTCATGTGTATTTCTAAATTCAAGATCAAGTTCCAAGTCCATTTGCATGATTGCTTAAACTACAGTACATATATATTTATTAAGACTGAATATTAAAAGAAAATTGTATGGCAATAGTATCCTGATATAAATGCTTTAACACAACTCTTGTTTCATTTTGTTTTTTTCGGCTTATTGTATACTTGTATTAACTTTTAATTTGAAACCGCATTCTCCCTTAAGTCAATAAAATCCAGAAAAATCCAGTTATGTTTCTGATTTCTGAAACTTGATTAACATTACTCAAAAATGGATAATTGATGTACAGTGGAAGAACTGTGAAAGGAAGTAGGCTATCCACCTGAGGGACTCTTAAAGCTGCAGAATAACTGTGGTACTGTAGTGGTTTTATCTCAAAGAAACCTAAGGTCTGCATCACACTTTTTGAACATCCACTCGAGAGGAAGTGAAAGATGTGAAATGTGTGGCTCTTTGTGTCTGCCGCCTATATACCTGTAAATTGCTAAACTAGTCCAAAAACTCTGGATCTTAAAACATTAAAAAGAAAAATATTGCAATACTGTAAATTGTTACTATAAAATTACTAACTACTAAAATTAATAATCGTTTAGGTACAGTCCCCTCCAAAAGTATTGGAACAGCAAGGCAAATTCCCTTGTTTTTGTTGTTCACTGAAGACATTTGGGTTTAAGTTCAAAAGAGGAGTATGAGACAAGAGTTCAGAATGTCAGCTTTTATTTCCTGGTATTTACATCTAGATGTGTTGAACAACTTAGGACATACAACCCTTTGTTTGAACCCACCCATTTTTCAAGTGAGCAAAATTATTGAAACATGTGACTGACAGGTGTTTCTTGTTGACCAGGTGTTGCCTTTACGGTTGATTGTTCAAACATTAAATAGCTCTGCATGCCTAGTCTTCTTTTTGTCCTGGGTTTAAACCCTTTAAAGATTGCATTTGTTATAAACCAACATGAAGACCAGAGAGCTGTCTATGGGAGAAAAGCAAGCCATTTTGAAGCTGAGAAAAGAAGGAAAATCAATCAGTGCCATTGGACAAACATTGGGCATAGCAAACACAACAATTTGGAATGTTTTGGAAAAGAAAAACTACTGGTGTACTGAGCAACAGACATCGAACAGGTCGGCCAAGGAAAACAACAGTAGTTGATGACAGGAATATTGTGAGAGCTGCAAAGAAAAACCCCAAAACATCAGTAAGTCAAATCACCAACGACCTCCACAGTGCAGGGGTGAAGGTATCACAATCCACTGTTCGAAGAAGACTCCAAGAGCAGAAATATAGAGGCCATACCACAAGATGCAAACCACTCATCAGCAGTAAGAATCGGAAGGCCAGATTGATATTTGCAAAGACTTGCAGAGATAAGTCGCAAAAGTTCTGGAACACAATCTTATGGACTGATGAAACCAAGATTAATCTCTTCCAAAGTGACGGAAAGGCCAAAGTGTGGAGAAAGAAAGGAACTGCCTATGATCCGAAGCATACAAACTCATCTGTGAAACAGGGTGGAGGTAATGTCATGTCTTGGGCGTGCATGGCCGCTTTTGGAACAGGCTCATTAATATTTATTGATGATGTAACCGATGATGGTAGCAGCAGAATGAATTCCGAAGTGTACAGAAACATTTTGTCTGCCAATATACGGAGAAATGCATCCAAACTAATCGGAAGGAATTTTATAGTTTTATAATTTTATAGTTTTAGACTGGCCAAGTCAATCACCTGACCTTAACCCCATAGAGAATGCATTTCACCTTCTGAAGAGGAGACTGAAAGGAGAAACCCCCGAAACAAACAAGAACTTAAAGAAGCTGCGGTAAAAGCCTGGAATAGCATTACAAGTGAAGAATGCAATAGTTTGGTGATGTCAATGGGTCGCAGGGTGGAGGCAGTTATTGAAAGCAAGGGTTATGCCACCAGATATTAAATGTTATATACTTTATTTGTTCCTTTACTTTTGCTCACCTAAAAATGCTGTAGTGTAATACAAGTGGTGGTATATCCTAAGTTGTTCAACACTTCTAGATGTAAATACCAGGAAATAAAAGCTGACATTCTGAACTCTTGTCTCATACTCCTCTTTTGAACTTAAACCCAAATGTCTTCAGTGAACAACAAAAACAAGGGAATTTGCCTTGCTGTTCCAATACTTTTGGAGGGGACTGTATTTTATGAAATACTTGGCTAAATACAACTATGTAAGAAGGGAGGAAAAGTGAAATGGGAACGTCACAACACTGTCAGATGGTCATTTAATTTTGTCTAAAGCTCAGATGGACTAGGCGACATGAATGTTGTCACCAAAAGAGTATGCAAGGTAGCCTACCACTGTCATCATGTAATTCCATGATATGTGGATTATCTTCTGATCCCACCAGGTGCACAACATGAAGTTGAGATGATGCAAAACAAAGATTGCCTGCTGAGGTTAGCTTTAAATGACTACCAGTGGCTCACATTAGGCTATTTAAGATGGACAGTCCCATTGTTGATGGAATACAAGCCTGAAATCTTGACATTAAGCTGCAGTATGCTTTGGCTTTGTGTAGTGCGAGTAATGATTCAGTTTTGCATAGTATGCTTGTTAGGTGTTCAGTCTGAAGAGGTCAGATAGACAAAACATATACAATCGATGTTATAGTTCTACTAAAACAGGACATGTTTGGTTATGGTCCACAACTTGGCGATTGTGAGTATTTATTATGGTACAGCCAGTGTGAAACTAGAGGGTGAGATGCATATCCTGTAGTTACTTGGAAAGGATCCAATATGTTGGCCTTATAAACGTGTTTTAAAAACATTCAAAATGTTTTTGGTGTTATTAAAACTTCCATTGTTGTAAAAAGTGACATCACCCGGTTGCAAGGTCCAAACTGTTGCTGCACATAGACACCATCAATATTGTTCCATTCTTGTTTCCTCACTTCTCTAATCGTTCTCTGAACTTTTCATATAAATGAGTTGAGTACTTGCTTACTTGCCCTTCGGATATCCTGTACGCTGAGGCTGAACAGAAGTGTTCATTTTGCTGTACTCTCCAACTTAACCCTGTGCCAATATTCGCGGCATGGCTATCACCGTGACGGAAACAGTAAACAAAAGGTTACCCGTCAGTCATACTGCATCCAATGATGCAATCCAGTGATGCATCGGTTTTACTTTCACTGCAACTTAATGCTCTACTTCCAGTTCCTCAATTCCGCCATCTTTCTGTTACGAACGGCTGTAATACATTTCAATTGGAGGGCTTTTTAAGTGATGTGTCTTCTCCTTTGTCTATACACCTTGCCGAGAAGGGCGATGACTTGTAGCCGGTTGTAGCCTGTCAAGTAAGCATAGCACGTGTAACCACCCTTTCATATGCGGTAAAATTGGAGTGGGCTAGAAATTTTCAATTTCATAAATAAGTTATGACAATTTGCCGGAATGATCATTGTGATCGATCGATGCTGGTACATTTCACAAAATAAAGAATGAATGAAGAATGATTTTTCACGGAAAGCATGAAGGTTTGAGTACGAGTAGCTGTCTTTGTATTATGGGTAAGCATTATAAAGATCTCTTTGTGCATTAGGCTGTGCAGTTGTACTTGTGAAACAACCCAGACCTGCATTCACTCTGCATTCACAACCCTCCGTCATTCACCACCCTCCGTTCACTGATAGACAACAAGCTCAGTGAGATCAAATCCAGACTAGCACTGTAGGGAGATGATAAAGCAGAAGTGCTAGGAAGGCAAGGCCAGGCTAGTGTGAAAATTAATTAGGCCAGGCTCACACATCAGTGAGCAACTGTGTAATTTGTGCATACATATATATATAAATAGTAGAGAGAGAGAGGGGAAAGAGAGAGAGGGGGTAAGAGACAGAAAGAGAGTTGTACGGCATGACACATGAAGGTTTTGTGGCGGCACTAGGCTACAGCAGCATAACTAAGGTATGGTGCATTGCAAACCAGCACCACTGCAAGGATGGTCAGTGGTCGCCATGCCCCACAACTAGGGGCAACAGCAGAGGCAGTCCATCCCAAAAGACCCATGAGAAGTGATAATTTGCCATGCACCATCCCAAACTATGGGAAACAGGAAAGAGGAAGGTTTTAAGTCTAGACTGGTACTGAGAGTGTCCGCTTGTCGGATGTGTTTGTGGGGGGGTGGGGGGATTATTCCACAGGAGGGGTGCGCGGTAACAAAAGGCTCTTCCTCCTATCGTAGATTTTTATATTCTTGGGATTACAAGAGGACCAGCATTTTGGGATCTTGGGGTTCTAGGAGGGTGGTAAGGGACAAGTAAGTCTTTAATGTATGTTGGAGCATGGCCATTGAGAGCTTTGTAGGTTAGGAGGAGTATTTTAAAATTGATTCGACTTTTAATAGGGAGCCAATGTAAGGAAGCAAGGATAGGAGATATTTTTTCTAGTCCTAGTGAGTGTTCGGGCTGCGGCATTTTGTATTAGCTGTAGGTTTTTGATACAGGTATTACTACACCCAGAGAACAGAGCATTGCAATAATTGAGCCTGGAAGTAATAAATGCATGTATTAATTTTTCAGCATCTTCAAAGGATAGGAACTTTCTAACCTTAGCAATATTTCGTAGGTGGAAAAAAGATGCTTTTGAAATGTGTTTTACATGACTATTTAGAGAGAGGTCCTGGTCAATAATTACCCGGAGGTCTTTAACTTTTGTTACATGACAGTGAGAGGCCACCAAGTAAGTTTTGGTCAAGAGGTAGAACGTTGTTCAGCTGTCTAGGGCCGATCATCATAACTTCAGTTTTATCAGTTTAAACATTGGAAATTATTAGTCATCCAAGTTTTAATGTCTTGGAGGCAGGCATCAAGTTTAGTTATTGGCATATAGTCATTAGGCTTCACGGAAAGGTAAAGCTGGGTATCATCAGCATAGGAGTGGAAATGAATGCTATGTTTCTTTATAACAGATCGTAAAGGTAACATGTACAAGGAGAATAACAGGGGCGGTAGCACTGAGCCTTGAGGTATACCAAACTTTACTTTGGTGTGGGATGATGACTCATTATGAGCATGTACAAACTGGTAGCGACCAGAGAGGTACGATTTGAACCAGGCTAATACAGAGTCTTTGATGCCTATCATGTGTTCAAGCCTGTGTAGTAGGATACCATGGTCAATAGTGTCAAAGACAGCACTAAGATCCAACACGATATGTCTCACTTTGGGGCAAATTACTACATTTCACAAAAAAATTATACAGCAAAGTTAATATGGTAACATTTTATTATCTACAAACTCATAATAGCAGTTGAATGTTGAAGAATGCGGTGTCATCTACACTAAAACTACTACTTAAACATGATTGCCTTTCAAAGTGTTATACAGCTCATAACTTAAAATGTGATGACAGACACACTATTACATACTAATCAAAATGTCTATCCAAACAAAAGCCCTTAAAGAGTTTCTCCAAGTTTGTATATATGGTATTTGTCTTGCATCACACATTTTTGGCAATAATAACCCCACAAAAGTACCATAATCAGTTACCCTTGATGCATTTTGTACCAAAGGCAACTCTGCCAAAATTTTGCTGTGTACATTTTGCAAAAGGAAAAAAATGTTTTAGTTACATCATTTATCCTTCATATCCATTTTAAATAGTTGAAAAATATTGCCATTATGTCACATTTAGAAAAAATAACAAAAACAAAAAACCCAGAACACTCAGTTATCAAACACTGTTAGAGAGTGTCATGAAGCCAACTGAAGTAAAATGTATAAATTTCCTATATGATTAAATAATATATGGACTTTATGCAATTATTTTATAACTACAAATAACAAGCAACAATGAATCTCCAAATCAATGGTAAAAATATAACAAGAAACACACACACATTATATATATATACACATTACAAAATTGTAGAAAGAACACATCATTACCATCATACTGATCTCTCTCTCTCTCACACACACACACACACAAACACACACAGTACATAGAATACCTGATAATGAGACTGCATTGCCCACATTCAGTCTCATCCACTGGTTTCTGTTGTATTGCTAATGTGTCCCTGTCAGGTATATCTGTAGGAATCATGACCATATGATTATGCTCACTTGTAAAAGTGAACATAACGCTATCAGAGAGCTTTTGGCTTGGCAATGGGATTGCTCCCAGTCTCTTGGTTGAGTTACATTGCCCAGGACTGATGAGGCATTTTAACAGAACAGGGATCTATTCATCTGTGAGCACACATCAATGAACACCTCATGGGCCTATGAATAATAGCAGGCATTTCTAGACAATCAGTCAGTCAGTCAATTCAGTCAATTAATGTGAGTCAGTCTCTGTACATGGCTGTTGGTACAGGCACCTACATATGTATTTGTAACAATATTGACAATTTCAAACAAAGAAGAAAATGCTGAACAGGGCACTGCTAAAGAAGTCAGCTGCAATGTCCCAGCATATAACAGGAGAGCCAAACTTGCAGGATAAAAATACAATCTCACTCAGAGGGAAAGAGAGGAAAGTCTCAGGTCACACATCCTTGCGTTGTTACCAGGATTTTCTCACAGGGATCTTCTGCAAGATTATATGAAGAACTGTGGAGAACTGTCCCTGTGCATGTGAGATGTGCAAACATACACTCTGGGGCAAAAAAGGCAGAGACAGAGTTTAGCACAACTGTGCAACACAAGACACCTGCCCCAAATTGCTGAGGTTTCTCTTTTCCAACAAACTGACGAACATCCCAAACTCACATCCTCTCCAACACTGGTCTTTTGTCTCTGCTATGTTCACTTTTTGTTGCCCTCTACCCTCACTACCGCTGCCTCCACATAGCCCCTTGCATATCTCCCCCATAAGCTAACCCTTGCCCCTGTTGCTCTTGGGTGCTCCTTGCTGTAAAGTGCCACAAGACAATACTATTGTAAAAGGCGCTGTATAAATATAACTGAATTGAACCAAACCTTCACACTTTGTTTAATCCACCCCCACTTCCAGAACCTTTAACTAAGCATGTTTACATGCTCCTACTTTAATCAATTATTGGCTGAATCTGAATCAAAGTACCTCACCCTATTGGATTTAGCCCAATCAGAATGAATTTCAACCAAATCACTCACCAGCACCTCCACACCTCTGCCACCTACCACTGCCCACCACCACGCAGCCCCTATCTCACATCCCACTGCACTCTATGCACTTTACCCACTGTTCCACCCTCCATTCCATTTTTTTGCCCAGGAGTGTAGATGTGTAGATGTAGATGTGTGTATGCTGTTGAGTATACAGTAAATTTAAGCGACAGGACTGTATACTGTATAAACAACATTTCAGTTGTGCCTTTATGGTACAATGTGGTCCTCAGTGCTTGCAGTGCCTCTGCAGTCCCTAGCTTCCCTCAATTAACTTGACAAGGCTGTCACGAAGCTCTGTAAGCTCAAAGATTTTGCCATCCAGCAGCTCAAGCAGAGAGCGCAAGCTTTTTCTGAAGGCTTCTTGTTCAAATTGACTGCTCTCCAAACGTTGCTCTAGTTCATGAAGTCGTGACTCCAGATCTTGGTTGCGTAACTCAGTCTCCTGAAGAATCCCATATAGATCCATCAATAGACAAACACACGTACGCACATACATGATTAAACATGGTCAGATTATGAATAACAGCAACTTTTGTATGTGCATGTTTACCTTAAGCTTCTCAGAAACTGAATCCCTTTGCGTCTGTAGATGATTGGCATATTGTACTTTTTCTCTTAGCTGTTCCAGTTCCTGCAGACAGAGAGAGCGTGATGTTAAACTGAGACTTTCACACAGACAGATTAAAGAACAAACAGAATTAAACAGACAAATTTAGTTTAATGGTAACAATGGATGCCACTATGTGAGTTTAAAGACACCAGTCATAACCAGATTTAGGTAAGTTTAGGTAGTTGTGGTAACCTCTTCCTTGGCTTTCAGCAGTGTTTCCAGTTCCTCTATAGTCTGATTCAGCTCTGTCTTTTGGATCTTAATACCGGTGGTTTGACTGCTCACGCACTCTAGCTCAGTCACCTTGGAAACAAACAGGAATTAATTATTTTGGACACCTTATAAAGTAAGAGAAATTCAATGCTTTTATTAATGGCAGTGAAAGAGAAACCCATCACTGATTCCACTGGAATATGTGTTTTTGCACACTTTAGGCCTTCAGTTAGATATGAAACAATATGAACACAGAGTATAGGTACATTATACTTTGAAGTGCCACTGTATGCTTTATGTTGCTCACCCTCTTGTGCAATCTCTCAGCCTCCTCTTGGTAGGCTGCCAGCTGCTGCTTCCACTGCTTGACATTGGCTGTAGACTCCAGGAGTGCTGTGGTCAGTTTGGCATTGTTCCCCTTCAGGGCTGCAAGCTCAGCCTCCCAGTTCTTGCTTATTGTGGAGCTGCTGAAACCATACCGTTTACTGAGTGTGTTTAAATGCACTTTGCCATTGCAAATATGATCCAGATCCATCTGACTGACAAGATCTGCTGTCTCAAACGGGAAGGGCGAAAGTTGAGATGTTGGGCACACATCATCCTCTGACTCTGCCCAAAATCACAGCTCATAAATATTTGTCCCTAAGGTTAATTAAAAAGGTAGAGCAGTTGATAATGTGATCATGATTTATTCACCATTAATCATGGGATAAATAGGGATAGTGGAGTGGGAATAGTAATTATCCAATTTGTTTTCTTGACATTACATTCAATGATGCTTATGTTAAACATTTTTTCTGTTGGGTGCTGCAGTGAATAAAAACGTCAAAACACGCAAACACAAAAAAATCTGCTCGAGTATGTTGACTATACAGCTAAAAAACACAAAAAATTGACAGCAAGAGTGTCCAGCAATGTTTATCTAGCCTACTGATAATTTTGGCTGAACCAGTATAGCGAAAGAGAAGACACCCATGGCCTACGTTTGTGAGACCTGCCTGCTCTATAGGCATAACTGATGTGTTTCATGAAGGTGCAAAATGCAGTTAGTTGTCTACATTGCTGATTTCAGAAAAGCAACAAGGTCAGAAAAGAATAACCACACAAAATTTGCATAAATGCATACCGAAGCATGCATTTCATAGATGTAGGGAAAGAATATCACAACTTGGGAAAGTCAGGGGCAGCCAAGGTGAAAGGCAACTTGAAATAAAAAGTAAGATAATTTTTTCGTCAAGTTTTATGTGAAGAACTTGTGCGTAAACTATGATGAGATGCTGCATTCTCTCGCTGTAGAGTTGCCTATTTGAAAGCCTAATGAGTGGCCCACATATCAGTTTCGATAATATATGAAAAGCGATAGTTTTAATTGTTTAATTGGCTTGTGTCTTGTACGTGGGCTAATGTACATTGCGATGATATATCAGTAAACTTCCAAAATCAATGTCCTAAAACTCAATGCATTGCGTAGAGATAATTTGTTTCCCTGATTTAAAAATTGTTTTCTAGTAGGCATCTCCTATGACTATATTACCATCAATATGCACATGTAAGGGAGCTCATGCACAACACTAAACTCATGCATGATCTGAAAAGGAGGGCCCACCATCAGCATTGGGAAAATAGTGCCAGAACTGATGTCATTTCTGAAAAATGTTGACGAGGAAGTGCCTTGCTAACTGAATCCTGACCCCCAGTTTACTCAGCCCTGCACAGTGCTGTGTAATCTGAATCCGCTTTGTTTGTGGTACATCTAGTTTTCTAGACTATTTACAGCAATTTGCAAAAAAATAATAATAATAACAATGCTGGATATGTTAATATTCCATTTCCATTTAACTCATACACTAGGCTGACATGTTAAATCACATCTATATGTGATTGTGATTGTGTAACATTGGGGTGGGCATGTAGCTTTAAGACTCTCTGGGATAAGTGTATAAATGGGCCCTTTTTTTTCCAAAAAGCAATGCGGTAACTTTAATAGCATTCCATTAGTATAAGACGTTACGAGTGGTACCAACAGGTGCAGATCTCAAGAAAACCTAAGTAAGTCTTCAGTGAGGTTTTTCAGCAAGGATGCTTGTAGCTAGTGCTCAAAATTGTAACCTATGAATGGGATCCAAGGTGCACCTCATACGCTTGGTATGTTTCGAGGATTAGTCTATGCACTAACTGTCAACATTTAATTAGTTGTAAATGACTAGCTGCTACAGTGAGCTAAACCAAGCATTGCTTAAAGGGTAGGTATGTTTTTTTAGACTTAAAGTCTTGTTTTCTGATCGTCTATGATGAAATGGTTAAGACCAATTTTTACGAATGCCTCTGCAGCAGTGCACCTATGCAGCCATTCTGTAGGTGGACTGTAGGTAACTGAAAATTCTCAGAACAGAAGCATTCGTCAAAATTTTAAGGTTGACAGTTGTATTTCAAACAATCTGAAAACAAGGCTTTACGTGTAAAAACCTGAACTTTTGTCCTTTAATCGTATGCATGGAGAAGCGAATCTGTGCACAACAAAACACTGTTGGGAACAATCTGTCAACTGCTATCGCAAAAGACGTGTACATTCAAAAAAACAAAAAGGAATACAGAATTTCATATTAAATACTTAAAAAGAACACTACTCTTGCCTGACAGTTAGCTATCCTTGAAAAATAAAAATCTGCACCTCAGCATTGTAAGAGGACGCTGGCATGATGCTCCTTGTATGCAGACATAAACTTAACATTTGCGTTTGCATTTTGTGAGCTTGTAAATTCTTTGTGGGGTGTTGTTATAGCAATTTTTGCAGGCCTAATAAATTTCGGATGGTTTTGTCAACCCATGGAAGCATGTGTGTGACATTCTTTCTATAAGGTCTACATTATCAAGTGCACCTACACTTAAAAATACCCACTACACTACACTATAAGTACTGGCAATTTTATTGTCATTCAATGAAAGATTGAGATGACGATGATTCACAAATAAAATTGCATTCCTATGTAAAAATGGCAAAATGTTTTGCAATGCAATAGGAAATTGTAATACTTTACGGATAACACAATCCTAACACATCATTTAAGTAGGCCTATTTAAAAGTAACAATAGCAATAGAAATAACAACAGTAATTTCCATGGAATTCACAGACTTAAAAAATAAGTGGCTTTAAATTACATAAAGTTAATGTTAAAGCAAACCAAGTGAACTATAGCTTCAGCATGCCGTTGTCATCTTCAAAATTGACAAATGATGTAATTTTGTTACAAGTTTGCATACTGTAGCTCTGATGAAGAAGTGTGAAATAGGTGTTTTAGAAACAATGTTTTCGTATTGGCGCACCACTCATAGATGCAAGAAATGGGATTATCTGTACAAATCGGTCTGTGTAATGCTTTGCAGTGCTTTGTTCTATTTGTAGATTTTGAATGAAAAGAATGAAAAATTGGCTTAGGACTTCAATTATACATTTTCAGACTAGTCCGCAAACTGATTACTGTTGTTTGTTTGAATTTTTGTATTGATATGCTTAGGATTTTCTGTTCAGAAGTGACAGTGACTCAATATTCATATTATTATATTTTTGCGCTTGGAGTTGGACTAAACTATGAGCGCCGGGGGTTACCGCGGACAGGCCCATTGTAGCTCAGAAGTTTCGGTTCAGTTTCGGCCCGCTTTCCTTGTGAGATTGAGGTCATTCATCACCTTACTTGTGTCATAGTACTAATTCAAAGGCATCTGTGTCTCTTCAGCAATAGCAGGCAAATCATCAGCTTTGCAAAAAACATGGGTAGCTTGTAGCCTGTAGGCATCTTTGCAGAGATTTTTTGTTCATTCGCAGTGGGTGGCAAGCACCTTTAGTAAAACCATTTATCAACCGAACAAAGTTTTACTCTTACATAGCACCCAAATATCCTGAGATAGAGAATGATTGTGCATGGGACTGAGACGTTTAAACTGTGGCCTAACCAACAGCCTACAGTTCAAAAAGCCTTTTGTAATGTTCATATCCCCAAAACATGAAAATATTAACTCATGCATCAACTTTATGAGTAGCCTGGGCCAAGCTTTTTATAAATCAATTCGCCAGAAGTGCAAGTGGCAAGTCCCTCCTGACCTGCCAGGTTAAGTGAGACTGAGGTTTTGAGCAGTCCTCAATCACCCCCAGTTGGTCTGGTAGGCATAGGGGTACTGTACATCTCGAACGCACTTTGTACTATAAGCTGAATTGGACTTAACAACTCTATCCATCTCATTTCTACCTCTACAAATGGCAAGTGGTTCCACCTGAACCAGGACATCCCAATGACTGGGACATCCCTTTGAGCGGATGGTTCAGTCAAACCACGATGCAGGAATTGAAAACTGGAATATTCATTTTTACATTTGTTTCAAATTCAGTTATGATCAATAAAAAAACAGACTCGACCAGCAGTAAAATTAAAAATAACACAAATGATCTATTTGCTGAGTAGTCTGAAAGATGGATACTGGAAGTTTTGAGTCCATTGTTAATTTTTTTCATATGAATTTGGCAAATAGAACAAAGCACTGCAAAGCGTTACACGAATCCAAATCTGTCACAAGGTGTACTGTACATTAAATATACACCTCAGTGAACATTTTAATATGAGTTGTGTTTATGTGTGCTTTTTTTTCCATGGTAAAGATGACTTTGGAATTGCCCATATATTTTCTAAAAAACACTCTATAAATATCATTTAGTATGCATTGAGTTCCACTATCTTCCACACCATGGACAATGTATATCCTTTATAGTATTTGCACCATGTTGAAATGTATTGTTTTTCAATGTACACTTATGAGGCTAAAATAGTTAGTGCGTCCCAGGATTTTTACATTCAACATTCAATTTTATATTCAGAACAGCCAGACTTTTCACAAAATGTGTTTGGTTGGTAGAGGTGTACTGTAAGCCTCCCTAGTGTCAGGCACAGACTAGGCAGAGGCAGATTAAAACAAAGGAGTATTTATTTGAACAAACCAAAACAGAACTCAACGAAAGTCACGTCCGTTACTATAACGGAGAGAACAGAAAACTATAACGCTCAGAAGTAACTGGGTAAACTAACACACAGAAGATCGAGGAAGCAAACACAAAAGCAGACTTATGTAACTGGGAGACACAGAGAATAACTATACTGACTGGGGAGTCTAGGCTCGCGGGGTGAACGACACGGGAGATCGCGGGAGACGGAAGGACCGGAGGACATCCAGGACAACAATGACGAGGCCAGACAACAGGGGAAGCAGGGGGGAGGCTTAAATACAGTGAAGACCAGGTGACACCAATTAGTACTCAGGAGACGGTGATCGTGCACAGGGAAGTGAATGCGAACGGGGAGAAGAATTGAAAGTCTGTGAGGTTTAGTGAGGGGGCGTGGCCGTGGCCAGATCTGATGCAGACCTGACACCTAGCCTATGGCCTAAAATGTATACACACATATTTCAGTAGAAATATTTCAGTAGTCTTGATCTAAATAATCATGTGGTGTAGTTTTGAGGGGATATCTATTTGTTATGATTTTATCCTATTCACCTATAATGTATCTGTCCATACGCTTATAATAGGCATAAAAAGGGTGATAATGTAGCTGTATTCAACAAGCTGGTGCACTGCCAGAAGGAGAAAAAGACAAAATTAAGCACTATTGAAGTCTGACAGAAGAGGATTTTGGGGTAGTTCAGGTCATACTGGTTTCTGACAGAGGTGGCGCTCTAGAAGAGGTCAAATCAGTTCAAGGGCAACACTTAATTATTTATTTCCAAGATTAGATGAGTTGGCTGACTGCCTGTTGACTGCTAGAAAGTCCCCACTCTATGGGCCCCAAATTATCTTTACATTACCAGCTCCTGAGCCTGTAAAACACTGTTTTTGCCACTCTGCTTACCTGTGAGGAATGATCATTGAATTGGTCTCCGCCCGTAGGTCTGTGTTCTGGGTTGCATCATATATCAGCCTCTCTTCTTCAGTGCCATTGACACTCTCTGGCGTCAGAGGTGACTGGAAGTCACCTGTTGCTGATTCCTTTAAGAACAACAACAAAAAATACATTCACATAATGCAACCGGTTCATGCAAGAGGCTAAATTGGCATGTTTATCAATCCTTGCTGTTGCTCATGGGAGCTGACCTGATTTAAAGACAGTGGAACAAACAGCTCAGCAGGTCAAAGTTGACTTGGCCACACAACTATATATAAAATATATTACCACAAAACAGTTTTTCACTGACATAAAGACAAGATTTTTTTTTTTAGTTGTCTGAAATGTAATGTTTATATATGCAAATGAGGCTAGATTCACTGATGCATCAATATACTCATACTGTATATCCAAAACTAACAACTACACATTGGATGAAGTTGACTAAAGAAATAGTATATAATTTTGTTTGTTTTTTTTGTTTGTTTGCTTGTTAAAATATGCAAATATGCATTTATTGGACCTTAAACAGACGCAAGTAGAGAAGAGTATAGTTTATAGAGAGTAAGTTAGGGAGTCAAAGTAGTTTAACATCTCATATCTGACCTGTGAATGAAAAAATTTGATGCAGTGCCTCCACTTAAGCAATAAGCCACATGAGGGTTTGTGCTGAATTTAGAACACCTAAGGGGTGTTTTTTGGCACAGCGTGAAGCGCAAACCCACAGATTTGAGTGGCTTATTGCTTTTCTAAAACGGTTGCAACAAATCTTTGATAAGATTTTATTAGATACAACCACACAAATTAAAAAAAATGAAATAGTGTAATAACCACTCTTCCACTCTAATAGTGTAATAACCACTCTAGTTTTACAAAATGGCCACAAAAGCTTGTTATACAGCACTGATCAAAAGTCCGGCTACCTTTTTGTATTATTTGGTCATAAAATATCATTTGATCTGTATCAAAGTCTTAAAAGAAAAAAACAACATAATGCATCATCTCCATTCTAAAGTACATTTGGGGCAGTATCATGATAATGGCTAGCCAAGCTAGCACCGCCTACTGCTTCCGCTCAATTTCTCATTTAGCGCCACCACAATCAAGAATCTGTCCATAGATGGAACAAATGTCACGACCAACAGTAGCTATTTGTTGAAGCAGAAAATTGCCCACTGTGGAGCAAATGTATGCAAATGAATACGTTTCAGATGCTTTGCACAAAGTTAAACAATGTGAAAGTGTTTGATGCATCAGGCTAGATTATGGCTGCTTTGCTAAAACAACTTGCAGAAAAAAATGTATTAACATTTTAACAGAATAATGATCTTAAATAAAGACCTGACATGTAATAATTTTTGGGGCTATTAGCTTCAGCACATTGTGTTTGTCTAGACAGGAGAGTTAAAGGACTATTAGATCACATTTTGACCACATAATGCAAAAAGCTGTATCTTGTTTTTTGAACCGTTGCATCTTGTTTAACCTGTTTCCTTAAGGGTACTAGCCAAAATGCAACACCTCTCTTCTCCTCTTCATTCATCTACATTTTATACAAAATTGTGTGTGGCAAAAAGAAGATGGGATGCTAACATTCCAACATACGCTAAAATTCATTGCTGCTCTGTAAATGCTATTGTGTGTATTGCATCCAGGCATATTAAATAAAATATATCCCACTTCAGTAAATTATTTAGTAAATTATTACCTGTGTAGAGCCTTAGGAAAGCAATGCCATGCTGAAACACTGATGTTGTGTTGATAACTGAACTGTTTGCCACACATTTCTTTAACTTCTCCGAGGCCACTTCTGTCTGGTTTCATCATAGAGTGTCATTGACTTGCTCACGAACTCCTTGCTTATTTCAGCAACTTTCAGTCCTCAATGGTGGACATTCCTCTGTAGCGCAATCTATAGATTGTTACCCATAACAAGCCTCTTGGCTTCTATACTCTGCTTGCAACCAAAATCTTTCGACTCCCAAGTGATTTTGTCATGGAAGTAATAACCACTTAAAGTCGCAAGAAAAAATTTGATTTGTAAACCATTCAGAGGTGTAAAACCTTACCCAAATGGTTGCTGCGGAAGACATACTTTGAACTGAATAAAGTAGTAGTCTGAGAGAAGCAAAGGAGTAACAGAGGTTTGCAAGGTTATGGTTTTGTTTGCAGAAGTGAAACCAGCGATGGCTGGAGACAACAGAAATAGGGTAGAGACACATTGTAGCGAGAGGAAAAGAAGATTGAGTTACTGAGAATAAGACATGTTAGTTTTGTTCTATGTCCTTGCTTGTTGGACGCGCGCAGGTAGACATGCACATCTTTGCCCGATAATGTCTTCATACGAGGAGGGCTGAACACAAGGGCTGACGCTTCCGCTAGTGTTTCAGTGCTATTATGAAGCAAAGGAGCGATGATTGACTGCACCCGGCTGAGACCGCCCACCAAGAGTCAGACAGAAACAATGGACCTGATGGAAGTAGTTGACGGTCAATTGCTCTCTGACAACCCAGCAGTGCTAGTAGTGGGCTAGTAGTTAGCACCTTCTGATGGCTTGCAGTTGTGTTAGAAATCAGGTGGTTTGAACCACAAGTCATGCACATAATCCAAATAAATTAAAGTGTGTTGCATCATGGATACACAAATCATTGCATCTGTCTTTCAAAGAAGTCAGGAAAAAATCAATTAAGCATCTTTTAATTTGCCCTAAGTGGAAATCCATTTACATTTATATTTACGCATTTAGCAGACGCTTTTATCCAAAGTGACTTACATCTTGTGAGCTATCAATTGTTCAGGGCCAGTCTCCCCAACTTAGGGTTAAGTGCCTTGCTCAAGAGCACAGCAGTGGCATCCAGGATTCGATTCGGATTCGGTGACTTTCCAGGCTACTAGCACGCTAGCAAGGTTCCTTAGCCACTACGATACCCCCGCCCCCTAAAAAGCCCAAGTTAGAGGATAAAAGAGTCCAAAAAGGCAACAAACACCCACAATAAAAAACACCAGTCATAATCTCTCTCTCTGTCTCTCCTTCTCACACACACACACACACACAGATAATTTGAATAACTATCTTGTGGAATGTGTAATGTCAATCTCTTGTCTGTCTTCAAACTTGAGAGCCCTGCCTTTATACTGTTTTGTTTATTTTTGATGATTTTAATTGTAATAAGTAATTTGTGCTTATAATAAGTACTTTAGTAATTAAATTATTATTATTATTATTATTATTATTATTAATATTACTGTTGTTAAGTTACTTAACAACAGTTATTATTACTGTGTCAACATAATATTGAGTAAGGAATTAAGGTGCTTTGAAACAAACTAACAAGCTAACTAGACTGTTCTAGACTGCCAAAGGCTGTGGGCCAAATCTATTTTTTTATTGCCATGTGAAGTGGCATACCACCTACATTAAAATTCTAACTGAAATCTGCATCTAATACTTGAAAAAATAAAGATTTCACCATGAAAACCTCACTTTTATTCTGCTTAAGAATAAAATGCTGCTAATAATTAGACTATGAGTATGATAAGTTGTCATTTTTGGCAAGATACTTCTCTTCTTGGTGCAGTATTTTTAAATTAAACACATGTTGTTTAGTTTCAAAGTAACACAGATTGTGATGTGTACCACTGCCAGTTGTGGAAGGAGTACTGGAACTCAGTACTTAAGTAAAAGTATAAATAATACAAATGTACTTAAGGTATTAAAAGCAATAGGTTGTCTCTTAATGGTCTATATTTCAATAAAAAAAAAAAAAAAATAATATATATATATATATATATATAGGAGCTAATTCTATAGGAGCTAATTCTATAGAATTAGTTCCCATTTGAAATTACACAAAACTCCTAATTTTTCCATAGAAATGCTGATGGCCAAAGCTGCTTCCTGAAGGAAAAAGACAAAATGTCCACTGACCCCTTGCATGCCAAGACAATAGTATTGGTTTTCAGTCTTAAAACAGACAACAACTTGTGCATCTCTTTACTAGATAGGCTGGTCAGAGAGAACATGTCTCGTTCCTCTGTGGGCTGCTCCATCTCCATCCTCGTAATTGTTGCCAGCAGAGTTAAACGTTTTTTAAATTGAAATAGACTACACACTGTCACTTAGGTAACATTAGGCTTACCTATTGAAGATAATGCTAGTCAAACTGGGATGCAAAGTCATACGAGTGGAGCAGCATGTCTTGCAGCAACAACTGGACTACTTATTCACATGAGAAGGCCAATAGTCACACAGGATGAACACATCAGGTAAGGTGAATTGTCCATAAAAGGACACTAGGACACTGACCTAGCAGGTAGCAAGCTGTAAGCAGGTAGCAAGCTGTAAGCAAGCATGAAAGCTAACAATGGTAATATGTTTCGAGTTCAAGATGACAAAACGTAGCAAAACATTTTATACGTCACCCATTGGGACGAATGGGAACCTCAATGTTGCAATCTGCAAATTGGCTTCACTCAAACAATGTATCTGATTGGTTTAAACTTCTGAGACAGCCCCACAGCCTAGGCAACTTCAGCAAAGAAGTGATAGCCTAATAAAATGTAATGCATTTTAGAAATGTAGTGGAGGAAAAAAGTACAGATAAAAGCTGCAAAATGTACTGAAGTAAAAGTAAAAGTATTTATAATTATTTCTACTTAAGGAAAGTACAGATACTTTACCTAAGAAGATTGGATGCTTCAGTTGCTTTCGATCAGGATCAATGATTTATTACAATGTCGGATTACAATTGTTGATTGGAATGAAATAATAAATGAAATAACTGGAATAATTAAAATAAAAGGAGATGAAGTAACAGAGCGAAGGCTAAAGACTATCTGACTAAGTTACTCCTCTGTCTCGCCCACGAGGTTGAGACAGGATGAATTCTCTCTCCAGCCAAGATGTAGCGTGGCTGGTCTTGATCCTTTTCTCCGGGTGAAGGAAAAAGGTCTCTACATATACTCAAAAGTTTAATCGTAAATCTGTCTTAAACAGTGGAAAATAAATTGAACAGTTTCTAAGTCAAGACATGGCTCAGAGACACACTCAAGGTCTTAGATTCTAGCAAACAACATATCACCTAAACAGGAACATACATGCACATACCTAGGCCTTGCACCTGCTCTACACATGATATACGATTACTGGTCAAGGCGACCACTCAGATAAGTCTGTCTCCACCATGCTACACAAGTTGTTGACTAAACAGATAACTTGGAGCAGTACACAGATGAGGATTATTTATTTGACAGTCAGAAAGGAGTCACAAGAAATCATATAAAATTCTACACTGGGCACCACTGATTCATGTAATAGCCTACCTAATATTTACTTCAAAATATTTGCAATACCAGTGCCAAAGAACTTGCTGCACATATACTCTAAGGACCCACAACTTTCTGTCTTCCTTTGGATGTAACTCCCTTATGATTGCTTGTAGCCATTTCTCCCATGTTCTGGATTCTTTTTTTGTTGGCTGTCTATTGTGTCACACAACAGCTTTTAGGAATTTTTTCCTACTGTGGTAAAAACCATGAACTATTGAAAGTCAATAATGTGTAATTAGTTTCCCTCTAGGGGACATGTTATGACACACCACGCTCTGTCTCTAAAGTGTAAACCATTCGTTGCAGTTGCAGGTCTGCATACCAGAATTGTGTCCATCACGCAAAGTTACTGACCCTTTATTTCTTACCCGCCTAGTTCAAGCTGTGCGTCACGCAGACAGTGTGCAATCTCTCACCTGCTAAGGTGTACCATAGCTACTACACTGACATCATATTTGCAGCGTTAATGGAACCTAAGGATTTGCATCAGCAGTTCAGCCATGCGATATGCCCTAATTTTACCACAGGTACAGTATGATAGAATGATATGCTGACATCCAAGCAGTCCAGTTTCATGCTGCTCAATATTTTCAATTCGCAATGGTGAGTAACTTTAAAAACTCAAGGTACTGCCTGTTTCAACAGTATTTTTAATAAACTATCTGTACACTTACAAAGTTCTCAATGACTTGTTGTAAATGTTAGGGCCCCATTATAGTACCAATGAAGTGTGGGGCTACTTTAAACTTTGTTTATAGTTTTAAAATAGTGATTTATTTCCACCTAGCCCCATGACGGTCTGCCCATTGATTATTCATACATCATAGGCCTTCAGAAAATACATAGTTTAGTTGAAAGCCAAGATGGCGGCGCGTGCACCACGCGAGGCTCAGCGTCTCTTCAGTTTATACTTTATAAGCTTTATATGCCTTATATGATTGACGTTGGTGTATAACTATATATAATGTGATTCAAAAACACTCAATGCTTTCATTTTTATCAAAACTGTCAGAAAATCCCTTCATTTGAAGAGCTTGTAACCTGCCATTGTGTTCATGGCAGTTTTGAGTTTTGAGATTACGGTGAAATTCTTCTGTTTAGCCTTTGCCATGGACAATGTGGAAGCCAGGACTCGAAATTTATATGGAAAGGAAGTTGGTCAGAGAAGAGAGAACAAAGAGTGGAACAATATTGATGGTGTTTATGTACGGCAACACTGTGGCCATAGACTGGCTCAACCAGGTGGTGTAAATTTTTACCCACAGAGCATTGTTACCCAGAAGCAATGTCAGTGTACGAGTGAAAAGGTTTTCCCAGACTTTTCATAAAACTGAAAACATTTAGAGTGTTTTTAAATTGCATTTGTATAGCTGATGCCTATACATCAATCTTATCAGGCTGGCATGTCTTATTAACTGGGGATCCTTTTAAGGGCAACATTTTAAACAGCAAAAACTATATATTTTCTTATACCTTCTTATACTTGAGCTTATACCCTGTAGATGTGATTTAACTGGGGCAGGTAGCAGAAACCCCTACAATACACAAACTGTTTTTTCTTTTTGTTGTTGCATGTTTACTTGACAAAGGTTTTCCCGACATCTGGCATCTTCTCAAACAGTTATACCTCGAAAGAAGATCTGAAAATGAATTTACAAACAGGACTGCTATGCTACACTGCATTAACTGAATATGCAAAGTGCTATTACAAAGAGGTTCTTTAAAATGATTCATAAACCAGAGTGGGGGAGGGAAGAGTTACTTGGGAAGGAGTGGTAGCCTGTTCCATTTTCTCTTGGGATTTCTCTTTCGCCAGACGTGCAGCCTCCTTAAACTCTGCAAATTTTTCTGCAAACTATGAAACATACTCAGTCAAGAGGAGAGAAGGTGAAAGGATTTACACACACAATTGTAGATTGAAAGACTGCACACACAATTGTACACTCACAATGTCAATATTTTTAAATGTAAATATGTGTCACCATTTTGTCATGGTACAGTACACATGATATGACTGCCATTGCATATCCCACTCACCTTAACCAGTTGACTCTCTGAGGAAAAGCCAAGGCCATAGACTGTGTTGGCTCGGCTGTCAGCCCATTGGCCAAATTTATGAGATGTTTTAGTGAAGGTCATATTGGGAGTGATGGTACTGTTAATGATGGCCTGTCAAGTAAAAACACAGTATCACAATCACTAGGGCCACACACACACACACACACATATATAAGACAATATTTTTGCCCTGTAAATAAACGGGGGTTATCTCATATTCAATGACTAGACAAAAATTGTGAAAAAATACATTTGTGTTAAATAAACCAGCAGCGTCTCATTGGCCTACAACTGCCACACACATTGGAGATTGTCTTGAACAAATTCAAAATTAGCCTCAAGTGGTGTAAAAGCCGATCATATCCGATCATCTTCTGGATACAGAAGTCTCCGATGTGGCGCAATGGACTGTGACTGCATGACTTAAGGAGCCTTGCCCAGTGACTACACAGACTTTGAGGGGAAACTGTCTTTTCAGTGGTAGCCTATGATCAAACTAAGGAAAACTCATACAGATAGGCAATAGGCAAATAGGCAAACATCAGCATTTTTCGACATGTCAACACCTGTTACTGTTGCACAGAAAGGTTAAAAATCTGTGTACTGTGCATTGGAAATGAGAGAAGCGAATCACCATTATGTCTGAGTGTCTTGCAGTCAGGGCCAACTCCCCGCTTTGACACGCAAGACTGCTCTGTGCAGACCTCTAACCTCTAGCCAAAAGTGTATTGTTTGCACTGTCATGGAAAATTATTGTTCATATGGCACTATTTATTCAATTTAAATGTGACAGATTTATCCACATTCATTAACTTGATCTCATGCAAATGTTTTCCAATGAGTACATCATAGTACAGAATCAGCCCTAGTTAAAGTCTTCAATGACCTCCTTATCTCATCTAATAATGGATAAATGTCAGTATTAATCCAATTGGATCTTAGCGCTGCCATTGACACTATTGACCATGGCATTCTACTACACAGGCTTGAACACGATAGGCATCAAACATTCTGCATTAGCCTCTCTGGTCGCTACCAGTTTGTACATGCTCATAATGAGTCACCATTCCACACCAAACTAAAGTTTGGTGTACCCCTCGGCTCAGTGCTAGGGCCCCTGTTATTCTCCCTCTACATGTTAGCTTTGGGATCTGTTATAAGGAAACATGGCATTACCTTTCCATGAAGCCCCAATGACTGTATGCCAATAACTGAACTTGATGCCTGCCTCTGAGACATTAAAATCTGGATGACTAATAATTTATGTTTAAACTCTGATAAAACTGATGTTATGATGATAGGCTCTAAACAGCTGAACAACATTCTACCTCATCACCAAAACTTACTCAGTGGCCTTTTACTGTCATGTAACACAAAAGTTAAAGACCTCTGGGTAATTATTAACCAGGACCTCTCTCTAAAGTCATGTAAAACACATTTCAAACACATCCCTTTTCCACCTATGAAATATTGAATAATATAAGTTCCTATGCTTTGAATATGCTGAAAAATTAATACATGCTCCCTATATAAAGGTTGGCTCCCTATTGAAAGTCAAATCGATTCTAAAATACTCCTCCTAACCTATAAAGCCCTCAATGGCCATGCTCCAACATATGATAAAGACTTACTTATGGCTTACCACCCTCCGAGAACCCTAAGATCCCAGAATGCTGAGAATCCTGAGAATGTCAAAATCTACGATAGGAGGAAGAGCCTTATCCCCCCCCCACCCACATCCAACAAGCAGACACTCTCAATACCTTTAAGTCTAGATTTAAAACCTTCCTCTTTACTGCTCCCCATGGTTATGGATGGTGCATGGTAAATTATCACTCCTCATGGGTCTTTTGGGAGGGACAGGAGGCCCATGCCAGGACAGATTCTCCATCGTAGAGGCCGACTCCTCTTCCCTAAGGCTTTGTGACTCACCCCCCTCACAATGCACAGTCACTGTCAAAATTGACTTTTATGGTTACCCCCATGACCCATCTCACTCCTTGACTTTAACACTATGTCTGGCTGCTACTATATTTCCAGCTACCACTATTGTGATGTTTAGCTAAAACTATGGACAACTTGTAGTCTATCATGGTTACTACTGATGGTTACTACTTTCCTGCATGACCCATGGCAGTTTGGGTTAGCCCCTAGAGTCGTGGATCTGCCCAAGTCTCTTCCTAGACTAACTAAATATAAGGGAGTTTTTCCTTGCCCCTGTCGCTCTTGGGTGCTCCTTGCTGTAAAGTGCACTGAGACAATACTATAAAAATACTATAAACTACTGTGAACTACTGGTGCTGTACAAATATCATTGTCATCGGCATTTTCAAATAAAATGATTTACTATATAAGGAAAAATTTGGTCTACAGATAAACTTTTCTTTTTTCTTGTCTAGAAAAGGGGGGTTGTCTTATATTCACGATCATGGTCCCAATGGCCCTCTTTTTTTGTGTGTGTTAGTAGAATCAAGAGAAAATTTCAGCTTGATATTTATGTTTGGTTACTGAGATATGACTCTTCAAACATGGATAGACATGGCCAAGAAAAACACTGCAAATTTCAGTTTTTCATGAGGACCACGTTTTTATATATTCAATACCATCAATATTTTTCCCCAGTACTTTCAGTGTAAATAACCTCAGACCCCCGTGGCACCTCAGCCCCCCGTTCAGTGGATGGCAAAAAGTCCCACCCATGAAACAAATGACTGCCTACTGTGATAGGGTAGTTCTCCACTTCAATCTGACTGACATAACACTGCCAATCACCGCTACTTAAATAATTTTGAGCGCTGACCTTGAGTATGAGAATGAAGGAAGTTTCATAAATAACAAAAAGTGTAACATATTGTTTGTGAAATCGTCAATTTTTAAGCTATGGTACTTTTTATGAATTAGAGGGATTTGTCAAGTCTTTAGGTGTTTTGCCTATATGGGATTTGTTTTATTATTCGTCCACGGGTGCTTATTCACAGATGAATAGGTATTAGCTTGTTAGGTTGTCCACTTGACCCACAAATGATTGAGTAGCCTGGATCACTTTATTTATGTAGGCTAGACCTAAAAAAGCAAATGCCTTGGGGACATTATTAGGTTTTCCTGACCCTTGTAACAATGCAAAACTCAACCCAATGCCCAGAGTTGAATTCTCTATCAGCCTCACAGTCAAAAACAATTCAACAAAACAACTCATCTTCACCTTACTATCTCTGATTTATCCAATGTCACGAAAGGACCGAGAGTAGGTAGAGTCTAAATGACCTAAAACAGACTATGCAAGCAAATTTGTGCAGACACCAAACAGACCAGTTAATGTTTTTTAAATGATTAAATTTAGGAACTGCAGCCAATAAGTAGCTTAAATACTGGAAATGGGCAGTTGATCAAGGAAAGAGAGCTGTCGCAGCGTCTCGTCATTCGCAGAACTGCATTTTTTTAGCAAGGCTTGGTTGTTGACTGGCCTCTGTGGCAGCATATGTTGTACTGTAGTGGTTCTCAACAGGTGGGGTGCGAGAGACTCCTCCGGGGGGGCGCGAGTAGGCTACAAGGAAAAAAAAAAAAATCCGAGGCTATTTGCTATTAGTAGATGCAAGGAGATGCAAAACATTCACCCATGTCAAAATGCAGGTGTTTGGACTATTATAACACACAAACCAATCAATAGTTTCGTAAAATCTAGCATACCATACGTATTTTGAGCCTGCGACACGAACATGATGCAACGTCACATATTACTGTCCGCATCTGCACCATAGAGTTCGCTTGTGCAAGCTGTTGCTAGTGTATTATCAATCCCGATATACAGAGTGTATACATCAAAACCCAAACAGTCTTTTTAAAGACTAACACCCCAACCTGTATTTTTACTGTCCCCACACTGGGGCGCGGAGGAGACCGGACCCCAACTGCAATGAACCAGTTTTGGGGGGGCCCAGCTTGCAAAAGGTTGAGAACCCCTCTTGTACTGTGTACTGTGAGCGCCTTTACAGATCCCGGGTACAGCATGTGTCACTGCCACATGCCAATTGTGCTTTGTTGTTGCATGTTGTGTCCTGTTGGGTGATTGTAGATTAATTGTTGACTGTGAAAGAATGTCTTTATGGATACAGCATTGGCTTGTGATTTTAAGTTGCTTGTATAGGCTCTGTGTTGTTTTGTAATATGTTTTGTATGCATGTCCTTGTGATCTGTGTATGTCTTTGTCAGCTTTATGTTTAAGTATGTTAAAGTATGCAAACAGAATTTTATTTTGTTTATTTTATTATGCAAACTCCATAGCTGAATACAGACAAACTCAAAAAAAATCTACCATGATTTACATCATAAAAATATGGGACTTTAAATTTGCATTATGGATGTGACATTGAATAAGAATGACACATTGACTTTGAAGCTTTTATGTGAGATTACAGTTTTCCTATAAAGTCCGTGAAGTTCACAAAGAAACATCATCAACAAAATCATTAGCTTTATACTAAGCAGGACACCTGAGTGATCACAGAAAAAACGTAAGATGGAAAAAAATGATGGAAAGTATGGTAGTGAAGACTGACAGGCACCAGCTTAGGCTGTCATTGTTTCAGCGTTCATAAGTTTTGTTGCTTGGTGGAAAAAAACTGTTCTGGAGTCTGGTGGTCCAAACCTTAAGACCAGGGTGTCCGCATGGTAGTAAAAGGTGGTAAAAGGTAGTAAATGAAATCAGCCAAACTTAAGGCCCTTGAAAGTTAGTAAAAGGTATCAAAGGTAATTTGATTTGGAAGTAAATTCTTCATCACCAACTCAAATGTTATGACTTTCCTGTTCGTGCAAAATACTTGTGTCTATGTGTTCAACTTCATCTAATTAAAAAATATAAATAATATATGTGCTAGCAGCTAGTTAGCCTATAGCCTATCAGAGTGATGTTGATGGCATTGGTGAGGGGGTAAACTGTACCGCAAATAATATAAAAACGTTACAATGTCCACTCGAGTCAATTTAGCTAAACTGTTCATTGTCAGTGGTTGCATTCATACCGCATTATTCAAGTTCATACACTGGAAGCATGAAACGTGTAATTCATCTGGTATGGCTAGCGGCAATCAAGTGAAAAGTTAAACTGGCACGTATCTCAGAGTGTCAGAGCTGCTCAGGAATTGAACAGGGCTATTCATTATTTCAATGCATATAATGCAATTTAGTTCATCTTATTCTGTTGTATTTTTAATCAAAATACCACAAAGTTTCACCAATGATCAATTATGAGCTCCAACACTGTGACTCAACAGCATTTTCAGTAGCCTGATTAACTACTGTTTTATTGTAAATGGTTGGCAAACATTAGGTTTAGGTCAATTAGTCAATGTGCAACTTCAAAGCAAAACAATTTTGCAGAGAGACAACTTTTCATTAAAATCCCTCTGGGCCTCCAATAAAATTACTCTTGTTTGACTACGTTCCCCGTCCGTTTAACAAGTGTGATGACCCATGAGCACATGCATTTTGGGAGACAGTGACGCGTCAGTGGAGTAGGAAATGCGCATATGGCAAGCCTTTAAAACATTTAGCGCAACATTCATCATAAGTGGACATCGGTCAGGGCTTTCTAGTCAAAACCTTTCAGCAAGATGGGTGATTGTTTTGGAATGGCATTGTATAATCTTAATTTACACAGGCCAACAAAATGTTCAAATGAAATCTCTGGAGATGACAAGCATGTTTGGTGTAGTTGATGAAGATGTTTAGAGGAAGGCATGGCATGGTGTAGTTGATGAAGATGGTTCAGCCACTGGCCATTTTTCCCAGTATGTTTAGGGAGTGATTTTTTTCATCACTGAAGCTCAGTGTCAATATGTGAATGGCCTAGACATACACTCCCAACAAAGCCTACATACCATTTTTGTTACACCAGATGTTAATGGTTATGTCTTATTTCCAAGCTGCATGCAACAAACAAAATTCTAGGGGAAATACTGTACAGTACAGAACAGTACAATATTGTAAAGAAAAATTGTACACAGACTACAATGCCTTTTTTTGGTGGGCAGGTGGGTGGGCTTGCTTGTTGCGACCAACGTTGCTCGATGTTGTGTTTGTAGTAAAAACTATTGTGAAGGTTGTAACAAAGTTAGGAAAAGGTAGTAAATTCAACTCTAGGATTCCTGCATATACCCTGTAAGACTAGGATATCACTTGTTAGATGGTAGCAGCTGAAACAGTCCATGACTAGGACTAAGTCCTAGATGGATGGCTAATCACATCCACAACTGCTTTTTGCTGTGCGCATGACTCTTTGCAGTGCCTTTCGTTTGGTAGCAGAGCAAGTGATGCAGTGATGTTTCCAGTCAGGATGGTGCCTCTATAAAAGGCCTTTAAGATCTTTGTTCGCATAACAATCTTCCTTAGTTGTTTGAGGTGGATGTTTTTTTTTTTAACAATTTAGTCAGTATGGCTATCCCAGGTCAGGTCTTCTGTGATGGTAACACCAAGGAATGTTGAGAGGAGGGTTGTTGTCCTGACACCAATAAGTTAAGTTGTTGACTTCGATCCTGTAGGCTGTCTCATCATTGTTGGTAATCAGGCCAATCACAGTGGCGTCATCAACAAACTTAATGACCATATTAGAGTTATACTTAGCTGCACGGTCGTAAAAGAGGCTGCCTCAGGACAAAACCCTGAGGAGCACCTGTGTTGATCGTCAACGGGGTTGAAGTGATGGAGCGCATTCTCATCACCTGACGTCAGCCTGACAATAAGCCCAAGATCTAGCTGCATAGACTGGTGTGTAAAGACACCTTGCTTGTGGTCAAGTATCCTGGGGACACTGGTGTTGAATGCAGAGCTGTAGTACACAAACAGCATCCTTACATGAGTAACCTTCTTCTCCAGATGTGTTAGTGAAGAATGCAGTGTGGTGGTGATGGCATCATCATTACATTTACATTACATTTAAGCATTTAGCAGACGCTTTTATCCAAAGCGACTTACAAAAGAGGATAACATTCAAGCTACAACACAATGAAAGAAACTAACAAAGAGTGCATATTGCTAACATAAAAACTGCACTATTTTAAGTTGAAAGTGCAATAGTGTAATAAAGTGCAGTATAAAAGAGAAATTAAGTATAAGTTGTTAACTGCATTCTCAAAATTTACACCAGGACATATTTTTGGAAGAGCTGGGTCTTCAAGAGTTTCTTGAAGGTGGAGAGGGTATCAATTGACCTGGTAGCACTTGGAAGGTCATTCCACCAGCGTGGAACCAAACATGAGAAGAGTCTGGATTGACCTGCGCAAGGTGTTGGCCGTGCTAGATAACGTTCCTTGGAGGAGCGAAGCAGTCGGCGGGTGACATAGGGCTTTAGGAGAGTATTCAGGTAGATGGGAGCAGAGCCATCAATCACCCTGTAGGCCACCATAAGTGCCTTGAATTTAATGCAAGCAGCCAAGGGTAGCCAGTGGAGTTCAATGAACAGAGGTGTGACGTGCCCTTTTTGGCTGGTTAAAAACCAGACGTGCAGCTGCATTCTGGATCATCTGTAGCGGACAGGCTGGAAGACCTGATAGGGGGGCATTGCAGTAGTCAAGACGAGAGATAACCAGGGACTGTACCAGGAGCTGGGTTGCATGTTGGGTTAGGTACGGCCTGAGCTTCCTTATGTTGAATAGCACGACGGCACGACCGAGCCA
Organism: Tenualosa ilisha; assembly: GCA_015244755.2. Classification (NCBI taxonomy): domain Eukaryota; kingdom Metazoa; phylum Chordata; class Actinopteri; order Clupeiformes; family Clupeidae; genus Tenualosa; species Tenualosa ilisha. The sequence continues at coordinate 805,078 of PYXC01001128.1, forward strand.
CTGAGGCAACGTGATCTGCAAAGGTCAGCTTGTCATCGATCATGACACCTAGGTTTCTTGCCACTTTGGTGGGAGAAACAGACAGGGAGTCGATCTTGATGCTGATGTTGTGATGTATGGCTTGTTTGGCTGGGAGGACCAGCAGTTCAGTTTTGGAGAGATTTAGTTGGAGGTGATGTCCTCATCCATGCAGATATATCAGAAAGACAGTCTGAGATCCGTGTTGACACCGTGGAGTCGTCAGGCGGAAAGATAGAGCTGGGTATCATCAGCATAGCAGTGATAAGAGAATGGGATGGGAGTGGGATGATTGAGCCCATCATCAGTGAGCCTATTCTGTCTGCAGGCAAATTGCTCAGGGTGGAATCATGCTGCAATTGATGTTCCTCACAAGTCTCTCAAAACATTTACTCACAATGAGAGTGATGCAGGACGCCAGTCATTCATGGTGGTAATTTTGCTTTTCTTTGGTACTGGAACAATAATAGATGACCTGAAGCTGCCTGGTACAATGCACGTGGATGGAGAGAGGTTGAATATGTCCATAAACACACCAGCCAACTGCTCTGTGCGTGCTCTAATGACACGACCTGGCACCCCATCTGGCCCTGCGGCTTTGTAGATGATGGCATGCTTGAAGATTTTCTGCACATCAGCCACTGTGACCATTAGGCCTGGATCAGCTGAGAGGCTAGTGGTGGAGGGGGTTCTTTCTCGGGGGTCAGTGGTAACCTAAAAGCAAGTATAGAAGCTGTTTAGCTAATCTGGGAGTGAAGGGTGAGAGACTTGGACCTCACATTTATTTTCTCTGAAATCGGGAATCATGTGTAGTCCCTGCCACATGCCTCTTGAATCACTAGCCTCCAGCTGCTCCTCAGTCTTATGCCTGTAGTCTTGTTTTGTTGCTTTGATTGTTTTATGCAGGTCACCTTGGGCTTTTTTCTCCAGCTCCTTGTCAACAGACATAAAGACACAATCGCAGGTCCTGAGAGCAGTTTTTATGGTGTTATTTATTCATTTTTTGATTAGTTTTTAATTAGGATGTACCTTGATTGTTTTTGTTGGAACAACATCTTCCACACACTTCTGTAGAAATCCATTGACTGCTTCTGCATACCCATCTATATCACCGTCTGATGCATCACTGAACAGTCAGCACAATCAAAACAGTCTTGTCATGCAGATTCCTCAGACCAACTGCGAGCTGTCTTGACAGTGGGTATGCTTTGCTTCAGTTTCTGCCTTTAAGAGGGCAGGAGCAGGATGGAAAAGTGATCTAATTTTCCAGACGGTGAGCGGAGGACTGGCTTGAATGCATCGCAGAAGGGAGAGTAGCAGTGATCTAGTATACGGTCTCCACATGTGTTGCATCCATGAGTTGCATCCACGAGTGTAACTTTTGAACTGAATGCCCGATTTCCAAAACTGAAGTACAGTTGGAATCCTTGGGTCAAGTCAGGTTCAATGCACCCCATAGCATCAATTTCTGCCATGTTGGATTTTACACCATTTTGTTTTTTTGTTAAAAGTGAAACTAAATTTTCAGCAGTAGCAAATTTTGCCCGATTGTTACGAAAATTGGCACACATGGTCTTCAGACCATTCCTCACAAAGTTCGCTCATAGGCATTTCGAAATTCCAAAGCTTTAGCATGCCATAGCCAAACGAATATGGCAGCAAAGCCACTAAACAGGAAGTGGGGTCATATGTGGTGACCTTTGACCTCTAGGGGCCACTATAATATGTGAAAATGCCTTTTTTCTTAACAATGGTTGTACGTTTTATTTGGTACATGGACTCTTTACCCAATACTGAGGACACGTGCAAATCTGGGGACCATTGGAGATGCTATCATTGCTGCTAGACCCTGACATTGCTGCTTGCAGCTATATTTGGTGGCCAAGCAGCAAAGCTGTGAAGGCCACCGTTGTGTTTCTACCTTCTGGAAGGCAAAGCAGCGAAGCTGAGTAGTCCCCCATTGTGTTTCTAAGTTTTCTTATGATTTTTATTCCTCCTCTTGAATGGAAGCCTATGGCAGCCTATAGAACCGATTGGTAAAAATTGCTGAAATTTGGCACACAGATTGGGCGCACTTCCATGTTCATGCGCACCAAATTTCATGTTGGCACCTCACACACTCTAGCGCCACCAACTGGTCAAAGTTGGAAGTTCATTCATGTACATAACTTTTGAACCGTGCAACCGATTTTCAAACAACTGGTACTGTTGGAATCCTTGGATCAAACTGACTTGACACAGATGATCTTCACACCATGCCTGACACATGTGATGATGCAATTTTTTGTCTGTCAAAGCGTTGGCATCACAGCCAATCAAATTTGATTGCAAAGTCACCAAACAGGAAGATGCCTTGTATCTCAGCCAAACTTTGGTGTATTGGCATGAAACTTCATCTCTCTGACCTAACTACATTTTGTTGCCATGGCAACTTTGGCGTGATACAGCACACTGCTTGCCTACCTCATTGCTGCCATTGATCATTGTGTTTCTATCATTTTTTCTTCTTCTTATCTAACATATATATATCTTTCTTTTGCCATGAAATTGTATGGCAGCACATAGAACCACTTGGTAAAAAGTTATGAAATTTGGCACACTGATTTTGCTCCCTGATCATTCCCAAATTTCATGTTGGCAACCCGCACCCGCGACTCTTGACCCCTTCACTAATGATTACAGCAAAGTTGGTGCAAGGTGGCACTGTCCTTGGGCTCATTTCTCGTGATGTGTATGGGTTAGCGACAAAATTCCAATTTCTGGTTGGTAGTCCCATTGAGGGTTCTTGCCAACTTTCCATGTCAGCATAATAATTTGGCCGCCATATTGTGTTTTATGGAATTTTTCACAGGCCACATATTTTATCTGACTGTCATGAAACATTTCACAGATGATCTTCAGACTATGTCTGATAAAAGTTATGAGTTGAATTCAGAGGCAGTTGAAAGCATTCGGCATCACAGTCAATTGAATTTGATGGCAAAGCCACCAAGCAGAGGGCGGGCTTATATATCAGCCAAACTTTGCCGTATTGACATGAAACTTGCTGTGAGAGCTTATGGCCATCTGTCTGACTTGCCTACATTCTGTTGCCACGGGAACTTCTGCCTGCTTCACTGCTTGGCCACTTCATTGCTGCTTGCTGCTATATTCATTATTCATCTGCTCGAACGGAAGTCTCTGGCACCCCATAGAACCAACTGGTGAAATACTGAAATTGGGCACACTTATTGGGCACAGCCCCATGATTAATTTCACCAAGTTTCATCTCAGCACCATGGACCCTCTAGCGCTACCAACTGGTCAAAGTCATATGTGCATTCATATATGCAACCTTTGACCCATGAACTGTTACTTTTGTAATCCTTTGACCAATCTGATTCCAACACACTGTGATTTCATATTCTGCCATTTTGGATTTTGTCAAAAGTGAAACAAAATTTTTAGCACTCGTGTGTTTTGGCTCATACCTTATGATGTGTTTGGGTCAACAACAAAATTCCAATGTCATACTACGCATTGTCCAGTTGATGATCATTTCAAACTTTTCAGGCTAGCATAAGTATTTGACCACCATATTGGAAACCAGCACTATTTTTTCAGTGGCCACATATGTTGACAGATTGTCACGAAATTTAAAACAGATGATTTTCAGACCATGCCTGATCAATATCAAATGAATTTGTCTGTCAAAGCGTTCAGCCATCACAGCCCATCAAATTCCATGGTGAAGCCGCCAAACAGGAAGTGGTCTTATGTTTTAGCCAAACTTTGGTGCTGTGAGTGTCATCTGACTGACCTAACTACATTCTGTTGCCATGGCAACTTCGGCCTGCTTTGCTGCTTGGCCACCCCATTGCTGCATGCAACTATATTTGAATTTTATGTTTGTGCATTCCTTGTTTTGTTTTTATGGGAAGAGGAAGTTGCAGCAGTAGGTTCTCCTGAACAAATGGAGAAATCAGATGAAAGAAGAAACCAGATGTTCCTCGAACACACACAAAAATTCAACGAGTCTTTCTTAAACAGAATGGAGACCACAAACAATGCTTTATTGGAACGAACTGTGACTGCGCCTGAAAAAGAAAAGTAGTCTCCTCCTCTCTCACACACACAAACATAGATAGTTATTCACTCTTACAGTCTGTCTAATATAATTAATTTATTTTTACATATTATCATTACACATCTTTTCTATTTACATATTATTTTTTTTCAGAACTCTAATCATACATACATGCAGACACAACAAGCACAAATTGAGATTTCCTATATACACCGACATTTTAATACTTGTGTATGCAATTATTCACTCTGGCAATCTGTTTCCCCCAATACTGTTACTATTTATACTATTTATTGTTGTACTGTATATTTATTACCAATCACCAGGAATCTGGAGAGTTCATAGTATTTACACTTATTAAAAAGTTACTATCTTATTTATTTATTGCTATTCTATTTATTACTAGGATTCTCAGGAAGATGTAATCCTACATCAAAGGTGAGCCCATTTGTTATTGTTAGGAGTTAAGACTGTCTCGACCTCTAGGGGCTGCTATTGTGCCCCTGTGCCTTTTTTGTTTGAAATGTCTTTGTTTTGGTAATGTGCCCCATGCTCTGCCTTTGCACTGGTTTTCCTGCCATTTCCTGACTGCCTGCCTGAACTGTTTCAATTAAGGTGACATTTGATCTATTATCGCTGTTGTTATGTTGGCAGAAGCGTGGAAAGCGCTCTCCTTTTTATTCTATTTATTACTACTCATACTGAGTGTAACGATAAATAAAGTCAAATTATTTTAAATATGTCTGTCACTCATCTTCTCCTCTGTGTTGAAATAGCATATTATTGCAGCTCAGACATCAGCTACTTCTTGCTGTCCATGGTCAGGTAATTGAGTACGGGGGCTTGCATGTTTTCATGCACGTCTGCAAGGTCTTCTGAAATGTGATGGCCATTCTCTTCACAGATGTTGTGCAGCACGCAGCATGAAAAGTAAAAGCGTCTGCTAAATGCATAAATGTAACACCATTTTTTTGTAGTTTCCACCACTGACCTTGCACTACTACTTCTATAGTTAAATCTCTCCCAACAGTTGACTCAGGGTTCTAGATTTGCAGTTAGTAGCTAGTTTGCAAAGTGCAATGCCAACTCGCTTTCTCACTGGTATACACAAGCGGTAATTGGTGTCTCATCTACCAATTATGTGTCCAAGGCAGTAGCAAATGTCAAAGGTCTTCCCTCTCTCTTTCTCTCCCTTCTCACACACATATTCACACACAAACAACAACCAGACCTCTATGTAGACCTATGTAGAACTCAAAGCAGTAATACTATAAAACTGTACATGTTGATCTGCTTATCTGTATGTCTGTTTGTGGTCTCTGGTAAAACTCTGAAGTTTTGTATGAACTGAGTGCAATTAAACATAAGAACTATCATATCCCACCAATGGCTTGTTCGTGGTGGGTCCAAACTACAGGAGATGCTCTTCGTCTGAGGAGCCACAACATGTAAATCACAAAAAGTAAATTAATTAAACACAATTCATCCTAATCTTGGCGCTCGTAACATTTTACCTTACAGCCCTATGCCGGGATTGGCAACCCGAGGCATGCATCATGCATTTTGTAGATCACAAGGATCAGACAGACATGGATGAGTCGACCAAACACTGTCAGATAATCAAAGCCTGGATCCTATTCATGGAACAAAAGTGAAAACCGGTAACAACTGATGTTTTATTAAGCACTTTTTAATGTAAGCTAAAAAGCAAAATAAGTATACAGACAGCAAGTCTAGTTAACACCCCAAAATGCGAGTGCAAGGTTGGCATGGGAGAAAATCAAAGATAATTAGTGGTTGATTTCTCATGCAAGTGAGTGGAGAAGCCTTGCTGCAGGTAGAGAAAATTGCAATAATAAAATAATAATATATTGCTAAGTAAAACTGAATAGAATGCATGTGAGATGATTTGTCTGATGATGATCTGTTTGCTTTCTTGGGTTTAGACTAATAATAAAAGACTAATTAGAATATGTTTTTGGATTGCTTGTCTTGTGGCTCAAATCACTTGATTTCTAACACACTTGCAAGCCATCAGAAGGTGTTAACTACTAGCACTGCTGGGTCATCAGAGAGCAACTGATTGTTGGACACCCCCAACAGGCCTATTGTTTCTGTCTGACTCTTGGTGGGCAGTCTCAGTGGGGTGCAGTCAATCATCATTCTTTTCCATCATAACAGTAGGAGTCAGTGAGGCGTCAGCCCTCGTGTTCAGCAATCCTGGTGTGAAGACCTCCTGGGGTAAAGACAGGTGTCTAAAGCGTGTCTACCTGTGCATGTCCACCGAGCAAGGACACTGAGGGAACCAACATGCCTTATTCTCAGTAACTCAATCTTCTGTGACCTCTTTAACTTGCTACAATGTGTCTCTACCCTATTCCTGTTGTCTCCAGCCGTCGCAGATTTCGCTTCTACAAACGGAAATGGAACCCTGCAAACCTCCGCTCTGGACATCACACCTCATCATCTATAAACAACTCTTTCTCCGTAGGATTGTGGATCTGTCAGTCTGTAGTGAACAAAGCAGACTTAATTTCAGCTTGTGCATCTGTCCCTGGACATTCTGGTTCTCACTGAGTCCTGGATCAAACCAGAGAACAATGCCACCCCTTCTACACTCTCCACCAACTATGCTTTTTCCCACACGTCACATCCATGCGGAAGAGGGGGTGGTGCGGGGCTGTTAATATCTGACGAATGGAAATACACCTACAGCTCCTTTGAATAACATGCCATCTTGGTAACAGTACCGGTCAAAATATATCTGTCATCTATCATCCTCCAGGTCAAATAGGTGATTACCTCGAGGAACTAGACACTCTGCTTTCCTCTGTCCCTGAGCATGACTGTCTCATGCTTGTCCTTGGTGACATGAACATCCACTTAGACAATCCAGGCTCTGCAGACTTCAAGCTACAACAGGTTTGCAGTCCTCCAACTCACAAAGCTGGAAAGGAACTTGGTCTCATTTTTACATTTACATTTATGCATTTAGCAGCCGCTTTTATCCAAAGCGACTTACATTTTGTCTATCAATTTGACTATCAATTGTTCAAGGCCAGTCTCCCCTAGAGCAACTTAGGGTTAAGTGCCTTGCTCAAGGGCACAACGGTGGCAGCTGGGATTCGAACCCACAACGTTTCAGGCTACTTGCACGCTAGCCAGGTTCCTTAACCGCTACGCTACCATCGTTTACCAGGCTGACTGTTACTCCTCTACTTTATTCACTTTACCACTACTTTATTCAGTTCAAAGTTTGTCTCCATCAGCAACCATCTGCACCTATTTCCCCCCATCTCTTTTCGTCGCAATCTCCGGAATTTATCTCCCATTCATTTTTTCTCCTTGGTGGTGTCTGCTCTTCCACCGTCCAGAAGTTTCTCTTCTCTTGAGGTTAATGATGCCACAGACTCTGTTCTACTCTGAGTTCCTGCTTGTATCGATTGTGCCCTTACCCTTACCTTCTACCAGACCTGCTCGATCCACCTAGTCTCACACGTGGCTGAATGACTCATTTTGTTCGATGCACACCAACCTCAGAGCTGCTGAGAGGAAATGGCACAAAACTAATAATCCAGCCAATCTAACACAATTCCAGGAACTGCTATCATCCTTCTCACCCAGTGTCACCTCTGCAAAAAAGGCTTTTTACCTTGACAAGATTCACAATGCCACTAACACAGGAAACTTTTCTCCACCTACAAATCCCTATTAAACCCACCACCTCCACCTCATGCAACTAACTTCACAGCTGACACTTTTGCTGCATTTTTTACTAACAAAGTTGCAGCAATTAGTAGTCAGTTTTCTAACCCATCTACACAGACCCTGTCTTACCCTGCTTCACAGGTTCCTCCTCCAAGCTTTTCTAAACCAACAGCTTCCTTTTCCTCATTCACTCCTCTCTCAGAGGCTGAGGTGTCTAAGCTTCTCACAGACAGCCGGCCTACTTCTTGTCCTCTGAACCCTATTCCAACAACCCTTCGACAGGCCACAGCCCCCACTGTTGTGACAGCAGCCACACATGTGGTCAATGCTTCACTAACTAGGTGTACATTTCCCACCACCTTCAAACAAGCCCAGGAAATTCTACCCTCATCCCTACTCAAGTAGAGAACTGCCGGCCTGTCTCTATTCTTCCTTTCCTTTTCAAAACTACTGAACAAGCCGTCTTCAGACAGGTCACAGGATTTCTCTCTCAGCACAACCTCCTTAACTCCTACCAATCCGGCTTCAGAAGTGGCCACTCCACTGAAACGGCACCTCTGTCTGTGACGGAAGCATTAAAAGAGGCCAGAGAGGCCTGAGAAGTCAATCCTCTGTACTCATCCTGCTTGACCTTTTAGCAGCATTTGACACGGTCAACCACTGCATCCTACTAGACAACCTGACCAACATAGGCATCACCGGAAGAGTTCACTCCTGGTTTGAATCCTATCTTACTGGGTGGTCATTCAACATGTCATGGCTAGGCGCTACACCAACTCAACACAGGGGTACCCCAAGGATCTGTGCTGGGGCCCATTCTCTTTGCCTTGTACACCACCTCAATGGGCTTGATCATCCATTCTCATACCTCTCCAGACTAATGAAGCTAATAGCTATCAACCAAAATTGTCCTTATTATTGCGTTTGGAGGTTTTGGAGGTTTGTTCAGTACTGGCCAAAGGCTGCCAAATTTGAGCCCAACCATCAAAAAATACACCTCTCCTTTTTAGAGCACAAGAAAAGCTAATTTTGCTGAAATCTACAAAAAAATCCAAAAGATTATTATCAACAAGTGTACCACGAGGTGCAGTTTATTCAAATATAAATACAGTTATTCAAATATTTAACATATTTGTTCTTTGTTAAGACACTGGAACTATAATATGTTTGAGTAACTGCATTTTTAAGAGACCAATGTGTTATCAGCATCCTGTCTTGGATTTGGACTAATTGAACACTTGGGCAGTGTTTAGAGGCAGACACACACACACACACACACACACACACACACACACACGCACACACACACACACACACACACGCACCTTGGAGCCATCAAGGCTGATGATGCGGTAGACATTTCGTGTGCTGTCATAAAAGTAGGAGACTGTGACTGCATGCTTACTGGTTGGCACCCAGTTCTTCTTGGTGTTGGGATCAATCTGAAAAACATGGGCCCGAGTGCTGAAGATTGGTTGTTCTCTAGATGGAGAGAGATACAAAGTAAGAATAACCTCATGAAATGAACAGTGTACATACACTATTAGCCTCTGCCGAGAACCTATAAACATAATTATCTATTGTATGAATCAAGCAATATTTAGTACTGAATTAAAATTAACTCAAGAATTGCAATTCAATTCATGAATTTAATTTGAATGTGATCTGAGGTAGCAAACAGGACGTAGAATTACAATTACAATTTAAAAGAAGCTGAAATTCACTAAAATGTATGCAATATATTAGCCTAGAAATATAGACGCCCCCTAGCGGTAGCAAATACTTTTGCCCATGAGCAGTTGCTCATTCTCTATTTCTGTGCTCGCAAGAAGAATCTGTGTGTGTCTAGCTGACGGGGTAAACCAATCTAATTTCCCGTTCCTAAACAATCTCAGAGTACTCCAGTGGTTAAGACCCCCACACTTACTGTAAAACCAGCTCTACGTAATATCAGGAGGAGGGGTTGCAAAAAATATTCAAAGACTTTAAGTCAACCATCAGAATCTGTAGATGACGTACTGACCAATTTCAGTTCTAAAATGGCACAGATTCTGGATGATATTATATAAAAATGAAGAGTCACAGTCAAGAAAAAAGCACCATGGAAACAAAATCCAGCTCTTAAATTGCTAGAGTTTAGGAAGACAATGGCACAAATCTAATCTCCACATCTCTTAGAATATAGCTTCACAGTTTCAAATAGCTCAACACCTGGAACCAATGTCCTCAAAGAGAGGGGAACTAACTTTATGTCAACATTAAGCTTTATTGACTATGAAACACTTGAGAAAACTGTACAAAATTGAAGTTCTTCCATATCTGAATTGGATATTCTACCACCCAACTTTTTAAAATCTGCTCTACATCTTGTAGCAGCTGATGTGCTCCAGATTATAAATTCATATAAGATGATGTTGTAAAGCCCCTAGTAAAAAAAAATAACATTTATCAGTGTATGGACCAAATTAACAATTAAATGTCACACAATTTCCTTCATTTTAACACAGATTATTAGATTAGATTAGATTTTAGATTAGATTCAACTTTATTGTCATTACTCATGTATACATACAGGGTAACGAAATGCAGTTTGGCATCTAACATTAGCAATTTGCAATTAGAAATTTGGTACCAGCGACCTCTTAAAATGCAGAGGTGTTTTTTTTCTTTTTTTTCCAAAGAAATCATATTAGAGTCAGGCCAGAGTAGTGTTATTTTAAAGTATTTAATATGAAATATATGTATCCCTTTTAGAGTTTTTGTTTTGCTGAGTGTGCATATCCTTTGTATACAGTTCCTGACTGCGATAGCCAGTTGCCAATGTTCAGATTTACTGCTCCATGCATACGATTAAGCAATAATTGGTTTCGCCCACTGTAACATCTAGCCTGTTGTTTACATCAAATGAAATGTTGACATTTAGTGCATAATCCCCATATGGGGTGCACCTTGGATATCACTCATAGCCAGTGCTGTAGTCTAGTTTGCTGTAGTGGGTATACTGCTGTAGTGGGTATACAGTGGGTATACATTACATTCAGTCAGTTTAAATATTTTCTGCCCTATGGCATGTTTTCAATAGTGTTTTCTAGCCCTGTAGAAAAATTTACAGTATTGGTATTTATATACACTTTGTCTGAGGGTGTCAAATTTATTAAATATCATGTGTTGTTACTTTAATGTTTGAATTCAATCTAAGACACTGAGGTTTCATTCGCCAGTTTGCCAGGTACGTATTGGAGAAGCAAGCAAGTGCCAGTAAATCTTCCCTGTTATTGTTGTAAAACTGTTCTGGAGGCTGGTGGTCTGAGCCTTAAGACTATGATATCGCTTGCCAGATGATAGCAGCTGAAACAGTCCATAACTAGGATGGCTGGGGTTTTTACTGACTCTTTTGGCCTTCCTGATGCATCACCTCTCATACAAGTCCTGGATGCAGGGCGGATCACATCCACAGATGCTTTGTGCTGTGCACATGACTCATTGTAGTGCCTTTCGTAGTAAAGCAACTTCCAAACCATGCAGTGATGCTTCCAGTCGTGATGCTCTCTGGTGGTGCCTCTATAAAAGGCCTTCAGGATTTTTGTTCACATACCAAACTTCCTTTGTCATTTGAGGTGGAAGAAACGTTGCTGAGCTGTTTTAACAATCTGGTCAGTGTGGCTATCCCAGCTCAGCTCCTCTGTGATGTTAACACCAAGTAACTTGAAGTTGTTCACCCTTTCCACTGTAGAACCATTGATGATAATGGGGTCCAATTGATCTCCTTTCTTCCTGAAGTTTACTATCAGCTACTTGGTCTTTGAAATGTTGAGAGAAAGGTTGTTGTCCAGAAACCGCTGCGTTAAGTTGTTGACTTCACTCCCGTAGGCTGTCTCATAATTGTTGGTAATCATCAATGATGGACTGCTTGGTACAACACACATGGACAGAGAGAGGTTAAATATGTCCATAAACACACCAGCTAACTGCTCTGAGCATGCTCTCATGACACAACCTGATATCCCATCAGGCCCTGCTGCGTTGTGGATGTTGACATGCACATCCCGCTGGACTGCTGTACATCAGCACAACTGCTGGATGTTCTGACTGTGCTGGCCAGTCCTGCTGATCTATTATGCATTCAAATCCATTTCTGCCGTAACGCCATCAATGATATAGTTTTCTTCTTCTATATTCATTCAAGCACACAATATCAGGTAGTACTGTGGTAATCTATAGTTCACAGAATCCTTCCCCTTATTGTTTCTTATGTGTTACTTCAAAGAAAAACAACAACAACAACAAAAGGCTGCTTGTTGTAAAGAATATGTTGGGTTGTATGAAGAATCTAAAGAGTGAATTGACTTGGACAAAGTGTGCCACTGACCCACATGACGCATCAGAAACAAATGCTCCAAGTAAGAGAATGCGTCAACTCCCTACACACCTGAGGTTGTATGTGGTGAGGTGCACTGTAGGCCAGCAGCGGCAGGACAGAAGAGATGAGACAGAGTGCAAGCGGCTCTTCTTCAGCCCACTGGACAGTGTCACTGGGGAGATGAACACAAGATTTAGTGTAAAAAAACAGCCAGGTTGTGGAGGCAATGTGTGCTCTTGACCCAGAAAATTCTTGTTTGGTGTAGAGATAGTAAAACTGTTGTTGGCACTCACCAGCACAGTTTTGATGGAATCTGAATCTGTCTGTGGCATGACCCACTCTACCAAAATGGACTTCTACTGCTATTCTGTAGCACTACTCTGGACCTCTTACTGCCAGGTAAAGTGTGCATACTGCACTGAAACATGGACTGACATCGGACATCGTGGCAACATGCAAGAACACATTGTCAATGCTTACATAATCAGTGAGCACAGACAGCACAGCCAAGAAAACTCACCAAGTCAATATAATTAGTAGTTTGAAAGGATAATAGCTTTAGGACGAACATTTACAGTGTTATCTGCTCAGGAAGGTCAACAAACAAATAAGGACGGTGTAAGTATAATGCGTACGAGAATTTTCTGCTGGTTTGGCAAACTTTTAGTGTATTTACATAGGACTGTGCAGCTCTCTCTCCAAATTAGAATGGACAGAATAAATGACTTCAGCTCAGCAGCCATTTCTTTTTGTTTGTTTGTTTGTTTTTTCATGCTGATAACTTTGGGCTGTTTTTTTCCAGTGATCCACATTACAGGAAACTACTTCTCATGTTCATAAGAGCGAGCGAGAGAGAGCTACACAGAATGAGACAGGCAAAAATAAACTGAATCACCACAATGTAAAATAAATAGTGCTGTCAAGACATGCATGGTGATTTATCTCATAACATTATGTAGATAATCGCAATTAATTGTGAAATTAATTTACATTTAATTTAATCTGCTTAAATTGTACAAAAATGACAAATTTCTATGGAAAATGCTGGTGTGGTGGTGTTGAGTGGTCCCTTGGAAACAGCTTAGGCATCAAGTTTTTGAAATTTATGCAACTCCAATGCTAACGGTGGTTTGCGGTGGTTATAATGTCATTTGAGCGAACTGTAGTCTTGTAATGTTGTTAGCAAAAATGATAAAGCAAACCACAAAGTGTGGTACAATTTTTGGTTGTTAGTCTAAATTCCACTATACTGCCATTAGCAAGCTAGAAAGAAATACAAACACAACTAAATAAATCAAATAGCCCAAATTAGACATAAGTTCTATCCTCTAACATACAGCTACTTTCATACTGAACCTACATCAACAAACTCCAACAATAGACCTTTTTGTGTTTACAAACATTACTGTACATATACTGTTGCCAGTGCGAATGCTGGTTGCAGAAAGCCAACCTACCTAACCTGCTATAATGTAGGCCACTGGCCAATGTCTGGACATTTTCAGAAGTGTCTATCAGGTGTATATTTCGTATTCCTGGATCACAGTATTAATTCTATGTACCTTAAATATTTAAATAATATTGTTAAGACAACTTTTCAATGTGCCATACACATCAAGAGATATGAGCCAAAAATGTTTTTGATAGTTACTGCACCCCCTAGTGGTCAAATGAGTCAGAATGGGGTCCCAAGTCATAACACCAAAATTGGTCTTCATATGTCAAAGCATTGCCAAGATATGAGCTCACTTCTTGTTTTAGCAGCTTTGCCATTTTTCCCATTTTTGTAGGCTCAGACAGTGTGTGTGTGTGTGTGTGGTGTCTGTATGGTAGCTGTGTGTCTGTCTATATGTGTAAGTTTGGGTGTGTGTCTCTGCCTATGTGTGTGTGTGTGTGTGTGTGTACACACACATGTGTATGTACGTGCTTGTGCATGTGTTTGGTCAACAGCTGTCACTCTAAATCTGGCTAGAAGTGTCTAACATGGTTTACATGGTTTACACGGACTTAACATGGGACTGTTAACACCCAACATGTTCTGATTCAAACAACAGCTCTTCTTCCTTCATCAGCTAAGGAAATTCAAGGTTTCAACATTCATCTTGGTGGCCTTCCACACTTTAGCTGTTGAGAGTGTTCTGACAGGTAACAGTCAGGAGAGTAGTACCTGGTATGGGAAGACCAGAGACAAGGATTGTAGTACTCTGCAGAGAGTAGTACGTTCAGTTGAACACAAGATCATAACTCAACTCCCTGCCCTGCAAGACATCTATGCCAGAAGAGTACTTCTAAGGGCCAAAAAGATTCTGAAGGACTCTTCTCATCCAAATAATGGACTGTTCAAACCACCAAGATCAAGATGCCTATGTAATCACAAGGCCAGAACTGAGAGACTGAGTGTCTCTGAGTGTCTCTCCACACATACCACACAACCCACTGCTCCTTATCAGGAAGATTAGAAAGACCCTCCCAGCCCTACATACAGACAGCACACTGGATCCACTCATCCCTTCACCATAACCCCCCTTCCCCCAATACACACTGTAACTTATCTGTGAATTAGAACAAGAACAAAGTGAATGAATGCACCCACTATCCCAAAACAGTGGGCAGCCTGCTGTTGCTTTGCTTGGGGAGCAATGAGGGCACTTCAACCATGAATGTGGGCATGGGAGACTGGCTGGGGATCAAATGTCTGCCCATTTGTCGTTATATCCTGTTCAAACAGATTTATATCTATATAAACCTTAATATAAGGAGTGACTTTTTATGATGACAAACTGTAGAGAAACAATTTCATATATAAATTGTTGCTACAGCAATTTTATAAATCACCAGTGGACACTACTGGTTGTGGCTCACCTCAAGACCTAGCTCTTTTGGCTCTGAGAAAATCTCATATGATCAATTCAGGCTTTTAATTAAGCCAAGTTTATCCAACCTCTGACCAACAATACTCCCTGATAGGCTTGGGCCTGTGTGTGTTTGTGTGTGCTCCTATGATAAAACTGCAACAATGTCCAATCAAGCTATGAGGGTCACTACATCTTAGCTTCCTACATGAGCCCCACTTAAATACATTTCAGATTATCACAAATTCAAGATGAAGAACATTATATCTTAATTCTAGGGGGTATAAGGAATTTTAAAAATCTCAGTTTTTTCTTGTAGGTTTTAGTGGCTGGCAAAAGGTGATGTTTGGAAACATTAATTGTCTATACAGTTTCGCTGCTTGGCCCTTGATTATTGAAACTTTTTGCTCAATAAGAGGGCTTATGTTTGTAATTCTGAACTCTGGGAATACAGGCCACTGGAAACAAAGGACCATGACAACTGGGAATCTGGAAACATAATTACTCTCCCCATCTGTACATGATGGCAGAATCATTTTGCTTGCCAGCTGAGCAAACTCTAATGCTTCCAGTCTTACTGTAACAAAAAATCTTCTCATCTTACATTAAAGACATCCATGTTTCATGTTTAGCCTACCATTACCCACATTTCAATCATAATTGCCAATGAGGTTTGTTTTGCTGTGGATGGTATTACACATGGTAAACAACTCTGGCAACATTGGCTGATTACTGTCCTCTTTTGGGATTTTACATCCAAATTTGTTTGCATGTTTAGTACTAACTTGTATTCATTTGTTAGCATTGTTTTCTTCAACTGGCTTACAAGTCAGTAGCTGTTTTGTTGTGCATATTTAAGCAATCTGTGATAAATGACCAGTTTTCATTTCAGTGTGACCTTCAATTTTTAGGTATTGCATGTTTCAAGATGAAGCAAGATCAGAAGCACTGATATCAGTAATTACATTACATGTAATTAGCATTACATTTAGCAGATGCTTTTATCCAAAGCGACTTACAAAGAGAGGACAAACAATAGCATACAAAGTGTTTGCAGGAAAAGAATAGAAAAGATATGTGCTAGTGCAAAAAGTTACATACACAAAGGTCTAATATACAGATGTCTGAATGCAGGGTAATTTTGCACATTGGTTACACAAGTTATTGCACAGATTATCTTTGCTCAGTCCATATAATGCAGTGGAGGTTTCACCAGGCTGGGACACTTACAATGATATATACACTAGAGCAGTGCAAGAAAAATCAGTGCAAGGGGGTTATTTAGATGAGTAGGGGTTAGTTTTGTTATGAGGGGAAGCTCTCTCGGAAGAGAAGAGTCCTCGCAAGCCTCTTGAAGGTCGAGAGGGATGGCCCTACTCTTGTAGCGGCTGGTAGCTTATTCCACCACTGAGGAACAATGACAGAGAACCGTTTGAAGTAGGATCGCCTTGTGTGAGCAAAGGGTAAGGCTAAACAGTTGGTGTTGGAGGAACGCAATGTTCTGGAAGGAGTATAATGCTTAAGTATGGCCTTCAGGTAAGCCGGAGCAGACCCTGATGTGGTTTTGTAAGTGAGGGTCAAGGCCTTGTGCTTGATTCGAGCGGCTACAGGTAGCCAATGTAGGTTGATAAACAGAGGAGTGACGTGCCCTTTTTGGTTGAGTGAAAACCAACGATGCGCTGTCACGTTCTGGACCCGTTTGAGTGGTTTTATTGCACAAGCCGGTAAGCCAGTTAGGAGAGAGTTGCAGTAATCAAGGCTGTCATCTGGCGTCTGATAGTCATCTGGCTGAAAAGACAGGTATAACTGTGTATCATCAGCATAGCAATGGTAGGGGAAATCACCAAGGACGATTAGGGGAGAGTCTAACTCTGGAATGGAAGACAGCAGTCTGTCTTGCTCATCCACCAAGTCACCCAAAGGTCCTGGCGGACGGTAGATAACAACCACAGAGATTTTGACCAGGGCCGTCACCCTGACAGCTTGGTATTCGAAGGAACAATAGTTATTGATGTCAGGCAGCAGAGGAGCATCGCTCCATGTATTGGTAATTAGAATACCAGTTCCTCCTCCTCGCTTTGACAATCGGGGGCTATGCGAGAAGGTGTGTTGAGGATAGCGTAGCCGGGGTAGCAGTGTTTTCAGGTTTAAGTCAGGATTCAGTGAGTGCCAAGAGGTTAAAACCTATTTTAAATTTCTGTCTTTTGTCCATGAGAGAGGCATAGAGATGCAGATTACCCACACATCAGCAAATGACTACAATTGTACAGCGCAAGTAATCTGCAACAGAATAATGCAGTGTGGCACAGGAACTGTCCTACACAGCAAAACCCAATCTGACCAGTTTTGGGCAAGATGTAGGTGCAAAACCACTAAAAGGGTCTGCACCTGGTTAAAACAGTTATCCAGTACTGGCCTTAAGTGGAATGGCATCATGGACCTCTTCTTCTGGGCAAACTGTAAAGTCTTGTATCATCAACCCCATCAGTCATAGTCATAGTAGCTTAATTTGTCAATTTCTTCACATGTACAAGACATACAAAGGAATCAGAAATTTTGTTCCCCACTCCCCTTGTGGTGGGGAGAGCAAGAGGTCGCTTCATCAGCACACCACCTTCCAATTTGGGGGATGAAAGGTACAATACAGCATTACATGAGGAGAGAGAAGGAAAAAAAAAAAAGCACCTCCAGACTGTACTCCAATGGGGAGCACAAAGTAGGGGAGCAAAAAAAAAACACCTCAGCACACATAAGCACATATAACATAAGATACATGACTTGCAACAGGGAAGGGAGAAAGGGGGGGAGTGGAAGTAAAAGTCAGCATGGGCAGCAGCCGTCCGGTCCTGCAGCCAAAGTGGCGCTGGTCACAGACCCGCCTGTCACACTGGGGGTGTGAAGCGGTGAAGCCCTGGGGTGGTGGGGTAGCAGTGCTATTCTCGTAGTATGTGGTGAAGACAAATTTCTCAAGCATTCTAAGATCTTCATCATCTGCTATTAGTTGGCATCAACTGAGTTTTTGGAAGACATAAGAAACTTCAGGTCATACTGCCCAGGTTTACCATGCAGTCTTTTTTGCCTTTATGACATCATCTCATACCATTAAAACGTGAATGAAAAGGATGCCTCTAGATTTTCGAGGTCTAGATTCCTGATAACCCCTTATGGACTGACCCTGACCAAAATGAAGACATTACGTCAGCCCCCCTGAAGCAAAGCTAGAGGTACAGAGGCAGTAGCAGAGTCCTCATGGAAAAATTCCCACTTATGGTAAATCGGGTCTGCCATGCATTTGACCCATTGCAGCTTGCCAACCGGGAGAAGTGGGCTTGGCAGATGCCATTCTCTCTTTGCTCCAAACAGCATACTCTCACCTAGATAGTGGGACTGGCCTTGTAATGATCATGTTTGATATCTCCAGCACCCTCAACACAATTCAACCCCTCTAACTAAGACAGAAACAGATGCAGATGGAAGTAGGTCCATACCTGGTGTCCTACATTGTAGACCATTGTCAGACTGGGGGACTGCACATCTGAGACAGTGTTCAGTAGTCCTCGTGCACCCTATGGTACTGTGCTCTCCCCCGTCCGACTCACTCTGTACATGACTGAAGTACAACTCTTAGTCAAGCTACACGAGGAGGTTTTCTGACAACACAGCAATTGTGGGGCGTATTAACCTCCCACAGGGTGGATAGGGAAATTGCCACAGGCCCTCCATGACGTATACAGGGGCCTGGTGGAGGACTAATTACCCACAACCCAACACCAACAAGACAAATGAGATGGTGGTTAATTTGAGGAGGTAAAGGCCACCTCTGCAACCAGTCTCCATCAATGGAGTTGGTGTGGAGGAAGTCAGTACAACAAGTACCAAGGGCTGCACCAGGACAATAAACTGGACAAGTCAGCAAACTCTCTACAGGAAAGGATAGAGCTAGCTCTATTTCCTGAAGAGTCTTTCAACATCTGCAGCAAAGTCCTCTCAATGTTTAATCAGTCTGTCATGGCCAGTGTCCTCTTGTATGATTTGGTGTGCTGAAGACACAAAACTAAGGGGGGAAGGCTCTCTTTGTGTTGAGAATGGAGTTGGAACCCCTGACATCAGTGGTGGACAAAAGGAACCTGGGAAAGCTTTTGTCCACCACCCAAACAGCCAGTCCTTGCACAGCTTATTCAACAACAGAGCAGAACAGGTCCTTTTTTTGCCCTGAGCCATCCAGCTATTCAACTCCTTGAGGAGTGAGATGGATTTGTGGGCATTTGAGTCTGGCAAATTCTGCCCCTATACCGTATCATACGAGTCCACACCACACCATCACAACACCACAGCTACCTAAACTGCTAGCTGGTGTATAAAGGGCTAAACAGATAGCATTTAAAACACTAAATATTCTAACTACAGTGTGTACAACTACAGTATATTACCCTGCTTAGACGACATTAAACTCCATGCTGAGTCAAACTGATCAACTAATTGAGATGGATTAGAATTTCTGAACATGGATAAAAAGCATAGCTTAGACCTTGGACTGCTGCTTTTTCTAATTAAAACAACATTTAATCAAATTATGACAGAAAACTAAGAATTAGATTTCAAAATGGCTGAAAATTTGTCATGCCAAATTATATCTAATTTGATATCATCACAATGTGTCCAGACATTCAGTTTCTATGCTGAAAACCTTTATTTCACCTTTATCAATTATTGAGACGGACATTTAGAAAAATGGATACATCTTGCATTTTGACATGGCTAACATTCTTTTCTGAAAAAGTAGGTCCTAGTCATTACTCATGCTAAATTTGATGCTTGTATCACAAAATGAGTGATTCTTCTTGAATACTGACTTACCGTAATTTCCGGCCTATAAGCCGCTACTTTTGTCACACGTTTTGCCCCCTGCGGCTATTACGACGATGCAGCCATTTTATGGATTTTTACCGGCTGCCTGTGCCAGGCGGTCTCATCTAGACGGCTCTGCGTGTAATGGTTTCAGTGCCTCTGAGAACGAGGACGATAGCGTCTGATAGGCTAACTGTTAAACTAGCCTGTGTGAATGGCTGTGTGCTTGTGAAAGTTTCTGTTAAAGTTTCTCAATGTGATTTTAGGTCGATACGTTTGTAGCCTGTTAAAATGCTGGTTATGTGTTAAGAGCATTTGAAGCGTGAGCTGGTTAATATAGATGGCGTCATACCAATAATGAATGGATGAATTGTGAATGACTGTGTTTAGGAGGCGAGCTGAGGGGAATTGATGAGAAGTTTGAAGGGAATCCCGTAGGCTACTGTTGAAACATTGCGGGTTTTTTTAACACGAACTAATTAGCTACATTGTTAGAAGTTGAAAACATTGAAAACATTGTAACATTGACTGTCTGCGGCTTGTGAGGCGGTGCGGCCAATGCGTGTACTGTTATTGATTTTTTTTTAAAAAACGGTGGGTGCGGCTTTTACGCCAGTGCGTCTTTTAGGCCGGAAATTACGGTAATCTAAAGTACGAAGTAGGACAGCTTCCACAATCCAATGTGATAACCACTGTTTAGTGAGTGGTTCATCCAAATGTGGCTTCACATAAGACACAAACAGCCATTTTCCTAAACTCTGCTGTTTTGTCCACACAAGTGTGCAACACTCTGACCGGGCATTTAGTCGCTCCTGCTCAGTGGTGGAGAACGGTGATGGATTAAAAGCCAGTAATTCAATTGGACAGCACGATGATGACAGACTGAAACTCTCAGGGGTTGGGCTTCAACACCACTTTCATACCAACCAAGTACGTTAATATTGCTTATGTGCTTAGCCATAGTCAAAGCTACCAATAACGCACTTTAAGATCTAGCTGGCTCAAAAGGAGGATGAGACAGGATATCTGGGTCTTAAGGTGGGGTTAATGGTTTAGATATTGGGTGGAGGCACCAAGCTCCTGAGAGGGTGTTGGCCTGCACTTTCATCTCCAAAGCCTACATGGTATGCTGAAATGGCAGTCAGTAGTGATACGCAGGTCAACCTATAACCTGCGAGCAACCCCAAGTCTGTCAGGTTTGGGTAAGATGTTTTTAAAATACCACAGATGACGGCGGGGTGGGTCAGAAACGGACAAAAGAAAATATTTTCTATCAAAAACTGTAAACAGAATCCCACTCGCAACCAGCCCTCTCAATTCACAAGGTTGGCTTAATATAGCTTCCATCATTGTCAAAACATGTCCAACATGTAAGAGTACTACAAGGAGAATAACATTAACCTGGGCCTATATGAATAACAGGCTAATATTTGGCTACTCATTAAGAAACGCAGTAACTTCATAGCCTACCTTTTTCCTCTTTGTTTTCCTTAATTGGCTGCTGACATAGGCTGTTTCCTTGTCTGTCTGTGCTAAATTGCCACTGAAGAAAACTCATCCCTGTCAACCATCTACTTTTGCATTATTTTAACAATTTAATTTCAGAAAAGTAGCATGCAAGCAAAAGACCTGCATTTCGATTATTTATAAAACGAACGTTCCATCAAAAATCATGGTGTGACTGATTTTACCACTTGCTTTGCTTGAATAGACCCACAAATATGAGGCCTATTCCAGAGTGAAAATGTGCTCTCCTTATTCATGATCCTGATCCCCTTCTTCCCTAACTTCTGTGCGAGACTGCAGCAACCAACCTGTAGCCTACAAACTAGAAAGGGCATTTTCTCCAGTGACATAACACCTGACAAGCAGTGAACAGTAGATTTGGCTACACATAGCTACTTTCAATCATGCTTTGCATTTTTCCCTGAAGGGTTTTTTCGTTCAAAGAGTTTTTCTGGCACCCTATTGCGTGCATTGCGCACATGCCTATGCTATATTTGTCCATATGAAAATTTGGCCAATAGCTGACACTCAGTCTGTTGTACATTTTTAAATGGATCATACTTTACATTACAATTTTACACTGAATTAATTTTGTTTAAATAGTCTTTTTAGCAGCGTTACAAGTAACCTGCCTATGGGGCAGGTTGTAACATTTTGCCTAATGCTACTTCCAGTGGAACTGCCCAAAAATGGTAAGTCATAAGAACAAACTTCAAGTGCACATATGTAGCAGAAACATGTGTGTTCCTTCTATAAAAACATGATTAGTCTAGCTTGAACAGTTTAAGAATTGTGTAACCATAAACAAAAAAGTGTTACATTGTGCCCTGCGCTGTAAAATATCTAAATATGTCCTTTGTGTCTGGGGAGGGAGCAGACTGATCATCAGATGAAAAGGTAACTTAAAGTAGTCTAAACAAGCCTCCTGTTTTTACACTCAACTATTCAACATCAATTTAACATGACCTACAGCTATTTTTGAGATATTGTAACAAAGGAATAAGGTTAGCAAAAGCTGGACATTGTGAGATGGCATAAAACTGAAATTACCTCCTGCTTTATGCAGTCTGCACTGACAATTCACTTTGGCCACTTCACCCTAAGATCATCAGATAGACTGATTCAGCCCTCTGCTTCATGCTTGCCGACAGATATGGTGAGTTGTATGAAACGGACTTTCATGGTATCGGACTTCTCTTATAGATCAAGCAGAATGGATTCTTTAGTGAATCAACAGGAACAGTGCAGGACAGGCTTATTTTAGATGGGAGGCTGAATAAGGGGGGGGGGGGGGGGGGTCTAAGCGAATAACTTTGAAATGTGTGAAATGAAGTAAAACGCAGCAACGCTCATGGTCTGGGCCATTTAAAGATTTCTGAAAAGTGGACATGTCACATTTCATGTGAAATTGGATAAATCCAATGAAGATAAATCTTCATCCCATTATAACCAGAAAAATGAAATACCTGAAGTAGCCTAACATAGGCCTGCAGTATAATGACCCGCTCCTTCCTTTGGGTTACAGTCTAGAGTAAGCAATCCCCCAGTCCAGATAGCTGAGGGTGGAAATGTAATTCAACACTGAACCCAGTTTGATCAAACAATTCCAATAGTACCAGTTTTTCAAGAATTATGCATAAGTGCGTTTTAATGTACCTCAAAATCTGACCAATTGATTGTGGTAGAGTGAGCAAGGCGCTTACATGAAACTTGGTGAAATTAATCATGGGACTGTGCCAAATGTCACCGCTTCTTACCATCTGCTTCTATGGGCAGCGAAATAAGAAGAGGAAGAAAGGGTAGACATGGTTGGTGCCTTCCCAACTAAGCTGCTTAGCCCAAGCAAGCTGAACAAAGTTATTACAATATCTGTAAATTTTTACATGATCAGGTTCTGCAAATGTAAAGCTGATGTAATAAACTCCCATTAATGTAATAATGTTTTACATCATTGGTATGGCAATTATTGCATTATTGGGAAATGCACTGTAATTATCAGGTTTAAATACATTTTAGGGACTAAAGAGGAGATTTGTATCACATTATCAGGAAATTATTACATTATCAGGTTCTATACAACTTTTAACCAAAGCCCTTGTGCTAATACAACACATGTTGCACCCAGTTGTTCACTTTACAAGCAAACATCTTCTCTCCTGAGAGAATCTCTCACATTTGCTTTCCAGCAGCAATGTGCTCAATGCAGGCTTTGTCACATTAAACAAATTAGGCTACAGTTGTGGCATTTGTAAGAAATCTAGGCCTGGTGCCCAACCATGTTAGTTGGCAATCTGGCTTGTGGTAGCTGTGTACCAGTTTGTCTTGCAGAGTAGAGCAACTTTTAGAGCTTACCAGAGGTGGTTCAGGACACTTGGCTGAATAGATCACTGTTACGGACTACTAGGTAAAGCCTGTGACATAAATTGGACTACACCAGCAGTACGGCTCAAAGGGGAGTTTATTAACAAAAATGCAAAATGTTTCAAGAAGGTCAAAAGCACAAAAGATTACTGGAGACCAGCTCAAAATGGCAACGTGGCAAGCAAACAAAGATTCCTGACATGCTTCCCCCCTCAAACCAGGAAAGGGACCGGCCGATATAGCAACCATCCAGATATTCCAATTAGGCATCACACACCTGAGAGAGAGACAAAGGGCTCTATTTTGACGATCATATGCGCATTGTCTAAAGTCAGTCACGCAAGTTGCTTTGGGGGAGTGCCCGACACAATTTGGTATTTTGACGGCGGGAAAAGCGAACATTGCGCCAGGCGCATGGTTCAAAAGGGTTGGTCTTAAAGTACTTCATTAGTCATGGGTGTGTTTTGGGCGTAACATACAATTCACCAATCAGGATTTATACTCTCATTCCCTTTAAAAGCCAGCGGCGCATTTTCCATGGTGTGTTGCTATTATGATGGCGAATTTACCCGGAAGACCGGAGCGTTTTTCGATGGAGGAGACCGATCTGCTAGTGCGTGAGGTAGAAGCGCGTGAACAGGTTATCTTCGGGGATGGAAAGAATCCCCCCAAACCTTCACGGGTCAAGGAAGTATGGGAGGAAATATCCTCAGTTATGTCCTCCGCCTTTGGCAAAAAAAGAACATCCGAACAGTGCCGAAAGCGGTACAATGATGTTAGAAGACGGGGGAAACAAAAGCTTTCAATGGCAATAATATTGTGATATATGTGATGTACATGAAAAACTTTTGTATAAACTCTGCTGCGCGCTCCTGCTGATGAGAGAAGCATGGTGTTTGCGCATTGTGCACGCTTTCATATCCCAAAGCGCTGTGCACCCCTAAAATAGCTTTTCAGCAATGCGCAACTGATGACAGACCAGGGTTTTGTTGGTCACTGGCGGATTTCATTTTTGCGTCCTTATAATAGCATCTAGCACGCTTTGCGCCAGACCACACCTCTTCTTTTCGCTGACACACCCATGACGGCGCAGTGTCATCTGCTATCTAGACAACGTGATTTTTTTCCGGAAAAAATGAACGATGTGCTGGCACAGAATAGCAATGACACCATGCGCATGTCGCGAATGCACAGTGCGCCGCGGCATGATAGGGCCCAAAGATTGAGACAAGAGAATCCAAGTAGCAGAGACATGCACCGAGTGACCAGCAGGGTGTGCTGAACTCAAAACCTGTCTTAGAATAATAAATAAAATTACAGGGTCCGTAACAATCACTCTCAATAACAACCCAAATTCTTTTTTACAAATGCTACCACTGTAATCACTGTGCAAATGTAAAGCAAACCAGAATGTTGTATCTCAAGAACAACTCACTATTAACCATTTCATAAACTGTAAAGCCTCATTTGTCATATGTAGACTGGAATGCCCTGTTTGCAAAGTTTCCTATGTGGGAAGAACAAAACAACGCTTACAAAACAGATTGGAACACAAATATGCAATCTACACAGGCAACATAAACTATCCCATGGCAAGCCATATGGAACATTACCAGTGGTTTAAGTGAGATTTGGCAGGTGGGGATACTCTCAAATTTTATATCAGTGCAACAAAGAAAAACGACTCACCCTGTTCAGATACAATAGTGTCACTGTACTACTAATAAGTATCACACTACTTATTTGCTTGACATTTAATGGTTTTATTTTCTACACTGGTATGGCAATTGTTTTCACTGGAAAAACTGAACCTTTGCCCTGATTGGTCATAGCACTATCCTCCTGCATGCAGAGGCAGTCTGAAAGACAACCACTGATTTCGCCACAAGGATTGAGCCCGGTCTATCAGTCGTGGCCAGACTATACATTTTGATGTTATAGTCTGGCTCATCAGGCTACTTCTAGCAACCAATCAGTGAACAAAACTAGCCAAAAGTTCAAAGTGCTTACACACCACAAAGTAAACGTATGCCTCTCCAGATTCTTTGCCCAAAGTGAAGTGAAAGAGTCTGGTCCACCAGGCTAATCAAGTGCGCAAAAACTTGAATGTTCTGTTTACTCTGACTTTACCTATGACAACACGACCTATAGTGCATTTGCATTGTCTATTGCGTCAATCGATTCCAATGTCAAACACAGAGGCTCTCTTCACAAAGTGAAAATTATAAAAACCCACTACATGGGATTCACCAAACCAAATTCAAATAGATTCAGATTTGTCTGGTTCCCAGACAGCAGCAGCTAAGGTTCCCAAAACGGCCTTAACCTAAATGGAAATATGTTTGTGTGTTAACAAATGCACACTATGATATTCCATTTCTGTACATAAAGTGAAAGACAGTAGGCCTAGAAATTCCAACATTAACAGCAATACTAGGTAAAATTCTAAAACCTGCATTATGCTTCTAATAAGCATTCATGACAGAGGTTTGTAAACAATATTCCCATGATAAGCTACAACTTATCAAGCTACAACTTATACAACAAGTCATTTTAGTAGTACAAATTTTACTAAAATAATGCAGACATAATACATCTTGATCAGATCATGAAACAGTGTTTTGGTACAAGAGCCTATTATAGTCTTTCCTGTGGAGATCAATAGCATCTATAAAGGGGTCATCACTTACTAAGTAGGCCTAGCCTAACGAATAGGCTTTGGATCAATGATTTAGTCACATTTAATCACATTTAAATAGTTTTATCTGACAAATGTCAAATTTTGAGAAGGAACATTAAATTTTTTTTTTCAATCAAATGTTCAGAATGAGTGTGTGTGTGTGTTTGTGTGTGTGTGTGGTTCCATGTGTCACTGAATTAGCAAACTCGCAATAGCTGCTTCTTTGTTAGGCAGCTTCTTTGTGTTAATGCCTGACTTTGTCATGTGCAGGTGATGCATTGTACAGGACTCTGGAAGCTGTTCTGATCATATCAACACTTAACTTTTTGCTGCATTCTTCACTAACAAAGTTGCAGCTATGAGTAGTCAGTTCTCAAACCAATCTACAGAGGTTCCTTCTCCTAGCCTCTCTAAACCAACTGCTTCCTTTTCTTCTTTCACTCCTCTCTCCGAGGCAGAGGTGTCTAAGCTTCTCACAGACAGCCGGCCTACCTCTTGTCTTCTGGACCCTATCCCAACAACCCTTCTTCAGGCCATAACCCCCACCATTGTGACAGCAACCACACATGTGGTCAATGCTTCACTAACTAGGGGTACATTTCCCACTGCCTTCAAACAAGCCCAGGTAACACCGCTGCTCAAAAAACCATCCCTTGCTCCCACTCAAGTGGAGAACTACCGGCCTGTCTCTCTCCTTCCCTTCCTTTCCAAAGCCATTGAACGAGCTGTCTTTAAACAGGTCACAGGATTTCTCACTCAGAACAACCTCCTCGACTCCAACCAATACGGTTTCAGAAGTGGCCACTCCACTGAAACGGCGCTTCTGTCTGTGACGGAAGCATTAAAAGAGGCCAGAGCGGCAGGTCAATCCTCAGTGCTCATCCTGCTGGACCTATCAGCAGCATTTGACACGGTCAACCACAGCATCCTACTGGACAAGCTGACCAACATTGGCATTGAAGGCACAGCGCACTCCTGGTTCAAGTCCTATCTTTCTGGACGGTCGTTCAACGTATCATGGCTAGGACAGACATCGGCACTTCACCAACTCACCACAGGAGTACCCCAAGGATCTGTGCTGGGGCCCCTTCTCTTCGTCCTGTACCACACCTCGCTGGGCTCAATCATCCACTCCCATGGCTTCTCTTACCACTGCTATGCTGATGATACCCAGCTCTATCTGTCCTTTCCGCCGGACGACTCCACGGTGTCAACACGGATCTCGGACTGTCTCTCTGATATATCTGCATGGATGAAAGGACATCACCTCCAACTAAATCTCTCCAAAACTGAACTGCTGGTCCACCCAGCCAAACAAGCCATACATCACAACATCAGTATCAAGATCGACTCCCTGTCTGTTTCTCCCACCAAAGTGGCAAGAAACCTAGGTGTCATGATTGATGACCAACTGACCTTTGCAGATCACGTTGCCTCTGTGGCTCGGTCGTGCCGTTTTTCCCTATTCAACATAAGGAAGATCAGGCCGTACCTAACCCAACATGCAACCCAGCTCCTGGTTCAGACCCTGGTTATCTCTCGTCTTGACTACTGCAATGTCCTCCTATCAGGCCTACCAGCCTGTGCGGTGAGACCGCTACAGATGATCCAGAATGCAGCTGCACGTCTGGTCTTTAACCAGCCAAAAAGGGAACATGTCACACCTCTGTTCATTGAACTTCACTGGTTACCCTTGGCTGCTCACATTAAATTCAAGGCACTTATGGTGAATGAGGGGTGAATGATGGCTCTGCTCCCTCCCTCTGCTCTACCTGAATACTCTTCTGAAGCCCTATGTCACCCGACGACCGCTACGCTCCTCTAAGGAACGTTTTCTAGCACGGCCAACACCTTGTGCAGGTCAATCCAGACTCTTCTCATATCTGGTTCCGCGCTGGTGGAATGACCTCCCAAGCGCTACCAGATCAACTGATACCCTCTCCACCTGCAAGAAACTCGTGAAGACCCAGCTCTTCCAAGAATATCTCCTGGCGTAAATTTTGAGAATGCACTTAATAATTTAATTTCTCTACACTGCGTTACACTATTGCACTTTCAACTTAAAATAGTGCAGATTCTAGCAATATGCACTCCTTGTTTGTTCTTTCATTGAGTTGTAGTCTGAATGTTATCCTCTTTTGTAAATCGCTTTGGATAAAAGTGTCTGCTAAATGCCTAAATGTAAATGTAAATGTAAACACCACATGTCCTCAATGCCCTACAGATACCTCTTAGGTTTTGTGTTTGCATAAAAGCAGACAGTTAGATATTGCCTGTCAAAAAGGAATCACGCAAAGTTGCTCTTGACATTGATGGTCTTTATCATGATGTCATCATCAATACATATGCAATTTATTACAATTTCCATTGGAACATGGAATCTTTCACAGTTTTCTTTTTACAACTTTATGTGTCATTTCTCAGAACATATTTTGGCCACTGTACAGTGCTTTATGTGCTATCTGAAATAAATTAGTGTTTTAAATAAAGTATTTTCTAAATTTCTCTACATACATACTCCTAACACGCATTGGGTTCTATTTTCAAGACCATATGCGCATTGTCTAAAGTCTGTCGCGCAAGTTGCTTTGGGGGCGTGCCTGACACAATTTGGCATTTTGACGGCGGGAAAAGCGAACATTGCGCCAGGCGCATGGGTCAAAGGGGTTGGTCTTAAAGTACTTCATTAGTCATGGGTGTGTTTTGGGCGTAACATACAATTAACCAATCAGGATTTATACTCTAATTCCCTTTAAAAGCCAGTGGCACATTTTCCATGGTGTGTTGCTATTACGATGGTGAATTTACCCGGAAGACAGGAGCGTTTTTCGATGAAGGAGACCGATCTGCTAGTGCGTGAGGTAAAAGCGTGTGAACAGGTTATCTTTGGGGATGGAAAGAATCCCCCCAAACCTCCATGGGTCAAGGAAGTATGGGAGGAAATATCCTCAGTTGTGTCCTCCGCCTTTGGCAAAAAAAGAACATCCGAACAGTGCCGAAAGCGGTACAATGATGTTAGAAGACGGGGGAAACAAAAGCTTTCAATGCAAATTAATAAATATTGTGATATATGTGATGTACATGTCCAGGGACTCCATAATTTTTTTCTCCACATGAAAAACTTTTGTATAAACCCTGCTGCGCGCTCCTGCTGATGAGAGAAGCAGGGTGTGCGCGCATTGTGCGCGCTTTCATATCCCAAAGCGCTGTGCGCCCTAAAACAGCTTTTCAGCAATGCGCAACTGACGACAGACCAAGGTTTTGTTGGTCACTGGCAGATTTAATTTTTACGTCCTTATTATAGCATCTGGCACGCTTTGCGCCAGACCACAGCTCTTCTTTTCGCTGACACACCCATGACGGCGCAGTGTCATCTGCTATCTAGACAACGTGATTTTTTGTCGGAAAAAATGAACGATACGCTGAATACACAGAATAGTAATAACACCATGCGCATGTCGCGAATGCACAGTGCGCCGCGGCATGATAGGGCCCATTTCGTTTCTCGGCGAGGCAACAATGACTGATCTTGCAAGTGTGTTTTTTCACGAAGGGCAGAATTCTTCCAGGTGCTTATGTCAAAAAGAGCATGTAGCTGTGGGCTTTTTGGCCTAAAACCTACTTTTAACACAAAATGTTGCTGCTACATTGCCAGAGTTGTCTTTTATTTATGGCGACATTACTTAATGGCCACTTATTTGCAACAATGCAGCAACGTGGCTGAGTGGATGTTGCCAGAAGGTAATCAAAAGACATTGCCACAACATCGTGGTATGGTCACTTCACAACATTGCCATTTGGTATTGGAATAAGCATTACTATAACGTGGTGATATGGTCACTTGGTAAAGTTGCTATTTGGTAACAGAAATAACTTTGCTGCAACAATCTTGATACTGTCACTTGGAAACGTTGCCATTTGATAATGGAAATAACGTTGTGGTATGGTCAAGTGGTAACGTTACCACTAGGTACCTAACTTGGTCATCTGATAAGGTTGCCACTTGATTATGAAATTAAAGTACCCGCAACATTATGATTTGGTCACTCTTTAATGTTGCCATCAGGTACCAGGAATAAGTTGCCCCGTCGTCCTAACCTGCCAGACAATGGCATCAATAAATTTACAACTCATTCCTCCCCGCATAGCAAATTATCTTGCTCAAGCACCAATTTCCTTTAGTTATTATTGGGGTAAGGATGGGCAATTGTAACACATTTCTATGCGATGATTATACACACACACAGCATGCAACAGTTGAGCCAAATTCAATTTCAGAGAGAATTCTCTGCAGTTGCAGAGAGTCAGACCATCAACGCACTGGTAAGTAAAAAGTTATGCTGTGTATTGATAGCTGATAAAGATTTTTGATACCATAATTTCTCGATTATTAACCAAGGTAATACATTGATTTTGCTAAATTTCTTCATCTGTGAAGTTAATACATGGGTGAGGGCCATGTACAGGATTGCATTTCTTTTCATTGTACATGATCTAATCTGATTGTGATTAATGTAATGTAATGTAATGTTTAGTAAACTGAGGTTAATACATGGGTGAGGTGAATACAAGGCTGCGGTCAATACATGTTTTTTTTTTTTATTTGTTTGTTAATTTAATTTTAATTTTAACTATGCCATGACTAGCTTAAAACTATGTAAACTTACCTAGGTTAACAGCAACCAAAGTGTTCTCTGGCAAAGCTGGGCACAGAATAGGTAGCTATCCTAAGTAATATTTCTGCCGTTGTCTTTTTCTGAATACCTTTGGTTTGACACCTCTTGGAGATATTTATACAGTACATCAGACTTGTGTCCATTACACATGATTTTGGTACCATATAAATAAGACTAAGATTTCCCCATTTCACAGACCAAGCTACCACTAGCTGCAACCCCATAATCATCAGTGATTTAATACAAATTTATCTGTGAAGAGATGTGCTTTAAGATGCCTAGTGAGGGGGCACACTAAATGTGGAGGCACTTTGTTCCATAGAGTAGGAGCAGTTACACAGAAGGCTCTGTCATAGTCCACAGTCTGATTCAATTCAATTCAATTCAGTTTTATTTATACAGCGCCTTTTACAATAGTATTGTCTCATGGAGCTTCACAGAAGGAGCACCCAAGAGCAACAGGGGCAAGGAAAAACTCCCTTATGTTCAGTTAATCTAGGAAGAAACCTTGGGCAGATCCACGACTCAAGGGGCTAACCCAACTGCCAGGGGTCATGGAGAAAAATTACAATCAGTAGTAACCATGACAGACTATAAGTTGCCTATGGTTTAGCTAAGGTTCATAATAGTTCATAATAGAGTATTATCCCACTTTTACATTACATGGTAATCAGTCTATAGGTGGTTATCAGGAATTATGGCTGGACAATGTAGCAGCGGCCAGGCATAGTGACAAACTCGAAGGAGTGAGATGGTTCATGGGGGTAACAGTAAGGGTCCATTTGACAGCGCCATTGTGAGGGGGGGGGTCAATCACGAAGCCTCAGGAAGGGGAGTCGGGTCCAGCATCGGCGTCCAGGAAGGTCCTCTGTGATGGGGAGTCGGTCCTGACATGGGCCTCCCGTAGTGTTGGTTGTAGTCCACTCAGGAGGGGAGGGTGAGAGGAGTCCGCCAGAATGAGGCAGGGATGACATGAGTCTGATGAGGGGGATGACATGCTGGTCCTTGTCAGAGGGGTTGTAGGGGTGGAGGAGGTCAGTAAGATAGTGGGCAGCAAGTGCACGGAGTGATTTGTGGATGAGGAGGAGAACTTTATAGGAGATACGGGACTTCATTAGGGAGCCAGTGAATCTGCATGAGGGTGGGGCTAATGTGCTGCCAGGGCCTAGTGCCTGTTATGACCCTGGCAACAGAGTTTTGGACATATTGCAGTCTATCAATGGCCAGACAGACAGTTGGACAGACCTAGGATCCTGTTGCAGTAGGCAGGATGAGTCTGAGAGTGAAGGCCACAGTCTAGGGATGTTTCTCAGGTGGTACAATGCAGATTTAGTGATGGTCTTGATGTGTGACTGAAAGCATAGAGTGGAGTCCAGGACATCCAGATTGCAGACTTCGGGGGATGGGGTGATGGAACGGCTGTCCACAACCAGGTGGAAAGGTGAGTATCATGTTTCTGCCACTCGACGTCAATGTTTTGCCTTGTTACTTGCTTTTTAATAACTGTTCTGCTTCATATGTGCATATCATTCAGCATCACACAACATGCTGGGCAAACTCTCCTTCCTCACATTATTATGTTCATCCTCCACAGGACATACATGGGTGGGATGCTTTGGTACACTATGAAAATGTTGGTTAACCAATTTGCCACACAGGTGGAGTGCTCTTACAACACACTGTTCTCTTTTTCTTGTAGCACTAGGATTTTAACCATTTCAATCCTACTGTAGATGCAACAGGGCTGGGAGAGAGAAGACTGAAGCTCCTGTAGCCAACAAGCATCTGCTGGCAGCCCGACCACAGATAAACAAACTGATAAGTCTAAAGTGAATGCCTTCTCTTTCATGCTGTTGCTGAGTTATGTGAGGAGATTTAGGTAAACTAAACAAAAGTTGAAAAAATAACAACACAAATTATAAGGTCTGTGGTATAAAGCAAATGTAGCTTAATCTTTTTTGGAAAGAAAATTAGACACATTTCTTATCACTGAAGCATAGTGATTTTTGTTCTCCCACTCCTAGAGAGGCCATCACTCTCTCATTCTTCAGGATACCTTCAGTTTGACAACACCTCTTAGGGATACTAATTTAGTATCTCTTATGTCCATTTCAGTCACTGATTTTGCATTTCCTTTCACAGATCAAGCTACCATCACCTGCAACCCCACAATGGGCAAGCCTAGCACAGTCTACATCACAGGTATCACATGCATTGTCATCAGTGATTTAACACAAATTCATGGCATGTTTCTGCCACACAACTTCAATTCTTGTCAAAGTTGTTGTCAGCATCATAAAAAACTCTCTCCTCATACTATGTTATGTTCAGCATATTATGTGGCCACATAACCTGTTGACAACCAACTTAATAAAAGGTGTGTTACAGTGGTCATTTTCAGAACAGAACATGATCATATTTTCAGACCAGCCGAAGCCTGCACCTCTTGGAGATGGGGTAAGCCAATTCCACCTTTAACTTTCTTTTAACCAACTATTTTGTTTCACATATGCATATGATTCCAACATTCAGGATCATACAATAAATATATATATAAAATATATATAATATAAATGTGGCCACATAATCTGTTGCTCTTGTCTTTATTTTAAATAATTTTAAATACATGTCTAATACAACCATTACAATCAATTTGGTGATAGAAAAAGTTTTTTATTATCATTTTTTTCCTTCCTCTACAGGTCACTACACACCAGCAGCTGTTGCAACATCTTCATCTCATCAACAAGAAGTAAGCCTAGCACAGTCTACATCTCTGTCAGGTATCAGCTGCATTGCCATCAGTGATTTAATACACTGACATATTGGCAGCTGCCTTTGACACTATTGACCATGGCATCCTATTACATAGACTTGAATACATGATAGGCATCAAAGATTCTACATTAGCCTGGTTCAAATCGTACCTCTCTGGTCGCTACCAGTTTGTACACAGTCATAATGAGTCATCATCCCACACCAAAGTAAAGCTTGGTGTACCCCAAGGCGTAGTACTAGGGCCCCTGTTATTCTTCCTGTACATGTTACCTTTAGGATCTGTTATAAGGAAAAATGACATTACTTTCCACTCCTATGCTGACGATACCCAGCTTTGCCTTTCCATGAAGCCTAACGACTATATTCCAATAACTAAACTTGATGCCTGCCTCCAAGACAATCATCTCTGCTGAGTGTTATGCATGCCTCCTTCCGGCGGACTGCAACCAACACTACGGGAGGCCCATGCCAGGACCGACTGTCCATCATGGAGCCCCTTCCTGGATGTCCATGCCAGGACCGACTCCCCTCCCCTGAGGCTTTGTGACTGACCCCACTCACAATGGCACTGTCAAATGGACCCTTATTGTTATCCCCATGACCCATCTCACTCCTTGAGTTTAACATTATGTCTGGCCACTGCTACACTGTCCAGCCATAATTCCTGATTCCTGGACTGACTACCATGTAATGCAATGCGGGATAATACTCTGGAACTATTATGAACCTTTGCTAAAACCATCCAAGACAACTTGTAGTCTATCATGGTTGCTACTGAATGAATTTTCCTGCATGATTCCTGGAAGCTGGGTCAGCCCCTTGAGTCATGGATCTGCCCAAGGTTTTGTCCTAGACTAACTAAACATAAGGGACTTTGCCCCTGTTACTCTTGGGTGCTCCTTCTGTATAGCGCCGTGAGACAACACTATTGTAAAAGGTGCTGTATAAATAAAACTGAATTGAATTGAATCACCACAGATCGGTCTTGTTTGACGTAAGGATATGTATTCGAACACAAAATGATGATGGATTGGACCTTGATTGAAGTAATGAATTGTTTATAAATACAGCACCTTTTACAATAGTATTGTCTCATGGCGCTTTACAGAAGGAGCCGGAACACTCACTAGGGTTAAAAAATATGAACACATCCCTCCTATCCTTGCTTCCTTACATTGGTTCCCTATTAAAAGTCGAATCGATTTTAAAATACTCCTCCTAACCTACAAAGCCCTCAATGGCCATGTTCCAACATATATTAAAGACTTACTTGTCCTTTACCATCCTCCTAGAACCCTAAGATCTCCGAATGCTGGTCTTCTTGTAATCCCAAGAATATCAAAATCTACGGTGGGAAGAAGAGCCTTTTGCTACCGTGTGCCCCTCTTGTGGAATACCCCCCCCCCCTCACACACACACATCCAACAAGCGGACACTCTCGATACCTTCAAGTCTACACTTAAAACCTTCCTCTTTACTGTTTCCCATAGTTAGGGATGGTGCATATGGTAAATCATCATTCCTCTTGGGTGTTTTGGGAGAGACTGCCTCTGCTGTTGCCCCCAGTTTCCCCTCCTGAGTGGATGGCAACCAATACTATGGGAAGCCCATGCCAGGACCAACTCTCCATTTTAGAGGCCCTTCCTAGACGCCCTTGCCAGGACCGACTCTCCTTCCCTGAGGCTTTGTGACTGACCCCACCTCACAATGGCACTGTCAAATGGACGTATATTGTTACCTTCATGATCCATCTCACTCCTTGACTTTAACACTATATCTGGCTACTGCTACACTGTCTAGCCATAATTCTTGAGAGAGCCTTCATTCTCTCTGTAAGGTATCATTTAACCATTACAGTGATGACAGTAAATTAACTTAAAATTTGTGCATAGTGTACCATTCAACCACAACTCTCATATATTAACCCCTTTGGCTTCTGTCAAATACAAAAACAAGTCCCTTTTTTAATGTTATCTCAATTACTTACTTCTGCAGTTCTTACTGCTGCAGCTGAGTATGAAAATATTAAGGAGATTCATCTGTGTGAAGGGTTTTACAAACCAAGGGGTGAGAGCCACAAGGGTGCAAGTGACATTTTGGTCAAAATTGAGATATACTACTGTATATCAAATGAAAGCTCTTTCTACTGCTATTAACAAAAGGATATTAATTACTTATTAATGAAAAACTAAATAAATAAATAAATAAACACTTTGTGCCAACAGGGCATAGGTACACATGCAGGCCAATAGAAAAGTAGGTTTTACATGACACTTATACATACAATGAGGGTAGACAGATGTGCAAATATCTACAGTTACTTTTAACTCATTAACTCATATAGTGCAGAGATACAGCCATGTATTGTTTTCATGTTGGAAAAAAAAGTTGGTGCCAATAAGGGATTTTTCAAGTGACGTATAATGAATAGTTCAGCCTGGCAAGTATAAGTAAGGAATAGGAATGAGATGATGATTTTCAAATTAGGGATGGGCATGATTAATCAACAAATCGATAATTAATTATTAAGAACTTTGTTGATCACTTTAACTTTTAATTGATAAAACTAATGCACCGCAGCGCATATTTTCAAGTTTGGCCTAAGCATTGAATGTCCAGTTTAACTGTCACAAAAATTGTTCTCGTAATAAAGATCTCATTGAGGATAAACACACTGTATTTTTGCAGTCTCAGTGAAAAACATATGAAAAGCGTGTACCATCGTGTCTGACTCATTACACAAAAAATATATTTACATAATGTAAGGAAGGAGAATGAAAGAATTTGGAACAAAATAGACCAACTAGCGAACCGGCAGCTAACACTAACTGAATGGTACTGTAAGTCATCGCTGGCCAATCAAACTAGTTATGCAGCTGTCCTATACTCAAAGCAGCAGCTCACAGCCACTCAAAGCTCCTCTGAGTTCAGCTCCCCTTTGTCTGTCCCTGTAACTAGGCTCACTTCCTAACTGTCCAAACTACCCAACCTAAAAATCCATTTTAACCATAATTATATTGTTCCAGTGACTTTTGACACTCATATTAAACCAACTTCAACTTCTTCCACCACTGAGAAACTTTTACATTCACTCATTCTTTTAAGAACTCACTAACATTTTCAGTCACATTTAGACTTAACTTGGACTTGGCTACTGCATGTCTTCTTAACTGGTTACTAAATAATGAAGGACAACTGGAGCATCAGATTTTGCCTCTCTACAGTCTGTTTTATCCACAGGTGTCCTGGGGAGGTTACTGGGAAAGGGATTGTGGGCAGAATTTCCAGTCAACCAGCTGTAGCAGCTTTAAGTAACAGGAATCAATGGAAACAAAGTAATATGCAAAACTGCTACCAAATATTTGATTTGATTGGCTAACTAAATGCAGTGTCATGCTGTGTGTAACATTAATGGCCAACGTTAGCTTACAAGCTAATGTCTGAAACCAGCACTGTGTTCGGCTCACAGTGTTTCTGGTTTGTGACAAATACTGTGTCAGTTTCATATTTTAATGAGGCAATTTCTCTCTCTTCGCTATCACCACTTATTAACTTACATTTACACATTCTTACCAAGATTTGTTGAATACTCATTAACCATTTCAGTCACGCGAAAGCCTAACTAGAGATGCAATTCCTAATGGAATTACCAGTGCATGCAGAGCATTTAAAAAGTTAAAGTTGAAGTCTATTCAAAGTAACATGCAACATGGGATTCTCAAATCAAAACCCGGGTCAGACAATTGTCAGTCATCAGTGATGTTACCGCTGCTTCACCACTGCAGTAATATAAGGTTGCTTTCACACCTGTTTTTGTTCCAATACAAACCCTGAACCGATACAAAATCAGGCCATTGTTCCGGGATCATTTTGTGTTCACATGGCACATTTTTAGAATGGAACATATGATGTAAACATACACACATGCGATCAAATCCATCTCATTCTAACCCACGCACTAGGCTACTCTGCTTGGTTACATTTTTACAGCTTCCCGCCTAGCCTACTAGAATAGCTAATTAACAATCTCGAAAATGTATCATACTAGCTTTGTTGTAGTCCTTTGGATGGCATATCAATGTGTTTGTTATCAAGAACACATTCAATTTGAGCACGAGTCCAGACTATGTCTTGAAAATAATGTGACACTACACCTTATGAGGAGTCGCGCTGCCAACAGAAGACACCGCAGGAGAAGACAAGCTCTCATTAACTTACACAACCAAAGAAGGAGACTGATCAGGTAGGCACTGTAGCTTTCTCCCTTAAGTAGTCTATCCAGTTGACGAATATGCAATCCAGAGAGTTGAAAGTTTTCACTGTAGCTGCTTATCCTATCCTACTACAGTGCCCCGATAGCTTTCACACTGTAAACGAACAGTTCTAGGGATAGATTGAAAAAGAACCGAGAGCACCCCGTTCCAATGGGCCTAGAGTGGGCTAAGGGACATTGTGATGTCATCGCTGATTGATCAAACTAATTATGCAGCCATCCTATACTCACAGCTGCTTATCATTCAGCTACTCAAGGCTCCTCTGAGTTGAGTTCCCATTGTCTGCCCCTCTCCTTCCAACTTGATAATGCCTGCTTACTTTTTTCAAACTGAATAAAGTAATTAGGCTTACTATAACTCTCTTAGCTACCTAATTTAACAATCCATTTAAACAATAATTATATTGTCCCAGTTACTTTTACTATTCAGTATTAAACCAACCTCAGTTTCTTTCACCACAGAGGAACTTTTACATTCCATCAATTCTTTCCAAAACTCACTAACATTTTCTGCCACTTTTAGACCTAAGTTGGACTAGGCAGCTGCATGTCTACTTAATAAGTCACTAACTAATTAACAAAATAAATGACACCTGGAGCCTCAGATCTTGGCTCTGTAGCCAAATGTTTCCTGGAGAGGTTACTGAGGAAGTGATTGTGAGCAGAATTTCTAATCAGTCAGCTGTAGCAGCTTTAACAGGAACCAATGAAAATAAAGTTGTTATGTAGACTCACAACTGCTAACAAATACTAGCTAAGTTAGCTAACTAAATGCAGTGTCATGCTTTATGTAGTGTTAATGGCTAACATTAGCGTACAAGGTCATCTTTGTAACCAGCACTGTGTCCTGAGAGCTCACAGTGTTTCTGGTTTGTGACAAATATATCAGTTCATAACTTAATGAGGCAATTTCTCTTTTCTCTGTCTAATAACTAACTTTGGATTGTCCATCACCACTAAGTAAATAATTTTTAGGCATTCTTACTAAGACTCATTTACAACTTCATTCACACTATGGCCTATTTAACTAAATAAATGACACCTGGCTGCAGCCCCTCTCGGCTATTATTTCCAGAGTAGAAAAGTACTTGGGTAAATTGTTTGAAATGGTGCAATGACTCCCTCTAGTGGTAGTAGAAAAACCGTGTGAGCAGGCTACCACTAAAGGGTGTCATTGTACCATTTAAAGCAATTTAGACAAAGAACTCTTCCAGAAAAATTCCATAAAAAACTTCAGTGAGCAAATATAAGGAAAATTCTCCTATTTTAGATAATTTTGTGGTGTGGATTCTGAATATTTAGTTTACTAGCTGATTCTTCTGTGTTAAATTTTGTTTTGGAAAAACATGTAACTGGCTAAAACAAATTCACATGATTTGTTACTAATCACACCCTACCACCCTGGCACTAAAAGGTGTAATTCTACCATTTAAAACAATTTAATTTTGTTAGTTGCCTGTGGTTTAGATTGGTAAACAGGCTGTTCGACCTAATTTGGGGTTGCTGATTTTAAATATCTTGTTTATCAAGCTGGCTTACTATAATGACAGAAAAAAGAAAAAGACTAAACCGTATCTGGACCTCAGGAGGGGACACTTTTAATGGCTTACAGCAGTCAGAGAACATACAAACACTCACACTCACAAGATTGGTTTGCAGCTGCTGGCACAGGCCATGGTCATCTCCCGCCTCGATAACTGCAACCCCCTCCTAACTGGCTTACTGGCTTGTGCAATAAAACCACCCAAACGGGTCCAGAACGAACCGTCTTCAAACAGATCACAGAATTTCTCTCTCAGCACAACTTCCTTGACTCCAACCAATCTATCTTTGAAAGTGGCCACTCCACTGAGACGGCACCTCTCTCTGTGACAGAAACCTTAAAAGAAGCGGCAGGTCAATCCTCAGTACTCATCCTGCTTGACCTATCAGCAGCATTTGATACAATGAACCACTGCATCCTGCTGGACAAACTGACAACATAGGCATCAATGGCAAAGCACACTCCAGGTTTGAATCCTATCTCACTGGGCCTAATGAGTTCTAAAACCTCAGGACACAGTCCTGTTTACAGACATTAGCTTGTACACTAACATCAGCCATTAACATTATATAGGCTACAAAATCATACTGCATTTAGTTAGCTAATTTAGTTTTGTTACTGTGCTAATTAGCAGGCTTCAGCTGTCTGTTACACACATAACTCTTGAACCACTCTGCTGACTGACCTCAAATTTGGTATGTGTCTTGCCGATGGTCCGAGTGAATGCAGTGCCAAGTTTGGTGGTTTTTGGACCAAAAGATATTGCTAAAAGAAGTATAGTTGCCTTCTACTGCTCCATCTGCTGTAGCCACTCCTCCTCTCACACTCCTGGTCTGATACTCCCAGTGAAGTAGGCTACTGAACCAGCATGGATAAAAAAAGCCCACTTTGCTGACAGATTCACCTCTTGCCATTCAAGGGAATTATGATGTCTCACTTCCATGACACACACATTGTTGAAGATATCGTTAAAAGAAGCATAGTTACCTTCTACAGCTCTTTCTGCTGTAGCCACTCCCCCCCTCACATTCCCGGTCTCATACTCTTTGTGTATTAGGCTACTGAACCAGCATACATATAAAAAAAAATTCTCTGACACATTCACCTCTTGCCATTCAGGGGAATTACAATGTCTCACTTCAACGACATATACATTGTTTAAATTTGCTGATCTTGGAATAACATGCCGACACATGCAACCCACATGGGTGGGCAGGCTGTTGAATACAACAACCACCGTTGCCTACCGCCCTCGCGGCTCTGTTGCCTCATGTGTCTGCACGTCAACTGACAAATACCATTAGCCTACATATTTACTTCTCGTCTGTATCACACAGACAAGGCCTCTGCAGCCTCTGCATTTAATGTGCACAATCATTTTGCAACAAAAAACACGAGTAGCCCATGCAATGCATCCTTCTTTACTTGCAACCGAAAAATGCTTGAATATTTCAACTCTCACTACTTTTGACCATCTTTGTAGCCTTTAAGTGCACAGGCCTGAGTCCAGCCAATATAATCAGAGATTCAACATGGACCTACTGTACACATTATACATGTATTATAATACATTGTTTGTATGGGCGCTGCACTACTTTAGTTAATTAGTTCAAGTAGACATGTAGACCTAGGCCTAAGTGTAACTCAAATTGTTAACGAGTGTTGGTTAAGAATGTGCAAATGTAAGTTGCTAATTGGTGATACAGAAGTTGAAGTTGGATAGACAGAGAAGAACTGAACTGTATTTGAAATGTATGTGTCGAAGATGTGAAACACAGTGTACAGACTATGTGTACAGTGTACAGTTTGTATGCTAATAAGAACCATTAACCTTACATATAGCATGACACTGCATTTAGTTAGCTAAATTAGTTAATTAGTAATTAATTAGTAACAGTTTTGAGCCTGTGTGGTTCTTTATTTCCATTGATTCCTGTTCCTTAAAGCTGCTACAGCTGATTGATTGAAAAACACAATCCCTACAATCCCTTCTTGAGTAACCTCTCCTAGAAACTTGTGGATAGAGAGACAAAATCTGAGGTTCTAGGAGTCAGTTATTTCATTATTGACTTTTACTTTGGAAAAAAAAAAAACTACAGACAGGCGGAAACAGGAACAGTAACTTTGTGAATATTTTTGGGAGACTTAATCAAGACCTTTTATTTTGGCAGATTTCTATGCATATGAAAACATTTGAAATTTGAAAATTTTGAAAACATTTCAAATTTAATGCTTGGAAGCTAAGGCAATTAGAAGCATTGAAAGCATTGAATGATTTTTAAAGAATTAGTCAGAGAACTGAAGTCAGTAATTCCTTCAGTTACTGATAATAATGACAGTAGTAATCATTACTAACCTTTAACTTTAGACAAGCTAACATGAGTTGTGTTAACACAACAAACATTACAGCAACAAGCTAGAATTACTCAGAATTACTGATTAATTTATTTGCTTTAGTTAGATCCAATGCCAGTATGTCCTGTTTTCAGTTACTCAAAGATCTCTGTCCACTTCTGTGACCAAAACTCATGTTTTTGTAGGAGCTGCTATTGTTAGTGTTCTGATTGGTCAGATCGCCCATCAATAGCTTGCTCCTTCAGGCACCGTTCCCACAAATCCACCTGCCAACAAAGAGCGGAGAAAGTAATGCATGTAATATCAGCATTAGGAAGATGCTGATGATTACAAACATTAGCTTATACGTTAATGTTAACCATTAACGTTACATACACCATCTCATTTTACAAAGATAATGGTTTTTTTGTCTGTTTGTTTGAGGGTTTTTTTTTTTACAATTTTGAGCCTGCACAATCTTGCTACGTTATTTAAGTGGACTGTTAGGTTAGGTAGTTAGGTGAGTTACTTCATTTTATTAGAGGAAGTGTAAGCAAGCAGTACGTGTTAGGAACAATGATGAAGTTATGTATTAAGGAGAGGGACAGACAAAAGAGAGCTCAATTCAGTGAAGATTTAAGTGGCTGTAAGCAGCTGTGAGTATAGGCTAGGTGCTGACATTAGTTTAACTGGCCAGTGATGACATCACAATGCTGCTCAGCCCACTCTAAGTCAATAGGAATGAACTGAAATATTTCATTTTTATGCAATATTTAAAAAAGTATAAATCCCACATACTTCAATTGTCTTAGCAGACAAGTACTCACCAAGACCTACGCATCACAGTTTGGATGAAGATCCTATGTTAAGCAGTTCAATCCAAATTGTAGTTGGAAGAAGAAGAAGAAGAAGAAGAAGAAGGAGAAGCAGCCTAGGAAGAACGATACAGTGCATTGCTCTGCAACTAAATAAATGACACCTGGCTGCAGCCCCTCTCAGCTATTATTTTCTTGACAGAGTAGACAGAGTAGAAAAGTACTTAGGTAAATTGTTTTAAATTGTGCGATG
Source organism: Tenualosa ilisha (assembly GCA_015244755.2). Taxonomy (NCBI): domain Eukaryota; kingdom Metazoa; phylum Chordata; class Actinopteri; order Clupeiformes; family Clupeidae; genus Tenualosa; species Tenualosa ilisha. The sequence continues at coordinate 848,149 of PYXC01001128.1, forward strand.
ACTCATTCTAGTCCTGACCAAGTGGAAAAACAGTGTGAACAGGCTATCAGAGCGGATCATTGTACCATGTAAAACCATTTAAACAAAAACCTCACCAACTTAACAGACTCTTCCCTATTTTTTTTTTTTGCCAAGCTGTTTTTCAGTTTTAAGCCTCCTAATTAGCCCAATAGCATAGCTAAATTGACTAACTAAATGTAGTATCATTCTATAACTTACATAATGTTAATGGCTTACAAGCTAATGTCTGTAAACAAGACTGTGCCCTGAGGTTATAGAGCTCTTTAGGCCTTGTCTATTGCTCCTCATTGTTGCAATGACACCTTCTAGTGATGGCCTAGTGGGAAACTTGTCCAAAGTTATTATACAAGGTGCAGTTTTAAAAAATTACTATTTTTAGAAAAAGTCAATCAAAAGTCAAAGTGTGCCTTATATCCAAAGCCATCCATGCTAGTAAACAAGGCGCATGCTAATCGTGTGCAGTCCATTTCTGACTGTATTTTAATTTTTTAAAAGACTGTGAAATTTCACCTGACACTGTCAGTTAGTAGATTATCCCAATTAATACAATAAAATATATTTTTGTGCCATGTCTATGGGATTTTCAATAGGATTGCTCTTGGTTTGGAATGGTACTGTTTGGACCGCTTTCACTTTCAGAAGATAAATTTCCTCTCTCAGGAAACATTACGTGGCAATATTTTATTAAATTTCTTTTAAGCCCAGGGCTTAGGCCTATGTGGCCACTGAGTGGCAATGTGTCAAACTTTCACAGTCAATAAAACTGAACAGGGTATGTTCAAGTGAAGTTGCTATCTTAACATTATAATACACTTGCTGGGCAGATGACCAAATTACGTTAGGTCATTACGCATAAATTACAGTGGTCTTCAACTATTGCTTTTATTCAAAAGTTTAACAGGTCGTGGTGTAACAGGTAAAATTGTAGACCAATAGGCAAGCAACCCAGGGTCGAGACACCAGTGATGCAAATCTGTGTCATTCCAGTCATCTTTAACTAATGATGAGCTGTTCTAGATTACAGAAAAATGCCTAGTTTATTTTACATAATATTGCAAAGTCTCCGTGTCGAGCATATTTTGAAAGTGGTCTGATGATGGCATGGTCTCGGCAGCACAAGCACAGCACATTGTAGTGACAGAGTGTGATAGAGAGAAAGAGACAAAGAGCGAGTGTAGTTGTGTTTGTGTGTATGTGGTCAGATCTTTGCAGCTATTTGAAAGAGACAATAATAGACAACACCAGATGCCAAGGAAGTTATGATACAAAACTTTGATAGTAAATGAAGAGTTCGACTGCAAAACGCGATAAACGCCATTTTTTTGTTATTGGAAATGACTTCAGATGTACCTTAATCTACATGTGAATGGTTGCCATTAACATATTTTGAGAATATACATTTTAGGCCTACTATAAAATGTATTTGTTTTACAAAACTCGACATCCGACAGACCTATTTTTTTTTCAAAGCGCAATATAGCCTGAATAGAACGTTCAGGTAGCTGCGCAAGCTGCCAGAGGAAGAGAGAAGTCACCTGTCAGCTGACAGCAATAAACAAAGATATCAGATAGAAAAATAACTGGTAATGTTAGGCTTACAGCTTTTAAAAAAGAGGACACAATACTATATATATTATGGATTTCGAGGACAAATTGGAGCCAGACATTCCAGCTGCTTTTGGGTAAAAAAAGTCATCGAAGGCAAACCACCAAAGGGAGAAGATCAAACTAGACCAGAGCTAGACCAGAGCGCAGAGGTGGAACCAGGAATGCTGACAAGAAGGTGGAGAAGAGGCAGGCGGTAGTGGAGGATGTGTCCTCGTTCATGTGCAAGGCCAGCCACTACGCTCATCGTGATGCACCTGGTCGGAAGTACCTGCCAAGTGACATGTCTGTCACCAAAATGTACCAGCTGTTCCAGGAGCAGAACCACAGGGACATCAGCTACTCCCTATATTATGATGTCTTTTGCCACCAATTCAACCTGGGATTTGGGCATCCGCAAAAGACTGCCACCTGCATGAGTTCAAAGCTTCGAATTAAAAGATCCAAACCTGAGTGAGGAAGAGAAAAAGGCAGAGGTTGTCTCTTTCACGTTTCACCGACACAGAGCCCGGGTCTTCTACACCCTGCAGGATTCTGTAACCATCAGCTTTGACATAATGCAGAACCTCCCTCTGCCCAAGTCTCCCATTGGCCAGACCTACTACTCCAGGCAGCTTTACATGTATGTGTTTGGTGCTGTGGTCCATCATGGGAAGGGGAGCCAGCAGGCACCAAGTGACTGTCATCTCTATGCGTGGCTTGAGAATGAAAACCGAAAGGACAGCAACATGACCGCATCTGCTTTGGACCACTGCCTGAGAACCAGTGTAGCTGAAGATGTCCAGCAGGCTGGCTGTTTGAGGCTCTTCAGCGATTCTTGCTATGGACAGAACAAGAAAGCCACAATGGTCGGAATGCTGTCCAGTCTGCAAAGTACCACCAGATGTGAAGATGGAATACTACTTCCCTATCCGTGGCCACAGTTTTCTCACTGCTGTCAGAGTTTTTGGGAGAATTGAGGAGGACATACGCAAGCATGACACCATCCTGAGGAAGCATGCCTCTGTCCATGTGTACGGGAAGGACTGGGAGAGCTTTGACCACAAAGCTGCAACCAAGGTTCTCATGCAGTGCACACACTCCTACAAAATCAGTGATGCCCGGGTGCAAAGGGTTGGGTATGAGAACCACCTTCCACAGTCCCACCTACCAGCACAATCTCTTGAGGAAAGGCAAGAACTGGTGCCACTATAGAGCAGCTCCCCTGTCGATGATGATCACAGTGAAGGCTGTGAAGAAGAAAGACATCCTCAGGCTTCTGGAAGCCATTGTTCCAGCAAACGTCAAGGCTTTCTACAGCCATGTGAGGAAGAGTAGGCTACACTGACCAAGGCACACACTGCCATCTGAAGCCCATGTGACACTCAAGAACAAACACACAACCCCTCCCCCCACACACACACACAAACACACGCGCGCAGTCACACATGCACGCACGTGCGCACACACACACACAAACAAACACACATTGATCCACATGTTTTTCTTAATTATATTACAGAAGTATCACAAGTGGATATATAGTGTTTTGTAAAAAAAAAAAAAAAAAAAAATGCTCTTTTGTGTAGGTTCTGTCCAAAACTAACTCAAAATCTTACTATTTAATGTGTTTGAATAATAATTATTAATCAGATATTGTATATAGTATTCAATACATTTATGATGTGTTGTTTTTCTAACCAATTTAAGATGTTTGACAGTGTTAAGGTGGATATATAGGTGGAACTATTACAACATTAAATTAATAAAAAAAAGTATCCTGGATTTGAAAAACATGTGTCCCTGGCCTTCAATTAGCTCAAGTAATAGTTTGTTGAACAAATACTGTGAATGAACTTGATTGTTTATGTCTTATATAAAAATGTTCCAACATTCGACATAATGGATATATCTCATTTTGCAACGAAACTCTTCAAATATTACATTGCCTGCAGTTATATTGTTAAAGTATTTTACATCTGATAATGTAGGCCTTATAACCACATTATTGGCAAAAAGTCATTGTTATTGGTTCGAAAACGTTATTCCGTTGTCTGCCTATTATTAGGCTACATTATTGACTTTATAGGCCACATTAAAGGGACTCCAGGCAAGTCTGGGATTTTTATAGACAGTAGTCACACAATTAACCTAACCCAAACTTGTAGGCTACAGACCAGTAGTGAGATAAGCTACAATAAAGAAAACCCTTTGACAACATCAAGCTAGTGCAGTGTCAAAGCTGCTGATGCACACATTAGAAAAGTCAACTGCGGATTTCAACCAATCATGTAAGTCTATATTAAACCTAAACTTAAATCGCATATAATTTAAGTGCCACCAGATCTGATTAATCAAAGTCTGAGGCAACGTTAGCTCGTGTGGTTCCTTCGACTCAGCCGCTTCTACGGCGTGTGCTTTAACAGCCAGCTAGCACAAAAATCAGCGGATATTCAACGCAAAGCAAATCCAGTTCTGCGGTTTGACGGACAACATTTGTTGCAGACCTAGCGTTAGTTTAGACTATCAGTTAGAATATCTGGAATGAACAGATATGAAACAACTGTTCAGAAAGAACAGTAAGGCTACATACCCCATTTTGCTCCAAACTGATGCTGTCACAGAACAACGTAAAAAAGCGTTTTCTTCTAGAGCAGTGGTGGACGGTAGAGCGGACTGAGGGTGCTTTTAGGACAAAGTTTCTTTAGTCCGACATGATTTCAAGTGCAGTTAGATGATAAATTTCACAGATAAAGACGATCTCCAGCTAACGTTCATGTATTCTTGTATGGCATGTATCGGTGCAGATGTTCCAAAACATGGTTTCGCAACGGTCATTCTCAATCGGGTAGCTATTCATGACAACCTAGCAGATGATTGGCGGATACATTCCAACAATGTGCAGGAAAGACACTGTCTCGGCGATGCAGGAAAATACTAGATGCGTGTAAATAGCACAATTTCCAGTATGCGAACTCAATGTTTATATCCATCCGAATCGACAATGTATTTGAATGCCCGTATTCATCCTGGCCGCGCCAACTTTCCAAAGCAGGGTTAACGTTATAGATAATTCCTGCAGCTTGATGTTATTTTACACACGGGGTGATACCACGATGCTGTTGGTCTCTGAAACAGCACAGTTTGTCCGGTAAGCGACAAAAATCACAGCAATATGCGGTAGGGTTAGAAACGTGCACTTAAATGTTTTGGATATGCATTTTGCGGCCATAGACTACCTCTTCTCGAGTGAAAACGCAGGAGAATTCGCAGCAGTATCCATCCTATGCACAGGCTATGCTGTTGCCCAGGATTACCAATCCCAGGCCAAACCAAATCGTCAAATCTGCTTTTGCCAGTTGGACGATGTTTGAAGGTAGTTTATGCTTCAGACGTCGCAGTAGGATGTCTGCGTTATGCCCTTTCATTTAGTCGTCTAAGAACCGCCATAATCTGTAGTAATTTCATGATATTCATTATTGTTGTCCCCATCTGAAGGATACTTCTGTGACGTCACAATGACTACCGGCAGCTCCATTGATTGAGTTTCATGTGACGTAAAGGCTAAATGCTATGTCAAATCAAGGATTCAAGGATTGTCACCAAAACGTCGTTGTTGTCACATACATATAACATACACATATATTAACTTTGGCAACTGTTAATAAATGAAGTAATTTTGCAAAGACTTTGGTCTCAACTGTGCAAGGTGCGACACATTCCTCCTCTACCTTTGACCTTTCTTCTTCGTCTGAGCGTAACAATTTTTCCTACTGAGAGGCTACTTGTCACATACATAGAAATACCAGTTTCATTTTCAATTTTCATGTCATTTTAGTCTAGTCCCTGGAGGTGGCTCCCATGCACCCCCATCATTTGTTATCGAACCCCCTTTTTTTAGATTCCTGAATATGTCTAGTTAACAATAAAACATGTTAACACTGCTGCAAAATATCCTATGGGTGTTTTTCAGAGGTCATCTGAGAACCTGTGCAGTTGTGAAAGTACAATCGTGAAAATGTCCATTTGCGTAGCTTTTCAACCAGGCATGGTTTAAGCCAAATGAGACCACTTCATTTCATATCAACATGAGAAATTGATTGGAAGGGTCAGACCACTTTTTGGTACTAACTTGATTTAAATTTTATTAAATATTCTATAAATCCGAACACAGTAAACAATGTGCAGGGTTTCAAAAATAATGCAAAGTTGATTGCAAATGCAAGTTTTTTTTGATTAAATCCATTCTTTGATTTCTAGGCCTTTCTAGGTAATTACTAGGCCTACACATATTGCCATTGCCATTAAATACATCCCTTTTAAGGCCATGCTAATTCATGGTCACTGCAAACATAATCCATTATTTGCATAACATTTAAACCAGGTGTCATGCAGTAGGAAATTACAACACTTTTAATATGATTTGGGTATAAGGAACCGTGTAGAAGGCTGATTTGCAAAATCAAGCTGCAAAAGAGCTGCAAAAGTGTATTTTTTTGAAAATTACAATGAAATTAGCTAAATTAAATCAAGAGTAATGACGGGTGTTTCAAATGAAATACTACTGAACATCCTTTATTAAACTTAAGGGATGACTTATCATTGAATTAAAGTCAAATAAAGTAACTTCCCAGTAATTTTTGACAATACACAGTTTACAAAAGTAACAGTAACAAAGCATAAGTATCCTACCAGTTCTATCCTAACTGGGAATTGAGAGGGGTAGCCTTACATTTAATGAAATACACAAAACTTACTCTCATCATGTGTTTAAGAGTCTGGCAATTATATAAGTGCAAATGTTTCAAGCCAGGTGAAGTTGTGTGGTGAAACTTAGACCAAGTCAGACAGAGGTTAGAAAAATCAGGAACAGAGTTTTATTTACAATTATGCACATTAAAAGAGAGGCTGCATGCTTCACATAAAGATCCACCAGCCGCTCTAACTGGACAGTTCCAGGTTGACAGAAGGTGGCATTGGTCATCCCAAGTGATGTGGCCCACCAGACCATGATTAGTGCCAGTGTGGTACACTAGAGCTGATAGCCACTGACACAGTGGACAACCCAAGAACACAATATTCTACTTTATTTCTAATAATGGAAATAGCAGGAGCAGAATGAAATAAAAACTGTCTAAAAAGTATCTCGACAATGTTCAAAATAAAACCAGTGAAGAAAATTAACCCAACAGAACACACAAATCCAACATGCGTAAAAGTGGTGCTAAATGTCTTGACCTCTCACAGAGTGTGAAGAAAAGATTACACACAGGAACATTAGGTTCCCTTTTGAGTTTTCTTTCGATTTTCCATGTAAAAAGAGTCCATGAGCCTTCCCCTCTCAGCCCATGGCACAAGGACTCAAAGGTGCTTAATTTTTCTAGTGATAAAGCAAAACACAACAAAATAGAACAAGCAACAAAACCTGAGGTTTCAGCCAAACATAACATGTTTGTAACATCAATGCTGATTGTCAGTTTCCAAAAAGAAAAACCATGTCTCGTAGGTCTCTCATTCCCCTAGGTTACTTTAGCTAAGTTGCATGTTGCCTGTATGTCCTGTGTTGTGTAATGTGGTTGCAAGTCTCAAATGCAATGCTTGTCAGTGAGACTATAATAAGAAAAATGTATGACAATATAACAACCACAGCGCATGTGCTGTTACTAAGCTTGTGTGAACTAGGGATGCACCGATCCGATATCTGGATCGGGTATCAGTCCCGATATGGGAAAAATACTTGGATTGGGTATCAGAAAAATTTGCAGATCCAGTGACGATCCGTTTCCTAAACTTAATGACCCCAACAACACTGCAACGTTACTGTGCGCTCAGCTGGTTTGCAAAGAATAGACACGGTCTAGCATGTCAGCTATAGGTGCAGCTTGAAGGTAAGAAAACACAGATTTTCTATATTAAAAGTCGAATTGATTTTAAAATACTCCTCCTAACCTATAAAGCCCTCAATGGCTATGCTCCCACATATATTAAAGACATACTTTTCCCTTAACACCCTTCTAGAACCCTAAGATCCCAGAATGCTGGTCTTCTTGTATTCCCAAGAATATCAAAATCTAAGATAGGAGGAAGAGCCTTTTGCTACCGTGCACCCCTCTTGTGGAATTATCTCCCCCACTGACCATCCCTACAGTAGTCCTGGTTTACCACACACCTTACCTTAGTTATGCTGCTATATCCTAGTGCTGCCACAAACCTTTCATGTGTCATGCTGTACACCTCTCTCTCTCTTTACTTACTATATTACTTTATTCTAAATGACCCTATTCTTCCCATAGCAGGACATTAGCTAAGAATTTCTCCAATATTTCTTATTACAGTTTATATTGGAGAAATTCTCGTTAATGGTCTACTATGAGAAGAATAAGCTCATGCAGAATAAGGTATTAATAAGTGACTTGTAATGACTAACAAATGGCTAGTATGTTATAAATTTGCATTTTAATAAGCTGCTAGTTAATGGTTAATATGTGTGCCCTAATCTAAAATGTTACGGCTTCCTCTGTCCATCTACACCAAAATCATCTCTGCTGAGTGCCATCCCTGCCTCCCTCCGGCAGACTCCTGTCACCTTCCCCTCCTGAGTGGACTGCAACGAAGACTAGACACCCATGCCGGGGCCGACTTCCCTTCCCTGAGGCTTTGTGACTGACCCCCCTCACAATGGCACTCTCAAACCTTATTTTTTCAATTCAATTCAATTCAGTTTTATTTATACAGCGCCATCATTATTTTTATCTCCAGGACCCATCTCAGTCATTGACTTTAACACTATGTCTGGCAACTACTACACTGTCCAGTCATAATCCTTGATAACAACCTATGGATTGACTACCATGTAATGTTATGAGACAGTATTTTGGAACTATGATGATGCTTAGCTAAAGCCATGGACAACTTGTAGTCTGTCATGGTTACTACTGATTGTATTTTTCTTGCATGACCCCCCTTGAGTCATGAATCTGCCCAAGGTTTCTTCCTACACTGACTAAACATAAGGGAGTTTTTTCTTGCTCCTGTTGCTTTTGGGTGCTCCTTGCTGTAAAGCGCCATGAGACAATACTATTGTAAAAGGCTGTATAAATATAATTGAACTGAATGTCGTAAATTAAATAGAAAACCTAAGCTCATCTTTTGCATGACGATGCTTTGTGATATATTAATGTTTGATGGACAACAACAACAGTGAAGAAGACAGCCATGTTGTGTCTGACATTATTCTGCTAAAGGATATATAATAGGCTATTTACAGTTCAAGTAAAATATTGGCCAAGCATCTGTGCAAATCAAATATTAGCAGGAATAAACAAAATGTAAAATGTAGTTTTCCCAGCAAACTAATCTACAGTATATGATGAGCAGCATATGGCTGATGCTTGTTGGTTCCTTTAAAAAAAGTGTCTTCCAGTTTTGATGTATTTTAAAATGTTTTTTTCCAAAAAAATAACTTTCTGTATAGCCTATTTAAGTCACAAACCATGTTAAATATGCTATCTGCACAGCAGCAGGAGGTAACATAAAACACTGTAATATTTATAAGCTATCATTTTATTGTCATCACAGTTTTAAAGCTTCACCACCAGGCAGCACCTGCCATACCCCTACTTCCCACACCTATGGATGCAGCACATCATTACTTTAGTGTGTGCATAAACTTCTTTGCAACTTGCCTGTTGTTTCAATCAGTGCCTTAGGGCCCTATCATGCCGCGGCGCACTGTGCATTCGCGACATGCGCATGGTGTCATTACTATTCTGTGCCAGCGCATCGTTCATTTTTTCCGGCAAAAAATCACGTTGTCTAGATAGCAGATGACACTGCGCCGTCACGGGTGTGTCAGCGAAAAGAAGAGGTGTGGTCTGGCGCAAAGCGTGCCAGATGTTATTATAAGAACGCAAAAATTAAATCCACCAGTGACCAACAAAACCCTGGTCTGTTGTCAGCTATTTTAGGGGCGCACAGCGCTTTGGGATATGAAAGCGTGCACAATGCGCGCACACCCTGCTTCTCTCATCAGCAGGAGCATGCAGCAGTGTTTATACAAAAGTTTTTCATGTGGAGAAAAAAATTATGGAGGCCCTGGAAATATGAAATATTAATGTACATCACATATATCACAATATTTATTAATTTGCGTTGAAAGCTTTTGTTCCCCCCGTCTTCTAACATCATTGTACCGCTTTTGGAACTGTTTGGATGTTCTTTTTTTGCCAAAGGCGGAGGACACAACTGAGGATAGTTCCTCCCATACTTCCTTGACCCGTGGAGGTTTGGGGGGATTCTTTCCATCCCCGAAGATAAACTGTTCACGCGCTTTTACCTCATGCACTAGCAGATCGGTCTCCTCCATCGAAAATAGCTCCTGTCTTCGGGGTAAATTCGGCATCGTAATAGCAACACACCATGGAAAATGCGCCGCTGGCTTTTAAAGGGAATGAGAGTATAAATCCTGATTGGTTAATTGTATGTTACGCCCAAAACACACCCATGACTAATGAAGTACTTTAAGACCAACCCTTTTGAACCATACGCCTGGCGCACTGTTCGCTTTTTTTTCCGCCGTCAAAATACCAAATTGTGTCGTGCACGCCCCCAAAGCAACTTGCGCGACAGACTTTAGACAATGTGCATATGATCGTAAAAATAGAGCCCTTAGACTTAAAATCTCCTTACTGGATACCAGGCATTTCCAGGCTGATATGCCTTGTGGGCTGACACTGGGCAAACCCTGTTTGTTTATTTATTTTTGTCTGACTGCTTTCAGAGTCTAACCACTTGAATATTTGTCAGATTTAACAATTAGGCACAGTGACGAAATACAGCAAAATTGAAAGTAATTGAAAAAAAAAAATTATGTCCGAGAGACATTACTGAAAATTAGAGTAAACTTTGAGTTGTAAATACAGATATGGGTGTATTTCTGTTATCTTTGTATTAGTGTAGCAGTGCACATTGATGTTCATTTTTCTACTTGTTAGTAAATGTGTAGATTTGTGTGTGCCAGTTTTATTCCTGTCTTTGTCCTGTGTCGGTCTTCGGTCGGGTCAGAAAAGGCTTCCCATTCAAGGTTAGGGCATCATATATTACATGTGAGACATTTGTTTGTCCCTTGCAGCCCCGTCCACTCTATATGCCTGTCTTCTATCTCCAGCGGGTAGAGGGAGTTGCACAGGTGTGGCATATTTCCGTGATTAATCTCCTCTCTTCCTCCATTGGCATTTTGCTTTTGTTTTGACATACACCCCTAGACACACATATTCTTTAATAAATATTTCTTTATCAATTATAATTATGTGTGATCTCCCCTTTATGAAACTCATGTCTTGAGTAAAGCATGTTTTCCACAAATTCTTGAAGATATGAGTAAACTTTAATGGGAAAATGACCATCTTTCCATTGCAAAATAAACATATTTTTTCTCTGTGTGTGCCTGAATGCTTTAGGACTCAGAATTAAAAGTCAGAGCCTGAAATCAGAGCTATAATAAACAAGTTTTATTTATAATACCAATTCATGGCATTGACAGTTCAACACATGGAAACCTGGTATGATGTTGCTAAGGAAAGATTCAAGAAAATAAATATGATCACGTAAATGCTACACTGTAAAAAAAAATCTGTGAAATTTACACTATTTTACTGGGAAAACAGTTGCCAGTAATATGCTGTAGAATTACAGTAATGTTCTGTGGCTAGGAATTACAAGAAATTACTTTAAAATATAACAGTAACTTACTGTAATTATTTTACAGAATATAACTGCATTTTTACAGTTCAGTTACAAAAAAATACAGTATAATTCTGTTACTCCTTTACAGTAAAAATCTGCAATTACTATCATTTACAGCTTTTTATTGGCAACTCAAGTTGCCAGTAAAATACTGTAAACCTATACTAAATGTATTTACGTTTACTACACATTCAATGCTATATTGCCATATTACCATATTTTATTGTATAAAACCTGCATCATTAAATAATTACACAAAATACATCTTTGAGTACCTTATTGTAAAGCCAAAGTAGGAAAAGACATAACAGTCCTAACAGTATATTACGTATATTACGAAGCTTTTTCTTGACACCCTTGGCACCCTTTCTCCAATGCTTTACAAACATAAAAAATAACAACAACTGAAGGTCAACCACATTTTGTTTAACACTTCCCTTTAACTAAAGTGGGTGTGTCTGTATGTGTGTTTGCACACACAACACACACACAGCTACCCAAAGACACAACAAAAAAAACAGCCACTTTAAAAACATTATCATACATTACCATCTTTTAATCTTTGATTATGTGTGTGTGTGTATGTGCACACGCACGTGTGCTTGTGTGTGTTTTTGTATGTGTGTGTGCTTCTGTGTCAGTGTTTATCTGTGATTCTGTGCGTGTATATTTGTGTATGTGTCTGTGTGTGCTGTAAATGCCCTCACACAAAAAGCAAATCCATCAATTTTTTCAACAGGCTACATACATGCACATTGATGGAGTGATGTTTTTTTGGACCATCTTGCCAGTTTTCTTGCTGAGCACCTTCCCAACTGAAGCCTTGGAACCAGAAGAAGGATTCATTTCCACATAGCACCTTCAAAATTAAACCATATAAACACAAAACAATTTTTTTATTATACATTTCTTTCCGATTCATCCAAGGGGCAACCCAGGTGTTTAAACCTTACATGTGTAGAAGACAACGGTCATCACATATGTGCTATATTATTTAACAACTAAAAGTTTGATGTGCATTAATCCCACTTTGCTTAAACACAAAGGTCAACCCCAAATACTTCTGAGAAAAGGCACAAGATACAGATTCCCCTTATGCTGTATATGTAAAGAGGCTCTGTCGTCAGGTAATGCATACTAAACTTATAGTACCTTTGAATAAATTCCAGAGTGCATGAAGCGTTTTCCTGGTATTCCAAGTTGAAACTGTAGAATGTAGCAAACAATGCTGCCAGGCCAGATGTGAAGTTGGGGCGAGGGGGTATTACTACTTGCTTCTCCACACTCAGCATCCAGTGCCTCACCTAAAATCAATCCACAACCAATTACATTCACAAGTTAGGTAGGAACAATACTTAAGCTTTGTGAATTACATAAACTGACTGATTCTATTTATTTATTCTTGCTTTTTTCTATTTCTGTGGCTGATGGACTAAATACCTGCAACTGAAAACTGCAACCACATAAAAAGTCTCATCATTACTAAAATTAAAGTTTAACTGAGAAGACTGCCTGTGCAAAGTCTGCTCTTTTTTCAGTCAGCCCCCTTTTCTGATAATAAATAACTAAATAAGTCATCTGTTTATTCATAGACTACGCTTCTATACAACTGACACTTTAACACAATGAATCTCTTAAAGGCAATGATGCCTTTGTGTAATTTTTTTCAATAATTTGGATGTATCAAAAATGTGATGCACTTACCTTGAGTAATTAACCTTGGTGTGTCTGGTAAACAGACCAACCTCTCCACGTTGGCAGGTGTACAAGCTCCCTGAAACAGAAGAGAAGCATTACAAGACATTATACATGTGATTTGGAACACCAAATTTTTTTTTCCCTGATCCTAATGGATTGACCACCTCAAAGGAATCCTGATAGTAGTATCAAGGCCAAAGGAGACCTTTCAGACTGGAAGAGAATGTTTTTCAACATAACCTCTCCATCCCAAATGTCCTGCATGACATCAATGTTAGCCTCCTGACGGCGCACATCTTTGTATTGTTGCTTAAATTACTCACTATGCAATAAGACAAGTAGTGTTTCTTGAATTGGCACATATTGTGCAAAGGACTCTTTTCCTGATTCATTTAAACCTAGAAATACTGGCAATGGTTCGACGTATTTGAAACTGTTTTTAGAGATAGTCTTACGACGCTGATCTGTTCTTTAAAAGGATGTTACAGTCTTTAAGCAGACTTTCTTTTTCAAGTTCTTTAATCACAACTTTAATAGTATCATCCGAAATGCCAAGTAGTTTCAATTTCTCATTCAATTTCTCAAACATATGGCACTGACCAAGGTCATGTATGTCTTGGAATTCTTCAAAAATCATTTGAACTACTGAAGCAGGTAGTGAACGTGGATTTTACTGAGAATGTCTTGCTACATACTTTGAAAGGACAACCAACTGTTCTACCTTCTTGTATATGCTGCTTTAAATGAGCAGTAAGACCTTTTAAGTCCTGACACTGGAAGTCACAACAGTCAAGGTGACAAATGATCGAGTCAGACACCTGAAACAGCGAACTGCGAGTTCTCTGATAATCCTGATGATCTCTGTACATGTGAGATTTGAATGTGCTAAATATTCTGAAGGATCGTGTGCAATCTGCAACACCACAAGTGAAAGCCTGGTTTGGCACATTTTTGTGCAACTTGACTGTATGTCGCACAAAAGTCAATGTAGTGTTGAATTCACTATTACAGAACTTGCAAGTAAACATTACTTTACCTGTGTGAATTCCGTCTAGGTCTGCATTCGTGTAGTTGTGTTTTTGGATGCTTCAGTTCTGCAAAATAAAAGGTTAAATTAGCTATCATCTACACATTTGTAACGTTAGCTAAATGTAGATTTCTAAGACTGGTAGTAATGTTGTCCAACTAGACCTAGCTTTTCAGCTCAATGCGTTTTTTTAATAAAATGCCGTACTAATGTAGAATCGTTGATTAAAAGAATGTGGAAAACAATCATAAATGCAGTGTTACCTAGCAAGGCTAACCTAAACAGCTAACACCCAGGAACCAGCCACATTGGCGGGAAATAGTTATGCTATGATGATGCCTCAACTTGTTTAGTCAAAAACATGTTATAGGAACATAATTTATATAATAGACGGGGCATGTTTCATATGGAATTTTTTTATATGGAAATTTTTTTACAGTGTATATAAATGAATGAATGAACATTTAGTTTACAGTTTCCTGTGTCTGTCAATTCTGGTTCGTGGTTAGAGTGACCACCTCCAAACAGAGAAAATGTGGGACGAGTAGCAAATGTAAGTGGGACAATGTCAGACAGACATAATAACTTTAAGCTTAAGATATTATGCCTCTCTAATTGACCAAGAAACATTCTATTTTGCCTTTCAACCACACAGGCACTATGCACCCAAACATATGCTTTCAGCAATTGTCACAGTTTTGATCAAATTCAACTGAAAAAACAAGCCTAGCCTATCCAAAGTTAAATAAAAAAGCACACACTACTGTGTGAAGGCCCAGGTGTTTGAACACTATTTTCAATAGAAATGCTGCTGATATGAACTGTTGATAAATGGCGTCTGTCAGTTTAAGACTTTTCAACAAGTTCCACCAAAATAACTTGCCTTTTGGAAAGTATTGCGGACTAGGCTACATTAGAGTGTACCTGGGTATTTTAAATAAACAACAAACGAGATGGGTCTGTTTATTAAACTGAGATGATACAAAGATTAGGTCTACAACTGAGGCAAAAGAGAGTGATTGACAAAGGGGGTATTCCAAAAATGCACTTCACTATCCCTCAACTCAGTGCTGATAATATTCGGGATACGGTGTTTAAATGCACACAAACCTGGCACTTAAAATTCGATCATATTCGGGTAACAGAAGTGCCCAATGCGGCACAATAGACTGCGACTGCATGACTGAATGAGTCTTGCTAAGCGCCTGCACAGACTTCGAGGGGAGAATGTCTTTTCAGTTGTAGTTCATGATCAGACTAAGAAAAGTCACTCATACTGGCTGTTCTAATAAGCAGAAAACTCCAAACAATGGAGAAATACTAATTGACAGTTCACTGCACATCTTTGTAGGAAGCGCTTTTTTAAAACTGGGGAGCCAGAAAAGTTTCAGCAGTCAAATCACTGAAAGGGAATGGAGAGGTTCTACAGTGAAACTATGATTACAATGTAAGTTTTCAGGAGTAGCTCAATACTTCATCAGATTAAAGATGTCAGTTCCCAATCGTGTAACTCTGCATTAGGATTAAGGTTAACTTAATGAAGTAATTTCTATGAGAGATATGGTGGCCATCAACAATCAACAATCAGATTTAAGACACATTAAAGTGATGTAATAAGGTATAGCTGTACGTGTTCAATATGCTTAATTAGCAATTTTAGATCAATTCAGGCAGCAACATTGTCTGCCAGTTCAAACTAAAATGACGTGTCTGACATGCTCCAAAATAATACCCATTTTCTGTTTAATTGCTCTCGCACAATTCGATAGCAAAATAATTGTGGCCCACATTTGGCCTGAAACTGGCTTCCCAGCTAACACAAGACGTTTCTACAATGTCGCTACAAAGTCGCCATTTAGTCATGGCGACGTTACGTAACGGCTACTTATACGCGACGTCTTAGCAACGTTGCTGGGAGGATGTTGCCATAACATAATCAAAACCTGTTGCCGCAACGTCGCGTCGTGGTCACCATTTGAAGTTGCCATTTGGTAGCCTCAGTGACGTTTCTGCCACGTTGCAGTATGGTAACCCGACAACGTTGCCATTTGATATAAGAAAACACGTTGCCGCGACGTCGTGACATGGTTGCTGTGCGACGTTGCCATTAGGTACCACGAAAGACGTTGCCACGACATCCTTTACTGCTCACCTGATGACGTTGCCATTTGGTACCAGAAAGCACGTTGCTGCGACGTTGCCGTTGGGTAAAGACTTTGCTACAACGGCCTTTACTGGTAGGGTGACCATTTGAAAACCGAGAGGTCACTCGGTCACACACAGCACCGCAAGTGCGCACAGTGCCTAGTGCCGGGCAATTTAATGGCCCAATGAAAGGTAATGAAAACCAGAACATTTCCATCACTTAAAAAAACCAGTGACATACAACTTGAATGACAACTCTGTGCACAAAAAAACTGTAACATTCTGCATTTTGTCAGATATCATACGAATGCATGCTTTACTCTTGCATTGACAGGAACGGACTTGAATACCCTGAATGATGGGTTTTCCTACAGTGGCAACTCATGACACTAGGCCAGATTCTGAACAAAATACACTACCAACTGAAATCGAGACATTTCCTTGCATTGTTAGAAACATGTAATAGAGTTCATGAATACCATGCGTGCAACATAATTGAAAGTAGTGTAGTTTAAAGGTTTGGAGTATTTAATTTAAAGAAAAACAAAACAAACAAAAACAACAAATCAATAACAAATATCACCACGTCATTTGTTTGTCTGTGTGTGTGTGCATGCGTGCAGAGCAATGCTGCAGGTCCGTAAACAGTTTAATGTACCCTAAAAGTTTGATCTACACCAAAACAGACCTAAAATAATTGATATTATTATAATAATTTATACTGATTTTTAATATACCGAAATTAACTATTTAAAACTAATGGAAACAAAACATCGGTATGCGCTGGTATATCGGAAAAGTTTTTTCACGTTTCATATTTAGACTAGCGCGTTACACGTGGATTTGGTCCACGTTTTATCCACGGTTTGTATTTTTAATTTTCCAGCCAATGTTTATAAAATGATAACCTCCTGACATGTTAGCCCGATGTACTGTCCTCTTGAGGGCGACGTGACGCCACAACCATAGTATACAACAACCATCAATTCGGTCACAAATAGGGCTCATGCAAAGCCCATCAGAGTGAGGTATATAATTATTATATTATTATATAATTATTATATAATTTTTTATCTTATTTTATTTCTCTTCATTTAATAAGTTGCCTATTTATGCTTTTATGTTGATACATTGTAATGTCCTCTGAGTGAATTCAGTAACAAACTTGGAAGCAAAGTCGACGCTTCTGCTCCATTTCATGACAGCACAGTGTTACAATGTGAAATCATTGTATCCTTGTCAGACACTGACCATATCGCGACCGGCACGTGGACCTTTTGCAAGGTAAGTAGCCTTAGCAACAATAGCCGTTAGCTGTTCCCTTCTCGTAGCACAGTCAGCTATTGCCAGCCAGCCAAAGGTATTTTTTTAATAACATTAAAAATAACGGTATACTTTATGTTAATGTTCATAAACTGATAGGCAAGTAGGGAAAGCTGTCGCTATTAAGCAGCCAAGCAATCTTGGCGAACTATATAACATTAGCCAGCAAGCTAGTTGTCAGCTGATCCGTTGAATTAGCCTACTGTAGCCCAATGATGTCTGCCAACATATATTCCGAAAAGACAATAAAACGTTGGGCAAATATCTGTCATCTGTTTTCAGAGGCTGTTATGAAGTGGAGACCAGGGCTTGGAGACAAGGCAGTTGGGTCCTGAGAGCTGAGACCCTAAAACACACTCCCTCAGCCCACATTAAAACCCAGGTACAGCTTAACACTTAACACTTTACAGGTTTACAGTTTAATTTTCTGTAAAATGATAGCCTTCTGAAAACTGCAAGTTTGCATTTAATATTTCCCTTGCTTTAACATAGATTATCTTTCCTTGTATGATTCGCAGACACAGTGTCGGAGGGAGCTCGAGGAAGACGAGGAGTAGATTTCCTTCCATTTAAAAAAATAAAGCATCTTCTTGTGGAAATGCCTCTCTGCGTAAATTTTTAACCAGGATCTGGTCACAAAGTGCAAATGAGGGCTACAGTCCGCCCAAATTTTAAACCTATGCAAACTAAAAAAGAAGGTTGCTAGAAAGTTGCCAGTAGGTATTTTGGTTGCTACAACGTCGCTAAGACGTTGCGGTGACGAACTGGCAACGTCGAAAAGTTGCGTCCTGGCGACGTTTTGGCAACCTGTAAAAGGAGGTTGCTAGAAAGTCGCCAGTAGGTGTTTTGGTTACTAAAACATTGCGGTTACGGACAGGCAACGTCGGAAAGGTACGTTACACTTACGTATTGTCACCTTTCACTTGCCATGTTGCGGTAACATGCAAATTAATAACATACAAATTAATAACATACTAGCCATTTGTTAGTCACTATAAATCACTTATTAATACCTTATTCTGCATGACCTTATTCAACCCATAATAGACCATTAATTCAGAATTTTTCCAATATTAACTCCTAATTACTGTTTATTCGCAGATAGTAAGTTAGATGTTGTATATGAATTATGATTTTAATATGCTTTGGTTAGTGTGGGGTTTATAAGATGGTAGTACAACAGGAGCAGTTATTCTCCTTCAGTAATACTGAAAAAAGATGGTCTATTCATAGGAATAAAACCCAAAGCTAAGTTCTAATCTTGTCCAAATAAGTCCTAATTAATTTTTTTTGATTGAGAATAATTGTTCCTGAGAATACCTGTTCCTGTTGCACCAGCACCTTATAAGCCCCTTACTGAGCAAAGCATATTAATATCATAATTCATATACAACAACTAACTTACTTACTATGAATAAGCTGTAATTAGGAAGTAATACTCGCAAATTTGTTAGTTAAGGGTCTACTATGGGTAGAATAAGCTCATGCAGAATATGGTATTAATAAGTGATGTGTAATTACTAACAAATGACTAGTGCGTTATGAATTTGCACGTTAATAAGCAGCTTGTTAATGGCAGATCTGTGTGTGCTAATATAAAGTGTTACCGTTTTTTCTGTACCTTTACAGTCAACCTCTATCTCTCTCTCAATAGGCTATTAATTAGTCGTAATGACAGTTTTTTGCAGCTCTAACAGTCTTAGTAATAGAAAGTAATAGGCCTACGTATTTCAGCCTGTATGGTCGCAGCACAGTGTATCCTGTGTAAATAGGCTAAAACAGCTACCCAACATTTTCACTGCCTAGGGCTGGTTTAATGACAACTTAACGAGTGTAAAGGTTCGGTGTGTAACGTTTTTAGTTGTTCATAATCAAAATCTGTGTTGCCTGTTCAGAAAAGTGTACTTTTTTATGAATATTTCCCACCACCATCATTTCCAAGTATTCCTGTTGGCTTGAAATGTTACATTTGTATAAGCATGAAGTGGGAT
Source organism: Tenualosa ilisha (assembly GCA_015244755.2). Taxonomy (NCBI): domain Eukaryota; kingdom Metazoa; phylum Chordata; class Actinopteri; order Clupeiformes; family Clupeidae; genus Tenualosa; species Tenualosa ilisha. The sequence goes on from PYXC01001128.1 coordinate 867,682, forward strand.
AGTTGTTCCATATTCATGAGTCATCTCAAAGTACATTAGCAGCAGTAGCGGTTCTACAGTGAATTACTCCCTGGGCAAGACCGCCTCCGAGCACCAACCCCCGAATTATTGTTAAGTATAGTAAGCATCATAGCGAGAACGCAAACAAACGTAAGACTTACACCACCACTTAACATTAGCCCTTCATTAATGGCATGGATACCGTAATCATACAGAGAGAACATAGCTGCATACCTTTATCTTCTGCCCGTTTCTCCTCTTCTTGTTTTCTTTTTATTCTGTTTTGAACCTGAACCTGAACCTGATGGCTTTGCCATTTTCCTGTCTATGTTTGGCACTCGACAGTCAATATATTTCCCATGATCCCATCCCCCAACACTGTCACTCACGACCAGGAGTAAACCAATTCACCTTGACGCTTTTATCCAAAGCGACTTACAGAAGAGGATAACATTCAAGCTACAACACAATGAAAAAAACTAACAAAGAGTGCATATTGCTAACATAAAAATTGCAGTATTTTAAGATGAAAGTGCAATAGTATAATAAAAGTGCAGTATAAAAGAGAGATTAAGTATAAGAGGTTAAGTGCATTCCAGGAGACATTCTTGGAAGAGCTGGGTCTTCAAGAGTTTCTTGAAGGTGGAGAGGGTATCTGTTGATATGGTAGTGATTGGAAGGTCATCCCACCAGCGAGGAACAACATGAGATGAGCCTGGATTGACCTGCGGAAGGTGTTGGCCATGCCAGATAACGTTTCTTGGAGGTGCGAAGTGGTCGGCAGGTGACATAGGGCTTTAAGATACTCAGGTAGATGGGAGCAGAACCATCAATCACCCAGTAGGCCACCATTAGTGTCTTGAATTTGATGCGAGCAGCTAAGGGTAGCCAGTGGAGTTCAACGAACAGAGGTGTGACATGCGTCCTTTTTGGTTGGTTAAAAACAAGACGTGCAACTGCATTCTGGATCATCTGTAGCGGTCTCACAGCATCGGCTGAAAGACCTGATAGGAGGGCACTGCAGTAGTCAAGGCGAGAAATAACCAGGGTCTGTACCAGGAGCTGGGTTGCATGTTGGGTTAGGTATGGCCTGATCTTCCTTATGTTGAGTAGGGAAAAATGGCACAACTGAGCCACAGAGGCAACGTGATCCGGAAAGGTCAGTTGGTCATCTATCACGACACCTAGGTTTCTTGCCACCTTGGTGGGAGCAACAGATTTCATCCATGCAGATATGTCAGACAGACAGTCTAAGATCCGTGTTGACATCGTGGAGTCGCCAGGAGGAAAGGACGGATAGAACTGGGTATCATCAGCATAGCAGTGATAAGAGAAGCCATGGGAGTAGATGATCGAGCCCAGCGAGGTGGTATACAAGGCCAAGAGAAGGGGCTTCAGCACAGATCCTTGGGGTACTCCTGTGGCGAGTTGATGGAGTGCTGATGTCTGTCCTAGCCATGACACGTTGAACGACTGTCCAGTAAAATAGGATTCGAACCAGAAATGCGCTCTGTCATCGATGCTCATGTTGGTCAATTTGTCCAGTAGGATGCGGTGGTGCACACCATTTATAATATTATGAATGAAATGTATGTTATTTGGAAGAAAGTTGATGTGTGACTGACCTTAGCCCACTAATTGCATTAGAGTATTGCTCTCTACAGTGAATCCCCGTTCCCCCCTTGGCGTTGCATTGCTTTTCCCTGCGCCCCCTTCCCTTTGCCCTTCTCACACACAGCTCCTGTGCATGGCACCTTCTCAGCAAGCAAGGACGCCTTCAATTAGGGGGCACCAATGTGCCAATTGCCCACACAGTGATAGATATTCAGAGATAGTTTGTCCCATGCCCAAAACCGCTACTGGTTAGCAGGTAAGGAACATACAGGCTATGATACTGCTCTGCCTTTCACGTTTTCCACTGTCACATGATAAACTCAGGTGCTGCAAATGGGTATCGTCGCTTTGTTGTGTATCGTCACTTCGCCTTGCAAGTTTGAAGGACGCATGGAGGACCACACGTATTCAAAATCCAAATTCAGGAACAGGAGTCGTCTTCTTTGCCAAGAAAAAGAAAAAGGATATTAAAAAACAAGAGATTGGCGTCATCAGAAAAAAAGAGTGAACATTGGAGCTGCCTTGGAAATACCTGATGAAGGATTCATGGATGCACACAGTTCAGTACATGAGTTATGTAGCTCTATTGCCGGGCGAACCGAACTGAACTGAACAAAAAGAAACTCGGGAGAGATGTGAGTGGAGTCACATGACTCTGGTGTACAACAAGGCCAAAAGCCAGATGTCTCACATGAAAAGTTATTTGATTTTGACTTGACGCTAAAATGAATTCCAGCCAATGAACGGTTCTGCGTATATTCCTACCCCCTTGGTTATTACAATCAGTAGTAACCATGATAGACTACAAGTTATCTATGCTATTAGCTAAGGTTCATAATAGTTCTAGAGCACAGGTGTCAAACTCAAGGCCCGCGGGCCAAATGTGGCCCGCCACGTCATTTTATGTGGCCCGCAATGGCTGCAAAGTTCCGCTTGTCTTTAAAAAAATAAAGCAAAAGCCTGCATTGACTATAAACTACATTTCCCACAATACATGCCAATTATGTTACCCGCGAATTGTCGCCATCCCGCCACGAGATTGCAGTGTATCTGCATCAATGCTATTTTTGATAAATTAGTTTGATCGGCGCTTCTCTGACTTTAAAGCGCAGCACTCGGACTTTGCCATCTTTGCCGATCCTTTCACCACCGACGTCTGCACTGCACCGCACCCCAGCACCTTCAGATGGAGTTAATCGAGCTTCAAAGCAATCATAGCCTGAGAACAAAGTTCGAGGATGTTGCGATCCAGGACTTTTACCGTAAAATGCCACCTGGTTCAATGCCACAGCTTCGACGTCAAACAGCCTGTGTTCTGTCTATGTTTGGGAGCACTTATCTGTGCGAACAAATATTTTCAATGATGAATCGAAACAAAAACAAACACAGATCACGCATCACTGATGAGAACCTCCACGCTGTGTGTTCCAGGACAGGCATCTTCTCATGAACTTCACCTACAAACTTGAGACAATATAGTTTTGAATTGAGACAACCCTGATTTTGTTATTTTGAGTTATTTACAAATATAACTTTATATGTGGAGTAATGCATTTAGTGTTTACAGGTTTATATGTTTATGCAGACAAATCTGCAAGGCTGCATGCAGCCATTTGTTTTTGTAAAATGCTACATCTGTCACATATGTTCTTAACAGCTCACAATTGTTGGTTGTACTTATTCTGTTATTCTGCCCCTCTTAGCTGTGACAAAAAAGATTTGAACAAAGTTATCATAACTGATGTTGGATGATGTTTTTCTATTATTATTCACTTAGATGGTTTGATCATTGATTGATGGAGTAATGTGAGTTTCTTAACCTGACAGTAATTGTTTATGTCATATTAACAGAGCTACTAGCAACCTTTGTTTACATCTATGCAAATGCATATGCATTGTGATTTGAATGAGTAATAAATTCAGAGTTATTTAACATTTAGGAGTAGTTACATTTGGTTACATTTATACTCTTAGTTGCATTTACACATATGAGAAAGCTGTCATTTCCTGCTTTGGCTGAATACTCTTAGTATAAATGTAGTCTTACAGTTACATGTGGCCCTTTGAGGGCAACCATTACGCTGATGTGGCCCTTGGTGAAAATGAGTTTGACACCCCTGTTCTAGAGTATAATCCCACTTTACATTACATGGTAGTCAGTCCATAGGTGGTTATCAGGAATTATGGCTGAGCAGTGTAGCAGTGGCTAGACATAGTGTTAAACTCAAGGAGTGAGATGGGTCATGGGGGTAACAATAGGGGTCCATTTGACAGTGCCATTGTGAGGGAGGTCAGTCACAAAGCCTCAGGGAAGGGGAGTCGGTTCTGGCATGGGCATCTAGGAATGGGCTCTATCATGGAGAGTCGGAGATAATTGTGGACAGATGAAGCAAATGAATTAGACCAGGCTCACACATCACTGAGAAAATTATTTGTGCATACATATGTACTGTATGTATGCATATAAATATTGTATATAAACCAGTTGGTCTGATTATCATTTCAGTGCATTAGAGTTTGCCAGGTATGTCAATGTTCATTCATTAGTTAGCACACATGTGGCCCAAACTTGTCTGAAAAAGAAAAGCCGGTGGGATCTAACCTATTAGCAGTGACCGATAGTATCAAAATTGGTGAGCTATCGGCTATGAAAACCTTATCACCATGGTGTGAACTGATCCCTTACCAAGTAAATGTATCCCAAGTAACATTTCTTCCAGTCACTGGAGCTGGATCCTAGTGGGGAGGAAGTGAGGAGGGAGCTGGCAGCTGCAGTATTTGACCCAGTACAGGTTGATCTTGAGCAACATGATTACATGTAAATAATAACAGAATGGTGAATCGCAATAATTAAATCTGTACATTAATTGCATATTAGCCCCAGCGTGATTTTACTTATTAAAAACACATAGGTCTGGACAGGTCAACTGAATCTTACACCTACAAGTGATTCACTTAAACTGGCCTAGGTAATTTAAAAATGACTGAACAAGAGGAATACAATAATGAAAAGCTGTTTATTTGAAATCATATTTTAATTTTTTTCCGATTATTTCCAATAGTGACAGGAGCCTGTCCTAGCTCTCAACACCTTTCTGTCCCTCTCCTCTGCTCCTCTGCCCTCTCTCACTAGAAAGTCAAGGATGGGGTCAGCCTTCCTCTTCACAGCCCCTTGTCTTTGCCTTGTCCTCTCCTCTTCTTCCACCTCCTGCTCCTCCTCACCTCCAGGCTCAGGGGAAGGCACTGCAGCCAAGCTATAGTGGTCCCCCCCTGCAGATAATGAGACAGCCAAAATAGCAACAACACTGTCAAGAAAGCCATCCCAGATAAGTACATACTGGTTGGCTGCAAAAAAAAAACTTTTTAAAGTTGTTGTTACAAAAGAACATTGTGTAATTTTGATCAATAGCAATGACCTCAGACCTGTCAGAAAACACTCTCTCACACACACACACTCGTCTGCCAAGAACCAATAAGCATAAGTGCAGCAATTCATTGTGCAACCATACCATATATTCATTTTGCTACAGTATTAGTCAGAGTGCTCATCAAAAGGCTTGGGTTACCCCCACTACTTTATTCACAACCAATCTGCAAACAGAACTTAAAGGTATGCCTATGAACCTATGGCTACTGAAAGTGTCCAGACTCTAGACTCTGCACTAAGTGTAGCAAAGTAAAAGAGTCTGGTCCAAATTGTTGTGCTGAATTTACTTGATCTTTTTGCTCAAACAACAGGACTATGGATTAAAAATGTCAGGAGTCACAAAATAACATTTTATTCTGTATGAACTGAACTTATTTAAGTGAAGTGTGAGCTTGAGCAACACTGATTTAACACTTACTGCCATCCATACATCCATTACTCCCCTCCCAGGGAAGAGTGCAGCCTTCGCAGCTCTAAACCGCACAAGCTGCTTCACCTCATCTGACCCTTTATTAATAAAACAACATATCACCATTAGGTAAGTGGGGACCTGTCAGATCTTTAATGGTTCCTAATGTAGCTGATAGGAATTTCCCATGCCAATATTTAAAAGAAAAAATACAAGAGGGTAAATTCGCATTTTACAAAACATTACACGGACTGCCTTGGAATTGTTTGTACAAATAAATGTCAACCCCTTTGTTTGAAATACAAACCCTTGTCTATAGGTTTTGGTTCAAATTGCGCATGATATTTTGTATACTACACTACAAATTTACATTTTCAGACTGTCTAACCTATCAATTATGGTTTATCATTCCTTTGAGGGGTATCTCAAGGTGGGGTATATATATTTGTGTGTATATATATGTGTGTGTATATTTGGTGCATTTGGTACATTTCCCATAAGCTCCTCCCTTGATAGAATGTGTAATAAGTTGCTATTCACATAGTTTAATAGCCAGCTTTATCGGAGTGTTACATGTACAAATGACAGACAAAGGTTGTTGTGGAACACGCAGGAGATTTGACCAGTTTACACCTAAGTATGCTTGTTTTCTCTGGTCAACCTAAGATGGGAGAGTGCATAGATAGGGAAACGAGATGCACTTATTATCACTGTGGTCGCTGGTACAGGGTGTCCAATGGATGAACGATATAGAGGACTGTACCGATTAAAGTAATGCAGGAATTTTGAGTGTAGGCAATTTTGGTCAGGAGATATGGGTTTGAATGGAAATTGCATCATTATAGTGCCACCAATGGGTGCAGTACCTCAAGGTTAGGTCTCTGAGTAATGGGGGCAATTTCTGATCAGACTGTATAGTCTCAGGTTTGTGGGCCTTACGGTTTATACTCCACAAAAGAAGAATAAATATAGCTGCAAGCAGCAGTCAACAGGGTGCCAAGCCTTTGGCCTTTAGCACCACCGGACTCAGGCCACAGCTAACCTGGAACAGCTCACCTACTTTGATACACCTAGGATACAAACCTGTAACCCTTTGCACTGAAGGCAGGCACCAAACTACATGCTACAGTGGATCACACAATCAAAGTGTTTTTTGCACTCTATGATTTGGCGGGGAATAATCACAGCTAAACACAATAAAGTTTGATAAGAACATGATGACTTTATTGACATGTTGCTTTACCTGGGATAGTGGTCAATGTCTTCATATGGGTATTTGTCTTCAATGTTGTATCCATTTATTTATTTATTTTGCTGTGTTTCTTTTTAAATGCTTGGCTGCAATTTAATTTCCCCTGGTGGGATAATAAATTTAGAGTTTAGCACATTGAGCTTGGTCACAAATATAGTGCTATGACAATCAGCAGAATGAGACACTTACTACTGAAAAGGTCTATGTTACAACTAATGCAAATATTTTATAATAAAATTAAGGCTTTTTTCCAAAGAGTTGAAATTTGAAATTACTTGAATTGAGTTTCATGAGATTCTCATGAATCTGTTAAAGTTTGGTAATGATTGGTCAGTATTAGTCAGGGTCTTCCAACTTTATTGACCTACATTAAGATTGTTTTCTTCTGGGGTCTCTTTAGTTCATCATATGGCTGATCATAAATAAACTCCTAAAATTTGCAGATAACACCACTGTCATGAGGCTCATCCAGGATGATGATGAGTCGGCATTTCGGCGAGAGATTGATAAGTTGGTGCTCTGTGTGGTCAACACAGACTGTGGAGATGGTTGTGGATTTTAGGAAACACCCAGCAATGCAGAGGATGTACTTATGACAACTGTGGAAGCATGGCCTACCAAAAGAGCTGTTGGCCATCTTCTATAATGCTGTCATTGAATCCATCCTCTGCACATTGATCACAGTTTGGAGCAACCACAAAACAGGACAAATGCAGATTACAACACAGAATTCAGACAGCTGAAAAAAATCATCAGTGCCGCCCTGCCCTCCTTCCAGGACTTGTACTCTGGAGGGACGAGGAAGTGCACAGAGAACATCACTAAAGACCCCACACATCCTGCACCCCTCTGTCAGGTGCTACTGATCCCTGCACACAAAAACAACGAGACAGAAGAACAGCTTCTTTCCCACTGCCATTACTTTTCTGAACCGCAGATAAGTTGGGACCTCCCAACTTTTGCCATTCGCCCACTTCTACTACTCATTACATATGTTCATTCATTCCAATATGCATCTTGCACACTACATTTGCACTATTACTTATTGCTTTTTACACCCCACTCCATGTGAACTTTGTCCTGAATATTATGTCTTATTTGTATATTATGTTGATTTGTGCCAATCTGCATATTGTTGTCTCTATTGTATAGTATGTGTCTATATATTACTATTTGTCTATTGAATGTTTATTATTACATGTCTATATGTTGAATGTGTGGAGATAAACATCTACCAAAGTCAAATTTCTTGTGTATGTAAGTATAGGGAGAAAAACACTAGCATTGTGCTCATTACTCCCACCAGCATAACATATAGTCACAAAGCCTACAGGATATATTATATCATTCTGTCAAAACACTTTCCTTTAATCCATTAATCCACTTTTAATTAATGTTAACTGCAAGGAAAATGAATATTAGTTATTATTAGTTATGTGAAACAAACAGTAAGCACAGTAAGTCTGGATTTGAAAATAAATAAATAAACAAACAAACAAACAATCTATCCTTTTAAAACTGCTCCTGCACTATCAAGTTTTGCCAAATGCAATAACATGCCTATTTTTTTGTTGCGATTATGAGGGGTCCTAGAAAAAAATTCTGCCCCATGAAGGTTCTCCCTCCCAAGCAGTACATATATATACTGGTCCACTGTAAGTCTCCAGTTTGGGCATATGATTAAACTAAACGTCTGTGTCAGCTTTGGCTTGGAAGGGAAAGGGATTAAGACAGAGAGAAAAAGAGAATATATTTAAAATGTCTGACCTCAGTTGACTTCAGTTATAGATGATAGGAGTGGAAAGGATCTAATGACTATTTACTGGATGTCATGGATATCTGAAGGAACACAGGATGCCAGTCTTGCTATTTTGAGATTATGCTGGGCAAGAGTGTAGTCTCCACACAGCTGAAGTGACATTCACCTTGCAGCTGTGTAGTGACAGCATTCTGCAAGTTAAAGCAAACTGGCTTTAAAATGGAGACTTGCATGAAAACTGGATGTGGAAAAATGGCTACAGAGTTCCAAATGCCTGTGCAACAAAGCGTGACAACAGGGGACAGTGATATTCAAGTGAATGATGAACTTCAAGATCTTAGCAACAGGTCAGTCACTAAAACTTGCATGCTATATAGAAAAAAAACAGAGAACAACATTAAACGTAGATATGTAGCCTAGATTAGATAAAGATAGATGGGTGTTATAAAGGTTTGTCTCTTCAATTTTTTTTTGTCAGAGATGTTCTACTAAACAGGTTATGTAAATGTCTTGCACATGTAACTGTATCAATCAACTAACATCCAAGTTGGCTCAAAAGTATATCAAATATACCTGTCAGCTAAGAAACGTCTACCATTACTAAGGTGACCCACCAAAGCAATCCAAATAACAAAATAATCATTTGGAGTTACAGCCACTTTTTATATTTCACTATAAATCTGTTTTAAACTATACCCAATTTTTTTCAGGGGTGTCACTGGAAATTGGAGCCCTTAGAAACAATAATTATCTTATATAAACAATGAATGTGAACAAATCTGTGCCATTCTATATTATTTTTTTTAACATTATTAGTTATTAGTTATTAGTTATTTCACCCTCCTTTGAGATATCAACACATGGCTAACTCTGTCATGTCTCTCCTGATGGTTAATAGTGCTGGTGTATTATTTACTGTCCCTATAATAATCAATTTTGCTTATTAACTTATCAATGTATATTAATGCAAATATATTTATCATCTACAGTCAACACTGTAAGAATTTTTAATCATTGCAGTAGCAGTGTTTTTTAATGGTGGGCTTAAATGGTACAGTGCTACGAACTACAGCTAACATAAGCCAACTTGGATGAATAATAGGTTCATATTAATAAATGTATGCAAACTAATATTCATTTTCATGTTCAATTCAGATTATATTTTGGCTTCATGCATGGTTCTGTAAACATATCATTTTGACAGAAATATATTGACGTTTTTAACTACAACTCAATAAGGGACCAATTAAGCCCACTATGCTCCATGTAAGCCCACTATAATGTATTTCAATGGGGATTTCCTCCCTTTGACGAGCACACAAATTCTTGTGCTTTTAACTTAATTTACAACTATAAAAATAGGCCTTTATACATTATAAACCAAAGACCTGCTTACACTTTATTTCTAATTTGTACAATAGGCAACAGCTAAGTGCATATCAGCTGTTTTCAGAGGAAAACAGAAAATAGAAACGGGCAATAAAAATAATCATTAATATGCATATCTTGTTAGGGTTAGCACTGTTAGGGTTAGCACTGTTTTGACTTTCTAATCAAATACAATTCCCAGGTTTTGAGAGTCCACTCATAAACAGCACGGATATGATTTTATTGAACAGTAAGCTGTAGATTCCGTTTGCAGTGAGAAATACACTGCTGACAATCTAAACATAAACATGAACTTCAGGAAACAGGTTGAATCGTTACAATGGCGCATTTCAAGGGAGATATAAGTATTTCAGCTCGAAAGCATCCACCATTAAATCTAACTAAACAAAGAGAGTGTCCAACCAAACTATACTTGACAGAGGGCAAAGAGTGGCATCCAGTGGAAAAGCAATGTAATGTGATTGGTCCTTCACTAGGAGGCAATCTATCTGATGGACACACCTATGGCAGTTAGCATTGTTAAGTAGGCTATTCAGTTGTATATATACACCCAGATTAAAAAATATCACTTATAGATTGTTTTAATAAGTCATACACTTTGATTATTACAATCCTTGTACTGAGATCATTAAAGTTATCCTAAAATCAATACATTCACATTTCATAATATACAGAAATACATTCCAAATCTATCTGAGGTAAGGTCTTTGTAATGTAAATAGGAACAAAACGCTCTACCCAACTCCGGAGGTACCAGTACTTAATTTACATCGAATCACTGGGAGAGGATGATTCTATTGTTTCTGTGCTATGCAAATGCATGGCAGCTGTCTGAAGCAGAATATACCTCTAAAATTATTGCTATCACTTCTTAAGCTAAACAAGGATCCATCACAGTGTGGTAATTACAGACCCTTATCTCTTTTGAATGGGGATGTAATGCTGTATGCTGAAGTGCTGGCCTCACGACTTGAAAACTATTTAACAAGACTGATACACAATGACCAGACCGGATTTAGCATCTGATAATACGCGCCGTCTCCTGCACATTATCCATGCAGCAAATGTGATTGATTTCCCTTGCTCAGTCTTGTCACTTGATGCTGAGAAAGCGTTTGATTGGAGACTGGAGTGGGATTATCTCTGGGCTACTCTGGACAATTTTGGATTAGGTTCACAATTTATCCAAATGATCAAGCAAACCCTTCTGCAATGGTCTACACCGGTAATATTTGCTCCTCCCAGTTTCCTATATCAGGGAGTTACCCGCTAGGGTTGCCCCCCTTCCCTATTACTCTTCGCACTCTCTCTTGAACCACTGGCTTGGAAAATCAGACAACACCCCTCTGTACTTGCTATCTCTTTCACTAATGATGAACACCGTATATCATTACAGATTACACTGTATACTATTAATCAGATATAAAATCAATTGGACTAAATCTTCATTGATGCATTTCAATTCAGCTCTGTCAGCTATGCCTTTGCCCTCTAATATCCCAATGGTGATACAGTTCAGATAACTTGAGATTGATCTCTCCTTCTGTATTTCACTTAGCATCACATAACTTTCAAAGCATACATAACCAAATTGAGAAGGATCTAGAGTGCTGGTCAAAGCTTCCAAATTCTCTTTAAGCCCACATATCAACAATCAAACAATTCCTCATATAAATTTTTATTCTTCAGTGATTCCCCTTCCTCCCCCAAAGGGTTACTGGGAAAAACTACATTCTCTCATTTCCAAATTCATATGGAATGGGAAAACACCACGTTGAAACTAAAAACGCTTCAGCGAGAAAAGACAAAGGGAGGTCTTTTGTGCTTCGACCTTTGTTTGTATGGTTAAATTATGATGCCTCTGTCCCCAGGAAACTTATTGAAGAGAATCTTTCTCAGCCCTACAGACTTCAAGACCTGGTGTACTCTAATATATCACCTCAAGAAGCTAAATCACACCTAGGGCCTATAATTTCCTATTTGCTCAGAACTTGTCACACTGTAATGAATCATGCAAATGTAGATCTAAAATGGCACAGGCACTCTCCTGTATTCAATATTTTTTCTCTCCTTATTGGAAAAAAAACATTTCCTTTCCCAGAAATGAGGGAGTTAATGTTTTCAAAGACCTTTTTGATGATGACAGCTTGCATGCTTTTAGTGATCTATAAGCTGAATATGACCTACCCGGTTCCGAATTTTTCTTTTATTTGCAATTGAGATCTGCCATGAAGGCATCTGGTGTCCCTTGGGGCATACCACTTCTAACCCATCCATTGCATAAACTATTTGTGCCACAAAGCCAAACAGAAGGAATGATTTCCAAACTTTACACATTTATTTCGGATCCTCGTGCACCTCTACCTGTAGAAAGTTGAAATAGAATAGAATAGAAAGCCTTTATTGTCATTATACACAGTATAATAAGATTTAGAGCAACTCCTTAAAAGTGCACACAGCGCAAAATATAAATATGTCCTATACAAAAAACTACTATGCAATACCTATGTAAACCTACTAAGTACACAGGCAGACAATAAAACAGACATGAGTGCAAGGTGGCAAGCAGCATACAGTGTGGTTGAGGTAGCATACTGAGTAGAGGTAAAAAAAAAGTCAGTGCAAATATAGATTAACAAGTAACTTAAGGTGCAGGGGGGGGGGGGGGGGGGGGAGGTTGGCAGCAGTATGGGAATCGCACATGGGGATGATGTGTCAGAGCAAATGGGAGTTCAGTATGGTTACAGCTTTGGGAAAGAAACTGTCCCTGAATCTATTTGTTCTGGCTGGTATGGACCTGAAATGCCTGCCAGATGGCAACAGGTTGAAGAAATGGAAACTGGGGTGGCTATTGTCCTTTAGAGTGTTCCTGGCCTTGCTGAGACAGTGGGAGTTGTAGATGGTGGTAATTGAAGGCAGAGGGCAGCCAATGATTTTTTGTGTGGTGTTGGTCACCCTCTGCAGTCTCTTCCTGTCAGCCTCTGTGCAGCTGGAGTGCCACACTGACACAGTGTAGGTCAGCATGCTCTCAATGGTGGAACAATAGAAGGTCACCAGCAGGCTTTTGTGCAGTTGCTCCTCCTCCTTTTTGACCACAGCAGAGGTGTTGGTATTGGTGATATTCAGTGCCAAATTATTAGATGCACACCACTCACCAAGTTTCAGGAGCTCATCTCTGTAAGCTGTCTCATTCTTTGCCTGGTAGCCAGACTGCATTAAGCAGCCTAAGAGTCTAAGGGCCAGATGTACAAGAAGTAAATGCACCTGTTTTCAGACGTAAAATGTGCCTTAAAACATGGCTTTGTATACAGAAGCCGGTTACAGTGCAGAATTGTGACCTGTGTACATATGCATTTGTGGGATGGTCATTGGGAAAGGGGGAGGGAGGCGCAAATAATAGGAGAAATGTTAATGGCAATTCATTACGTTTTATGTTGAATGTATGAAAATAGGACACACCTGTTTTACAGGGAATTATTACAGACCTACCCATCAGTTTTCTCCCATGGGCTTTACAGTGGGAACCTTTCGACCACTGAACTGTAGTGACAACTGTACCCCTGCCTAGAATATGTTTAGATAGACTATATATTTTACAAATGAAGCAGGTGTAATCCAAGTTGTGTTCATTGCTTGAATGCTTCTACTTTCTTACTTTCACTTTGTAAGCAATCTACCTCCCTATACGTACCAGACTATTCAGTCTGTCTTTGCTCTAGTATTTTCTAAAAAGTGGAGTAGAACTACTGATCTGCTATTATCTCTACTTGTTGACATCTCATCATGTATTGTATTATTTCACAATCAATATGTTTTATTCCTGTAAAGATTGTCATATTTCAACTCTATTCGGCTGTGCTGACTGAACTATTGCCTTCATTTATGGCAAATGCACATTACAGCACAAAAGCTTTCACACACAAGTTTCTCACACTATAGCAACACTATAGACATGAATCGAAACTTTGTTCTTCTTGAGGATGTGCCACAGGTGCTTAAATGGGTTTAGGTACTTGGCCAGTCCATCACCTTTATCTTCAGCTTCCTCAGCAAGGCAAAGAGGTTAGAGAGCAGGGTGTCTTAACATCCACCAGCTCTGCGATGTCATCATGAAGGAAGAAGCCTTTGCAGTTGTGGAGAATTTCAAGTCCATAGGGGTTAAGGTGGTGCATAATAATGGACTTACACAAATTATTGACAGTTTAGGTACAATTAGGACATGTTGCTGTAAGGTGTACTCACTTTTGTTGCCAGCTGTTTAGACATTAAAACTATACTGCTATACAAGCTGTACACTGGCTACTTGAAGTTGTATCAAAGTTTCATTTCCATAGTGTTGTCCCATGAAAAGATATACCCGAATATTTACAAAAAATATGAGGGGTGTACTCACTTTTGTGAGATACTGTACATTTCGGACACAGTATCATGATCTCCAAACCCTGCCCATTTAAGCAAAATGTGATAGTTTGACTTGAGTTTGTTGATCTCTGGAGAAAATCAACTTTAACTCAGGTGTGCACCAAGCTTAAACTATATTAGTGCTAAATAGTATAAGTGATAGTGTTAGTGCTATCTACTACAGTCAAGCACATCAGTGACACGCCTATTTATGCAGCCCAGAACTGATCCCCACTTTGCTTTCATAAGAATGAACTACTATGAAGTGCTCTACCTACATCACAATATGTGGGCATGTCTGGTGTGGGCGTGTTTGGCAATAGGCGTGTTTTGTAGTCCTGCAGGACGCAGACAGATAGTGCTAGATTGTAGCCTAATGGCAACAATAAATAAAACTACACACTTAATCCATTAAATATACAAAATAACCATAACATTTATAAATAAACAATTTCCTGAATACACATTGTATAAATTACCTCCGTAAGCTTCTCAGTCTCACAAAAAAGCTACTCTAATGTGCCCAGAGGTGGACTTACTATAAAGCAAACCAAGACAATTGCCTAAGGCCTCTACTAAATATTCCCTCTGCCACTATGAACACCTCAATTTCATGCTTAAGCTTATTTTGTTGTTGTTAATTGTATGCATGGATTTGCTAAACTACCACATGTCAAAATAGCATCAACATGGCTAATTTATGTATATCTAGTATTTGTCGTAACACATAAACCCCCCAAGTCACATCACATCAGACTGTTCCAGTGACGTGCAGTCAGGGTGGATAAGGTAGGCAGTACCTGCCCAGGCATAACCAGAAAATTTGAAATGCCTGAAAAATGTATTAAACTCATAAAAATACACAAAATGTTTTAAATTTGCTACTATCAAGTTCTGTATAACTATGCTAGCATTTATCTTTAAGTCCATAAGCATCTAGGAAGCAAATTGCTGTTATTACAGCAAGCTTTGTTCATTTTCAGTGACAGAGAACTTTAACATTAGGCGAATTCGGAATGAAAATCCACCTGTCTGCATGCGTCAACAAGAAGTGCGCCTGTGACAGTGGAAAAACACAAGAGGCAACTTGGACAGCACAGCTGCAGCTACACAAGACGTGACGGACGAAAGAGATCGTGAAAGTTTGTTTACATTGAAAACTGTTTGAATCCACCCATTTAACCATTAAAATTAACATGATGAGTGGCAAAATTAATCATATGATGTTGTTTTAATAAACCATTGTTGAAATGCAATAGAGTTATAGAATTATAGCCCAAGTCTTTGAAAAATTGTTGAAAATAGCCATGGTATAAAATGTGTCATAAAATGCATATTCCAGATGGCTGGCTTAAAGCAAACCATGCTGGGGAGCAATAAGGCCATTTCATTGGACAAAACTTAAATGCTGCATTTTAAGTTAGTTAGCCAGCCATCCCATTTAAATAAGCCCATATTAGGGCTTAATATGGAATTGACATCATGGGGGTGGGATCCAGCCACTTGTGAAACCAATGACTATTTATATATATATATATATATATATATATATATATATACATATATATATATATAGATGGACAGTGTATCAGCTGTAAAACTTGAAGCACCCGGAAATCTAGTCGCCCCCTGGTGGCTGGTTGCAGTACAATTTATAACTCCGCCCATTCCTATGTATATCTTTGGCCAAGTAGCCCATTTTCCGTGTAACTTTCACCTTTAAAATGATTGTTTTATCATTGACTCATGATTGACAGCTGTTGCTGCAGATAGCACTTACCAGCCTCACACCGTTGTTCATTACGAAGCCGTCATGTGTTGTGTAGACTGTGAAGTTCATCATGTAACCCTGTCAAACCTAAAATCATGCTATTGCGCATCTAATTAAAACATCTCGACAATAATGCCTTGTTCCAATGTTTGTATTGTTCATTGGTTTCAACTTAACTTTAACAGGCTATCAGTTGGTAAGTTCTTAGCAGTTATTTTGGTAAGCCTAATACTCGCATGTTAAAATTCGCTCGTTACCCCTGTATTTAGCACTTACACTACCTAGCCATTTGTTAAAGAAGGAACAGTAAAACTAAACGTCATTTTCCTTACCTGGTCGTCCTCAATGCTCCACCATTACTAGTTTACAATGTTTGGTATTTCCTGGATGAATATGTTTGACTATTTGGGTCATATTATTGTTGTAACTACTGGGTTTGTGAGCCGTTAAGTTTTGCTGGAGTAGCTGCAAAATGTTAGCCTTAGCCCATGCCTGAATTAGGAACAGCAACTTGTTAAAGCAGACATTTAAGGGAGCCTCGTTTTTCAAGTCTGCCAACTATTTGTTCATCAGTAAATATGACACCATCAGAACATTTGGAGGGGTGTTTAAATCATAAACTGTATATAAGAACAGTTAAAATACAACTAGCTAGTAACCTTAATCTGTACCTAGCATTACCATTACCTCCGACTTCACTGGAATATTTCCTTGCCGCCAACATGAGTCTTTGACATGTCACTGATTTTTTTCTTGTAATTTAGCAAAAAGACCTAGTCCTATTCTGTTGACGTACACTTCTACATTTCATGAAGGCATTTAAAATGTAATGACAGGTTAAAATCACACAGACATGTCCACAAGTCAACAAATCTTAAACATTAAAGAAGTGCTAATGACATGTGACTGCAACATTTAATTTGACTTTTTATTGTGAGATAAAAATTCATTCAAACCCAAAAGGTGTGTCTCAAACATAAAACAACAGGAAATCTTCCCACAAATTTAGATATTTCTTCCCATAAATTTAGATGAGACTTTAGAAGAGTCTTTCTTCCCACAAATTTAGAAAAGCAGTCTGCGCTGTAATTGTGTAAGATTACAGTATATTTTTCACGTATCTGTACTTTACCTGAGTAGAAATAATTATGAATACTTTTACTTCACTACATTTTGCAGCTATTATCTGTACTTTTACTCCACTACATTCCTAAAATGCATGCCGTTTAAATTTCAGTATGCGATCACTTTTCTGCTGTCTCAGACATTTAAACCAATCAGATACATTGTTTGGGTAAAGCCGATCTGAGATTGCAATATTGAGTTTCTCATTGATCCCTGTGGGTGGCATAGAAATTGTCATAGCACTTGTCTGGGCCAGGGTGCCTTTTTTCTGGGCTTATCACCATTGAGCTTGCTTATTACAGCTTGCTACATGCTACATTCTAGATCAATTAGCGTCTTTTTATGGATGATGCACCTTACCTGATGTGTTCATCCTGTGTGACTAATGGCCTTCTCATGTGAATAAGTAGTCCATTTGTTGCTGCGAAATATGCTGTTCCACTCGTATGAATCTGCATCCCAATTTGACTAGCGTTATCTTCAGTAGGTAAGCCTAATGTTACATAAGCGGCTGTGTGTAGGCTGTTCCACTTTACAAACTTTCAACACTGCTGTCAACAATTATAAGGATGGAGATGGAGAATTTGGATGTGATGGAGAAGCCCATGGTAGAATGAGCCATGATCTCTCTGACCAGCTTACCTAGTAAGGAAATGGACAGGTTGTTGTCCATTTTGAGGCCAAAAATGTACGCTATTGACTGTATGTAAGGTGTAAAAGATGCGCTGTATATACAGTCATTGTGTGAAACCAACTACAAGGGAATAGACGGCTGTAACTAGCTATTTCTCTTTAATAGCAGTACAGGGTTCTCTGAAGTAACTTGCATATAATCTGAAGTTTGAGGGACATGACACGTATTTAATGCACACACAGTCTCAAAATCCTCATTCAGTAATCATACACAGTCTGACAAGGTCCACGGTCAGAGACCACGTCGAGCACAATGTGGTTGACTGCTGTAAAGTCGTATGCTTGTCACGTGACTATGTAAACTTTATAAATGGATTTTACAGCAAACGGAAATGTCTAAAAAATACATTCCTCAATGATATGTAGTCTCTGTCTCCTCAATCATGAACATTATTGCAATTTTAATGTTATGGCAGATCTGCTTGTGCAGACAGAAAATGGCCATACACCTAGCTGGACAAGCCATCCTATAACATGAAAATATATAGTCTGGGCATGACTGATAGACCGGGCTCAATCCTAGGGGCATAATAAGCAGTTGTCTTTCAAACTGGATAGCGCTAGGACCAATCACAGCAACATCGGCAAAACAGCAAATAGCCTACATGCTTCTTTGAAATGTCTGACTCCTCCAAAGTCGATGCTAAAGCCGATTCAAACGACCGTTATTCCTTGGCCACTGTTGACAGCCCTGTCATTATTTTGCTAAGCCCGCCCAATGACTCTCCACAAAGATAGAGCGTTGTGATTGGTCTTATCAATACTTGGTAAGACTTTATGGTGCGTGGCTTAACTTACCTGCTAAGCTAAACTATTTGCAACTGTTAGGGCGCGTCTAGATTTCTACGCTACAATACACCCAGAGCAATTAAAATATCGCCCATCATTGAGTTATAATAGCCTTAATAATGTGAAAATATTTCAGACACTGAGTTGTTTTACAACCTGCAAAAACATCTTTCTCTGCAACATTTGAAATTGCCTTATTTTAACCAGCAAATTAGGTGACCTAATGTGAGTATGGAGTAGCTTAACAAAATAATAACCAGGGCCATAAGGGAGACACCCCGCCTCCCGCTTTTTTCTGTTACAAGTTGGAAATTCTGCACAAAAGGCCTGTTTACTTGTCACATGCTAAGCTGCATCCTATTCCATTAAAATGTTTTCTCATGAGATATTGCCAAATGTGACATTTCAGAAATCGCTGCCCTCTGACTTTGAATAAATGGGACATTCACATCAGTCAGCATCCTAGTCTGTCATTAGAATGTGGAGTGATTACTAGCTGTAGAATTCATATTGTTGGTGTGTATAAATTTAGGTCTATCTGTTCCATGATGTGCCTCTCTGACTAACTGTGCAATGAAACGTTATTGAAAATGGTCATTGCCTGCGATGACAAATCTGTTGTGATGAATCTGTTGCAGTGGAACTGTAGCTGGCTCTGCAGCTCTGTAGAACCCTATGCCACAGAAAATGCACAGTCACCTTTTTATTTCAGACAACAGTAAGGGATGGTGAGCAACAGTTTGTCTTAAGACCTTAGTGTTCTTGGAGGACAATGCAGGTAATAATTTACCTTTAGATTTTTGCATTATGTAGATGCAAAGCGACTTAAATTTATCAACTATTAATTCCTTCAGGGCCTGTCTCTCATAGAGCAAATTGGGTTAAGTGCCTTGCTCAAGTGCACAACGGTGTGAGTCAGAATTTGAACCCACAATATCAGGCTGCTAGCATGCTAGGCAGGTTCCTTAACCCTATGCTACCACCACTTGGCACCTGCCCATTTATGGCTTTAAAAATAAAAAGCAAAGTGTAGGAAAAATTCTACTCTAAGTTTTACTGGTAACCACTGTAATGACATTAAAACTGGAGTGATATGGTGTGATTTTTTTTAAACCTGGTAAGGAGCCTTGGGACTGCATTTCATACCAGTTGAAGGCGTGACAGAGAGAGGACTGACTAACAAAACATCAAGAGCATTACAATAATCAAGGCTACAAAATCATGTCAAAAGCAATCAAGATACAAAAGCTTGGATAAGAACCTCAAAATCGTTAAAAGAAAACATAGGCTTAACTATGTTCAGCAATCGGAGGTGGAAAAGGAAGACTTGACAACAGCATTTATCTGCTTTTCAAACTTAAAGTCAGGGTTAAATAAAATCCCAAGATTTTAGCATATGGTCTTGCACAACTTGCAAGTGGCTTGAAGTGCTTTCCCATTCATTTTAATGAATATGAAACAAGGAAGA
Source organism: Tenualosa ilisha (assembly GCA_015244755.2). NCBI lineage: Eukaryota > Metazoa > Chordata > Actinopteri > Clupeiformes > Clupeidae > Tenualosa > Tenualosa ilisha. The sequence continues at coordinate 887,779 of PYXC01001128.1, forward strand.
ATGACAAGGTGCAGTGAAAAGCTTTATACAAGTGATCATGTCTGGTTCGGGGCTGTGTCACATATTGTTTATACTATAGCTAAAAAAGACAGAAAAATGATTCTTGGGTAATTGTGGCATATGGCATATTTTTGTTAAAACTATTTATTTATTTATTCATGATGCACTCATCTCCAAATGACTTTGCTTCCATTGAAAGATGAAATTTTCCTCATTGTATTCATTGTGGAAAAAAACCTAAACTCTGAGGAAATGATTTTTACTTCCTCTTTATGCCCTCATTTTTGACAGGGGTGCCAATTATTTTGAAGGAAGCTGTGAGATTATTGCAAAATCGTGCTTTCTCTATGTCAATTGAGCAATTATCTTACAAACATCTGAATTTTATAGCACAATTTTAAACAGGACCAGAAAATATTTTTATCTCTCCATTGAGTCCCATTCATATTCTTTCCGAAGTTAGGTCCCACAGACTAAATTTGCCACTCTTGTTAACACTTGATGTACCATGATTACTTTATCGTAAAAATACTCCTTGGTGTTGCTTTAAAATATTAAATAACAGAATATTTATGCATTTAGCAGATGCTTTTATCCAAAGCGACTTCAAAAGGGAATAAACGTTCAAACTGCAATACAATAAAAAAAATCTTACTAAGAGTGTCTATTCACAGCCAGGGTACAATAGGCAGTGGGGTAATAAAATTACACCCATAATGCATTTGCGCATGCACAAAAAAAACAGGGTACATTCATATTTCTGTTTGTGGAATAGGCTAGTACGTCATTGTTTGAAACAAAAAATTTGCCTTTTTCTGCTCAACTTTCAAAGAAAAGCCCAAGTCTAACTCTTCCAAAGTCAATGCCAAAGTCAATTCAAACAATTGTTCCTTGGCCACAGCCATCTTAATTGTTTTGCCCTGTTGTCATTGAGCTAAGCCTGCCCAACAACTCTCTACAAAGATAGAGCGTTGTGATTGGTCCTACCTAGCCTTGTTAGAATACCTACTGAGGCCCTATGGTGCATGGCTATATGTACCAGCTGAGCAAAACTCAGCCTAAGAAGCCCCACTTTCCACTTAAGAAAGCAGATCAAGACTCTGATGCAGTTTCCATACACATAAGAATGCTCAGGTGTAAATAGCATTGTTTGCTACAGATACCCGGTGCTTATCTCTGCTATTCCATGCTATACACACCTGGGTGTAGTAGTCATATTTACTGTGCCTACCTAGGTGCAAATAACTGCCATTAAAAATGAAATTATGGTGAAAGTAAGTTGACATTAGCTTTTAGGGTTTTATGAATACTACTGTGTTAACCGATACTTTTTTTCACCAGCTTACGTGAAGTGATTCAGGACCAGACTGCGCAGCCCAAGCTTCAGTGTTTGATGATGGATCCCTCCTTCTCCATGGTGACTGTTCAGAGTGAGGACAGTGGCATCATGTGGGAAACTGCTTTCAGTCACTGCTCCATTGCCGGATCAACAAAGGCAAGCAACAGAAGTTGTGAAGTTTTTATCAAGACAGAGTATCATAAAATACCCCCATCCAGGCATGCAGGAAAAATAACTGTTATCATGGATGAGTCTTACACTGTTGGGAAGAAAAAGGACAAAGAAAAACACACAAGAGAAAGAAAGCACACAGTTGCTTCTCAGGACTTGCTAACAGATAGACCAGCAATGGTGGAGGTATCCATGCCCAATATGATAGATGTGCAGAACGAACAGGAAAAAATAACAAATCCAAGGCAGGAGAAAGAGCAACGTTTGTTTCGCCTTGTCTCTGAAGGTTCAGAAATACTTAACATTGTAGTGCCACCTAAAGTAGCCTCTGTTGATGAAGAGGAGAGCAAAAAACTGATGGACAACCTAACTTTCATTGAAGAGTCATCAACTGTTCAGACATATGCACAACCAGTAGATACAGATTCTCCTGTCATGGTCATCTGTGAGCCTGAACCACAACAAACTGATACACACACCAAGGAAAAAGATTTACAAGATTTTGTCCCCGTTCTGCCTGTCAAATTAACACATAAAGGAACAGGTAACAACACTGATTACTTTGATATGTTCACACTGCTAGATGGACATTCGACAGAGGACTCTGATAAGAAAGAGGACAAGCACCATCAACAACATGGTAAGGAGATTAAAGACTTAAAACATATCATGGTCAAGCCAGTTACAAAAACCTCAGACCAAGAGCAACCCATGTCCACTGGTGAAATTGCTAATGAGCTGCTAGATGAAGTGTTTTATGGTGGCACAGAGAAACATAGCCATTCTCAGCCAGATGAGGGATGCCAAGGGGACAAAGATGAACTCTCTAAATCTCTTCAAAAGGAAAGTGGCTGTGCATTATTTGGTAATGAGGACACCGTTCTCACTCCTATCTTTCTCTCCCAAGGGCCACCAAAAATTATTGATCCTTCCTTACTTGAGGAACCAAAAGCAATGCCGTTTTTATACACAGATCTTTATGAGGATGCTTTTGGAACTAAAAAGGCAGAAGAGGATACTGTCAGCCTAGTCTCTGAGAAGTCCTTTCATAGCATAGAGTCTGAATCAGATTCCGAAGGTTACCTTGAAAAGTTTGTTCTGAAAGATGAGACGCCATTGGTTGAGGTAGCTCAGACAACAACAAATGCTGCTAAAACAGATGGGTTTAGGATGTGGTCTGAAGAAGTGTTTGAGCTATCTAAGTTAAACCAAATTGGAAAAGAACCTGAGAATGACCCTGAAGAAGAAATTACTGATTTCCTCCGGAACAGTGGCAGCTCTTCACCTTGTGAAGATGTTGAACAACCAAATTTATCATTGGAAGAAAATATTGATATTAAAAGTCGCCAAGTGATGTTTGAAGATGAAGTTGCACAGAAAAAAAAAGAAGCAAAAAAAACTGAACAAGGTCCAGGGTCAAACCGGGGTCAAGACAGAATAAATTCCTTTGAACAAGCTCTTGAAAAGACTGACATAATAGGGAAACTCATCACTGCCAAAACACCTCTTGAGGATACCATACAAGATATAAATGATAAGCAAGAAATCACTAGTAAAGATGCAAGTGTTAGTAACAAAAGCAACACAGCACCTAATATGCAACTGACATTTACTGAGCAACAATCCTCAAGCTTGTCACTAAGATCAGTTCTAGGACTAACCTTATTGGAACCAGTTGAGACAGAGGAGGATATGAGAGAGGGTGCGTGGAGGGAAGTGGAAACTGTGTGCTCCACAGATGAAGAAAGACATGAGGACTCTGCCTATGACTGAGGGGGATGCAAATGTACCACCAGTCAAAAATACTGACTGAAGAATTTTCTTCTGATTTCTGAAGTTAAACTAACTGATATGTTAAACTGAATGATTAGGGGTGAAAATGAGCCTGTGGCGAAGGACTTGGGTAGAGGGGCTATAATATCAGATCCCCTAATCCATGTAAAGAAACATTGACATATTCAGGGATCCAAGTATTAAACCCTCCATTCCTCGCTGGAAAATATCCCTGCCATTTGTTTAATTTCTCAAGATCCTACTTTATTAATCTCCTAAGCCAATACGTTTGCTTCATACAAAACTGACTTGTTTTTTTTTCATTCTATTATTGATTTGCTTTTCAGATGCCAAATAAATAAATTTACATGGATTGGCTCACCATGACTATGGCCAATATTTTGGAAGGTTTAAACTTTGGCTACTCTATCCGACTGTTTGAATACACCATACCAAGTATTGAAATTTTGTCCCTAACTCTAGGACTACAACATGGCAATATAGTTGAGACACAAGGCAATGGTGCTTTAAAATCATTTTTAAGGAGATATCCTGCAATTTCTGACACCATTTCTGCTTTGACAATTTTTTAAATGTCATAGTGTAACTGGGCCCTTTTTAAAATACATTTGTACTGCAGAATATTGTGTAAGATAGCATTTTGGTTTGATAAGCCACTGAAACATTTAGTTAACATCTCATGGTGCATGGTGCACTGCAGGTTTGTCCAAATACCAGGCTTGGCACCATGGGGGCGTCGTTCATGGGCATTGCCCCCCCAGCAAGTCACCATGCCCCCTCACCCTCCACCCCTCCACCATCACACACCTACCACAGGCTCCAAAATGTTCACTTTTAAGGAATTGAACCCAGGTTTCCAGCATCACAGTCTAGATTGATAGCTGAACTAAGCTTCAATTGCTGAACAACTTGAAACTGCAAAATCCTCTCCCCCTACCACTCTGTAGGATTTTTCAGGAGTCATGATATTACAGCGAAATGCTCCCAAGTGCTCTTCCACTATACATTATAGTCATCCTTTTTAACTGCTTAGAAAATCACAATTACAAGCAGCTTATTAACAATAACAAGCAGCATGTTAAAAGTTAACTAATATGATTGTAAGTGACTTACAACCTGTTAACGGTTAACTAATGTTATTAGATTAGATTCAACTTTGTCATTACAAATATATGAATACAGAGTGTACCAACGAAATACAGTTTAGCATCTAATCAGAAGTGCAAATAGCAGAAAGTGCAATATGTAGAGTATGTACAATATGTACAGTTAAGAGCAGTTATATACCGATACGGGCAGTGTAAAAGCGGGAATAGATATGTGCAGACTATGTACAAATAAATTATGGTGGCAACAGTTATGTGCAGATTATGTACAAATAAGTTATAGGAGCAGTTATTTACAGATAGGGCAGTAAAGATGGGTATAAATTAGTATTGATTTATGAAAAAGTAATGTGCAGATGGAGTATGTTAATATAGGAATGTTCTGTACTACTATATATAGGCAGATCTACAGATGCACAGATATACAGATGTAACACAGGGCAGTGGTGGTGAAGGTAGTAAAAGTGCTGTCCAGCAACCAAAGGGTTGCAGGTTCAAGTCCCACTCTGCCTGACCCCATCAAAGTGTCCTTGAGCAAGATATTGAACCAACAATAGACACAGAACTTCAATTTTATAAGTTGCCAAACGAAATTCCAAGGCTGTCAGGAGGGTGAGATGGCTACAAGCAATCAATAGGGTATTACATCCAAAGGAAGACAGAAAGTTGTGGGTCCTGAGAGTATATGTTCAGCAAGCGCTTCGTCACTGGTACAGGCTATGTATTTTCGTGGAATTCATGGTATTTTCGAGTGGTTGAACTGTCCTCTAGGGTCACTGAACTTTGAGAAAGTCTCTATGTTCCCCCTCCAGTTTCTTACCTCTCCGGTTGATATTTTCTAGAATGGATGCCATACATATAGCCTATACTATTTTTATTTTAAAAAAGTGTTCACATAAAATGTTTTTAGGTATAATTGGTTTTATAATTATTTTACAGATATTATTTATTTATTTATTGAAGTATTGTGTAATGTACAGTTTAAAAGAGAACGTTTTATATGGTAAAAAAAGGCTACATTTCAAGCATGTTTTGGGAATTTTTTTATTTATGTTTTTTTTTTCCTGAACATCAAAGCTTAATATGTTTTATACAATTGTTTAAACCAGTAATATTTCTATCAATGATATTCAAAAACAGCCTATAAACCACAACAGAAATACAATTTTCAATTAAACAGTTTGTTGTTATTATGCCTGGGCATCATCAGGACCTTACAACACCTGGCGAGCAGCATCCCATCCAAAATAGAAGGAAAAGAAAAACTGGCACTAAGAACTTGTGGCTACCCCAACTGGGCATTCAATCAAGACAGGGAAGAGACCAAAAAAAGAAATCAAAACACCAAGAGAAACAGCAGAAGAAATCACATAGTGGTCCCCTACATATATGAATCATCAGAGATCACTAAGGAGAATTTTCACAACATCCGAGTCCACTTCAAACCCGTTAACACCCTAAGACAGAGACTGGTTCATCCCAAGGACAAAACTCCAAGACACAACCTCAACAATGTGGTTTATACAGTACAATGCAGCGAGAGGTGCCGTGCCAGGATTCAGCAGTACAAATACATCTAAAGTAGAGGTGACACTCCTTTCAAGACACTGATGTGCACATTTTGGACAAGGAAGACAGGTGGTTTGAGACAGGAGTGAAGGAGGCCATTTATATCCATCTGGAGCAACCAACTTTGAACAGAGGAGTGGGTCTGCGTCATCATCTGTCTGCTACATACCATTCTGCAATGAGATCCTATCCCAGGTTTAACTGCTCTTCACTATTTCACTAGTTCATACTCTCTGGATCCTGTGATCATAATTACTCACTACAGCTCATATATTAACTTATGTTAATGGGTGACCCATGTGACCCATTGTCACATGATGAGGGGTGTGATGAAAGGTGAAACATCTCCAAAAAATTATTTTTTAAAAATTCAAGATTTCAATGGAATTAAATGGCTTGGAAAACAATGGTTTTCAATGGGCCTGGCTGAAATAGGTGATGCATCCCAAAATTTTCACTGTTAACATTCAAATACACATTCAGCATGGCCAGAGCATGCAAAAAAGTTGGTTTCATTAGGAGGTTATTTTTTTGGGGGGGGGGGCCTGCACAGCCCACAGCCGATGAAAACCTAAACCTATGGATAGATCCCTGACACAGTGATGAAACTACAGGACAAAGTGAGCAGAAACACTAGGCAGCACTCACCTGGCTAGCATTTAGTGTGGCTGGACTCTGGAACTCCATCCCATTTGAACAACGTCAAATCACTACACTCTCAAACCCATGTTAAAAAACTTGCTTTTTTTTACTTTCAGTCTTGACTACTCTTACAAACTCACTCTTTGCTGTACCTCTTCCTGCCTCAGGCTTTCCATGTATGCACATAGATGGACAGCAAGTTCCCCAGGACAGAGCCATACTGTCAAAGATATCAATGATTGTATTCATGGTCTCTTATTCTTTCACTAAAGTTTTCCTGACAGAACTGTGGGTTAGCTCCATGGTCTTGATCTCAGACTGTTGCCTGGAAATGTGCACGGGCAATGGCTTTATGTAAGGCTCCTTGTGAGGGGGCAGGTTTTGAGCTTTTAGCTGTTGTTTGGTGAATAGTCTCCACTTGAGTTCACTGACGTCCATCAGAGTAGCGCAGGGCTTGTACAGCTGGCAAACAAATGCTTGTGCTCTTTTTCATATCAGGACCATTTTTTTCTGTAGTTCAAATTAATGAGTCCAAGTTATATACTAAACATGCAAACTTGAGAAACTTGGATGCAATTTCCCAAAAGAGGATAGTAATCAACCAATGATTCTTTCCTGACCAAGCAAAATGATGCTAACATCATTTATAGATGGGAAGGGTAACTGCAGTATGTTCCCAGATCCCTCTGTTTCCATGGTCCTTTGTTTCCAGTGCTATGTGCTCAGAGTTCAAAATCCTCAATTTATTGTTCTGCTGACAAACATTAGCCCTTTTATTGAGCAACCCATGTCAATAATCAGGGACCGAGCAGCAAAACTATGTAGACAATGTGATACCAAATTTCACCTATTGCCAGTCGCTAAAAACTACAAGAAAAAATTAGGACTGTCAACCTGTAGACTTCTCTAAAGGGGGCAAGAAGACATCAAGTTCCCTCAAAAAGTCCGCTCCCTTGGTCGAATTGCTTTTGCCACCACACTGCGGCCACACTCCTGACAGTGTTTTTCTTGTGAAACATACAAGGCCAAAAGCATCTCTCTCTGATGAGCCGGGTTGTTCTTTCTATGCCCTGACACCCATGATCATCGTGAAGGCCTGTCAAAACTTCATGATTTAAACACTGTGGAAAAAGGAGCTGGCAGCCGAATGCTGCGGTAGAGGACCCCATCCTAACACCAGATCCTCTGCCACTCCTTAAGGAGCCTTTGAGCCTCTGGTGGCAAGAGTATCCATTCTGATTTGGTGGGCAACGCTCCTCGATTCCACAGGTGACTAAATGGTCCTGTGACGGCATCCATGGACTGCAGGGCCTGTAGGTCAGCCTTCTACCGTAGTTGGAGAGCACTAGTCTCTTGACACAGGATTTGGTTGGGGAATGGCTAGGCCTGGGGCCATGGCAGCAATAGTGACCAGATCAAGGAGCCTAGAGAGTGCATCCACATTTTTATTTGCAGTGCCAAGGTGGTATCAGATATTGAAGTCGAATATCGCCAGCTCTGATTATTGTCTGTAAAGATAACAAATTTTGCTCTCTAAACTTGCTAGTTATGGCCCACTTAAGGGCCAATAGCTCCAGCTTCTGAGCTCTGTAATTGGACATATTTCTCTCTGTTGGGCGAAGGCCTCTGTTGGCAAAAGCAATGGGTTTCCTTTGCCCATCTTGATCTCGGGCAAGAACAGCTCCAAGCCCAGCATGACTAACATCAATTTCCACAGTAAAAGGTTTTGAAATCAGGATCAGCTACATTAGAACTGGTGCACTGATAAGCTGGTCTTTTAGGATCTGGAAACTGCTGGCATTCTGGGTTCCTTTGTAGTGGTCGGCTGCTTCCATGCTGCAACAGCTACATCAGGATTCTGTGTGGTTAGGTGAAAACTGTGAAGTACCTTGTACTGTATTATTTGTAGATTTGTATTTTAGTCACAAGGTAGATGTTTTTACAGATTTGAGTCCAGAAGCTGGCACCAGGAGTAATGAACAAGTCTGATTACCATTTGTGATATGGAAGGCTGAAGGTTTTTTCTGAGTGTGATATCATTTTGTATATTTTGGAAAGATTTTTTTGGAGGGAGGGTATGTTATTTTAAGAATATTCCAAGATTAGTGGAGGGATGTCTAGGTTAGCCGTCTGGTTATTAATTTTTTCCTGGATAGTCGATTTAATCTGTAGGTATTCTAAGAAGTGTTTACTTTGGATGCCATACTTCTCGGCCAAATAAGGAAATGAGACCAGTCTTTTGTCATGAGTTGAAGTTGAGTGAAGTTGAGTGATGCCCTTACCTATCAGCCTATGTGAGGAAGTTAAAGGTAAAACAAACAGTGACAGAAAAGTGTGTCAGCTTTTGCTGTAAAGACATTAGGCCTTTCAATGTCGTAAATGGCGAGGGGTTTGAAGAGCCATGTGACAGTTGCAAAGAGGTGCACTGAAATTGCAGAAGAAAAGAAGGAATGTTTAGTACAGCAACTGAACACTTTGATGAAGGATGGCACAGTCGCAATGACCACAGACATGTGGACAGAGGACTATCGGAAAATTAGCTATTTGACAATCACATGCCATTTCATAACTGAGTATGTGGAGCTGGTCAATAAAACTCTGACAACAACCATGTTTCCTTTGGAAGAGGCAACGACGGGAAAAAATATTAGACGGGAGATATTGAAACAACTGGTGACAAAATTTGGCCTTGATGCTTCCTCTCTTAGCTAAATTGTATGGGTTACCGATGAGGGGGCAAACATTAAACTAGCTCTGCGGCCATACCAGAGATTGGATTGCATTGACCATCTCATCAATACCGTTCTGCGCCATGGAATCGACATTGCTGAGTTATCCAAAGCCGGCGGTGCAAAGCGGACATAGCAGATACCATTTCTGCCGCAAAATCATTAGTGAGGTACGTTAAACAGTCGGGGCTGGCTGCACAACTGTCAGCAACATTACTGCAAATGGGAGACACTCGGTTCAGTACGGTGTACCTCACACTGAATTCTATACAGGCCATTTATTATGAGCTCCATGAAAAGCTAGAGGCACAAGGGGAGGCCGCGCACATTGAAAAAATAACACCGGACACACTGGCCTTTTTGATAGATTTTCTCAAGCTCAAGCTCAAGCTGTTCTCACAGCGGGAACTTGAGGGAGACAATTATCCAACACTTAATCACGTGTGTCTCTGGTGTGAGAAACTTGAACGCCACTGTCAGACCAATGCCCTTGACTCCCTCCAGCAAGCTGCCGTGCGAAAATGGCACGAAGCCTGGCTCACGCGTAGTGGTAATACAGGACATGCACAAGGTCGCAACATTCCTCTGGCCAAAATGTAACCAGCTGAGGATGTTGTCACACTCTAACAGGGATGCCATACATGCCCATGTCCGCACTCTTCTGAAATCCATGGCTACAGGTGCATCAGATGTGGAGAGTCAAGACCCAGAACTCTCCGGAGTCAACCCCACTCCCCCGGCAAAAAGAGCGAATTTTGCAGAGTGGGAAAATGTACAGCAACCTAACTGGGAAGATGACGAGGTCGCTCGCTACATTGAAACGGCTGTCATGGACAGTGAAACTGATGTTCTTGGCTGGTGGAAGATCAATAAATCAGTCTACCCAAAACTTTCAAAATTAGCCAGATCAGTGCTGTGCATCCTGGCCAGTAGCAGCAGCAGTGAAAGGGTGTTCAGTGCTGCTAAACACACAATCAGTGAGCGCAGGACCGCACTGAAACCATCTACCGTGGATTCAATACTTTTCCTCCACAAAAACATCTAACTGGTGAGTGAAGTTTTTAAATTATAAATAAATATTAATTGGGACTGAAATGCATTATGTAGACAGAATGTATAGGCTAATGGTGGCTTATTCTTTTATTAAATCTTAGCGGCTGTTTACCGTCACGTTGAGGCTGGGTTGTGGAGAGAAGTGACAAAGCAAATTCCACTGAGCTTGTATCTTAATTTCGTTATTGCCAAATACTAATCTTAATTCAGTATTTAGTAACTGAATGTTTTTAGAACCCATTAAGACTCATTTTTACGCAATATGTTTTTTTTTTTATTGTGGCGTTTGCCGTAAGCACATCTGTTTTCATTTGTCTTAGGCCTAGTCACAATTTTATGCAACTGTTCATGTTATCTTGTTATTTCTGAATAGCCTACTTAAACTGTTCATGTTATTTTGTTATTTCTGAATAGCATACTTATCTTAGTTTATTATTTATCTTGATTTCAGTTGTTAAGAGTTAGAGTGCCCAAGGTTGCCTTACGAATGTTACGTTAACAAAAGGGTTTATTTATTTGTTCCACCTTAATGTTTGTTTCAACTTTTCATGTTTCTTATAATACATTATGTTCAAAAGGAAAAAATGGCTCATTCTTGACAAAAGGCAAAGGATCTGTCTGCATGCGCATATTTGAATAATGTCGGGCTGTAAATGGGTTCGGGCTTTAGAAAAACTGTCAAGGTCGGGCTCCGGGTCGGGCTCCGGCCGAATTCTATCAGGCTTGGTCCTTGTCGGGCCTAACTTTTAAGGCCCGATTACAGGTCTAATGCTGCATGCCACATCGAGCACATGCCTTTCCTTGCACGTCTCTCTGCGCTGGTTTCGTGTCATTCTTGACGTCGGGAGCGCTGCTCTTCTTTCTAACTGCTCCTCGTTCATCTCTTCTCACTGCATCGACATTGCAACTCTCGCTGACTAGCTCCTTTGCTTGCGTTTTCACTGTTTCCGCTGCTCTGCACATGTTAATTGCTTTTTCTAGATTCAGATCTTGTTCTCTTAGTAGCCTTTTACGTAGACCATTATGTGGAATTCTGCACACAAGTCGGTCTTTTATCAATGAGTCAGTCAGTCCTCCAAATTCGCACATCTTGCTTCTGTTCCTCAACTCTGTAACATACTGATCAACTGTCTCTCCCATTTTCTGAACACATGTGAAGAATTTGTGCCTCTCAAACGTGATGTTTCTTTTTTCGGGATACAGTATTCCTCAAACTTCTCAAGTATTTTTTCATTTTGACATTTTATCATCTTGTGGTTTAAACTGAAAGTTGTTATAATCTTCTAGCGCTTCGTTGCCCGCTACATGCAAGAAAACTGATGCTTTCATTTTCACACTCTCTTCGTCAGCTCCAATAGCTGTTGCTTAAACTTTCTCCAATTCTCAGCCACATTACCTGTCAGCTGTAGAATGGGTGGTGGTTGTAACGCTTGCATTTTTGTTAATCTTTGTTATGCTCTTTTTCTCCCTCGGAAAACAGGCTAACAGTCCTCTGGGTTGACGTTAACTTGCTAGTTTCTCACCACGCTAGCATCTAAAGTTTTCGGTCCACTTTAATTCGCTCTTAAAGCCGTACTTTCTCTCCAAGTCCATCTTCTGACACCATGTTGTGTTTGTGTTGTGGGCTCTTGAATAAACATGCCTTGATACTTGAAGAGAATTGTCTTTATCTATAACTTGCACTGATATTACACACATACATGAGGAACTGCATTTCACTGAACTCTCCATTCTTAGGCTTCTGTCTGCGCATGCGTCATCTATCTAACTCAAACAGAATAACTTAACTGAGAATATCCAATCATATTGTTCATATCATTACAACTGTGATGTTCTTTGAGTTTATTTAGTTTTATCCAAAGCGACTTACATATTTGTCAACTATCAATTCCATCAGGGCCAGTCTCCCTTAGAGCAACTTAGGGCTAAGTGCCTTGCTCCAAGGCACAACGGTGGCAGCCAGGATTCGAACCCACAATTTTCCAGGCTACTTGCACGCTAGCCAGGTTCCTTCACCACTACACCACCACCGCCCCTTTGAGTCTTTAAGACACATCATCAGAACAAACAAATGAACAAACTAAACGAGCGGTTTGTTTTGTGAACTGAAGAAGGAAAACTAGTTCTCAACAAAGTATTGTAATGTTTATCACTAGTGTAAATAAACTGTTATGCTCCTGCTCCTTGCTGTAGTGTAACAGATCACTGTAGCCACAGTGGAACCTACAAAAGCAGTAAACTAAGGCACAGAAATAAGGAACCAGCTTGAATCTATTAGTAGTTTGAAGGTAGTTGGATTTTGATGGACTGCAAAACTGTTTTGTTTTTGTGTTTGTTTTTTTCCTCACAAAGGTGTTGCACCAGAACATCTCAAAATGAGTGAAGGCAAAAAGCTCTCACCAGAAACATTAAACCTTATCGTTGCTAATACATACAAATATAACTGTTTTAGACATTGCAATATTTCAAAACTACGTACTATTCTAAGCACTACTGGGGCCAATATCTGCAAGTGGGAGGAGCATCATAAAATAATCATTAAAATGATTATTCGGAATTAAACTTTAGTGGGTGATTTATTCCTATTTTGAAGCGGAGTTAATTTATTCCTTTATTTCACTTAAAAATAATTGCGTTCAGCGCATGCTCGTTGGGTTGCCCTTCTGACGTGATGACGCACAGCAAGATGGCGGCCTGCAGCAAATGTTGGTCCCTTCTCCAATACTCTTCCCTCCTCTTTAACTGACATGTGTAAAGGGTGATAATATTATTGTGCTGCTGCTTAATTATTATCGTGACCACTGCAACAAAAGTTTGTACCACGTTTGTATCCATGCCGTAATGACAAACCGAGTTGACAGAAAAGCCGGTAGGCAGCTGAAGTGTGTGTTTTCTCCTGGTAGACGTATGTACGTGTGCCTCCTGCCCAATCAGAACCCCTCCCGACCCCCAGACATTGAACGGAATTAAATAAAGCCGATTTAACATGTGTTCCGTGTAAACCTTAATTTGTAATTATTATATCCATGTAAACTCGAAGGAGAATATTTTAATTCTGAACTATTTAATTCCGAATAATTAATTCGGAATTAAAGAACATCATGTAAACCTGGCCAATGTAAATTCTATTCACTTATGAAAAAATCCTGAAATGTACTGCAGTATGAAAACTACACTATGTTAAACTATGTTACTTTCAAAACCATTGTTGTGAGATTTTTGGATTTGACATTCAGCCTGTTTCAGGTTGCATTGTAGAGACACCACTCACCAACTGCAAAATCATGCTCAAATCCTGTGAATGTGGAGTAATTCAACATCTCCATGCACATATTGCACTTTCAAAACTATTACTGTGAGGCTTTTGGGTTTCACCAGCTTTCCTGGTGGCAACACCCTCTGAGTCCAAGCGTCCAGTTTTAATGTTGGCGTGTTGTTCTTGTTCCACAAGAATAATTTCAGCCGCCTTACGAAATTATCTGAAGTCATGTATGACAGCTGGCTCTGTAACTTTTTAAAGCTGGTATCCTTGTGAACACTCTGAGACAAGAAGTACAATTGCAAATATAAGGCACAGGCATGCAAGAAGACATATGTTATGAATTATAGGTGAATGTGATTAAAATGTGTAGATTCTGCACTGTGATGGTTAAATCACTCCATCCATGGCAAATAAAGCCTCTCTCAACTCCCCCTACATTTCATCCACAATCCTCATAAATCTGTCTTTATTACCTTGCCAATCAACATAACTTCTTTTAAATGATTGTTGGTTCCTATCCTTTGGCTTGTAAACTAATACACATGTACAAAAAAAATAGACAACTGCCTTCTGTAACTTCTGTATATTTAATATTATGTGGAGTTGCAGTGAAGACAACTATCACTGAAAGATCATACCTCTGTGTTTTTTCCAGTGTAGTAGATCCACCAAAAACCAGGTGTTTTTGAAAGTAAGGGAGTCCCAATTTAGACAGTACTGGTGTAGGTTGCAAGAGTTGCCATAAATGACCACCTTTGGCAGAAATTAAATTAAATGAGAAAGCATAAATAAGAGAAAAAATTGCTGATGAATTTATGGCCTTCATAATAGCTTAATGAAAAGGATTCACTTTCCCTGAACAGCACATCTGGTGACTCATGATCTGTCATTACTTGAAGCCCATAGCTTAAAGTGACTTAAAGTGACATTAAGAATTGCAAAAGACATACCGTGTTCACAATGGATCAAAAACACTTTTGACAGAAGAATTGGATGGCCAGTGGCATTCTTGTGGCATGTCTGATGGTGATGTTTGGTGTCGGTTCTCTCTGCCTTATAACAGGCAGTGAGGGGAAAGACAAAACTGAGGCACTGGTCTGGCCAACTGCAGGGTCCACCAGCATAAATGGGGCCTCAGCACACTCCAAACGTTCCATCAGTATTGGCTCAAGGTGATGGGGAATACACAGCTCCTCTGTGCTCCCCAACAACTGAAAGACAACAGGAACCTGCTGCTGGAGGTATCTCATTTCCAGTAGGCACCAAGTTCCAGCAAGCAGAAGCCGACCTTTTGCTTGGGAAAAAGATCCTGTCTTTGTGACTGGTATTGGTATGAAATGGAAAAGTAAGTTAGTATCAATGTAGTAAGGTAGTATGTTTGCAGTCATAATGTTGGTCATAGTTAAGTTTACTTCTGCTTCCGTACTTTGTCTTCCAGAAAAACATATTTTAATATATAGGTCGATGGTAGCGTAGCAGCAAAGGAACCTGGCTAGCATGCTAGTAGCTGAATCCCAAGGTTGCTCTGGAGGAAACTTGCCCGATTTAATTGATAGCTGACAGATGTAAGTCGCTTTGGATAAAAGCGTCCCATGCGGCCCCATCACAAATAATAGTTTGTGGCTTGGGACTGCACTTTGGCATTTAAAGCCTCTATCCAATGAAGTATCCAGGAGGCTCAAAAAGGCATATCAAGCCATCCTGAATTTCTGATATGTAAGTGAACTTTTGCAGGCTGAGTCCTCTATATGTAGGCGTGGTATGGAAAATGGTAGTATGGAATAAAAGTTATTAATTCAGTAAATCCATTTTTTTTCTTTCCACATGATTTCAGTGACATCATGATTTGACAATGTGTGTGACAGTTTAAAAGTGTGATTTTTTTCTAAAAATGATTTACTTTGTCATGTAGCAAAAGTATTGATATCCAAGTATTTATTTTCTAACAAACAAAAATGAACAAATCCTGTCTGTAAGAAATGGTAGAGGTAATCCCTCATCACTTAGAAAACATTAAAGGGGAAACAGCATTTTCTGATAAATACATGTTACCAACCTTCACAGTGAAATACAAACTTTCTTGTTATTAGAGGGACCTTCCCTGGACCATACTGGGTACACCGACAGTCATGCAAGACTACTGTCTCCCCCTGACAGTAGGCTTGCGCATTATACCCAGAAGATGTATGTACAGACCCTGGCTCTGGGTGCAGCCTGATGGGTCTTTTTGATAGGCATCCACGGGTCTCAGCAGTTGAATCAAAGCAGGATGAACTTACACCCTGAAACTGCTCGCATGCCCACAGCTTGTGGGACATGTAAGGCAAGTGAGTGTCTTTAAAGCACGGACCATGCCATAATGCCCGGTTGGTGATCTCAAACAGAAATCCATTTCTGAGATTTGAAACACTTCCTGGGAAGAACAAAATAATAAGAATTGAATTATATTTTAGCACAATGAATTTGCTTGCAGTATTTCAACAGAAGCATTGGGACACCCGGTCAACTTTTTTTTCTTTTTATCCCATTGTAAATTGATACACATAGGAAAGTGACATCATGTTCAGTGATGTTGGCTTGTTGGACATCCTGAATGTATGGAAAAAGACTATGGTAATATGTCATTCTCATTCAACCATGTGTTTATGTCTTAATGGGCGTTGCTCATCAGAATGAGTCATTGTTTGCAAATATGTATGAAAAGAGACTACTGTACTGGGTGTTTGATTTCATACAGCTATATAGCACATTCAATAGTTAAGACATTTTAAGCGTCCCAAAACTTTTGTTCATGTAGTGTGTATTGACAGTGTATTAACAGTGTTTTTAAATTATATCATTATGAAATACCTTAGGCCCTGGCAGTGGCGGAGCCAGACTTTCTTACTTGGGGGGGCCAAGGGGGAGCCAAAGCTATTTCAGGGGGGCCAGTTTATAACAATGCATTTTCAACTAACACAATCAATTGCAATCAAAATCTTTTCATACAGTACATCTTAAACACACAAGGAGATAAGATTTATGTATAAAAGTCAGTTTATTAATATTGCACACATACAAAATGTGCAATGTACAGGTAAACACAAACAAATGCCCTCAAAATCTCTCTTTAAATGACTGACTAATTCAAGTACATGTGTGCTCAATTCAAATAGGCATACATCCTCCATCTCTCACTCTCTCGCTCACACACACACACACACACACACCCACACTAGCATCTTAGCACTTTTTTTAGTATGAACATAGGTTGTAAACATGAGTTTCTTAACTCATGACTCTCTAATCAATAACCACACACAGTATTAGCCTGTATAAACAGTGAACAATATTAAAATAAAACGGGCACACAAATCAATGGCCCCAGTTGTGCAAGTGCAAACTATCAACAAAGGAAGTCAGATTGTCAAGCTATACTGAATAAGTACACCAGGGCAGGGATAATAAGTGCCAAACTATCTAGCACTCAATATGCTCAAGTCAAATAGGCATGTATTCTCTCTCTCTCTCTCTCTCACACACACACACACACCTGAGCATCATGGCAGGTTTTAGTGTGAACATACAGCAGGTTCACTGAGTACACCAGTGTAGAATAATAAGTGCCAAACTAAGTTCAGAGGAGCATAATTCTTCTGTTTTGGTGAGAAGTAGCAAAATGATTCACATAGTCATCAATGTTGAGGTCAAGTGCCCTCCTTGACTCAATACTTAGAGTTCCAAGGTGACTCAAACAGTCATCTGCTATTGTTGTCCTGAGGTGTGTTTTAATAAGTTTCAAAGCAGAGAAGCTTCGCTCACAGGAAGCAGTGCTGACAGGAGTCACAACAGCTATCTTACAAAGCCTGAAAAGCTCATGAAAAACCTCTCTGTACGGCTCAAGAAAGACAATGAAATCAAGCAGAGTTGATGGTTTGTCTAATCCACTTTTCACTCTCCTATCTAAAAGCCTTTTGGTTTGGTGCACCTCATGTTTCAGATCAATTAAATCCGACTCAAAGGTCTTTGCAAAAGTAAAGAGAGGCTCATCATTCAAAAAACTGGCACTTTTTGGGTTCAGAGACTGTACCCCTTGCATGATCTCAGTACTCTTCTTGGAAAAACGCCTTTCCAGTTCAGCTATTAGACAATCAATCACCTGATAGAAGAGTGTCCTAGGAAAGCCCTCATCATCACAGTTTCTCTGGCCTACAGTGCTCATCACCAGTGAGTCAAGAAATCTTGAGCTGATTCTAGGCTCTCTCTTATATGGTGTTTGTACACTGATTTTGCATTTTTCAGAGAGTTCCTCAACCTCTTTCCACATTTCACTAAAGCAATTGTCATTCCTGTAGTCCTGGAAAGTATCTGTAAGTGCACCTACTAGATCTACAGCCCTAGCTAAATCAAGTGTGCTGGACTGGAGCATGTCAGAGAGACATTTGGCATCGCCAAGCACTTTGCAAAAAGTCACGAGTAGTCCGATGAACTGTACATCAATTTGAGAGAGAAGACCTCTAGCCTCTACAGATCTTTCTCCACTTCTTTCGAGGCCGATATCTTGCAACAGCCTAAGAACAGCTGGAAGTCGGTCCATCAGATTACGGCATGCCACATATCGGCATGCCCATCGAGTGTCTGACAACGCTTGTAGCTCCCTAGGCTGCTGTTGAGGGTACAGCTCTTTCTGAACGGCAAGCCATTTCATATGCACATACGAGCCTGAGATGAAGTTATAGAGCTGCTGCAAAAGTGCAAAAAAGTCAACTACCTCTGGCACTGCTTTAGTAGCATCAACAAGGACCAAATTTAAGCAGTGTGCATTGCAGTGAACATAAAATGCAAATCTGGCTTGTTGTTGAATTCTTGTTGACACACCAGAATGTTTTCCACTCATAACGGCTGCACCGTCGTACCCTTGCCCCACAAGGTTATTCCTGTAGTCTAGACCACATCTCTCTAAACAGCTGACAATCATTTGACTAAGACCCTCTGCATTGAGGCTGTCAGCTGCTTGAAAACAAAGGAAACTCTCATGGATGGCACCATTGTAATAGTACCGCAACACTATAGACATTTGTTCCTTTTTTTGCAGGTCTTTAGTTTCATCGGCAATCACACTGAACACTTCATGTTCCTTCACTTCTTTTATTATTTCACTTTGAACCATTTCTGCTAAGCCCTGGAGAATTTCATTTTGGATTTGGTGACTGGTGTACTTAGCGTTCCCACATGCTTCTAGTCTTTTGTCACTGAATTCATCATGCTTTGCGATTTCATGTAATATGGCCAAAAAGTTTCCCTTATTAATAGAGTCCTCAGACTCTCGATGTCCCCTCTGGGCAATGTTTTGTGTTGCAGTCAAACGTAGTACACTTGCAATGGTTTTAATGTAATTTCTGTTTTCTTCAACTTTCTTTTGGCGATGCTCATTTACTGCATTTAGCATTGACATGTTCATCTCTCCATTCTTTTTGTACGTGTTCCACGTGTACGTGTTCTCCATCTGCGTTGTTCTCCGCGCTACTGTGAATTTGTCACCCGAACGTTAGACAATCTTCTTCTCCTCCTCTTTTTTAAAAAGTTAGCAGTAGTGGCTGAATTATACCTGTTGATGATATAGAGCGCCAACTACTGCACAGGAGAAACATGGCAGTTAACAGATTTTACCAATTACAGGATTCAGCGAGTCCTTCTCGACAAGACGTGCGGTGCCACGACAGGGGGGGCACCTGGGGGGGCCAATGAGATTTCAGGAGGGGCAAATGCCCCTGTGGCCACCCCCCTGGCTCCGCCCATGGGCCCTGGTATAGATGTGGGTGTGGCATAGCTGTTCTCTGATAGGGAATAAAATTCGGTGTGACATAAAAGATGTCTTCAATGTCAAACAATTCAAATGTGTGTGTTTTTACATTCATACAGATATACATAAATACAGACAGACAAACATAATAACCACACATACATACAGCTAATAAATTACAAAACAACTGTACAGCATACAAACAACTAACCATGATCATTCATTTGGGGGTTTACACCATATGTCAAATCAAACTCTTCCACAGTTTGGAGGAGTGCCTGAATATGCAGGCAATACTGCTCACTTGCTGCTGAAGTAATCACCCTGGCCATAGATTTAATCAATGTGCTCTCCCTGGGTGAACATGAGCAACAGTAAATCCACCCATGACCAGACCACCATGACATAAAGATGATTTACATACAGCAAGCAGCATTTGTCCTGTGTTAAAAAAAGGGAGGGCAAAAACCAGCCCGGTGTTGTCACACACTCTCACAGCTGAGTACTGTCGCAGCTGGCTGATGTATGATGCCAGCTGTGAGAGTGGCTGTGAGAGTGTTTGCTTTACAGCAGAGTCACCCACTTCCTAAAAGCAGGTAATATTTAACAAAATATCAATCAAAATAGTAAATCTATGGGGGAAAATTCCAGAAAGAACAGTGCGATTTCTAACAATAAATGAGATATCAAGGAAAAATTGCCTACTTACAGTTTGAACAGTGTAATCAGCATAGGTTGGTACGTCAGACTGTCCTGGGTCCTCCACTTCGGGATGCTTTCAAAGTCAAGCTCTGGTCCAACATTCCAAATTATTTGACAACACATCTAAAAGAAACCAATTGAAATTTGACTACAGTATGCATCCATGTTCATTTTCACTTAAGCCCATGTGCGGAGGTCTTAGTTTTATTGCCCAATAAAAGTTCAAGTACAAGAATAGTACAAGTTCATGGGTGCACTGTTCTGCAGAAGATGAATGAAAATGTCTGCAAAATACCAGTCAGCTTTAACTTTAATATTGCACCTATGGTGAAGAATACATCAGAGTTCTGTGGAGGCAATTAGTATTGTACATCTCATGTTCATTCCATGTCAGATCACAGTCCCACAAAGTGAGACCTTACCTGATTAGTCTTTGGAAAATAGGAAAGATAGAAAGGTACATCATCCAAATTATCAACTCTGTGTAGTTTGGTTAAGTGGTTGAGTTGACTAAATTTGCAGTATTTTAAGTTGAAAGTGCAGTAAGGACAGAGATTAAGAGTAAGATGTTAAGTGCATTCCTGGTATTCAGAAATTCAAGCCAGGAGATATTCTTGGAAGAGCTGGGTCAAGAGTTTCTTGAAGGTGGAGAGGGTATGTGTTGATTTGGTAGCACTTGGAAGGTCATTCCACAAGCGTGGAGCAACACACGAGAAGAGTCTGGATTGACCTGCGTGAGGTGTTGGCCGTGCTAGATGACGCTCCTTGGAAGACTGAAGTGACCGGCGGGTGACATAGGGCTTTATGAGAGTATTCAGGTAGATGGGAACAGAACCATCAATCACCCTGTAGGCCAACATTAGTGCTTTGAATTTGATGCGAATGGCTAAGGGTAGCCAATGGAGTTCAATGAACAGAGGTGTGACGTGCCCTTTTTGGCTGGTTAAAAGCCAGATGTGCAGCTGCATTCTGGATCATCTGTAGCAGTCTCACTGCTCTGACTGGAAGACCTGATAGGAGGGAATTGCAATAGTCAAGGCGAGAGATAACCAGGATCTGTACCAGGAGCTGGGTTACTTGTTGGGTTAGGTACGGCCTGATCTTATGTTGAATAGGGAAAAACAGCACGACCAAGCTACAGAGGCAACATGATCTGCAAAAGTCAGCCGGTCATCAATCATGACACCTAGGTTTCTTGCCGCCTTGGTGGGAGCAACAGATAGGGACTCAATCTTGATGCCAATGTTGTGATGAATGGTTTGTTTGGCTTGGAGGACCTAGTTCTGAAGTTGGGATTTTGTGCAAACTGTAAATTAAAAATAAATGCTTTAATACTCAAATCATACAAGCAACACATTTGAGAGTAGTCCAAGGATATATCAGTTATATATCAGTTATTGAAACTGGATATATTCATTGTTATATGGGATATTTATGGTCATTTAAAATTTGAGGTAAGTTGGAATGTGTCAATAAAAGGCAGGAAAAATTGAGAAAAACTAAAGGCAAAACAAAGGAGGACACCTCACTTTAGTTACCTCTCTTTAGTTACCATAAAACAATAGCTGCAGCCATACAACAAAGTTCAACAGTAATTAGGCAGCTCTACTTTCAACAATGATCAACTTAGTACAAGCACACAGGGGCGTGCGCACGGTTTTAACAAATAAAATAAAAATGCACAAAAACAAAAGAATCACCAGACCGGGCTACTCCCCGCCGCCATCCCGTTTAAACCCTGTGCATAGAGCATTCACACATACATCACATGTTAGAAAAAACCCAAACAACTGGGAAAACAAAAGATTTATTCAAAAGGATCCCACACTCTCACTGAACAACGCAGGAGTGAATGAATGGGCAGCGCGATGTTTCGGCCTCTTAACAAAAGGGTAAATAAGCGCAAAGTTCAGCCTTTAAACAGGCACAGACACTGTACACAAACAATGGAAAGCGAGGCGCGGACCACCTACGAACAATGGTAAAGCAGTTCGTATGTCGGTGATCAGGCAGCTCCCCGTACAAGTCCTACGACAAGAAAGCAACGGGCTTACTCTGTCCCCAGCAGAACAATGATGAAACAGTTCACGAGCAGGAACCACAATACCTGCCAAACGTAGGCCAAACGCTGTGAAAAACGCTCAGACGCACTGCCAGCACGCAGGTGAACAGGAGTGTGAGAGAGAGACCAAAGCAGGGCTACCTGAGCAGGAACTTATAGACGCCGTTCATCACTAGTATGTTGACTCATGCTTTTTTACCGTGTCAGGAAAGTACGTTTATTAGGCTATCATTATTATTGAAAATATAATTTTTAAAGAAAAGAAGGCTGGCTTGCCACAGTGCTATACCTTGCGTCACAAAACAAAGCAGTTACAGTTATCAAACAACTTCTCAGAGATAATTTTATCCAAGTGATAGATAGATGGATAGATACTTTATCATCACGTAGGAAATTAAGGAAGTGATTATTAAATAAAAGGTTTGAAACAAAACTTAAGCATGAGCTCTAACGTGCCCATACGTCAATATATTGTCTGATTGGAAATGTGGAATGCACCTATAATGAAGAATGGCAAACAAGGGTCTCTTTGGCACTGAATTGGCCATTTATTAGGAGAAAGCGCAGACAACAATACAGTGAAAGCTGTAAGAAAGGTGAATCGACATTACATTTCACCTCCCCTTCTTATCTATGCCTGTTAGATTTAACAACTTTTTGATGAGTGGTTGTTTTATTTGGACTTTATGATCTTTTGTCAGTAAAGGCATTAATATATGAATAGGCAGAACCCACACAAATTTTCCCCTTTTCATGGCACCCCACCTGTCATGTCTACTCTCCACTAGTCGGTCCCACACCATGCTTTAAGAACAAAGGCCTTAAGATTGAAATGTTGCAGCTTCACAAGTTCAACAACTTATACATTTTCATTATTTTTATATGTCCAATCTTTTACATAGCACTGTAAGAACATTGCTATTTCAGTCAATTATAAGACACAAGATCCAGTATATTATTTAATAAAGAAATCAAACAATATACAAAGACTGTGATTCACAGGTCATTTAACACATCTGCTAACAGAGGAGAGCTACTGTATTCTATTGTAAGAGCATTTAATTGTCTAATGTTACTTTACATGAGTATGAGTATATGAAATAATGGACTAGCAAAACATAAAATGTATAGCCTTGAAAACAAATGTTAAAAAAAACTTGATGGTAGAGGAATGTTTTGTGATACTTGGCAACAACAGACAGTAAGACTAGAATATCCTTGATGTAAAGTTCCCAGACTCAGGCAGAAGATTGGTTTGGGCTGGCCTCACTCACACACTTCACAAGAGTTCTATGTCTCATTCTTACCATCATTCATACAGGGCAGCACACAGAGTTTAGCATGCAGACACTGCAACACTACAGCATGGGGGGGGGGGCAGTTACAACAGGAATCTTTAAGAACGTGAATAATTGATAATACACCTAAGGCTAACAAACTGACTGTAGTTGCAGAAAAGTTCTCTCACTCAGGCGGGTGATTGGCCTGGGCTGGTCCCACTCAGACACTTCACAAGAGTTGTTCTATTTCTTATGGCATATGCGGCACAGAGGGAAGTTTGATCTCTCAGTGCGCAGAGACTACATTGAATACCACACTACAGCTGACAACAGCCGCAGATTAGTCAAGCTATATATCCCAGTATAAAGTCATATAACTGGAAGTCAAAGACCAATATTTAACTTCAGTAGGACGCTACATGTTGTTTTTGGCTACAAGGAGCCAAAATGCATAACATGCTGTCAGTATACCAATTAGGTATGCATGATTACAACACATCAAAGACTCAAATACCTTGCATAAATGTAAATTTGTGAAAAATATAAAATACAAGACCTGACTGATTTAAAATGATTAATATTACTTCTTTTTTTGCTGACGTTTAGGTTACCTAGAATTTGCATTTTAATACTAAAAGATCCAAACCGTACTTGATGGGATGGCGTATAAAACCATTCTATTGAATATTTAAATGTGTTACAGGATTTAACCACTTACTGTAAAGACGTTCTCAGTTAACTTATTGAAAAGGTTGGATGTCTTGTCTGTTGATCGTCTTTCAGCGGTCAGTCCCACGCTGTTCTACACACTGTAACATTGCCTCCTCTGACGCATTGATGTCTGTTACATACATTGCACATAGCATGTGACTGCAACCCACCAATCACACTGGGGCTTATTGACGGGGCTGGTTACTCGATTCTGATCCTAAACTCACCTCAAAGTTTGCTATCGTATGAAGTAGCTTGCCGAGGTAAACTTTCAGCTACCGTCTCACGAGCTATCTGTGGCGGCAAACTGAAGCGCTTCAGACAGTTAGCTGCCGTCTTCTAGCTAACTGGATCCTTTGGGAATTCTATTGATTTATGTAGCTTACTGCTAACCTAGCGTTGTGAGTTCCCAGAAAATGTTTTTAGCCACAGTTATTTCACGAAGATTAATTAGTATAAATATGTTCGCCCACTGCTTTTATGAAACTAATATTTTAAGAAGTTTTATGAGTATAAATAAGTTAAGACAAAAGGCGATAAGATACAAAATTTAACAAAGTTTCAAGAGTATAAATAGATAAATACACACTAGTCGTAAGACATGATTATTTTGAAAGGCAATACGACTAAATAAATAAATCCATTGATTTTGAAGTATAAAGACTGTACATTAAGACAGATTAACACAGTTTTGATGTAAGTTATTCTGTAGCAGTATGCTAAGTAGTATGCTATGACTGGAATATATTGATTGAGTATAAGAGATGTAACACTAATGACTTTGACACATTGATGTTGAAATAACTTTAAATGGGTTAAGTTTTTTATAGTATTGAACTGCATCTTTATATGTGCTATTCTTAGTCTGCTACTTTGTGGGATTCTGTTCAGTATGAATGTTTAGTTTTGTGGTTTGCTAGGCAGCTCCAGGTAGACAGTAAATGAATACAATGGAATTTCCATGTCTTTGCACTATTTAACCATAGTGGTCTTTTTACACATGTGTAAGGTGAAAACAATAATTTATGAATGTGTGTTAGTGGGAACATAAACATGAGTAATGTTATGGCATGACAATATGAATGTATTTGTATGAATTACATAAATGTAATTATATTGAACATACTAATAAACCACAGCGAAACAAGGATATTTTATTACTTTATTATTGTAAGTAAATAAATAGATGCACTTTGGATGAAGTACTGAAAAGCAGCAGCCGATGTCATTTCCTTATTTTACAGGTACATTATCTTTATTACTGTGGTACCACCCATAATACATATATCTGTATCTGTAAATGTTCAAATGCAGCCCCAGTTACCTACACCTCTAGACAAGAAAAGATCTGGCAGAAGTGCAGCACTATGATGATGTCCTTGAATGGGATGATGATTCTCACCTCCTTCGACTCTGCTGCACTATGACTGAAACACAGCATCAAGATACTTTGTTTCTTGGAATATTTTGAAATTGACTACTGTTTAATTCAGTCTCCATGAAAAGTAACATGATACCAGATGATACACTACTCTGTCATTCCTATGATCTCATAGTCTAAGCACGCACATCAGATTGTCTCTGCATGAATGAAAGAACATCACTTCTGACCTCTCGTTAAACTTTTTTGCTTGATATTTAATCTCATCCTCAAAAGTTTACAGACATCTGAGTTCTTCCACTGAGTTCATTTCACTGAGATCATTCAGACACTAAATGTAGGTCATGGCCCAGAGAAGTTAACAATACACCTCCCACCGCCCTTAATGAATATGAATTTGGTTGTTTTAATGTAAATTTACTGGTATTTTACAGAGGTATTCATTATCAGTTCACAGGCTTACAATATAGCCTGTACTACTAAGGAGACCTTAGCAGCTTATTAGTATGAGGACAACCATGCAGAAATGTTATCTGTGTCACTTTTGTATTTAGAAAGACCCATTGACCATGGTCTGAAAAGCATAGTGGCATTGATAATTGATAATTGATGTCAGAGAGATACGATTCCAGTGAATTAAAGCATTCGATTCACGGTTCTACTCGGAATCTCATTCTTGATTCCCTTAGGCGCTACCAGCCTCATCATCAGATGTATGTGGAACACTGATGCATTTGAATACAATGCAAATTCAACACAGGGCTGTGTACTGTCTGTGCTGTGTCTCAAAGCATATTAAATCTCATCTAGATGGCATAGGGTTTCTAAACATATAGACATAAAGGTCGATTATCTTTTCCATTATTGGTACAGCCAAAAATACACAAGCTGACTACTTAATTCCTCCATGCAGAATAGACAACTATGCAGGCCTATTGTGCAGATGATGATGGCCCAGGTCTCATTTATGTCCACCAAAATAATCATATAGTCTAAACTAAATATTTTACAAAGGCACATGCCCTGTAGCTGTGATAAAATTAAGCAATAAGCCCCGAGAGGCGGTTCTGTACCGTGAATCTAGCACAGCTGAGGGGTGTTGTTAGGCACAGGGCGAGTGAAACTGAATGCCATTAAACCCCCTCAGCTGTGCTAGATTCATGGTATAGACCAGAATCAAGGGGCTAATTGCTTGTCTAAAACAGTTACCACACAAACCTAGGTCAGTTTCATTAGACAAAGCCGCAGCAACAAAAAATGTAGCGATTTATTCCTGAACATCAATTCCTCCACCAAGAAATATATTTCCTTCAGATAAATGGTTGCCAAATGCAGCCAATGTTACTTGGCACAGCAATATAGAATGAAGTACATTCTCAGTAATGTACAACCGCATCAAATGCGATTCAACAATCATAATCAAGGACCGGAACTATCTAGACTATACTAGACATAAGAGAGCTTTTCCTTGCCCCTGTTGCTCTTGAGTGCTCCAGGGGCAAGGATAATACAATTGAGATAATACTATTGTAAAAGGAGCTGTATAAATAAAACTGAATTTAAGTAAATTTAATCTACGATTAACATATAGCTAGCTAGCAAAAGTACTAAATACAGGGGTAATAGGAGAATGTTAGCATGCTAGTATTAGGCTTACTAAAATAACCACTAAGAACTTCCCAACTGATAGCCTGTTAAAGTGAAGTTGAATCCAACAAACAATACAATCACCAGAACAAGGCATTACTGTTGAGATTAAATAGTTGAGATTTAATTAGACTATAATGTGCAGTAGCATGATTTTTAAGTTTGATAGGTTACATGACCAACTTTACAGTCCACAATAAATCTGCCAGCTTCATAATGAAGAACAGTGTGGGGCCGGGAAGTGCTATCTGCAGCAACAGCTATCAATCATGAGTCAACCACGCCCATTTTTTATACATTAAAATAGCATTTTAAAAAATAAGTCCATGGTGAGAAAAATTCTGTTTTTGTATGAAGAACAAGGGACAAGTTATTTTTTTGAATAAAATGTCTTAGATGAAACTATAATTTTAAAGATGAAAAGTTACACAGAACTTTCCCATAGAGATACATGGGAATGGGCAGGGTTACAAATTGTAGCTGCCAGTGGGCGACTAGACTTCTGGATGTTTCAAGTTTTATGGTTTATGCGCTGTCCATGTATATATACAGTCAAGTGCTTGGGACTCACTGGGGGCGCAGTAACTTTGGCTCATATCTCTTCATGCGTTTGGCACATGAATGTGAGACCTGGTGTGAAGACATAAGGCCGTGTCTCTGACATTGCCTGAATCATTTTGTCTTATTGGCAATGTTGGCAACATGGCGGCAGGTTTGAGCAAGCTCACTCCCGTAGTTTCTGCCGAGTCTAGTTAACAATTATACTTTTTTTGGAAGTGTGACAACATAGTACTAAGATATGCAACAACTAATGAATGTTTTCTGATCCCTGTTAAAAGAAACCTATTACCATCTGAATTTTCAGTGGTCAATTAAAAAATTTTATATTTGTCTTTTCCCCTATTACCGAAAATGAAGAAGTCTGCTTCAAAAAGATTAATGAGATTCATCCGAGTAAATAATTAAAAAAAAAAAGATTCAACTTTTTTTAACAGAGCTTTTGTAACAATGAAGTTGAAACTCAACAGCATTTGTTTTTTGCATGTACAGAAGTTAACACATTTTAATATACAATATACAACTGGGTTTGCACAACATATGTGATGGGCCTACCACATCTAGAATATGACTCTGTTAGGTTTGATCTTTTCATGGATCAGAAAGACACAGAATTTTTATTTAATAATCTTATTATATTCTAAAAAATCCTCCCTTTTTTATTTTTTGAGTCCTTGAAGAAAGTTAAAAGCAAATGTGCATATCCACTGTGTAATCTTTTGTTTGCCTTGTTCCCCTTGTTTAAAAAATTAAAACCGTTTCCAGTACCATTTTCCCATGCTGATTGGTGGGCTCTCCCCTTACAGGTGGATTTCTGTACCATTCCACTCCACAAAAAATCACCTGTCTGATCCCCATCCCATTACCCACACTCCAATTTTCAGTCTGGGGGAAATAAATAATTTCTACGCGATGCATTGAGTTTCAGGACACTGATTTTGGAAGTTTAGTGTTATACCAATGCAATATAGTCTGGTCCACACATGTTCTGCAGCCAAAAATAGTTATTGCTCAAATTTCATGAATCATTTACACCACACCATACCATCACATTTTATTACCATTATAGACATGACAAAAATGTTCTTTTCTTGTGGAGTACTTTTAGCAACATGCTGCGCCACTGTACAGACTTTGAAAATAATTTAGGACATTTGGCTGGATTTCTTGATTATACTGTGCCTATCTTTTCCAATAATGTTTTAAATTGAGAAGTTTGCTTGTTAACAGAAACTGCCCAGAAACCTTTTAAATAGTTCTGATATGTTTTTTTGCAACAACAGCAAGGTTTAAGGGGGTTTGCAAAACTTCGAGTGCATTTGAGGGATTTGAGTGCAGGGGCGGTGTTAAAAAATCATGTGGTCAGTCAGCCCTGTTGTAGACAACCTGTGGCAACTACACTCTTTCATGTTCCACTTTGCTAAAGCCTGCACTAAGCAGGGGCATGTGTGACATTCTTTCTTCACAAAAAATCAAGGGCATGGCATAGCAGCGATGTTAAGTTGCTTTCCCCAACCCTCTTTGGTTACAAGTCCGAAGCTCTAACCTGTAGGCCATTGCTGCCCTGATGTTGGTCTACAAATGTGGATGTAACCCAGCTGATAAATAGCTGAGACATAGGTAATAAATAGGGTTAAAACAGTTATAATAAGTATCTGTATAAATAATCCTGATGTAGAAATTCATGAGTATCAAGTTTATCTTTGTTAAAATATAAATTGAATGGAAAGGTACTTTTGTTGTATTGTTTGAGCATGGACACTTTTATTTTGAAATGTTTGAAATGATGCTCTGCTATATCTTTTGGCACATAGTCAGAACGTAGAGCAGAGAATATGAACAGCGATCTTGCCAGGAGCTGTGTTTCAGCTATCTTTGTGAAGGTTTAGCTTTAGAAAGTAATTGAAATAGAGGATAAAGAGTCAGTTAACTGAGAAAAGACTTCGTAATAGTTAATTTGACCAAGTGTGAGTGCTGTTGATGACCCAAAGTACTTTTTTTGTCAAGTTTTTTTGTTTGAACCCTGTCTCGGTAAGCGAACATGTTCATTCCTTACGTTTATGGAGTTTGACGATTTCTAGCACTCTTGTCTTAGTAGTTATGTATATTCTTGAACCAGTATTTGTTAAAGATGGATGTAAAGGTATATTTGTTATGCTATGTTTACCGCCAGTGATGAAAGAAAAATATTTTGTATTACTTGACGAGTATTTAGCTTGAAATAAGCTTTTGTTTAACTTCGAAGAGAAACGGTTTAAACATGCATTGTTTGAGAGTGCTGTATTAATGCACAAAAAATGTATTTTTATGTATGTAGTTTGCACATTTGTAAGCTAACAGTTACAGTATGAAGCATTCTAAATGCTATGCTAATGCCTAGTTATGGGTAATTGGATAGTAGTAATTACTATTCAGTATTAGCCTATTTAGTAAGTATATGTTTTCAGCAAATACTTTTTTATTTGTGTTTATTTGGCCAGAAAGAAATAATGTTGTACAACTGACGAACAAAGAAATTTTGATAGAAATTAGGTATGAATGTGAAATAGGCCTGTAATGGGGAAAGTATACAAAAGTATAACTTCAATTGTAAATACAGGTGAGTTTTGAGTTGGATTTGGAATTCCATGAAAACCCTGCGATCTCAATTGATCGTGAGCCTATGCAGCCTAGATTTTGTTGAGTCACGCAGCCAAGAACCATTGAGTCCTATTCACTGAAATGCAGTTGTCCTACCTGCTTGTGGTAGGATTGTACCAGCCATCCATCTGGTAGTCATACACACACCTGACTTGACTTACTTGACGTTGACTAAATACTTTACTCAAGGATCCACAAGGAACTGAACTTTTTGAGGAACTGAAATTTAGAAGGAAAGACAACTAACAACAAATCAACACACAAAGGACAATTCTTCATTTTTTTTTTCATTTTCAAGGGCCCAGTTGTGTATTTTTGCAATTGTAAATGTGTAGTTTATACGGTTAAAAATACAAGGTTGCATTATATTATACCAGTGTGTGGTTGGTCATTGCACTTTGATTCTGCTCCTAGACAGACCTAGATGCAAGGTGTACATACCCAGTAGTGGGTTACATGGACATGACAGAAATGTAGGCCTCCTTGCACTTGAACTACAATCTGAAATTCCCAAAGCAATGTAAATAGTTGAACAGGCTACATAAAGAGCATTCTAAAGTCACTATAATATAGTGAATCTGTATCTGGAATCTGTAGCTATGTAGGCTCTTTCTCTGAAACTTGCATCTGAAACAGGTTTTATAGTTTGACCACTGTTTGCGTTTACAACCAAATGGCTTTCGATCAGTGTGTTTGGACACACGCATGCAAATTGCTATTTTTAAAACACTAAGTAGGCTCAACATAACATGATATTTCAGTCATATCCCTACATGTCCCCCATTTCTAATTTCATACATAGGAATGCATTATCCTTGAGGTGAGTGACCTCTGTCTGACCACAGGGGTCAAACTGTGAATGCCTCCATGTCTCAAGTGAAAGTTTATGTCTTTAGTCAACCCTGCACAGTGGGGCCGAGGGGTTTGTTTACCCCTTGCAGGGAGGCGTGGCCTCAATGTTCCCAATAGATCGGTGAATTCAAGATTACGCAGCACTGTGCAGCGGTGAGTGAACGTGATGCATGCTGGTTAAAATGCTTTCCATGATGACCTGGATGGGAGTAGTTCTGGCTCTGCATAAGGTCACATGATCTTAAGTTATCATGTGAACAAGGTGTTTGCAGAGCAGCTGAGCAGTTGCTGTCCAGGTAGTAGGTACATTCAAGTTGAAGTTGAGCCCATCTGACTGACAAGATCTGCTGGTTCAATGGGAGGGGCAAAAGTACAGCAGGAGAAGCTGGACACATCTACCTGCATTGTGTTTGCATTAAATACATGCATTTAATTCCCTTTATACTCATAAAGATAAACATGATGGTTGCTGAAATAAATGTTTATGATGTTATAATAAACTATAATGGTGGGCATTCACAAGGTCAGTTTTGTAGCACATTCAGTATTAGACTGAATTTTCTGTAACCTTGCCATATGATCACCAAAATGCATCAACTAACAGAGTAGACTGTTTAAAAAGGTTTTCAGTACCATTTGTGTCAGCTTCATGATGTCGAACCCGATTAGCTTGAATCCCGTGACGAAAATGATGCATTACTCTTTGCATTTCCATGCGCAAACGTTTTTCCAAAGCTTAAGGAATACTGTGATTTCTGACACAAATGGTAGGCCTACTGAAAACCTTTCATATAGTCTAGAGTTACTTGATGCAGTTTTGTGACCAAATGGAAAACCTACAGGAAATTCAGTTTAATGCTGAATGTGCTTCAAAACAGACCTTTTGAATGAGCGCCATTATGGTTTGGTTACATTTATTTCAGCAGCCATCATGTTTATTTAATGATTATAAAGGGAATTTAAATTGTATTTAATGCAAACAAAATTCCGCGATATCTCCCGTGAGTCACACGGTATAAGCTGCAAGTAGATGTGCCCGGCTTCTCCTGCTGAGTTCTTTCGCCCCTCCTGTTTGAACCGGTAGATCTCGTCAGTCAGATGGACTCAGTCAATCACTCAAGTTCATCTTGAACGCGCCTAATAACTTGCGCTGACTAGTCTTACGGTCAACAGTGACAGATATAATGCACTAATTAAGGAAAGCGCAACTACCAAGCAAAATTACAATTTTAATAATAATAATGATAATAATAATAATATGTTTTGTTTTAATCCGTAATTTAATATCCAGTGGGATCGCACATCAGTCCAGAAGATGGCAGTAGCAGTCTGTAAACTACCAACAAAATCAACAGATGAAGAAGAAGAAGATGATCTCTGAAGTCTTATTACAAGCCGTGAAATGGACACAATATTTCGCGGTGTTACTGATTTAAACATTACATCGGATTCTTGTGTTGAAGGCAATCATCAGACCACACAGCTGCAGGAGGAAGATTTCATATTAGGAGATCTGTTAGAGCTTCCAATTGAAGCTTGTGAGAGGCGACCCACTTGTTTGCAGTGCTGGTGAGCTAATTGTTTGCTAATTTCATGAACCATGCCAATGATTGATATCGACCACTGAAATAGAATGGAGGCTCCATCACACAATGTGTCATTTAGCGACCATTGTGTCGCTAAGTGGGCGTTCTCACACTAGTCCAGGGGTCTCCAAGCTTTTTTACTCCGAGAGCTACTTTCGATCAAATCAACATGGCCGTGGCCTACTCTACAGCTAACGTTATTTTACATCAGTATTGATAGTCTTGGAGATGAATGTTACATACTTTCACACCATCATCGAAGTGTAATAAAATAAACTCCTAAATGTGTAATTTGGACATTTCCTTTATAGCAGTGTGAAATATTACATGTTGCAAAGCATGCAAACTAGCCCATAATCTCAAATTTGACCAGTACATGAAAACACACCTGCCGTGTCTTGCCTTTATTTTAACTAACCAAACATTCTAATGACAGTTAACCTCAGTTGTCAGCTGCCACAGTCTCTGCTTCTTTTTCTCTTTCTCTCTTTCTCTCTGTCTCACCCAGTTACTATCCCCACCCACACACATTGCCATGGTTTGAAAGAAGATTTGGTCAGTCGCTCTCACTGTTTTTCTGGCTAGAATTGTCTAACATCATTTAGAACATTATTTACTCTCTACACTTTCAACCTAATTCAATGGTTTTAAAATATGGATTTTAGCTTTGAAATCCCAGTTTAAAGTGGATTTTCTCTGCTGTTGCTACTCTAACACCTATAGTGGAGGAGTGCATTATAACATCAATCCAAAGTTCTACCCATTCATTTCAATTGTATGGAGCTGTGGGGGAAAAACGGGAACGGACAACAAGGGGTAGTGCATGCCACGTCCGGATTGGCCCAGACGTCTCAGAGTTGGAACTGTGTCTCTATCTCATATGTCCTGGGAGGAGTAGTGAATCCAAACATTTTTTTGTAATAATAAACAGAACTACAGAATGTAATTCCAGGGAATTGCAAGTGCATGAAAATGCAATTGCAGTTACTTTATGTGAACTGTGGCAAATAGTTGCATTGTGGTGGGTGCTACAGTAACTGAAGTGGTTCCTATGGTGGCTGCCAGGTTTTCATCCTTGAAGTGGTTGCTAGGCTTCCATCCTTGAAGTGGTTGCTAGGCTGTTGCTAGGGTGTTTGAGGTGGTTGTTATGCTGTTGCTAGGGTAAGTATGTTGGTTGCTAGTTTGTAATTGTTGAAGTGGTTGCTAGGTTCCTTGAGGTGGTTGATAGGCTGTTGCTAGGGTAGTTATGGTGGTTGCTATTCTAGTTGCTAGGTCAATCATATTGGTCAATCATATTGCTATGTTTGTCGGTTGCTAGGTTGTAACTGAAAGTGGATGCTAGGCTGTCACTGGGGTACTTGAGGAAACAGTTGAACAAGATCTGTAGTCTTATGAGAGCCAGACTGTATGCTTAAAGTCTGAGGAACTGACAGCAGACACACTCACATAATAGGAGACCCATCACCATAGAAATGTATTGCAGCTGTTCATAATGCAAAGATGGCCTACTAATAAGTGCGCGAGTTTACATGCACCAATTTAATCAGATTACCTGCCTAATCGAATTCAAAATACCTTGTATCCACGCCATCCAATTGGAGGCTGCTCGATCAATTGAAATTTTATTTAGATTGAGTGTGTTTACATGCACATTGTATTCCACCTAAACCGTTTAGTCCAGGTTTACATGTCTCAAGCATTCAATCCAATTGTCAATTTTGACATGTGCAGTGGTTTCTCATGTTGTCTTGTCCTGTTGTTTACATCTATCTGACATCCCTTAGCCTGCTGCCAGTCGTGGATTAAAAGATCTTCATAGAACAACTTAATTTGTTATAACTTGTTTAACTTGATATACAATGTCTATATTGTGCTCCATTAAGATTGAGACAGCAGCTTGTATTATCAAGATTCATATTTTTACCTCTCATTATACTACTATTAGAGAGTAAAATTTAGTTTTTGCTCCTCAAAATGGTATGTTAAGTGTTGAGAGAGGGAGAGGGAGGGAGAGAGAGACGGAGAGGGAGGAGGGAAAAAAAGTGTTGTAGTGAAGACTGACAGGCACAGGGTCAGGCTGTCATTGTTTCAGTGTTCATAAGCCTTGTCGCTTGGTAGAAAAAAACTGTTCTGTAGTCTGGTGTCCGAGCCTTAAAACTATATGATTTGCCAGATGGTAGCAGCTGAAACAGTGCATGAGTAGAATGGCTGGGGTCCTTACTGATTCTTTTGGCCTTCCTGATGCATCGTCTCTTATACAAGTCCTGAATGGACAGTAGATCACATCCACAGATGCTTTGTGCTGTGCACACGACTCTTTGCAGTGCCTTTCATTTGGTAGCAGAGCAACTTCCAAACAATGGAGTGATGCTTAAAACAGATCAGTTTGTTTTTCACTTATCTTACCATACAAATCTAGATGCTAGCAAGTAACCAACCCAGCAAGCAAGCCGGCACAGGCCCCTTTTTGGCCAGCATAGGGGGACCCCATGGCAAAGTACTGGCCCCTCAATACTGACCCAGCACCAGCAGCCCTCACTTAGCCCTAGTGGCTTTAGTAAAATTACAAATAACCAGCAAAATATGTACTCAAGAAAATGTAGAACTATCACAACAATCCTACTTGAGTAAAAAATAATAAGTCCTTGCTTTTAAATGTGCTTAAAGTACTAAAAGTAAAAATACAGGTGCAATATGTTGTCTCTTAATGGTCTATATTTCAATAAAAAAATATTGAATTATTAGCTCCCTAGGCTACATGGAATTGTACATAACTCCTAACCAAAACTGCTGCCTGAAGGACAAAAAGGAAAAAAAATGACCCCTGACATGCAGTCAGTAGTGTAGGCCTACATTTTCGGTCTCACTGCCGCACCGTAACTAGCGTAATTCCTTATAATGGCTGGGTCTTTATTTACCTCAGCTGCACCAGAAACAGGCTTTTATTTTAGGTTGGCTTTGCATGACAGACAGGCCTCTGTTTCTAGATGTACGCTATCCTTTGGTGGATATGCACAGCCTTTTCAATGTTTTCACAGTTACAACAAATTAAACCTAACAGATTTTTCTGTATTGACAACATGCACGCATTGCTGAAGTCTTCTACTAATTGCTGATGATTTGCTTATGGAACAGATAGCCTACATAGAACTTTTACTTTGTAGGGATGTCTAGCTGTTGGAATTCTAATCCAGCCACCTTGACAGGAGGTTAATTTTATTGTTGATGGGCGTTTTTGCAGCAGCACACCAGGTGACATGACTCTTCCTAGTTTGGAGGCACTGTGATAGGACAGAAAGACAGACAGATATGCATTACTCTGCTTAAAGGGTGCACTGAGCTGGGCTGCGCTGCGCTGCGCTG
Organism: Tenualosa ilisha; assembly: GCA_015244755.2. Taxonomy (NCBI): domain Eukaryota; kingdom Metazoa; phylum Chordata; class Actinopteri; order Clupeiformes; family Clupeidae; genus Tenualosa; species Tenualosa ilisha. The sequence goes on from PYXC01001128.1 coordinate 924,008, forward strand.
TCAGCTGGACCTTCAGCATGCATCAGACATGCATAAAGCACACAAGTGCTGAAAGTAGCATGTACAGAATATTTAAATTTATTAGGCCTACCTTAAAGTTGTAGAGATGTAGGCTATATAATGTTTTACTGGTATGCACCACATTACAGCTTTTCATGGCTTGAATATGGGCCACAAAGCAGCTTTGTACAAAACATGGCATCTGATTGATTTAAACCTTTGAGACAGCCCCGCAGCCTAAGCGCTACTTTCATTCATAACTGTTTTTACATGTTTCTAAATAGCGATTGCTAGGCTTACCTTGAAATAGGTCTACCGTTGCTGGTCATTTAATAAGCAGAGACTAATTGAGACTTTCACACCATCTCAAACCGGGCTGAACTAGTGCCATCTCCGTGCTACTAGTCTCAGATTTTTGGCCCAACTAAAACCTTGAGCCATTTGGGGCTAGAGGTGGCGTCAGGGTAGAAGGCAGGACGAGTCCAGGTTCATCACCAAGTAGTCATAACATGAGTCATTTAGGCTACATTTTAAGTGCTGCGCAGGATTATTATATTGCTTTATTAGACAGCGTTTGCCACCAATTTTGCAATAAAATTGTCAAAATGTGAGTGGCTTAAGAGTGCAATCATTTTTGAAAATGACGATGAAGAATGTTTCCTTGAACAAGCTATAGGCTTTTTAATAAAACTAAAGATGTGTAGTATGGTACCTCCAGTGTCTCAACAAATTTGGGTTGCACAGGAAATGAATAAATAAAGCATGAAGTTAATGTATGACTAAGCTAAAATGATAGGCTACCTTGTGAAAAATATTTTAATTTGCAACAATTTTAATCCAGTAACCCACAGAACATCTCTCTCTGGACAGATCCAGGTTCACTCTGCATGATGTCTACTTCAGGCAGCTTTGTGGGATGAGAACAAGACAAAGGGGCTATTGGCTTGACAAGTCTGAAATAAAACCAGTTTGGGCTCATTGGGGCTTATAGCATGGGTTATTAGCCTAGCCCAGCCTGGTCTGGCCCGATGGTGTGAAGGTGGCTATTGCCCTCACACACAAGAGTTTTGGCCCTTTGATGGCCCTGTGTGGGCAGCCCTCATTAAGCACTTATTGCCCTTACTCAGCACAGAAAAGGCATGCACTAATTTTGCATCATTGGGAGGCTACGCTGGGTGTGTTACTGAAACGTTGGGCTAGCGCTGCATATGCTGTAACAATTATTAGAAAATTAGAAAACTTATTTTATCCAACACAAATGGAAGGCTTAAGTAACCCACCCAGTGCAATAACCATGTTTAAAAACTAAACAAATGTTGTAAAAAACAAATCAAAATGATTCAAATAATAAATTTCAAAGTATAAATTTAAACAAACCATGCTGTGTACACACAATGGCAGAACATAATTACTGTAATTCTAGTGTTAACAAATTATATTGCAAACATTCACCCCCAGACACACACTCAAATACCAGAAATTTTCCAAATATTATAGCATATAACATTATAAAATTATATCCTGGTAATAAAACCAGCCCCTCATACTTCTTTTCAAGCAGCGGGTCTGGACATTTGGTAGTGAGAAACAATTGCTTGCTGAAGGTGTCGAAGATTAAAAAGATCAGCCCTTGACTTATAGCCTGCCTTGACTGATGGCATTCTAGCTCAGTGTTCACAACTCTTCCCTCTTCACTGATTGGACGTGGTAAAAATGCTACTGGAGACATTAGGCTCACTAGAATCAAATCCATACTCACACTTTGGAGACGATAATTAAACAGAAGTACAAAGGAAGGTGTGGCCAGGCGGGGAAAATTTTTGCAGTGTAATTTTTCAGAGTAATTCTTTAGAGGTTTAAAAATAGTACCAAGTTATCTTTTAATCTTACTATATTAATAACACTGCTTTAGACACTATGTTGCACATAATTTTTTTTGTAGTGCAAACGTATATACTATACTCATACACACACACATACATCCAGAGGCCCAGCCACACAAAAAGGGCACAGTCTGTCTTACACTCACACAGACAAGAAGTTCATTCCTCCATAGCAGTTTGAGCGTCAACCCGACTGTGCCACCGCTTGCATCCTCCCATCCTATTCTTGTGTATGGCAGACACGGAACTAGATGTGGAACTATATTCTTATTCTGGCGTAATAATCAAAGAACTTTGCAACCTACCATAAAATCAGTGGCTTGCACTGCTTGACTTTTTTTAGATGTGGTTCCTTGATTACTACGCTGGAATGTGAGTTTAGTTCCATGTGTAGTTTTCTGTTCCAGTATAGTTTTATGCTGGGATCAGCTTTATCAATGGGTCAACACTGACATTACATTGTGGACATCGTGAACATTACATCCAAATGGTAGGAGTTGGAAATGATGGTTGGGGATGGCTGTGATATTGTGTGTGTGATTACAGTTTAGTTCTTGCAGGTTTAGGGTTTGTCGACCAATCATTTTTGTGGCAGCGTGGGTTACCGGAATGATACAATTTTTGCATTTTTTGACTGTAAGCATGTTGAAGCAGCAGAAGTATAGTAGGATAGGTTGTATGATGCTTGTATACAGTAATGGGAGTAAGTGGGGGGCAACATGGAGTTTAGTTTTCATATTGCAGACAGTCTTTGATTACCTTTTTTATGGATGTCTGTTGTGTGGTGATCAAAACTGAGTTTGGTATCTACTGTTAGTCCAAGGTATTTGAAATGACAGTCTCTACTGTTTAATTTCTCATGGGAAGATAGGTGTGTATGTTGCAAAAACCATTTCTTTTGTTCTGTTGATGTTGAGGTGAAGGTAGTTCTGCTCACACCATTGGGTGAAGTGAGCGACTGTGTTTTGATATGTCTGGATTGAGTGTGTGTCTGTCAGAAGGCCAAGAATGGCTGTGTCATCAGCATATTTGAGGAATATGGTGGTGGTTGAGGAGCTGGTATGGTCATTTTTGTATAATGTGTATAAGAATGGGCTCAGAACACAACCCTCCTGTGGGGCTCCGGTGTTGTTGGTGGTGCAGGTGTGGTTGTTGTGCCTACCCAGATAGTCTGCTGTCTGTTGGAGAGGAAGTTGTGGCTTAGGTGTATCAGATGGGAGGGGATGTTGAGTTGGTGAAGTCTCCGGATCAGCAGATGCCTCTAGATGGTGTTGAAAGTGGAGCTGAAGTCCGCAAACGTGATCCTGATGGTAGTGCCAGGGGAGTCCAGATGCTGGATGAGAAGATGTAGCAGGCAGGCCACAGAATCCTCAGGGCCTCTCTTGGCCTTGTAGGCAAGTTGGAGGGGGTCCAGACGCTGATGGACACGTGGCAGAATGGTGTTGAGCAGCAGGTACTCTAGGCACTTCATCAGGATGGAATTGAGGGTAATGGGGTGGAAGTCCTGCAGTTCTTTAGGTCGGGGTTTTTTGGGAACTGGGATTATTGTTGCTGTTTTCCATGGTGTTGGTATTTTACATTACCGGTAGATTTCACAGAAGAATGGATGGATTACTGGAGAGAGTTCTGTGGCGCAATATCTTCAGTTGTCTCTGGCAGTCCTCTGTGAAGTCTTTATTGTCAAATCGGTTGAAGAAGCTATTCAGCTATACTTCAAATTCCAGTGTTATCGGTGGGCTGGGTCTGTGAGCAGTTCCAGTGAGGGTTTTGGCCATCTGGAAAGCTTCTCTGGGGTTCATTATGCTGAATTTTGTTCTAAACTGTTTTTACATTTGAGTTTTGAAAAGTTTGGTGTGCTGTCTTGAGTGCTGCCCAGTCTTTAAGTTTGAAGGCTTGGTGCTTCCTCTTCAGGCTATGTCTTACCTGTGATGTGATCCATGGTTTGGAATTGGGATTTTTTTTTTTTTACTGGAATGGTGGTCTGGATGCAGTTGATCAGAGATTATGGAGACTCTGTTGGCCAGTTCCAAATCGAAAATGTCCTAGTTGGTGCAAGCCAGTGAGCCTTGGAGTTGAATGATGGCGTCCTCTGTCCATAGGGGGGTGCTGTAGGACTCTGGCTTGTGGTGTTTGAGTTCCTGTTTGTATGTCGAAAGTAAATGTTGTGATCTGCAAGTCTGAGTGGAGGGTATGAGCGTGCCCAGAAAGTATTGGTAATGTTGCCGTTGCATAAATCCAAAATTTTTACCATCTTGTGGGAATGCTGGCATACTTTTTAATAGACAGCAAAGCAGTGTTCAGTCTACAGCTGTAAAAATACCCCATAGTAAGCACGGGAGCTCCCAGATGGTGTTAGCATCTTTAGCTATCAGCTTAGCTGCTGACTTGGTTTTGGTGTTTAAGGGAATATATACACAGCTAGCCGCAGCAGTTGGGAATTCTTGTGGGAGATCGTGGGGGCAGAGTGACACAGCATTTCCCAATCAGGGGTACATATTTCATGATGGACACTGATACACCATCTGTTATTGATGTAAAAGCACTCGCCCCCTCCTCTCGTCTTCCCCGATTTAGCAGTTCTGTCCAACCTGATGATGGTGAAGCTGTCCAGGGCTACCTTGTTGTCAGGAACAGATGTGTCCAGCCAGGTTTCTGTGATGCTATGATGCAGATGTCCCTAAAGGCTCTTTCTTAGTCAACGAGCATGCAACAGGTCCATTATGTTGTGGAGGGATCATTATCTAGGATGATGGACAGAAGAGGTGGTTTAAAAGAATGACATCTTATTCTGGTTTGGATTCCTCCTCGTTTGCCCCTTTTCCTTGTTTGGAGCTCCGGAGGAAAGACCACAGCTGGCTTGATGTTGCTTGGCAGGGAGTCCTGGAGTGATAGCAGGTCTGCTTGGCCATAGGTGAGTAGTGAGTAGTACAGGATGGGAAAAGACTTAGACATTTGTTACACTCGGACAAGACGCGTACAGGAACTGTGTTGTTGCTGCAGAGCCTGTGCCAGGAATTATGTTAACTGCCAACATGATTTTGTATAAAAAGAATGCTCTTTCTTGCCCTAGACATGATTTCAGCAGCCTAACTGGTAGGTGTATTCTTTATCATGTCTTCCTTCTCGTTATCCATTTTAGCGTCTAGTCGGAGTGATGCCATCAGAACATAAAATAGAATGCAGTGTGCCCTCGTTATCTGGTAATATTTAAGGCATTCCCTGAAAATATAATGTCTGTGTGGCAGCTTATGTTGCGCAAAACCTATATCATTCAGCATTGATTTTGACTCTCCAGATGTGTGAGCAGTCCAAAGGCACTAATGCATCCCCATACCATCACAGATGCTACCTTTTGAACTGACCGCTACAACAAGAGGATGATTTGTATCCTCTATATCCATCCTCTTTCCAAAAAGAACGACAAATTTTCAGCATCAGGACAGTTTTCCACATCTTCTAGGTCCATCTCAAAAGAGCTCGAGCCCAAATAAGGCTATTAACCTCTGGATCATGATCTTTAGAACAGCGCAGATAATTATAATTTAAATCTAAAAATAAAAAAAAGAAGAATGCAGAGTGTCTTTTGACGGGTTACCCCTGGTGTTTGAACGAGAAAGACCATCATCATGGGTAACATTTTCTTTCTGAAGAAAGAAGTCTTCATACTCCTCACTGTTGTCTTCACAGATATGAAGAATACGACAGGCTAGTATTAAGGTGCTGATGATGGTAATGTGCCAGTCATATTTTTTCATTAGGCACCGCCATCTTTCTTCAAAGCGACCAAGTGTTTCAAGCGTCATCTCTGCCCTACTGAGACAACTGTTAAAAATGGGCTGTGCAGCTGTTTTCTGTTTCTCTGTCCGGATAAGGCTTCATCAACCATGGCAGTGAATAGGCTTCATCCTTGACACTTACTACTGGCACATCAACCTTAGCAATCCTCTCTGTAATGTGAGGGTAATATAACAGTGGACCTCTCTTGAATTATAGACATGATTCCTTGTTCTGAAATTTAATATACATAGGAAGTGGATAGTTCATAATTATGGAAGTGACATGTTTGATGATGGTGATAGCTGTAGATTGACCAAATCCCAAAAAATGGGAAATTGTTCTGAATTCAACATTTGCGGCAAGTCTCTGGATACATATGGCCAATCGCTGTTCAACAGACACAGGTCTCCTGAAGGTAGTGGTCTGTCTCTTGAGGTGTGGTGGAAGGATGTCGCATAGTTGCTGAAAGTTGTCTTTTTTCATTCTGAAGTTTGCTTTCCATTCAACATCTGTCCAGCTGCTGTTGATGTGCTCCCACCATTCACCGCTTTTCTGTTGTATTCAAATGCTAAATTCACAAAAAAATATAACTAGAAAATTACAGCTATGGACCAGATTAAATACATTAATGGTCAATCTGTTCTCATTACATACAAGTTTATAGTGATTGCATTTCCGATTAGAACTCGCAACAACCTTTCAAGAGGATCAACATTAATATTTCTGGTGTAGCTTGGTGAACAATGCATACACGCCACACTGTTTCGCATCCAATAGACTAATCAATGATAAAGTAGCTCTTGATGAGATACTGTTGCAGATAGTTTACACTCAGTTGCCAACTGCAACAACTACCCTAGCCCTACCCTAAATTCAACAATTGGCTTGATATCTTGTTAACCAGTTAATACTTTTTAAAAACAGGTTTTAAATAGGTTGTACCAGGGTTTGAATTATCATTTTGTCCCTAAGGGGGTCTCTATGTCCAAAAGAAAAGAAGAGGCAATTTGCAGGAACATTCTGAAATTCTCAACATGAAAAACCTTCATGTAGCTTAATGTCCAAAAATGGCGACCAATCATCACCAAATTTCTTATGGACATCACTAGTAATTCTTTAATCTCTCCAAATATCAAAAGCGAAACCAATATTGCAGGAATTAGGCCTATCTAACGCATTTTCATGCCCATGCAAAGAAAAAGTTTAATGCGACTATGTCCCAAAACAACAATCGATAATTACCTAACCTCTTATGGACAAGTCTTGCCAGGAGCAGAACACCTTGCAAGAAATAATTATTGCTAATAATGGTAATTGTTTTGGGATCACTGTCATGTTAAGTCATGTTAAGCTTTTTGTCCAATGGGCCCTATGGACAGTAAAAAGCACGGCAAACCTTTCGCACATGCACTTCACTTGTATACACATAGATCTTAATTTTTTCGACATTGGAAAATATTGATTTGCAATTCTCATAGGCTAGAATTCAAATCAATTTCACAATATTAAGGCGATATTTTTTGCAACTTTTTTTTTTCTTTTTGGTAATAAAACCGAGCATATTTGGTGCCGGTGGCATGGTGGACTGTTGTAGGCCATTTGCATTTTAGTGGTACTGATGTGATTCAAAAGCACATTCAACGCTAAAAGCAAGGTGAAGTGTCTTCTTTGGATTAAGTTTCCTGAGCTGCCAAATTGCTCGTTTGCAGTTGGCGGGTGTAGTGTTTTGGTGGAGCATAGCCGCACATCTAGCATCTGCTGTCTTTGTACAAATCTCCTTGTACATACAGCACAATTCATTCACAATTAGAGAGCTGATCATTCGTCTAAGTAGGCATTTCAAAGAGCGTGTCTTCATACCTAGACAAACCTAATACATACTCGAAACAAACCTAAAGGCCAGAAACCGTGCAACCACACCTCCTATTTATGTATTGTTTTTAGAACACAGCAACTCGGCTGTGCCCAGGTAAAGTAGGGCCCTATGAGATCCATTTTATTTTTTCCCCAAATTACTCAGCGCTCCCACTGCACCTAAATTTATGCGTCTGCCAGTATGTTTCATGACACAAAATTAGAAAGTATTTCCTGACCTTTTGAGAAACAGTGTCTAATCAGGAGGTAGGCTACTTTAGAAATGTTGCTGCACATGTTGTACATTCATGATGGTTACAGTGTAGAGCACAGCAATTTGGCCAGATTTTGCAGATCAGCGGCTTGTTGTATGGTGTTTTTAACTGGAAAATCTGACAAGGTTATTTAAAAATCTTAGATTTAAATGTCAACATGCTAAAAATTCTGTGCGATTCTGCATTTATAGGAAAATTCTGTTTTCATGGCTGGATTTCGTGATTCCGTACATGTTTTCTGCATCACTGAAATTACAGGGCCCTAGTGCAGTGCAAGTGCAGACCAGGGACCAGAGACAACCGTATGCCCAAAGTAAATAATGCAATGCAATGACATTTTTTCCTGGATCTTTGCACACTGTGGTAGTGCCATGTGCAAATCTCTAAGATCACATTGGAATTACAGTCCATCCCACTATTGATGCTTCATTCATTGAAATAAATTCAGATTATTTTTTTCCTTGTCTAGAAAAAAATGATCTTGAATGCGGAGCGCTCACATTTTCAAAAAAAAAATGACAAGCCTTTCACTTTCTCCTAAATGGTGTGGTTTTTGTAAATATGCCATTTTTGTTGCCTTCTTTCAAGGAGAGGATGAAATTCCTCTTTTTGTAGCAATAGTATGCCACATTGTGGAGCACACAAATGTGTAAGATCTAGCTCCTCTCTTTTACAATCCCCTCAATTTCATTGTGTTAAGGGAGGAGATTAGTATATAAAAATGGGTAACACTATATTAGCACACACAGATCCGCCATTAACAAGCTGCTTATTAACATGCAAATTAATAACATACTAGCCATTTGTTAGTCACTACAAATCACTTATTAATACCTTATTCTGCATGACTTTATTCTACCCCTAATAGACCTAATAGATAGAATTTTTTAAATATAAACTCCTAATTACTGTTTATTCGCAGATAGTAAGTTGATTGTTGTATATGAATTATGATTTTACGATGCTTTTGTTAGTGTGGGGCTTATAAGACGATAGTACAACAGGTTATACAGTTATTCTCCTTCAGTAACACTGAGAAAAGATGGTCTGTTCATAGGAACAAAACCAAAGAGGCAAGTTCTAATCTTGTTCAAATAAGCCCTAATTAAATTTTTTTGATTGAGAATAATTGTTCCTAAGAATACCTGTTCCTGTTGTGCTAGCACCTTATAAGCCCCTTACTGAGCAAAGCATGTTAATGTTATGATTTATATACAACTAACTTACTTACTATGAATAAGCTGTAATTAATTAAGCTGTAATACTGGCAAATTTCTTAGTTAATGGTCTACTATGGGTAGACTAAGCTCATGCAGAATATGGTATTAATAAGTCATGTTTAATGACTAACAAATTACTAGTATGTTATTAATTTCAATTTTAATAAGCAGCTTGTTAATGCTGGCATTTGCTGGCATTTTTAAATCAGTCCTGTCTGTCAGTATGCTCATTACTAGTACTAAGTACCACCACCGTATGTACTGTTTAGAGCTCCTTTCACATTGTCATTAACCACTATTTGCCCCAGATTCATTTTTAGAATTTAAAGTGCAGGGTAAGGCCTACCGACATTTCTAGATTGCTATGTTTTTGCGTCTGTGACTCATTTGAAATATATATTTTATATATATATATATATATATATATATATATATATTTTTTTTTTTTTAATATATATTTAAAATACATTTTCATGTTCATTCCTCATCTGTATAGTCTTTGTTTAATATTAAAAAGTAAAATCATGCATACTGGCTGTTAAAACTGGTAATTACAACTCCATAATCACTCACCGGCTTGTTTGGGGAAACACATGGACTGTTCCGCTTGGGAGACTTAGTCTGGCTACTTATGCCAGTTGTTTTCTTTTTGTACAGTTTTTGCCTTGCATATTTTCCATGCATGTTTTGTCACTGTAAATATCTGCACATTTTTAGAAAAGAGAAAAAGAAGAAACAAAATCATTTAAGGTAAACGCCTAAATATAGGTTTCTCCTAAATATAATGCTGACATGCATATTCAGTCAGAAAGCCATGGACTCTTTTAGTGAATAAAATCAAATATTAACCTATTTTAGGCTACCACCCAGTGTAGCTTAGCCTACTGGGCCAATCAGAATTTACATACCTGATGTAGGTATAAAGCATTAGGTGTTTTATCAAATAGTAATAAGATGCAATTAGTATAATTATTAAGATGATTAATTATTCAGATACAGTAGACTACTGTCAATCAAACAATGTTCAATCAAATTGACATCTCTCTCTCTGTCTGTCTCTCTCTCTCATTGTGATATTACCCTTATCATATTATAATGACTGTAATAGCAGACCCAAATCCCTGTGCATGTTCATGCTGAAAATATGCGGCCCAGCTGAGGTCTTTGGTTTTAATTTCTGGCTCGAATTAATTTTAAATAGAATAGCCCTGGTGCATGTGGTAACAAATCTGCACATTCTTTTTTTCCTACTAACAGCACTCAAAAGAACAACAGGGCTATGGATTGATTCACATTTAATTTCTCCTTTAAATTAAAATTGCATTAGGAATGTAAACTCCATTGAGAGGCATGTAAATACTATTTAAAGGTACTTAGTCACTATTTCAGGTGTGTAAATGGCATTTGCGTGTGTTCACCCCCCACAACAGCCCTGCTTATCCTGAATAAGTCCTTATCCCAATTTTGAGAAATTAGGACGTGCTACAGGAGGACAGCAAAAGAAAACAAGAGACTGTAATATGTAAATACCTTGTCCCAGTTTCTGACAGTTGTGAACAAAGACTCTAGAGGGCTACATCACTGCCACATTACCTCATCAACCTCATGCTTCATAGTGAAGACGTCAGCAGCATACAGTGCCTTTCCATTTTCTGCGTCTTTTCAAATATATTACATTGTACTAATAAGTAAATTAATGCATGATTGATTTACAGAAGAAAAAAAACACCATTGCTCATTTGTAATTGCACACAATGTTCATTGCTGTAGATAAATCTTTACCAAAAAGCCAATGAAGTAACCTATGATTATTTGTCACTTTTTCTTGGTAGCCGGCCAGAGAAAGTATGTCTCTGTCCATTTCTCCCTGGGTGCCCTTTGAATGTTTCCACTTGTTTATACATTGTTCAGCATCCAGCAGAGGTGAGTTTTTTTTCAAGTAGAAAGCCTTAAGCCATAGCTGTTGAATGACACAGCTGATTAATTGTTGCTAGTGCATGTTCATTTTTTTTTCTTCTAATTTTTTGGCTTGTTGTGTTGTTCAGGAAAGCAGAGTTCTTCGTACAGTTCCACTGCTAGCTGCCTGCTTGCCACCTGGTAAATGCAAAGTCTTTGTTGGACGAAGGTTCAGTGAAGAAAGGTATGTATTCAGGCAGCAAATTTAGTTTGATGTACAGTTTGTATTTCAGATGAAAATGGTCCAGGGTCTAGATTTAAAATAATTTTGTTTTTCCTGTGAGGTCAGGAAGTCTTATGCAACATACTTCCAGCAAAAAATAGTCTATAAGAAATTACTTACTTGCTCCTCTTCGTCCTCTGTGTAACATAAGGCTTCAGTGAGCTCTCTCCATTGCATGTGGTCCTTGGCAGCATGTTGTGTTTTTTCCCAGTGTTCGCCTTTTGAAGCTCCTGTACAACAGTTTTATGCCACGTGTTTTTGGCCTTTCAGGTTTTCTTTTGCCAAGTGGTGTCCATCTTAAAGCACCTCTTGGGATCCAGTCCATCCATACCACATGTACAAGCCATCTTAAAGGGGACATAGAATGGATGGATGGAGTATTGTACCTTTGTCAGACACAGACAGGCGGAGGCAGATATGGAAATACGGAGTTTTATTTAAACAAACAAACAAAGGGATAACGAAAGTCGCGTCCGTTACTATAACGGAGGAAATCAAAGTATAAAGCTCAGAAGTTCGTATAAACTGAACACACAGGAGATCAAGCAAGCGAAACACAAGAGAACTAAACAAACCACGAGAAAACACAGAACATGACAATACCGACTGGGGAGTCTTAGGCTCGCGGGGCAAACAACAGGAGATCGCGGGAGACGGAAAAAACACACTGACATGTAGGCAGTCCAAGGGAACATCGACGAGACCAGACACCATGTGAAGCAGGAGGGAGGCTTAAGTAGGGTGGAGACCAGGTGACACCAATTAGAACTCAGGTGAAGGTGATCGTGCATGACGAGGTGAATGCAAACGGGGAGACGAGCTGTGAGTCTGTGGAGTTGAGTGAGGGGGTGTGGCCGTGACCAGGTCCGATGCAGACCTGACAACCTTGCTCACTGATGTAAAAATATATTCAAGTCTGGTTTATCAAAAATACCAGTGGAATTTTGCAAGCCCAATTAAAACCTTATATTTAGTCTGGGTACTGAATTGTTCAATCACAATCACAAGTTCACAGCAATCACAGTTACTTTTATGATATTTGACATCACATGTAGGTTTTGTTCTAATTCACCTGTTTTAGTGGCTTAGTTGCTAAGTTCAAGATTTCCTTAGTGGCTAAGTTCAAAGAGGGCACGACCATACCTATGTTTATGATGGCTCTTTGCCCATGCACAACCTCTCCTAATTCATCAAAGCCAAGGCAAAAATGGGTTTCCATTCTGTTGTCTTTAAGTGTCTTAATGTAATGTTCTTGGTAATGCTTTGACTGCTGATTTTTCTTGTACGGTTGTTGGTTGGATATTTTGTTTGGCCAAAAAATCTCGCAAATTAATCAGAGGCATCTGTTATGGAAGACCTCAAGTCTCCTCATGCCTGTATTGACCACACACCAACACTCTGAACCATACAGAAGAACAGACTTGACATTGTTGTTTTATAGAAGTGTCTTTGTTTTGAAGTTGTGGCCAGCAAAGGGTTGGGACTCCCACGGGAAGTGGCGCAAAAGTCTGTATGCGGCTGCTAGTGGGAAGACAGAGATGTGTTTGCAGGAGCGGGACTAAAGACCATATTACTGCACTTCCACAATATTTATGTTCATAAATTGACATGATAAAATGCTTAAATTAGCCAACATAATTTTTTTGTTTTTAGTATTTATCATACTGCTGGGGAGCAGCAACTGTGGCAAACCGGTCTTTGTTTTGCTTGGTGATGTTAAGCGCGTGGGAAGGATGAGCTATAAACCGTGTTTTTAGACAGAGGCCATCAAGAAGAATGTCAGAAAGGTCTCTGAGCATTTCCACCCTTCTGTTAAGTCTTTTGGCATATTTGTTGAGCCTATCAGTTTTTGATTGCATTTTGGAATGGTTTGTTGAAAGGAGAGCAGGATCATCTGTGAAGTCAAGGTCTTCCAGCTGAAAGGGACAGGGTCTATTGGATGCTGCTGGAAACCGCCTTTAAATTGCTATGCAGTCCAGCTCTGCAATCAACTTCCAGAGGACGTAAAAAGTGTCCCTACTATTTCCTGTTTCAAATCCTGACTTAATGCAGTGCAAAGATCCTGCATCCTTACATCATACATCCTCTTCCTTTGCTGATGTCTGCTTGTTCTTGTCTTAGTCTGGTGTCAGTGACTGGCTCCATCCTGTTGAGAGAGACTTTGCAGAACACTTTTGGAATGAACAAAGAGGTGAATTCCTTGCTAGTTTTCGCAATTTTTGGTTTCACCTTACTTCAGGCAAGGTCAGTGGGCTGGTGTTGATATCCAGGATGTTGTCTATTGTTATGATGTTGGCAGGTTGTTCTGGTTCAGGGTGGTTGAGCACTTCCTGGGAGTGTTTCACTCCTCTGGCTACTTGCTCATGCTCCGATGGACAATTGTTGCCATTGTTGTCCCTAATATGGGTGCTTTGGCTTGTGTGGTTTCTTCAGAGGTCATTGGTGATCTTGTCTACTGTCCCCAGGGCCCAGTGTAAATGTTCCCACATGTAAATGTTTTGCTATGTGGGACATAGAAGACTTTTGAACAACTGTGGCCTTATTCCAGATAGCAAAATGTGGGATTTCCAAACCTGGATCAATTTGATCCAGATTAAACTGTTTTGAAAAACTGGGCTCTGGGGGTTATTCCATCAAAGTCGCTAGTGGTGCTTAAGTGATTAAGCCTTGTTCTGAATTAGCGTCAACTTTATGAGGCTGAAGCTATTTCACTAACCCGAGTTAGCAGCATCTGCTTCCCGTTCACTTAAACAAGATTTTAGCTGCAATATGTGCTTGTGCACGAGCGCAACTCTGGACCTAAACAAATGATTTAGGAATACCTAATTTACCGTCATAAAATTTAGGCAGAATAATTACAGGAAAGAAACTTCGATTTACACATGCCACACTGCCATCTGCAGGATATTGAGTGAAGTAACTGAATATCAAGAAAAAAGAAATTAAAGCACTGGTAATGCAGAAATTGGATAAGATAATTGTTTGGAGAGAATATGCTGAATCATAATTTGATCTTTGACCATTTTATTTTTTGTCTTTTGCTTATTTGGACAAATTGTCAAACAGAGCTTTAAGAGAGTATAAGGGTAGATGGGAGCAGATCCTTCATTCACCGTGTAAGCCAACATCTTTATTTGCTGTCAAAGATTACAAAGAGCAGGTGGACGGAACCAAGTTTTTGGGACTTGTATTTCTAACTGCATTTCTGCATTGTCTGAGACACCGATTTAATAAGCCTGATGGTGAATCTGCCACAGAGCAGGTTAGTTCAGAAGCATATGTTACCCCAAAAAGAGCTTATTCATAGTCAACACAAGTGGGCACAAGCTCACGTGCTCACTCACTAGCAGCGCATGCTGCTTCATTGACTCCCATGTTGTCACACCCGTTGCTGCGTCGTCTCAGGAAAGTTTTCACTACACACTTCATGCATCATGGTGTTCTTTTGTTCGCGTTTGCGTAACTTGCATTGAATATGAATTGGCCCTAACTCAGCTGCGATTCCTGTTAGCAATGGAACCGAACACTCTCTAAGACTAGCGAGGCTTATCGAAATTAGCCAGGATTTGCAGTTAGCTAGCTTGATGGTGGCCTTCTCCACCTCCTTTTACAGGTTTTTTTCCAAAACAGAAAAAAAGCAGAACAAAAACAATTTCTTTTTTCCCCTCTCCTTTCACTTTTAACATGTGCTATCATGTGATATACCATCAGGTGATATGTTTTTCATGTGATCTACTTGATTGACCTGCAAACAAGCAGCCATTTCTTGAATTACCCTGATGGCGGTTGCCAGTTTGGCCAGAAAGCATAGGGATAAAAGCCAAATAAGAAAATACATTTTTAATGCATCCCTCTTCAGTGCCTCAGATTTGTCTTCTTATTATTATTACTATTATTATTATTATTATTATTTTTGGTGATAAATCTAGAATCCCTGTGCTGAAGAGCACCAAAAAGGACTCACACCCTGAAGCACTCCAAATAGAACAGTTTTTTTCTGACTACTCGGTTATTATTCAGTTATTACCACAAAACTACCCTTTTTTACCGATCTGTAAAGTAAAATATTATCATGTATGACTAAATGACTAAATAAAGATGAAGGTAAAGTGGCCTCACAAACAAAGCCTCAAATCAGGCCTACAAAAATTCCAGGCCTCCACTCAGGCTCTCACTCTGAGAGTAGCAAGAGAGATTGCATCACCTGAGCGGGAGCATCATGAAGGGTTCCCAGGGGTCAGGGAATTTCAGGGAAATCATGGAATTTCAACAAAGCCTGTTCCAGACATGGAAAGTCAGGGAATTTTATATTACTGTGGATAAAGCCAGGGAATATTGAGTTTCGTCCAAAATTTGCTCCGGTCGTGTCCTGCGTTACTGTATAGAGTGGCCTCTCTGGGATTATTGCTTCAATATAGTGAAGGTCATGGAAATTTTGTGTTTTAGTCAGGGAAAGTCATAGAGAACTCGGGGAATTTAAAGTTTGACTTACAGTGAGAACCCTGACCATATGTTGCCCAAAGACAGTGCAGTGTCGCAGAGGTGGCAGCAACAACAACAAACGGTGCGTCTTTTCAAGTGTGTCTCCTGCGGTGATGTAGGGGTCCCCTTTTATAGGGTGTCCCATTACAACCCGTGCCACAAGAAAACAGACAGACAAAACAATCTGTAGTGGTTATTACGAGGAATGCATTTTTTGTTTGTATAGAGATACTCCACGCCAACCATGCTATGTAAATCAGCTACAGACCCGGAAAGAGGCCAGACGTCATACACGCAACATTCGGTCAGTGTAGTTTTTTGTCAACGTATTAAAAAAACATTTGAAACAATTCAAATCTGTGAAAATAAAGTATTATCACCAGAATCGATGGAGTTGCCCGACATGCATATCATATGGAAGCCATTATTAGGGGAACCCTATTGTTTTTGTTCTGATTATTATTATGACCACTGCTGGCGATGCTAGCAAAAGCAGTCATATTGGTTTTGTCAATTTTTTTCCCCCCTTTTTTTCACTTTTATTTTTTTTCCCTAATGATTTTCCGTCAACGATTGCCGGGACACTGAAACGCTGGGAGACATGAATCTTTGTAGGCATGTAGCCCTAGTAGGATAGCAACGACTAGAAGCTTTTGGCCCCAAAGGGCCACCCCCCCCACTGTGCCAGTGTCCTTCAAAGAGGGGGACACGGCCAAAAGGTTGGAACTGCACAAAAGATGTCATGCACGATCAGCACAAAGACCTCTAAAAGCACAGCATATGCCATAACTTCTTATTACTGTAGAAAGATGATGCTTTCACAAATCACCCTTACACACTACACAAACACACAGAATGTCATTCATTCAAAACCCACATCCATTCCCACGTCTAGCAAATCATTGCCACACAGATTCTCACCTCACAACACTGACCTACCACAAACTCATCATACCAACGGTTCCCACATTTCAATACACTACGGCGGTCATACCATGTACTGTCCAAATACTCTTGTCAAAAAATGTTTAGTTTTTCCACAAATGCAATGAAACGCTAAAGTGAAAAAAGTTTCACAGGCCACAAAATTTGTCGGATCTTTACCAAAATTAACAGAGACCATATTCAGTTATTCATATTCATTTGAGTTATCAAATAGAATTTTCATATGTCAATCCATATTCATATTACATGATACCAGTGCAAGTACCTTTACAAATTTTCACTTGTCTACTCTTTGCCAAAATGCATGAATATGCAAATTAATGTGAAAGTCTGTATATAGCTTGCGACCTATTGCTGAAGTTGTAGTTTGGGTAGGTAACTTACTGCCAAAAGCCTTGCAGGTGCATAAGCTCAGTGAGTTAACATCTGTCTGAAGCCAAGGGTCGTGGGTTCAAATCCTGTCTCTGACATGATTGTATCAACAAGAATCAAAGTATCATTCTCATACTGGTATGTATGTGAAAAAGTCCTGGATCCTGTCATTGCTTTGTTTTTATATATTATTCTTTGCTTTTTTTGTTAAGCACATTGAACTGCCATTTTGTATGAAATGAGCTATACAAATAAACTTGACTTGACTTGTGCCCATGTTTCTGGGACTACACCAAATCCTGATATACTGAAGTACTGCATCCATAGGTGATAATATAATAATGCAGTTTGCATTTCAAGTCCATATCTCAAGACTAGATTGAACTACACTCAAAAGTAGACCCCCACATCTACATTATTTCCAAATGATGAAAAGCTAAATATGACTTAGTCCAAAAACAACTACCAATATATTTTTTAAAACAAATTTCAAGGTGTGCTGTTAGTGTTCCTGGAGAGACTTGGTGTGGTGGTGGTGGTGGTGTAGTAGTTAAAGAACCTGGCTAGCTTGCTAGTAGCCTGGAAATTGGGGGTTCAAATCCTGGATGCCACTGTAGTGCCCTTGAGCAAGGCACCCTCAATTGTTTAAGGGGAGACTGGCCCTTATGTAATTGATAGTTTACATATGCAAGTCGGTTTGGAGAAAATCATCTGTTAAATGCATAAAAAAAAATCACTAAAACAGACAGTTGTTAACCGGAGGTATTGTCTTACTGAATTTTTAACAAGCATTGAACATCAGGCCATGACATTATGCATATCTGGTGAGTCGTCAACTCTTTGAAATAAATAATGCAAACTGTACTTGTTAAGTGGCCTGGGCTATTTTCAGAGTAATTTCACTACCTTCACCTTTAAACACTTATTTCAGTCATCAGCAAATGTATATCTTGTTTTTTCAGGACAGTCTAGGCTTTCAAATCTGGCAGTGTTTGATGTGATACTATTTACATGTGGCTTACACCAACCTTAGAATCAAGAAAAAAATTTTGTAATTTATAAGTTACGTTTTTGCACACCATTGGATGTGTGCCAGTACAAATATAGAAATGCAAATTTGGATATAGGGAGTTGTCTTGAATTTTGCAGTATAAAAATTATGCTTATGGGATACTGTATGACTTTACAATTTGCAGAAATATATGTACTGACGGAATTTTTTATTCATTTTAATATTTTATTTATATTTTATTGCACAGAGAAGAATTGGGGTGCATTAGATACAGGATTGCATCATAATCCTCTCTATTTTTGGCCAGGGTCCTGAAATTATATTATTTACATTAGCCCTGGCTATATGACAGAGAGTGGACTGAGAACAACTTCTGATGTGCAATTATGGAATTGTGTTTTTTGGGTTGGGGTGGGGGGTGGGGAGGGAAAGTGGTGCTAGTGGTAGTGGTCCTAACTTGAATGACAGTGAACACCTTTTTAATTGTCAAAAAATTTATTAAGCTATATAATTCTTTCATAGCAGAAAAGACAACAATGATGAAAACTGAATTTTTTGACAATCACTCAAAACACACTGTTTCACTGATTATGTAAAACAGTTTTAAAACATAAATTGCAAAGAATGGAAAATTTACTGTCAATTACTTTTTTTATGTAAATATAAAAAATAAAATTGCATATTAACGGCAATCGTGTATTAACTGTGCCTTAAAAATGTTCAAAAAAATTATTAAATAGAAGTGGTTGTTCCTCTACTATTCCTCTACTATCACGTCTTCACTACAGGAAGATACACCACCTGAAGTCCTACATAGGCTGATAATATAATTTACAGAAAGTACATTGCCTTTTCAGATAAAACTAGGCTGCGATTCAAAAAAGGAAACTGCCTTAGGACAGGTGTGCGCACAATTTTATGAATCTAAATTATATAAATTTTATTTTATTTAGCGTATGCACTTTCCAAGTTTCGTCTGGTCATCGAATTTCTGGAGAATCATGGAATTTCAGTACAAGTATGTTCCAGACATGGAAGTCAGGGAATTTCAGGGAATTTTGGAAATGATGTAGTTGTCCCCAAAATATATGATAATATTTGATATATATATAATGATATTTATATCCATGCTGCTGCCTTGGTCTTTATCAGGTATTAACCTCTCTCATGTCTTGCTTGAGTTGTAGTTAACCTGTTAATTAAGTTTTGCACTTAAAACGTGAGCCTGAAAATGGAGATTATAGATTGAATGGTTTTGAATACCTTGTTTTTTGCCTCAGGATCCTGGCAGTATACTGTACAGTTATTTAAAGAAAAGGTCATGGAAATTCTGCTTTTAGTTGGGGAAAGTCATGGAAAAGTCAGGGAATTTTAAGTTTGACTTGCAGTGGGAACCCTGACCACCTTTTGATGTGAATGCTATGCACAGTTTTATAAATGAGGCTTCAGGTCTTGTAGATAGACATTGTACAATGTCAAGATCAGACTTCAGCTCAACACAACATCTTGTACAGGCTAGGGTTCTTTTAATGTTCTGTTGACTGGACTTCCCTGCATGTGCTGTGAAACCTTTGCAGACAATTCAAAATGCAGTGGCATGTTTGGTCTTTGCTTAGCCTAAAAGAACAATGCAACTCTGATATTACCTTCCCTGCATTGGCTTTCTATTTCAGCCAGAGTTAAATTCAGATCTCTTACACTGGCATTCAAGATGCTTGCTGGATCTGCTCCAT
Source organism: Tenualosa ilisha (assembly GCA_015244755.2). Classification (NCBI taxonomy): domain Eukaryota; kingdom Metazoa; phylum Chordata; class Actinopteri; order Clupeiformes; family Clupeidae; genus Tenualosa; species Tenualosa ilisha. The sequence continues at coordinate 943,740 of PYXC01001128.1, forward strand.
TCTATTTCAATGACCTAATCCAGTCTCATACTCCTTCCAGACCGCTTTGCTCATCTAATGAGTGTTTGTTTGTTTGTTTAATTCATTTGGGCATCTACACAGCGACTAGCGAGTTATACTGTTTGAAAGCTCAGGTTGTGCGGTTTCATGATGCGTGTATACGATCTGTGTAATGAAAACTGCAAGTAATATGTCAGAGAAGAATGGGTGTGGCCGTCAGGGAGTACGGTGTGGGGCACTTCTTCTTATTTTATCATTTTTGGCCTGTTGCCATACCTTGAATCTGCATTACGGGACAAGCGTGTGGCTGAATGGTTATTGGCCTTGCTGCTTGCTTATTTTTTTGTTTCTGTATGAATTGTAAAGTATGATGTCACTGATCTATTGTTCAGTGTAGCAGATTGTTATTTTTTGAATATTGCTATTACTGTTGTATTAAATATTAATATTAAGTGCTTAGGTTTATAGATCTTTTATTTAAAGTTTTTTTTACATTTTTAGCCAATTCTTTGTCAATGTAAGTCAATGGACAGTGAATGTTTGTCAAAGAAATTATTCAGACAGTTATGTAACAAAACACTGTTTGCTTTGATTAATGTTTGTATGAATGATTAGGAATCCAGAGCTAGCTGAAGTATGCCGACACAGCAAAACCCTCCTTCTATACCCAGGGGAGGAAGCTCAAAACTTGCAAGATATGAATGCACATTTTATTGAGGATGTGCAGAATGTCATAATCATTGATGGAACATGGAGCCAAGCCAAGGATATGTTTCTCAAGAATTCCCTCTTTCATCTTCCTAAACAGGTATGTCTATTGCTTGTACTGCAACAATTGCAATGTTTTCTTTTGTATGGACCTGAAAGAAACACAGTTGTATTTTCCCAGGTTTCTCCCAGCACATTTGCCTTTTTTTTTTTTTTTGTCCGCTAGTCAGCATATTGTGTTTTTAATTTTGCAAGCAAATACTTAATTCTACCTACTTATGCGTATTTTTACTTTGTGTTTATAATTCTGTATAGGTGCAGCTGAGCAGCACACCTTCAAGTCAGTATGTCATTCGCACACAACCCACTAATATGTGCCTGTCAACACTGGAATGTGCAGCCATTACTCTGTCTATTATGGAGAAGGACCCTGCCATCCAAGAGGTGAGTGTTATTTCACAAGAATGAATCAATATTGTAGAAATAAGGTCATAAATCAAAATAAATCAAAATTTGCCCCATCAACCAAATATAGCAGCATCAACCATTATAATTCATAACCAGTTGTTGAAAACACCTGCAGCCCCCTTTATCATTCGGGGGGATTTTAACCAATGTAAACTTGCATTGTCTATCCCCGGGTTTAAATGATGTGTCAAATGCGGCATTCGAGATAAGATTTTAGATAAATGCTATGGAAATATACTGTGCATCGAAGCCTCCATTGTCAAATTCAGATCACACACAATTCATCTGACCCCAACTTACAAACTCACCAAATTACAACTTACTTTTTAAGAGTAACAAACCACAAACACAATCTATCTTTGTATGGACACTCGACAATATACAAACATTTTCTCTATAATTTTGGTACATTTTCCATGACCTGGGTATTAATCAAGCCACTGGAGCTATTGCAGACTATATTAAATTCTGTGTGGACTGTGTGGTCACCAGGCAAGGAATCACAGTATATTCTAACAACAAGCCTTACACAACAAGAGAGATAAAAGACTGCATAAATCTTAAGAAACTGGCTTTTAGAAGCAATGTTGAGAAGGAACTGGGTAAAATGTTGCGTGATGCGTATGTGAAACAAAAATACTTTTGAACAAAGTTACATTTCCAAGAACTCTATGAAAGCTGCCACCAATATGACCACTTGTATCAAGTGTCTCATAACTAATAATGAGAGTGTAATGGCTAATAAACGTAATGATTTTTTTCCTAAGGTTCGATGAGCGGGATTTGTCTTTGGAATGCAGTATATACATTACAGTCCACTAAGACTGCTGACCTCTGCTTTAAGACCAATAGTTGACCACCTCAAAATTCGGTCACTGTGTAGTCAGGTAAACAAAAGAAAATCCACAGGCCCTGATGGTATCTCAGCTCTCCTCTTAAAGACCTTTGCAGAAGAGCTTGCTCTTGCTTATGTTATGACCCTGTCGGGTCTGCCCTGGCTCCACCCTTTGCACTCATGTTTTTCTGTCTGTGTGAAACACAGTGGCTGGGGTGTGCAGGTGTTTTGAGTTACCTATGATGAGCACCTGTATATGAAGGCCTGGGTTCTGAGTGCGATGGGGCTCCCTCTCCTCTTGACCATCGTCATTTAGTTTTAACATAATCCTAGACACACTACTCTCTGCTTTTCCTTCATTATCCTGACTTTTCTTATATTACTTTACTTTCATATATATTCTTCATTTACTAATTTTTGTGTGGAACTCTCTTATGTAACTCATGCATGAGCCAGCATGTATTACATGTGGGAGCTGTCCGGGAGTTGAATTTGGAATCGTGCCTAGATTGGAAAGAATGATTTTTTTTTTTTTTAAATGATTTTTTTTTTTCTTTTTTCTGAGATGCTCGATAACAATTTTGTGAACTCCGGTTTAGTGTGATTAGCTGTGCATTGTGCGCAAGGATCTAAATTTGGGCTTCCATGTTTTGTTTGGTTAATGATTGGTTGATGATCCATGCTTAATGGATTTACGTTTTCTAGTTTATATTTGCAATGACAGCGAGAGGGAATTTTGCTGGCATCCTTAGCTGCAGGATTAATCCTTCGTCATCTTTTCCCTGATGTCGGAGGCCTGGCGGAACATAAAAGGTTAAGTTACTTTTGAGCTACGTGCAAACCCAGTCTTAGGTGAGACGCCTAAAACTTTTTTATGTTTGTTAACTTGCAGCTTAATTGGTGTGTCGACTGCTTATCAGTTCAATCTGTGGGCACACTGAAGCCATAGGGGATGGAAATATTCAGGGCATTTGTTGTGAGATAGATGCCAGGCAGCTCACTTTCTGTTTTGGTAGGCCAAAGTTTTCTGCTGTGCTTTCAGAGGCTGAGTGGTAGGGGGAATGCGCATGACTGGGTAGAGTTATAAGGGCTTTTGAACTTCTGTGTTGTGCATGACTGTTGTATTATGAGAAAATCAGACTGCTTTCATATTGGGTTGTGTCTGAAATACTAATATAATGGAAATATTAGTGGGGTTTTTGCTGCCCCAACAGCTGTGCAAAGTCGCTGAACACTATTGTGCACACTATTGTTCTCTAAGTACAGCTGCGTGAAATCGCTGAACATTGTTTTTTTGAATCTCAGCTTCCAAGATCGACTAATAAAGCAAAACTGCAAAAATTGGTGCTGGAGAGACTAAATGAAATGTTAGTTGTAAATGGCCAGCTGGTGGTACTGGAAATTGGAAACTGGGAGAAACAGCCTGAACTTTGTTATTGCAGGCCGTGATTACAGGTTGCACTCAGGAGGCTTTTGTTGTGCTTAGTCCACCAGAATGAAAAAATTATGAAGCGGTAAAAGGAGCTGTTCTAAAGGCTTTTGAGCTTATTCCTGAAGCTTATAGGCAGCGATTTAGGGATTGGAAAAAGGGGGGAAGACAAACACATACTGAAACTGCCTGGGAGCTGACTAGTTTATGTATGCGTTGGCGTACGTCTGTTGGGGTGAAGATATTTGAAGAGCTGTATGATTTGATTATATTAGAGCAGTTTAAAAATGTAATTCCAGACAGACTTGCTACCTACATAAACAAACATACAATTGAAATGGCTGCAGAAACTGCAGTTCTAGGGGATACCCATAAGAGTACATTTAGAGATCATGCGTCTTGCAATTTTACCTCTAAGGATTCTTGTCCCAGGCGCTTTGTTGGTCCCAGTCGTACCGACATCACGGGCACAGGAAGTCACACCATTTGGCCTGTACTCGTATAATGGAGTTTTGAGTTACAGAACGTTCCTTCAACATTTCAGTGCTTGATGAATAAACTAATCACAGGTCTAGAAGGGTGCACAGTGCATCTGGACGATGTGGTCATTTTTAGTGATGTTTGGGATGAACATCTTATCCGTATTAATTCATTACTCAAGCGTCTGGTTGGGGCTAAGCTGATTGTAAACTTGGCCAAATGTGAGTTTGCCCATGCTACAGTTGTTCATCTGGGTAAGGTAGTGGGACAGGGCTGTGTTTGTCCCACCAGGGCCAAGGTTCTCACCATTGACAGATTTCCACCACCTAGTGCTAAGCGAAACTGATGTGATTTTTGGGAATGGTGGGGTTTATACAAGTTTCTTTCCTGACTTCTCGTTTGCTGTTTCTCCACTTAAAGACCACCTGAAAAGTGGAGCAAAGTTTGTTTGGTCATCTGCTTGTCAAAATGCTTTTGACAACGTGAAAATGTTGCTTAGGCTTGCGCCTGTCCTGGCTGCTCTGTGGCTGGAAAAAACATTTCACATTCAGGTGGATACAAGCCACGTCGGCAGGGGTGGTACTTTTGCAGACTGATGAGAGTGGTATAGATCATCCAGTTTGTTATTTGAACAAAAGGGTTTACCTTATCTGTCTACCCGCATTCAAGAGCATAGAAAAATGCTATACATTTTGAATCACTCTGGGCCAGTCTTGACAAAGGATACAACTGATATAATTCATATCTCACTGCCAACCCACCTCAGTCTGATCCTATACCCTCCAAATAAACCTGCCTTTGTGCCGACGGTTGTGGGAAAGTCACGTTGTTAAATGTGTTCTCCCAGGCAGCCCAAGTGAATGCACAGTCCAGTAAACGTAAACTTGTTGCCAAAGGAGGCTGTCGTGCTAACGTTAATCATTGCATGGCTTTACAAGAATAGTTGAAACAGTTCTGTTTTTCTGACTGTTTAATCAATGTTAAACAAAGTGCAGATTTGCACCAAGGTTGACCATTCCAAATAGCTTCTGAAACTTTCAAATCCAGCCTTTGCTGGACTGGTCATTCTTCCTCCATTTGTGTTCTAAAGCTGGGCAAAGAATAGAGGTTTCTATCCTTTTTGAGCCTGCAAGTGCAGAGCAGTAGAGAAAGCAAGTGGCAGCAAAATCAGCAAATCAGCGTGAAGCACTTGCATTTCATAGTTAGGTTGCCAGTTAATTCCGAAAGGCCAAATGGGTTTAAAACCTCCCAGTAAAAATCCTCCACACTAAAATAGCATTTGAAAGACATTTTTAGGTAGCTTCTGAGGCATTACAGGTGAAAGTAATTAGTTTGTAGTAAAAATTGCAGACTGGTGGCAGACTTCGGAACATCAGGAAACAGGTTTAATCGTTACAATGGCGCGCGTCAAGGGAGACATAAGGGTTTCAGCCCGAAAGCATCCACCATTAAATCTAACTTAAACAATGAAAGTGTTCCGCTTAAATACACTTAACTGAGGGGAGTTGCATACAGTTGAAGTACAATATAATGAAAGGTGATTGGTTCTTTGCCTGGCGCCATTGTGTCTAATGGCCCAAGGACACACCTACGGCAATTAGCATTATTAAGTGGCTATCTAGTTGTATGTATACACCAAGATTCAGAAATATTACTTATGGATTGTCCTGACCAGTCATACACTTTGACTATTGCACTCCTTGTACTGAGACAATAAAGATGATGCCAAACATGAATAGATTCACATTTCATAACATACAGATATACATTCCAAGTCTATCTGAGGTAAGTTTGTCTTTGCAATGTAAATATGAGCAAAAGGTTCTCCCCAGCCACAGGGGTACCAGCAGTTAACATTGATTACCGGGGGAGGATGATCCCTGTTGTTTCTGTGCCATGCCAAATGGTGGTGGCTCCTGGCTGTCTGAGGCAGAATATCTTCCAAAATGATTGCTATCACAGGTTCAAACATTCTATATTATTGAGAGCAATGTTGCTGTGCACAGAATTTATTTAAAATAATGTTTGTGAACAGAGCAGCTTTACCTAGTTCTTGATGAGCTCTGTGTACACCCACAATGTTCTCACTGCTCAGGTTCATGTGTAGGAACTCTGAAAACACTACGACTGAAGTGTCATGTTATGTCAAGCTTTTTTAGTATTTCTTTTTTAGCAGTTTGATTGTGTCTGGCACTGGCGCATTCATTGAAAGCCATTTGGCTGTAAACTAAATGAATGTTTTTTGTCAAACTAAATACAGATGTAATTTTGTTATGAAATTTTAAATTTGAGTTACACCCATACAGGGAAATTGCCTACATGGCTTCTGCAAATGCAACCCAGGCCTAGAATTAACTATTTAGTTGTTTATTTGCCCTTCAAATAAACAACTGACTATTAAAACTGCATGGTGCCAAATCTATACAATTATCATTCCAAAAAGAATTGTTTTCATTATTACATTTTTGGGTGTAATTTGTGCATGTGTCCTGATGCCAAAGGGGTCAGGATTTGCTTCAGCCAATTAGCAAGGCACTTCCTCGTTGACATTTTCTAAAAAACATCATCATCAGCATCATTTCTGGCACAATTTCCCCATTTCAGCTCATGCACGAGTTTAGTATTGTGCATGAGCTCCCTCGCATGTACACGTAGATAGGAGACACCTTACTGGACTACCTACAGGGCACGGCATGCAGGTGTATTTCTGTCCCATTCCGCTCCCACAAAAAATTACCTGTCTGGTCCCTATCCCTATCCCAATTTTTTTTTAAACCCGGTCACATTCCAGTTTTAACCAGGGGAAATTAATTAGCACCTCTACATAATGCATTGAGTTTTACTATATTGATTTTGAAAGTTTAGGCTACTCTTATCCCACCGACGCAATGCTGTACAGTAGTCCATGTAAAGACACAAGCCAATTAAATAACTAGCCTATCACTTTCCACACATTATCGAGGCTGATATCAGGTCACTCGTAATAGGATTTCAAATACGCAAATTCTACTATGAAAGAATTCAGGTTATTATTTTCCAAGGCTATGTTGATTTTTTTAAATCGGCAGTGGCACAATGTAGGCAATGAAATGCATCTTGCATCTTCAAGAAAACATTATGCCTATAAAACATGCAGGTAATGTATGTAATGAATGTAATGTCATGAACACTGTGATTAATAGTGAATTACTAAACATGATCTACAGCTCTGCGGTTTTTAAAATTAACATGCACTTGTGGAGAGGGCTGAACGGGTCACGAATGGGCTGTGATGGGCAGAGTCAGAGGACACTGGCCGTCCATGCGCATGTCTTTCACCTGCAAGAACATCCAATGTGCACCCATGACATAGCTTTGTGCAGCCCTCACCTCCATTAGTAACATGGGACCTAATTGACTTAATAATGGTGCCGGAAATGAGCCGCATGAAACTCCATTTTGAAAACTGAAAATTTTTGGCTGAATTCACTTTCCTAGCATTTACCATTAAAATGAATGGGGGTGGGACTTCCTCACTTTCTCCAGTTCTTATACTGCCTCCATGTGTATACCTTTGGATGAATGAAACTATTTTTGGTGAGGCAGTAAGTTAAAAAATATTGAAAATGTTATACATAATTCTCTACTTTCTTTCCATATACTATAGGTTCTTCTCAAGCCCTTAAGAGCCTTGTGCTCATTCCAACTGCAACATGGTGCTCAGGTTCATCATAGCAAAGAACATTTGCTGAAGTGCGGCCTGTATGACAAACCACTGCCGAAAAATAAGCGCAAGATGAAAAGAATTCAGAAACTTATTACCAATCAGAAGATCTGAGATACCATAACCAGGTCTAGTAATTGAACTCTAGAATTGACCACAAAGGTGTTCACATTACAGAATGGATATGTTCGTCACCAAAGAGAATCCACACCATAGCCCTGTTACTACTGAACAGGTGATTACGTATTACAGACACTTGCTACCAGATTACGTGTTGTGTAAAAAGCTTTCCAAACTGTTCATCTAAGTTCAAAATATAGGAGATTGTCAGTCATTGTTTTCAGAAAGTTTAAGATCTTTTGCTTTTCTTTTGAAGGGTAACGTCAAAAAGTTATTGTAATTCAGTATTACAGTAAGACTTTATAGACATTACACATTACATTAGAGGGGCCAGTTATATTTCAGCAGACTTCATTGTTTGTTCTTGTATTTGGCCATTTGATATGCGAAGAGTGTTTATTTCTTTTCTGTAGTCCACATCCTTGATATATCTAGGAACTTTCAACCCATCATGAAAGTGAGTAATTTTTTTATCTCGATATATTCAAGAAAATGTCTCCTATGGAAATGGCAGATGTCTTGGCAAGTTGTTCTTGTGGTGTAGGGTATTTTCTCTGGAAGTATTTACTGAAGGATTTTATTAAACTTAATTGCAAGATCTGTCTGTCTCTTTATTTCAGAATCAAAACTAGAGGGATCACTAAAATCTTACTGTTGACATGTAAATGAGGCCAACTTCCTCCATACCATGGACTAAGCATAGTCTTACAACACAAAGAACACAGGGAACACAGAACTTGTCTTAAACAAGGAGCACATACTCTGTTTATTGCATACAAGTAGGGCTCAAAAATGCTTAATATTGTTGAAAAGATCGTTCATTTTAATAATTCAGGGTAAAAAGTGAAACTTTTTATTGTATACATACATTACACATAAAGTGAAATATTTCAGGCAATTATACAGTCAATGAAGACCCCAAATTCAGCCATCTCAGAAAATTAGAATATCACATATAAAATAAAAAACAAAGATTGTATGAGATTTTATCTCATAATTATGACATCTCATAATATCGACTTTCTATCTCATAACTATTACTTTATATCACGTAATTCCTATAATGTATGGTCAGTGAGGAGGACAGTCACTGTCAGATACGCCTACTTAATGTGCAGACCTGTCCACTCCTCTGTAACTTGCATTTGATTTCCACGACTCAATTTCAGTTTGGACCAAGAGTGGACTTTTAAGTTTGTCAGGTAAGTGTGTTGTATTAACTGCAAAGCTCTCCTATGTTTATCTAGAAAATACACATTAGACATGTAGTTTTTTTGAATAGTGATAATTTCACGTCAGTATGACAAATGCAAATATCAGCTTAGAAATGAACTGCAAGAATGTGATAACTGGGTAAAGCAAATGTTCTAACTCGAAGTGCTAGCTTGGTGCATGATGACAAATACACATTAGCGTGGACACAGACAAAATCTGTTGGTAACTAGCTCGGTTTTCTTTGGATCCTTCATTCAGTTTTCTCACCCGTTTCTCATCCTAACCCTCCGTTCAATGCTGCCTCTTAATGAAGTTTCAATGCCCCTCAGTGTTACCACTTTGCACGTACTGGTGATGTTAGAGCGCTAGCTACACAAGGTAGATGTGAAAGTAACAACAGACGTTTGCTAACCCTTAATTTCTTGTTGACAGCGAATGCTAATTTCTCTCGGGTTGTCATTGTATATTAGTACCGGTACCTTTGTAGTCCATTTTAATGTTAGGTGGAGGGTTTAATGAGGGGTAACTACCTTGAACAAATTTATTATAGTAAATATCGAACTTGTTATCGTTATCTTTATTATCATAAATTTACAGGGTTCAACAACGATGTGCTGAGTTTTAAGCAACACTCCGTGGTATATTACTTATCGTCTGGTTCGATAGATCCACTCAGTGCAGTTAAACCAGGGGTATTCAGCCTTATTTCCTCCGAAAGCTACTTTGACAAAGGCCAGGCTACCATACTACTATTTACATCAGTATTATTGTTAGACCTACAAATGTTACATCCTTTACACACTTACAGTTAGGGTTGCCAACCGTCCCTTATTCGTCCCGTATTCAGAAACAAAAGTATGCGTCCCGTATCGAGCAGAAAAGGGACGCACTTTGTCCCGTATTACCGTGAGAATCAAAACTACTGTGTAAAATGTCAATGGAATGAATAAATACGTGGCGCTTCGTAAGAACATTTACTACTGTAAATGAGAGTATCTTTCTATGGCTCTGACTAAACTTATTCTCAGCCTCTCCTGCTCTGTGACCAATGAGCTGACAGCACACTCACATCCCGCTCATCTCATTGGTCGAAGCACTCTCACTTGCGTTGCGAAGATACCGGAAAACAACATAGCAGCATGGACGACAGTGATGCCGACAGTGCTTTACAGAGTGGTGCACCTTCTAGCAGCAATGCAGCTACTCCTCCGAGGAAAAAACAGAAAAGACTGCAGAAATACCGAGAGGAAGGGGAAGAAGGACATACATGGGTGGGAAAAGTGCACGATGACATATATAAAGCGCACTGCACTGTGTGCCGTCGGACTTTTTCCATAGCCCATGGTGGGCTAACTGACCTGAAGCAACATGCTTCCAGTGGTGGGCACACAAGAAATATAAGGGACGGCAAAACTAGGAGAACCCTAGACCAATTTATTCTCCACCATGCAGCACCAGAGGCAGATATGGTATGTAAAGAATGATTTTTAACCCTTTGGTTAAAAATGAAATTGAGTCTGTCCCTGCAGTCCCTGGAGTTGGATAAGTGAGCAGAAGTGTTTTCTAGTAGACCCAGCAATTGTCTAAATCTGGCAGCACTGACCTTAGCTTAGTTTAGCTTAGCTTAGGGGTGGCGTATTCCTTTAGGGTTAATATGGGAAAGTACAATGGATGTGAATATGAATATTTCCATACATGATTGTATGGAAAAATATAATAGTATTTCCTGTGTAATAAACAAGTACAATATGAGTACATTCAATAGAGAAGTAAGACATAAAATGAATACATAGATTAAGGGTGAAGGCAATTGGACCGGATGGCCCTGTCAATAAGGTGTCGCTTATTTATGAACCTTAGCTAAAACCAAAGGCAACTTATAGTCTGTCATGGTTACTACTGATTGTAATTTTTCTCCATGACCCCTGGCAGTTGGGTTAGCCCCTTGAGTCGTGGATTTGCCCATGGTTTCTTCCTAGATTAACTGAACATAAGGCAGTTTTTCCTTGCCCCTGTTGCTCTTGGGTGCTCCTTCTGTGAAGCGCCACGAGACAATACTATTGTAAAAGGCGCTGTATAAATAAAACTGAATTGAATTGAATTGAATTTATTTTTCAGGGAGTTGGCAACCCTACTTACAGTGCAGAGTGCTCTTCTAAAGTCTCATCTAAATTCCTCATCTTTATTGGTGTCTCTATTTTCCATAGCTAACGTTACAGCCAAATGATATGTACTACATTAACATCAGTAAATCATTTTGTACCAGACAGGGCAGGATGTTTTCGAATTTGATTTCACGTTTGTTTTTTTTTAACAGGTTTACTTTATGTGTATGTTATAAGATTTTACATTTCCATGGACCTTTTGGAGACGTACTCTTAAGCAGGTGAGGAGCAACTGTTTCCTCCCGAGCTTCCTGTTGGAGACCCCTGAATTAAATCATCCCTCACTTGCTTAAGATTTGCCCTCCCTGAGATTTACACTCAGTAGTTTCAGTGTATTAGACGGAATTTCCCCAGACAGCATTTATAGACTACAGTATCCTATAGCAGTGCAGTAATAACTAGGTAGGCCATGTCTTAAATGAGAAGCATATTTGATTACGTTGCATTATTAATGTCTTTGATCAGGCAATGTGTGTGATCAGTTACACGTTTTGCAGGACTAAGTGGCGGAGTGTTTGGAGGTAATTGTACTGTACTGTTGCTGCTGGGATGTGCCACTTGCTTGTTGTCCAGTATCATCTCCACCACACTATCCCGTGACACGTAAGCCAGACTGCTCTATTCCATTTGTTTACTTGCTATAATGAGTGTGTCAGCATACCAATTCATTATGAGAATGTCAACTGAAGGTAATGCTCTTATAGTCTCAACTGTAGGGCTATTGTACGGCTGGTAAACTTACTCTAACACAAATGGTTTAGTCTGGCTTTATCAATCACAAGTAGCAGCGTTGCTAGATTATGTAGCCTCTCATAATTTGCAGCAGTGAAGCAACTCCCTGTGGGTGTCCCTGAACTCAGTTGAAATGTTTTCACTTTCGCTGTTTAGACCACCAACCTTACTCTGTCCAGGGACTCATATTATCGGCTACTTCCTTATGTTGTTTTATGCTTGAGACACTCCTTTTGAGTATGAATGAATCCTTATCCCACGATAAAAAGTCAAGTTAAATGTTGCAGTCACTTTTCATTAACACTTCTTTAATGTTGAAGATTTGTTGACTTGTGGACATATCTGTGTGATTTTAACCTGTTGTTACATTTGAAAATGTCTTATGGAAATGTAGAAGTGTGCATCAACACAATAGGACTAGGTCTTTTTGCTAAATTACAAGAAAAAAAAATCGGTGCCATGTCAAAGACTCATGGGGTATGCTAATGGTAATGCTAAGTACAGGTTAAAGTTACCAGCTAGTTGTATTTTAACTGTTCTTATAGTTTATGTTTTGAATACCCCTCCAAATGTTCTGATGGTGTCATATTTACTGATAAACAAGTAGTTGGCAGACAAATGAAGCTCCCTTAAATGTCTGCTTTCACAAGTTGCTGTTCCTAATTCAGGCATGGGCTAAGGCTAACATTTTGCTGTCACTCAAGCAAAACTTAATTGCTCACAAACAGTAGTTACAACAATAATATGACCCAAATAGTGAAACATATTCATCCAGGAAATGCCAAACATTGTAAACAAGTAATGATGGAGCACTTAGGACGACCTGGGCCCTATACTATGACGAGAGGTTACTGGTTAACCCGGGTAACTTTGGGAGTAACCATTGATCTCCAAAAAAAACACTGCACTGAGCATCTGTTGTTTCTGAAATTACATTTTGTTTGGAGATCAGCAGTTATACCTGAAGTTTTTCAGATTAGCCAGTAACCTTGCTTTGTAGTATACCCCCCAGGTAGGGTAAATGATGTTACTTTCACCATTCGTTATCTAGATTAACATATGGCTAACTAGAGTTTAGTAGGGTTACATGTTGAAAATTCACAGTCCACAACAAACCCGACAGCTTCGTAATGAACACTCCTCACTCTCCTCCTCACTCACTCCTCAATACTGACAAATGCATCCTAACACATTGTACATAAACACACACACACCTGATTTGCAGCAGTTTAAACATCCACCACTACTCCATGGACCTGTCTTACATCTCTCCACACATAACATTTCTCTATACCACCCATCCTGAAGTGGTTGCTAAGCTGTTGTTAAGTTAATCATGTTGGTTGCTATGTTGGTTAGTATGGTTAGGCTGTGAAAGTGGCTGTTAGACTGTTGCTAAGTTACTTGAGGTGGTTGCTAGGCTGTTGCTAGGGTAGTTATGGTGGTTGCTATGCTGGTTGCTAAGTCAATCATGTTGGTTACTAGGTTGTAACTATCGAAGTGGTTGCTAGGTTGTTGCTTGGGTACTTGACGTGGTTGCTAGGTTGTTGCTAGAGTAGTTTATGGCCCTTTGAAATCCGTTTATTTTTTTCTCACATTCCATTTTATTTTTTCTCATTCTGTTGTTTCGGATATATTTTTTGCCATTTCAGATTTTGGTCTTTTTAACCAATTGAAAACTTGTTTGACTTGAGGTCCAGTCATGTCAGATGTTACTGGTGTCAGAGGGCCCAATCTACATGGTCTTACAAAGTTACAAAGGTGACAAATACATAGCACAAGTGTCCTAAGACCTACGCAAGGCAGTTTGAAGTCTCTATGTTAAATAGTTGAAGCCGCATTAAATATGCAATTTTTGTGCAAACATATCTAACAATAGGAGAAAAAACTTGAGGTGGTTACTAGGCCGCTGCAAGAGTAGTCATTGTGGTTACTAAGCTGACGTTAGTTGCCATGTTCGTTGCTAGCTTATCATTGTTGAAATGGTTGGCACAAAATTTATTTTGGCAATCCTGATTTTCATAGTCTACATGGATGGCAGAGGTGGCAAGAAAATCATGTACACATTGTTAATAGTGTGCATTATTTGCCTATGCACTTTACATGCTTTAGAATGCAAACTACTGAATAATAGTGATAGTTATCTCAATTAGTTGCAAGAAATGTTTCCATGGACAGCCTATGTAGTTACATAATGATAATGTTGACATTTGGTTCATTACTGATTTATTGTATTAAACAGCTAATGCATAAACAAAAACATAAATAACAAAAACATGTTTTACGTGGGCAACATCTTAATTTTTCAACTTTTTTTTCAAACTTTCCAATCATATTATATTGGCAGGAAAAAAATAATTGTTCAAATATCTTAACTTTAAAAATCACTTAATTGTAATTGAATCTTAAAAGTTGAAAGGGAGTAGCTCGCCTGTTTTAGAATTTGAAAATTAAAGGTATTCATAGTCTAGTTTACACGAAAAAGCATTTGTGTCATGGAGTTCTTTACCTCCGTTTTGTTAGTTAGTGTCGTATAACAGCACACCTCTGCGGGTGTTATCCATTACTTATTGTATTAGGCAATTAAACCACTAATAATTGGTAAAAAATGTTTCAGTACCTGAATTGGTAGAGAGGGTTGGATGCTGCGTCATATTGCTCAAGCAGTGACGGTGTTGACGGTTAATGATGTTGTTGGTTGGCTGGGTTGTAATTATGGAAGTGGTTACCAGAAAGAAGCAAGGGTACTCGGAGTTGTTGCTTGGCCATTGCTAGACTGGTTATGGTGCCTGCTGTGCTGGTTGCTAGGTAATGATGTTGGTTGCTGGGTCATCATTGTGAATATGGTTGCCAGGAAGTTGTAAGTAAATTTAAAGTTGTTGCTTGGCCGTTGGTAGACTGGTTACTAGGTTAATTATGTTGATTGCTGTTGCTTGCAAGGTTGTCATTGTAGAAGTACTGGGAGGGTTTTGAGGTGGTTGCTAGGCTGTTCCAGTAGGCTAGTTGAATTGATAGAGAACTGGCAGATTGCTCTAGCTGTGACACAATTTGAAGGTTAACAATGTTGTTTCCTCTGTTTGTTGCTGGGTTGTCATTGTGGAAGTGGTTCCTGGGAAGTTGCAAGGGTGCTTGAGGTGGTTGTTAGGCCATTGCTAGGCCACTGCTAGGGCAGTTACAGTGGTTGCTATGTTGATTGATGGGTCATCATTGTGGAAATAGTTTGTTAGAAGTTGCAAGGGTAATTGTGGTTGCTACTAGGCTGATTCTAGGACAGATATGGAGGTTGCCATGCTGGTTCCTAGGTTAACAATGTTGTTTCCTCTGTTAACTGCTATGTTGTCATTGTGGACGTGGTTCCCAGGAAGTTGCAAGGGTGGTTGCTAGGCTGTTGCTAGGTTAGTTACAGAGGTTGCTATGCTGGTTGCTAGGTTAGTCATGTTAGTTGTTAGGTCGTCATTGTGAAAGTGGCTGCTAGAAAGTACCCTAGCTAGGCTGCTAGGGTACTTGAGATGGTTGCTAGGCCATTGCTAAGGAAAGTTGGTAATTACATACTGTTCACAGTAAGGTAAATTATTGTTTATTGTACTGAAAGGATGATAAAACACTAATAACTTACAAAAATGTTTCAGCAGCTGATTTGTGTGATGGTTTGATAGATTCAGTCAAATCAAATGTGGAAATTCTACCATTCATTTTCAATAGACATCTGCAGTGACATCGGCGAAACACAATTAATACCCCGCGTATGTTTCCATCCTGAAAAAGTCAATGGAAACTAACCGTTGTTTTTTAAAAATCGCTGTTGTCGGGCTCAGTAGGTGATGGAGAAGTCCAAGATACAGACATCTTTGCCCGCTTGATGCTTGTGATCCTCATTGCCTGTTAAGAACAAGTGATGATTTTTGCTAACCTAGCGCTAACATATGTTATTAGTCTCTGCGCAGGCTTTGCGCATTACGGTCTCTCGAGAGGGCTGCATTACAATGGTAAGTCTCAAAGTTTGTATGTATGAAATAACAAAACATACACAGATGTAATAATAATAAATGACTTAGCAACTTATCAAAAGTCCAATTTAAAGGTATGTAGTGTTCAGTGCAAATATGAACTATAAAACTTATAAAACAGAGACTGTGAAGTGCAAAGCCAGTGCAGAGACTAGTAGTGTACGTTAGCTGCAGGTTAGCAAAAGTCACCAACTGTTCTTAACAGGCAACGAGGATCACAAACATCAAGCGGGAAAAGATGAGAAGTGTGTAGGCAAAAATATTTGTCTCGGACTTTCTAAACTATGCACCTGATTTCTGCACACATGTATGAAAAGGTCTTGTGTTTCACAAAGCAGAGGCAGCAAGGCACATGCCTGTTTTTCAAAGTACAAACAGGAAAGAGGGCTTCTTGGAGACCTTGAGAATACAGACATATCTTACCAAGTCAGCTAAATACTATAGACCACTATTGTATAAATGGCCTTGTTAGTCTGGAAGAGCAGAGAGAGGACAGACGACCATTAAGATAAACACCTGCCAAAGAGGTCAGATGGACAAAGGGATTAACTGTGGTTGAAGAGCCCCATCTTATGACAGAATGTTGCAAGGGGCTTACATTTCATAAATTTACATGATTGGTCATATGCTAATTAGCTGATAAGGTTAAGACATTTCATTTGTCGCATGAAAACCTGGAATATGATACAAAACTTGGGTAAACACTACAGAAAAGGGGAGCAGAAACAAGGGAAGAGGGGAGCAGAACGAAAGGAAAGGGCAAGCAGAAGGGAACTGAGAAGCAGAATGAATGGGAGAAAGAATTGGGGAAGAGACGGAAAGAACGATAAGGGAAGAAATGGAAACGACAAAATAGCAGGAAATTGGGAAAAACAGGAGAAGATGACACCTGAGCTGATTAGTTTAGACACTCTGCTTCCCCAGTGGCATTTTGTTATGTTACTGAAATAAAGTCAACTTTAACATTGTTCCATGGTGTTGACTTCGACTGCTTTGAAGAACTTAGCAATCAAGAAAAAACCACAACAACCTACTGAGCTCGACAGCAGCAGTTATTCAAAAACCAATTGTTTGTTTCCGTAGGCATTTTTTGCGATGGAAGCATGGGTGGAATTTCAATTACGTTTTGCCGATATCATCGTGGAGGTCTAATGGACTTTTTCACTCGTTTATCGCCAATATCTCAAAAAATGTGAATGTTACAAAACTGGTAAATACAAAGCAAAAGTCACTATTTGTAGAGCTACACACCAATAGTTGAATGTAGTTTTTACTTTAAAGCAACACCAAAGCACATTTTGGTTTCGAGGTCCCCCCACAGTCTGAAAGCATAATTGACCATTACCAGTGTTGTAACTTTGAGAATTTATATAATACTTATTAGAAATGGGACTTTATCGCATTAATTACAATTCATTTATTAAATAAAAAATAACGCAACAAAAAAAGTACGCATTTAATATTTGCACTCCAAACAGAGTAGAACATTTCTCTTTGCACAAGTTCACAGTATACCCGTAATAGTGATGCACAGGACACAACACCAGAACAACCATGGAAACCGATGAAGATAAGTCATTGCTGGGTTTGGTGGGTGGAAATTTTATAATTTCAAACTAAATTCATCAGCTTTATATTGAAAGATATTGAAAAAACAAGCGAAAGTTAATTCATTGGAGAAATGTGTTGCTGTGAGGGGATCATTGGACCTTTGTAAGCAATACAAATTACGTTGGTATGACACAAGTCTTTTGCCCAAACCGTGCAGAAGACGACCACCAGGCGCTATGCTGAAAAATGGCAGAATTATAAGCCTGAGGAGTTCAACAAAAGGTCAACACAATTCAGTCATATACCAAAATCCATTTAAATTGACAAATGTTGCTTCTCATGTCAAATATTGATATGTGATCAATTGTGATTAGTTAATTACAAAGCCTCTAACTATTTTTTTTAACTGAGTCCCACCACTAGATACTAGCCTAAACAAGCAAGCAGCGTGATAAGGGTTATAAAAAATTATTCACTACATAATTTTTGTAGATTTTTTTCTTGTAATTACCTGCCTGAATATGATTGGTTACAATTTGAGACAAACAAGACCTTTTCTCATAAAAGGCTACAGTCTCATGTTTTTAAGTAGGCATCCTTTGCAAACACACTGCCAGAAATACTACCCTCAACTCATAGCTAACATGCTAGCTATCAAAATGGCTAACCAAACTCACAAACAGCAAAGCTGGTCTTTGTCACACAACACATTAAATCTTCAGAACATGTTGACATTGAAGTTAGTTTGTTACACATACATGGAACGCTTGTTTCTAATGGTTTGATAGTCATTCTTTGCAAACACTACCCTCAGATATACTTGATCGCTAGCCAATTTTAGCATGCTAGCTATTGAAATTGCAGCAAATCCTTTAGGCTACGCCGTCAACTTGATCAACTTGATTGATGACGTTTATGAACATAAACTGAAGAGTCAGCAACTTTTCATGATTAGACATTTATTGTGATGGGTATTAATATTTGCCATCGCTATATCAACTCAGAATAGGATGGAAATACCTTTGTTTTGTACATCTGTTGAATAAATTAGGTGTTTTGGAGGTCATCTTTTCTACTCCTCATTCACAGATTCATTCTGCCGATTCAAAATTTCCATTCGAATAGTGCTAGCCGGGTCCTTCTCTCTAGCTGTAGAGAATTGTAGACGCGTGCCGTCGGCCACTTATGGTAGCCTAGGGTACGCTACCCAATCAGAAGTATACATAGTTCAGTTTTGGCAAATAGAGGGTCACAAGGGGTTTGAAAGAGCAGTGATGTGTTTTCCCGGAGGCCAAGGAAGGCCTCCTCATAAAAACGTTTGAATGCGGAAATCAAAAGGTATACACAACTGTATATTTTACTTCGGCATTTTTGTCATTCAAATCATCATATCAGAGTTTCTTCTAAAGGCAATGTTGGGAGTAAAACAGCGCTCCCATCACACTGTGCATTACACTGTGAACACACATACTGTCATCTAGGGAGGCAATGTTTGCAGAGCCTCCTTGGTAACCAGTTTTAGCCAATCAGATTGAAGCATGGCTTGGTGCTCAGCGATTCTCATGGTCAAGTCAAAATCAGAGGAAAAAACATGGGGGAGGCTAGCTTGAATCGGCCTTTAGGCGAACATCGTCGCAAAAATTAAACTGCTATCCAGTCACACTGCTGGTGTCCCGACTCGAGTGAGCTAGAGAATCAACGTTACAAGATGGAGAAGAGATACAGACCTTGAATTTTTACTTTGAAATGATCTCAACCAAACTTGTACTTACACTACAAAATCAAAGAACAGTAGGCCTAAGCTACTTTGAAGCTGGATAGTATTGAGGAAAGAGCTAAAGACTTGTTCTTTGGCCTCCTTGGGAATTGACTTCATTTGAAATTTCTCCACATGAACCTAACTTTACAGGACAAGTGAAACAACTTTGTTTCTATGCAAAGTGCTCATGGAAATCAGTAGGCTGCTGCAGATGTTGATTATGTCTTCTGTTGCATCAGTTTAAATAAATATTTATAAACTTTAGCAAAATCTTTAATAGATTACAGCAAAGATATGTCTTGCAATATGCACTTTTTGTTATCCTTTTGGTGAGTAAAGGTAGGCTGCTTCATTACTGATAAGCAGACTCAACATGAGCCAAGTTCGCTAACAGAAATCCAGGTTAAATATTGCATGTTGTTCATTAAACCGTACAGTATGCCTTGACCTTGACTTTATGGTGACTTTAATAATAGCACTTAATAGCTATAGAAAATCTGTGTTCTCTTACCTTAGAGCTGCATCTATAGCTGACATGCTACACTGTGTCCATTCTTTGCAAACCAGCTGAGCGCACAGTAACACAGTAGTGCACAGTAATGTTACAGGGTTGTTGTCGGTGCATCCCTAGTTCACACAAGCTTGTTAACAACACATGCACTGTAGTTGTTATATTTTCATACATTTTTCTTATTATAGTCTCACTGACAAGCATTGCATTTGAGACTTGCAACCACATTACACAACATAGGACATACAGGCAACATGCAACTTAACTAAAGTAACCTAGGGGAATGAGAGACCTATGAGACATGGTTTTTCTTTTTGGAAACTGACAAGCAGAATTTACGTGCGTTGTTGGCTGGAACCTCAGGTTTTATTGCTTGTTCTATTTTGTTGTGTTTTGCTTTGTCACTGAATAAATCGAGCATCTTTGAGTCCTTGTGCCTTAATCTATTTCAACCATGGGTTGAAAGGGGGAGGCACATAGAGTCTTTCTACATTGGAAATAGAAAGAAAATTGTGGTATGTAAATTTTTCTTTACACTCTGTGAGAGGTCAAGACATTTAGCACCACTTTCATGCATGTTGGATTCATGTGTTCTATTGGGTTAATTTTCTCCACTGGTTTTATTTTGAACAATGTTGAAATACTTTTTTAGACAGTTTTATTTTATTCTGTCCCTGATATTCCCATCATTAGAAATAAAGTAGAATATTGTGTTCTTGGGTTGTTTGAGTGCTTGCACTGTCTGCATTTGTCCCCTGCGTCAGTGGCTATCAGCTCTAGTGTACCACGCTGGCACTAATCATGTTCTGATTCAGTGTGGGCCACATCAGTTAGGATGACGAATGCCACCTTCCGTTAACCTGTAACTTTCCAGTTAGAGCGGCTGGTGTATCTTTATATAAAGCATGCTGTCTCTCCTTTGATGCGAATGATTATAAATGAAACTCTGTTCCAGATTTTTCTAACTTGATCACCTGTTCCACTGAAAAACTACTATCAATGGGCATGTGTCTTCACTAAGTTTCGCCACACCACAACTTCACCTGGCTTAAAAACACTTTTGCAACTATGCATTTGATTTTGCAAATCAGGCTTCTGCACATTTCCTTATACCCAAATCATATTAAAAGTGTTGTAACTTCCCACCAGGTGATACCTGGTTCAAAAGTTATGCAAATATCGGATTATGTTTGCAGTGACCATAATTTAAAAAATAAAAAGCCCACAGGGACATATTTAATGGCAATGGCAATATGTGTAGTAATTACCTGAAGTCAAAGAATGGATAGTCATAAATAATTTGCATATAATATTTAATTTAATATGAAGAAATTGACCCTTCCAATCAATTTCTTATGTTGATATGAAAAAGTGGTCTCATTTGGCTTAAACTATGTCCTTTTCAAAAGTTGGCCAACAAATGGCCAATTTTCGCAATTGTACTTTTCACAATCGCACAGGTTCTATGATGACCTCTTAGAAACACCCATGGTATACTTTGCAGCAGTGTTAACATGTTTTATTGTTAACTAGACATACTCAGGAATCTAATAAAAAGGGTTTTGATAACAAATGATGTGGGTGCATAGGAACCACCTCCGGGGACTAGACTAATATGACAATACATTGAAAATGAAACTGGTATTTCTATATATTATATATGTCTCTCAGTAGAAGTTGTTACACTCAGATGAAGAGGAAAGGTCAAAGGTAGAGGAGGAATGTGTTGCACACTGCACATTTGAGGCCAAACTCTTTGCAAAATTAGTTCATTTATTAACAGTTGGAAATGTTAATGTATATGTATGTTATATGTTATGTGACAACAACGACGTTTGGTGATAATTCTTGAATCCTTGATGTGACTAGCATTTAGCTATTATACGACGTCACATGAAACTCAATCAATGGAGCCGCCGGTAGTCATTGTGACATCACAGAAGTATCCACCTGATGGGGACAACAAGAATAAATGTCATGAAATTACTACAGATTATGGCGGTGCTTAGGCGACTAAATGAAAGGACATAAAGCAGACTTTGGTTTGGTTTGATTTGGTTTGGCCTAGGATTTGTAAGTCACAATACAAAGGGCAGTTACAAATAAAGCTCATAAGACTTGCTACATAATTAACCAGTCATTCTGAGAAGCACTGACAGAGTGGGATCTTGCTCTTGAGTCAGTGGCTGCTATTGTAGTTCCTAGTGGAATCATGTTAGTTGCCATGTTGATTGCTAGGTTGTCTTTGTTGAAGTGGTTGCAACATAAAATTTAACTTTGGGTAATCCTGAAAATTTCATATTCAAAAATGGATAAGTGAGATAGCTGTAAACAGAAGCTCACACACGCAATTAATAATGTGCATTATTTGCTTAAGATTGTTTGACAAAGATTGTTTGACAAGCTTCAGATGTAACCGTAAGACTTTACATATTTTAGAATACCAACACTGAATAATGGCAATATTAATGTAGGACAAATGGTAGGATCAAAAGGTAGATTGTAAGACGCAACTGGTGGCTGTTTGTTGTTTATTAATTACAATTCAGATACTTTGTTGTTGGAGATAGTTGCACGCAACTGTTCAAACTTCTAATTGGTAAAAATGTTTTAGCAGTTGAATTAGTGGGGATGCAGCCTGTGGCTGGGTCATATTGTTCATGCAGTGGCATAATATTGACAGTGACTTAACAAGTTATTCATTGTTTTAATAAAGTTGTCTATTGTGGTTTATTGTATTTCAAGGCTAATACACTACTAATTATTGGTAAAAATGTTTTAGTAGTGTAATTGGTAGAGATGGTTGGACGCAGTCTGCAGCTGCTTCATATTGATGCAGCGGTGAAATCATTTTGATGGCCAATCATGTTGGTTGATACATTGATTGCTGGGTTATTATGGAAATGGTTCCCAGGAAGTTGCAAGGGTACTTGCTAGGTCGTTATTGTGGAAGTGGCTGCTAGGACATTGTTGGGGTATTTAAGGTGGTTGCTAGGCTGTTGCTAGGGAAAGTTGGTAGTTACATAGTGTTGACAGTTGGCAAATCACTGATTACTGCAGTAAAAGGCTGATAAACCATTCAAAGGCTGATAAAACACTAAAAAGTTTTAGCAGTTGATTTGTTTAATAGTTTGATCAATTCACCTTTGTGTGGGAACTTCCGGTCAGCTGCTGAACCTCATGTCCGTTTATTCTATTTGGCTGAAATTTTAAGATGACCAAACTCCATCTGTGGAATAACATATTTTCTTTCTGAAACAAAAAAACCCTTCATAGTACTTATAATGTAAGCTAGACAATCTGTATGATTAAGAGGTCTGTGGCTCGATTTTGTAAGGATAGTAGGCTTTCATGAAGTAGGCTTTCATGAAAAAAAGGTCATGGCAACATTAGCCTTACTCTAACTCAAGTAGCTATCATGGACAAAGCATCCTCTCCATTCATATTTTCATTGACAGTGTTACCCAGCTAAAGGAATTAAGGTAAGAGCCTTTAAAACTTGTTTTTAATGATGACTGATTAATGATCTGTTCAGAAAAGGTTGAGTTATTTGGATCAGCACCAGCCGCATACTTTTAGCTTACAAGCTTAGTTATGCTAGTTTAGATAACAGGACGGCATGATATGCATTGTAACAATTAGTTTGTGATGACCGGGAAACGACAGTGATTACAAGTACTTAATATGTTTTCCAGGTGCTGTAGTTTTTTCATGCCCTGAAGTTTATACACAAAGTAAACTGGCTTTGTTATCTATATGGCACTACCAAAGAGTAGCCTATGGCTTCTGCACCGTCTCGTCAGAGATAATTGGTCTCGTCGTCTCCCGAAGTGAAATACATCGGCACTGACAGGTAATATTCTGTTGCAACAAGCCTAGTGCATGAAACAAACTACCATTTGTGTGTAGTCTCATTTTGTATAGCTACTGCAATCCACAGAGCTCCAATTATTAAGTATTACAACTTTTCTTATTGTTATATTTGTGGGGTATAAATGTTTAATGGGTAGGAAGTAATGTTTAATAGGTAGTGAGAACCCTGCTCTTAAGAGAGTGGGTATGTCACAGCCCCTCTATCATGCATGCCTGTGCCTTGTCTCTCTGCCCCGGAGCACTAGGTGTTCCTTATCTCTGCTTTGTGTGTGTTGCAGGTTGGCTGTTAGATTGCTACACCTGGGCCCGCTTTAGTTTGTCTTAAAAAACAATCTGCTGGAGTTTTTGGTCACGCTCACCCAAGACCAATAATTTGGTACTGTATTTCTGTTTCAGATGGATGCTAGGAAGACCATCACTTACAAAGAGAAAGAGATGCCAGATAGCTGCAAGAGGCAAAATGTTAGTTGTTCAGCACAAGCAAGGACACCTGTTACATAATTATACATGACTGTATAATTTTCATAAAATAAATGACTGAATGGCCATTGTATTAGACCAGTGTGGCGCCGGAGAACAGAGGAGCAAAATGCCTGTGGATCACCAGCCTCTTGCTATCACGACAACCTGTTGCAATTAATGGCATACCAACATTAACATTATATTAAATTAAAATAACACAAAAGTAGATAGAAATCTTTTAAATGAAATGCATCATGTTATTAATGACTAATTGTTAATTCAAATAAAGTATTTTTCTAAAGAGCAGTTGAATTTAGCAATGTATATTTTATAAATTTATGCATACTTTCAATGAACTGAGAATGTACGTTGTGATGCACAAACTCTCTTTGCAGTGTCAGGATGTAATAGTTTACATTTTAGACAAAGCTACATTCGGGACAGCAGGAGTATTAAATGCATCTCATGCCAATCTTTATGTGGTATGCAATGTTAGGATCTTCATTCAATTTTTTGCTGGACTGGTGTCTTCTGTTGCTCTATCAGAAGGTAAGGACAGTTTAAGTGCAATTTAATTGCAAAATTCCTTCTCACTGGGTTGCTGCAGTTCATCATGTTACAGGCTTCTTGTCATCTTCTGGAGGTTGTTTCATCTGTTGAAATAAATGCTACTAGTTCACTGTTAAATTTTTGTATGTGTTTATTTTTGCATCTGTGAAGGTGATGTGCACAAGATGATAATAGGCCAAGTTATGTATTTACTTTAAGAGTCCTTTTTTTAAGGTTCACAGACACATGAACTTGAAATAGACTGCTGTGGACAATGTTACGCTAACTAACCAACTCCAGTATTTGCATATAACATTGGTAACTCTCATTAACTTTCTGACATCTCACAAAAGATTTATTTTTCTTTTTTAGGTTTATGGACCAACAGGCACCATTCTAGGCTACTGTTCTTAGGCAGCTGCATGCAGTTCTCGCAAAACTCGCAATTTTTTATTTTTTTTTCCATGGCATCTCGCAGCCACTGTAAAAAAACAGCAGTGTCTGATAACCTAGCATGTTTTAAAACTATTCATAATCCATGTAAAGAACCACTGTGGTCTTAATCTATATGAATGGAACAGCTGCCTCACTGGAAGTTCAATATGGCGCACCATACGTTACTATGGAAAATAAGGTGAATACAGACTGCAGAAAGGACTGTGAAGACAACAATGGGAAATAGAATTCTCATGGAATTCTAAAGTTCCACCAATCATTTTAATGGGATTTTTTTTCACTTGTTTATCCCATCGCAAAAAGTGTAAATGTTGCAAAAATGGAAAACATTTTGCAGAAGTCTCCTTTTGTAGACTTTCGTAACAATGGTTGAATTAAGTTTCTACATTGAACGGTTGAAGTTGAATTAGATGTGTCGGTCAGAAGAATAATAAGAACTAGAATCACAATTCCCAGTAATTACACAGTGCATGCAAATATTTTTTTTCAATGTGCTATTTTTGTGCACACATTTCTGACAATAGAAAAAAATACTTGGGGTGGCTGCTAGGCTGTTGCTAGGGTAGTCATGGTGTTTGCTAAGACATTTACTAGTGGCATCACGTTAGTTTCCATGTTAGTTGCTATATTGGCATTGTTGAAGTGGTTACAACAGCATGAAGTTTCATTTTTGGCAGTCCCGAAAATTGAAGAATTTCTTATTCAAAAACAGTTTGACATGCATCAGAAGTAACATTTTAGTAACACTTTATATGCATTAAAATGCACACCACTGAATGGCACGTACGACAAAGGGTAGGACAAAGAGTACGACAAAAAGGTATGGTCCCAAATGTCCAAGAGGGTCACACAGACTATCAATTGGCCCATGTCAGAAAAAGGTCTGATAAATCAGGTTCAGTTTAAACACTGGAGATGCCACAAGAAACCAACATAAAATGATAAAATACATCGCAAAGAGCACAAAAAGGTATTCACCAAAAAAGTTCTCTGCCGCAAAGGTTGTGCCAGAAACACATTTAACCCTTTAAAATGCAGGCTAGCTTTCACTCCTTTGACTTTACTTATGGTTGCCATGGCATCGCAGTCTTCGGATGCCTTTCTGGTTGCTCCATTTTTTCATTTATCATCTGCACTGATTACATACAATGGCATTACACTCAAAAACATTGGAAGTGCATTGCCTTTTTTGTTTCGTGATGTTGTAATTGGCAATTCTACTTGGCTGACTGAGATTCTCTGAGATGCAACACAAAAACATAGAGAAGCACCTCTGAGGCGCAGGAAGGATATGAGCCGGGGCCTGTAACAGATTGAGGAATAGAGCTCATAGGCCTTTACTGCCTAGCATTCTTGTGGCCAATGTCGAACAACAAGTGGTGTGACCCAAGAAATGTCACCGTTCTCTGCAAGTCATGCTCATCTCATCTGGAACACCTAGCCATCATCTGTCGACCCTTTTACCTACCCCATGTACAGTTTACATCTGTAATCTTCACTGCTGTCTATATCCCTGTACAAGCCAACACAGATATAGCTGTATCAGAGCTGCAGGAATTGTTAAACAGACAACACAAGCACCTGGGGGCTGTGCTTATTGTGCCTGGTGATCTAAACCAAGTACATCTAAACCAGTCCATGCCTGAATTTATTCAACATATTCACTTCCTGACATGTGGTGACAACACACTGGATCACTGCTACACATAGCTCAAGGAGAGTTACAAAGCTCAGACCAGCTTTCGGAAAATCAGATCATGCCGCTGTTTTCCTGATTTCTTTACGCAAACAGAGAAGTCAGATGGAATCCTTAGCGATGGAGGAGGTCAAGAGCTGGACCGACCAATGGAACCCAGCCTACAGGACACCCTGTAGCCACAACCACAACATGGGCTGGGAGATGTTCCGAACAACCTCTGTTGATGTCAATGAGTTTAAGGGAGTTGCACTGAGTTGCATCAATCTGCTAACTGATTCCATCATCCTAACTTTAAAGATCTGTAGCTTCCCTAACCAGAAATCAGAAGATTTCTGCTGACCATAGCCTGTTAACTGTATGCATTAAACTTACCATTTGTATATGCATTTGGTTAGCACATGAATACTTTGTGAGGTGTAGTTATTGCTTAGCCTGTAATTCTAGACACACCCTAGTGGTAGCAAATATTTTAAGTCTACATATATGATGAACATTCCTCCATTTGGCTGAAGGAGCGTGACCCACAGTCTGCCTCGGAGGCTGCTGCGTTGGCTTCCATGTGTATGTCTCTGCCAGGGGAAGAGACCAGCCTTGGAGCTACATGTCCTGGAAGACCAGCAGGGATGCCCAGAGACCAAACACTTACCATCAGTTTAGAGATCACCCGTAAATGTAAGTAGGCCATCTAACAAGGACTTCACAGTTCTGGTCCTAGGAGACCAGGAGACCACTTGTTTCCTGGGCGCCAAGGATGGCCATACCAAGCCAGTCTGCCCAAAGAACCTGGCAAAGCTGACTCAGGTGTGCTGTGTGCCCAAGAGAGAACCAGCCGTGGGAGTGACAAACCAGTCCATGTGGAGTGTCAGTGGAGGTGAATGGCAGAAGTTTCGAGGCTCTCCTTGACACAGGCAGAGACCAGACTTTGAATGGCTATCTTTCCTCCTTTTTGCATATAGGAAACTACCCCAATCTAAACTGGCTTTTTGCCTTTTGAGCTTCTGTATGGGTATGAGGTAAGGGGGCCCCTATCGCTCTTGAGAGACATCTGGGAGGGAAAGGAGGGGAGGGAGGAGCCTGTTAATGTTGTTGACTATGTTCTGCAGATGCGGGAGAGACTGCAGAAGATGTCCACCTTGGAGCAGGAACACATGGCCCAGGTGCAGAGAGGGCAAAAGGCTTGCTTAAGCTGGCGTTCAGCTTGCCTGCGTAACTTTGTACCAGGTTAAAAGGTACTGGTCATGCTGCCTAGCTGTGAGTGCAAGCTGTTGGCTAAATGGCAAGGCCCGTATTAGGTCCTGGAGAAGATTAGGCCCACCACTTACCATGTCTCAGTCCCAGGGCAGCATTGATCCAGCAGAGTCCTTCATGTTAATCTTTTGAAGGAGTGGGTGTCTAGACTGGGAAAAGAAGCAGAGTCAATGGTTATTAGACGGGTCGTAGAAGAGGATGACGACAAAGAGCAATACCAAAGATTGTGCCCGTGGACCTGGAGTTTCAGCACCTTTCAGAAAATCAAAACGGCAGGAGCTGAGAGCTCTGTGTGACCCTGAAATTTTCTCTGAAATGTATGGACTGTCGCATGTGGTGTCCCATGATATTGTCCTTAAGGAAGGTGAGGTGCTTCAGTGAGGCGTATGAGCTACTGTGTTCCTGAGCGGCTGTTGGGTCCGCTGAAGGAGGAGGTTGACCAAATGTTGTCCCTTGGCATCATTAAACCATCCATAAGTAAGTGGTGCCACCCAATGGTACTAGTGCCAAAAAAGATGGCTCAATTAGATTCTGTATTGACTTTCGTCATCTTAACTCAGTCTCGAAGTTTGACTCTTACCCAACACCCAGGATTGAACAGCTGATTGACCGCCTGGAAAAAGCCCACTACCTGACAACCACCGACCTCTACAAAGGACACTGGGAGATAGTGCTGACAGACAGATCTTGTTGACAATGTTCCGTACACCATGGGGCCTTTCCAGTTTAAAGTTCTCCCTTTTGGCCTACATGGGACAACTGTATCATTCCAAAGATTGATGGACCAGGTACTGAATGAAAGAGTTTGCTGGTGCTTACCTCAATGATTTGGTGATTTATAGTACCTCTTGGAACAACATCTGGAGCTTCTATAGATTGTATTCAGACGTCTTCAGGAAGCAGGTCTGACCATCAACCCAGCCAAATGTGCCTTTGCTAAGGCAGAAATTGAGTACCTTGTTTTGTTTTGTCATAGGGAATGGCCAGGTTGAGCCCCAGGTAGCGAAGGTGCAAGCCATCCAGAACTATCCCCTCCCTCAAGTTAAGATCCTTTCTTGGCACAGCTGGCTTTTACAACCGCTTCATTCTCAATTTCTCTTCCAGACTCGCACTCCTGACAGACATGGTGGGTTCCAGGTGCCCCAACCAGGTGCAATGGACCACAGAAGTATAGGCAGTATTCTAGGATCTACAGCAGGCATTAAGTAATGAGCCAGTATTGTTTATTTCTGACTTTCAGCAATAGTTTGTTACAGATTAATGTGTCAGAAAGGGAGCTTGATGCTGTCCTGCTGCAAGGACCAACAGTTGACCGTCAGCCCATGGCATTCATCAGTCAGAAGCTCTTTCCACGTGAGTCATATTATTCCACTATTGAGATGGAATGTCTAGCTGTTAAATGAACTCTGGATTCTCTCAGGTATTATTTGCTGGGACACCAGTTCGTTTTGGAGACGGACCACAAGGCTCTGGTTTGGATGCAGAAGATGAAGGACATCAATAGTAGAGTGATTTGTTGGAACCTGGCAATGCAGCCATTCCACTTCACCATCCACCATGTCCCAGGGCGAGCTAATGTGACAGCAGACTACCTCTCATGCTGTCGCAGCCTAGGCTTGGAAGGGGTAAGATGTGATGGCCGGCTTCGCAGCCGCATATTAAAACAGGTGGCAGAGCACAATTGCACAGTGCTACATACACCTTATACTCCCTTTCTAAACGACCAGTATTAAGAATATTTTTCTGGTGATTTAGTGTTGGTTTAACTATTTTCTTTTATATATGTTTTTTTCTGACAAGCCATCCATTTTGACAAATAAATATTATTTGAAATTTAAACTGTCTCTCTGTGCCTACCTGCTTGGTCCCTCACAAGCTCCATAAAACTATGATTGTCTCACTCCACATTGTGCAATACTAAACCAATGTAATGGTATAATTGGTCAGCATTTAAAACAACTTTATGGCAGCAGTATCTTTTACATATGATAGCATCACCATTCTGACAAAGCCTATGGTTCTGGTAATCCTATGGTAATCCACCAAGACGTCTCTGCAGAACTGTACTGTTTCATCACTTGGAAAACAAAAGCTTTCTAGTTGCATGAAGTACCTTTTTATTTTGCAAAGTGATGATGAGAAGTAGGGTACAGTCATTGAAAAATCACTTGTCCAGAGCTGATATTATTTACGAGAACGCAGCAGTGTTTAAATGCATTCAGTAAGTAGTAGCCTGGGTATCATCCAGAGCACCTTTGTCTTTGTCAGTCATCAGTTTGTCAGTTATTGTCTGGGTGGTATAGAATGCACATCTGACAATATGAACATTCTAAAGACTTGCCAACAACTGCAAACTTTAGAATGTTCGTGTTTGTTGATGCTTGTTTGGGCAATGTGGAAGCAGCTTAAGACTAACAAATACAACAACAAAATGCATATTTAGCTTGCTTACATGCATTAGGCCTGCTGCACACATATGTAGTCCTATCATCTGTGCACAACACACAACTCCAGTATGTTATTGATTTCTACTCAGAGACAGGTATTTTTAATTGGCCTCTATTCATTTGCGGTTTGGAGTTGTCCCTAGCAAGATGGCGACAGCATTCACGTATGCTCTGGAGCTCAATGCATCTAGGTTACTATATGTAAATCCATGGTAGTAAAAGCATAGTTATGGTCATGTGATATCTTCCTCGTGGCTTTCGGGCTAAAAATGTTTGGGTTGGGCACCCTGTGATGCGTTACCCCCACCTACAGCATGCATGAATGATCTCACTTTAACTTCACAATACAAGTTATGTTTCAAAAACATACAACATATAACCTCACTGAAGTTCCAGATTACAACTTCGGAACAATGAAGTAATTGTATGAAGATTTCAAATTGAAAAACGAGCCGTCATTAAGCACTCCCACCTGGATTCAAACTCAGACATAAAGCCTTACCGGGCTGATTCATTTACAGCAACACCTTAACCCACTAAGCCACTCTCTCCACTTTAAATTAACATGTCTGTGTCTATCAAGATGAGTCTTTTTTTAAAAAGCATTTTGTACAGATACTCACTAAATAATGCTGTTATTGCCAAATAGCCTACACCTTATATTTCCTGATAAATGTGAAGCTTGAATTGGCACGTTCATAACCTTGACAATATCCTCCTATATTCTGGGTTTGTGTAACATTTTCCATGCTAACTCATTGATATTGCTCCTGTTATATAAATATGAAACACAGTTGTGTTAGTGAATATTATCCACGACTGTTAACATATATATCATATAAGTTTAACTAACAAGACAACATTTCCCACTGAATGTCACTTGGCTTGGTGTTTCGGTGCGCCAGGAATTATTGACCAGAATCAACAATTCGCTCTGCAACGGTATAGAACGGCCTCTTGAGGCGTAGTGCTTAATTATAGTGAAGGTCATGGAAATTTTGCGTTTTAGTCAGGGAATTTAAGAATTACAGTGGGAACCCTGTTTTAAGGTTTTTATTCACATTCATTCATTACATTACGCTAATTTATCAGATAATTTAAGTGATTTTATCAGATAATTTATTTTTAATTTAAGTGACATTAGTCTTTGTATGGCTATGATGAATGAGTGATGGGGAGCCGTGGAGTAGATCTGTCACCATTTATTCTCTGTAACACATCAAACACGGCATGTCACACGAGGACAGGGGAAAAGAATGCTGGCACTCCCCTTTTCCAGACTTCCAACATGAGAAACAAAATGATAAAAATAATGTACTTCTAGGCTACACATTTCCGTACATTACAGCCTACAGTGTGAAATATTTAGCTACAGTAATACAACAATGCTTGTGCTCGTGTAGTGTAGTTTAACAAAAGTAGCATAAATTAAAAGAATGAAAATATATGTGCAGAGTTTTGAATAAAGTACATGACAAATCTTTTAAGTGGTTCTTAACAATTCAGGAACATACCTGTAACACATCACACAGGCATGTCACACGAGGACGGGGAAAAGAAGATGAGATGAGCTAATTAGCATCTGCTTAAAGGCTAATTAACGTTCGACAATTCGCGCGTATTTTATGACGACAAGTTGCATATCTGACATTCTACAAACAGCGAAAACGACAGTAGGCACTTCCACATCACAAAACTCATACATGTCATAGAAAACAACGAAAAGTACGCTGTACAAATGAATTACATTCACGGGGCACTAAGACATCCAGTTTACCCCTTTTCCAGACTTCCAACATGAGAAAGTCCGGGTGTGTGCAACCTCAATAAATGCCCCGTCTGAAACCATAACAACGCGATTCATGGAACCAAAGAAATTACATAGGGGATTTGGGGAAGTTCACTTAAAAATGAAGTTTATTTATAACACAGTTACACATGTATGGTCAATACAGAACTTACACCACACTGGGGCTGTGCTATAGCCGTTAATAGGATCAATATAGCATAACATAGGATACAAGGAAATTTTATTGCCACATGCATATGGTTACTATGTGTAAAAACTGCAGTAAAATTACGTATTAGCCTATTTGTACACAGATTATCCACGAGCATAATCGATGTTGAAATACCAACACTACACCATTTCTCTAAAAGCACAGTGCTATATGCTGTAAGAGGACAGATCAGGGTACATTCATCAACACAATTATGGCGAGAACACATGATGCCCATAGGTTATAGACATTGCCAGTGGGAAAATACATATGACATGCCCAGTTATGGAACCAAATAACGGCACTTTTTCTTCCTTCACCTAATTGTCTGTTTGCCTCTTGATTCGTTATGGGCATGAAATGCATAGTGCGTTGTCTATAATCCTTTTTGCTCACGTACATAGGGCCTAAATGTAAATGTATATGTAAATGTCGTTGCGACCCTCTGAGTCCATGTCGGTCGCCATAGTGGATTCTGTTTACTTAATGCGGCCACCGCATTGGTCTGAAACGATCACGTGACAGCCGATTTACTACTTTCTTATTACGTTTAAAAGGAACTAGTCCTCAATTAAAACATTGATCATAACAAAACTGCGCAAATATGAAACGAAAACTCTTGCTTTCGAACTCAGTACGAACGTACTTATTTTATGACGCACGCAGTACGTAGATGCCAACGGTCGGAACGAGATGAAACAAAAACCGGGTTCACCTCAACCAGGGGGCGTTAAAAGCTAACACGAAGCTAACAGCCCAGTCCCGATCAGAAAGCATAGCAGTCCCCGCCCTCTAACGTTAACTGATCGTGTAACCACCTGCTTTCTGATGAACTCAGTTGCGTCGCTAACATTAGCTAGATTGTGGGCCTGTGTCACGTCAACTCAAGCAAGCCATTAGATTGTAATTACGTTGCAACCATCAAAAGTTATTCACATTCGTCTGGTTAATTGTGTTGTTATTTAAATAGTGACATTCGACAAATGCCACCAGTTTTAGAATAATGGTTGTAGCTAATGCTGCGACTGCTACGGTCTGTTAGCAAACTGACCTGTTCCTTCTTCTGCTGTTGTCGTTTATCAGTAATGACACTTAACGTTAATGTTACAAAATAGTACGTGTGGACAACGTTATCTGACGACCAACGCCACTAAATAAAGAGGAAACTTGGTCAGGTTAGCCAAGTTCGCATCGGTATCCTACAGGTAGCCACCTAGCTTTGTGTTTGGCTAGCTAATAGATCATTTAACTGATTCTACGTCATTTAGCTAGCTCTTTTGTAAGCAAGCTACCTCCCTAGCAAGCAGGCGAAATAAAGTAGTAAATTATAACAAAACAACGTCACCACATGTTACATGGAACAGTTACTAAAGAATGCGTGATGTTGGAAATACATCAACTAACCTACTATTCGCGTAGTATCGGTTGCATATCTGGCTTTTGGGATTCACTTGGTACAGGAGTTCACACCCAAGGATCGGAGAGGCACTAAAAGTAAGTCACTGTGCTAATCTGGCTAACGTTAACATATTTGTAGATGATGGCGTAGCGTAGCTTCTGATCATTAACAAATGTTAAGTATGATGTCAATTCAAATAGTTACAGATACATTGAATGCGAGTTATTGGTGGTTGTTGTAACCACGAACTGCTACATACAATCTTCGCTACTCTCACTTGTTTATAGCTGAACGCCACCCGACGCTTTTAGCAAGGATAACCTGCTAAGCTTGCCATATCTTACAACGACGGCTATGATACATTCTTCGCTGTAGCGTTACTGTAAGTTACTGGCTAACACCGGTCGATTGAGTTTTACAGGCGACCTTTTTTATTTCAATGCTAAACGTTTGCTGATCTGTACATGTATATGAATGCCATGCATGTCTAAAGGATGGAATGGAATTTTAGCGTTGTGGTGTACTTATAGACTGTATAATAAGAGTGTACTGCGTTAATGTTTTCGTTAGATTGCAGCCTACCGTCAAGAGCTTGAATAGCTTATAAAAATAAATGCACACTCTAAAGTTATTTTTATATGGTGACGAACATTAGTACTGAGTCACTGACAATTTATCTTTACGTTAATGTACGATCGAAGCAGTGAAATGCAGCTTCTGATCGAACGTGAGTTCTTACTTGTGCGTGTTGACGTCTTTAAAGATTGCCGAATGCACATCGCTTACTTATCGACATCAATTACCACAATACTCGACTCTCTGAGCCATGTACAAATTGAATGGTTCCGCTGTAACTTATCTAGCAACAATGATGGCCAGCATTTCTCATGACGTTGTCCATTACACAAGCACTGGTGGGGACTATTTTCAATTGCAAGAAAATGTGTTTGCGCAGAGGATGAACGATGTAACTTTGTACATCACTTGCACTACTGCACCTAACTTTTAGAGCTGAGGACCCACTTGCGGTTTAGGTGCTTCAGAAGTTGGTGAATCACTGTGTAGTCATAATGTAATGTAGAAACTTAATGGCTTTTTTCATAGCCTGATGGACTAACGTTAGACTCTTTCACTTGCAATATTGAACAGAGGCACTATGGCAGCTTCTTGGCTTCTCTTTGAGTTCCTTTACTCAATTTATTGATCTACTTGTATGTTCAGGTTCTGATGATGCACAAGGAATTCAATTCAGTTCTATTTATGCAGCGCCATATACAATAAAATTGTCTTATCACATGCTACTTTACAGACACTGACAAGGAGCATCCAAGAGCAACAGGGCTCATCCACGGCTCAAGGGGCAACCCAACTGCCAGGGGTGACACAGGGAAAGTACAGTCAGTAGTTACCATAAGTGATAGACTACAATTTGTTCATGCTTTTTGATGAGCATCATAATTCCAAAATATTGTTCCCACAACATTACATGGTAGTCACACCAAAGGAATCTAAAGTTCTGGCTGGACAGCATAGTAGCAGCCAGGCATCAAGTTAAAGTCAAGTAGTGAGATTGATCATGGGTGTAACATTGGGTGGCGCCCATTTTGACAAGTGCCGTCGTGAGAGGGGTCGTATTCGGGGCCTCTAGGAAGAAGAGACGCTCCTGGCTGGTCCAGGTCAGTCCACTCAGGAGGAGTTGGTGACAGGGAAGTTAACTAGTGAGAGACAGAGATGACACTCAGCAGGGATGAACGTGGTGTATGTGGACAGAGAAGGCAAACGTTAGACCAGTCTAGGAGACTCACACTTCACTGATCGTATGGGTCAAACATTTTAGTGTCCCCACTTGATGAATCACATAAATATACATTAATATGTGTGAGTACACTATATATCTACTTAACTTGTGCATGTCTATTGTAACATAAAGTAAAAAAAAAAAAGTTTCAAAATGTCATTCAGCACAACTGTGCTTCTACCTCTTTGAAGAGTAAAATATTAAGAAATAAAACTGAATCTAAAATAAAACTTTTAATGTAGTGCTTTGGCATAATTGTACAAATGTCATGTGTGGTATATTGAATGATAATCCATCAGCTGTGTTTTTTTAATGTTAATAATAATTCAGACAGTTTTGGTCCCCAATTTCCAGATCCTCAGTTGTTATTTAGTACAACTTTGATAAAGACCCTTATTTTGAAATCAAATCAAGCAGCTACAGTGATGTGACCACTTGTGACATCACATGAAGGCCCTCATGAACCAAAGTAGGATCAGTGTGTATCCACATTATTTGATAAAATCTCTATTTGATGACTCTGCTCATCAAAGCACAAAACTGGAAAATGGTGATATTGCAATTATATTTGTAAACAAACAAGGCTGTTATTTAATTGTGATTAAGTGAACATACGTGATTGAGGTCATTAGTAGCGATGGTTAACCACACAGGTACCTTTAAAACGTGGGAAAGTAAAATTTCTTGTCAATCAGTACCACAAAAATCATTCAGTGCAACAGAATTTCACTGTTGCGCCACACTTGTCATTCATTACACTGTGAATGACAATGACTATTTATACTTTATACGTTTTTTAACAATTTTAAACATTCTTTGATATCAAAACCACATTATTCAATTCAAGACTTCCTTATCATTATCGGAATACACTCTGCGGTAAGTACCCTCAAAGCTTTACTGGGAAAAACCAGGTCTACATGGAGAATGGTCAATATAAGAAAAGGTCTATAAAAAGAACTAATTACAATAAATAAACCATGTGGCATGTGCACAAGCTCATCGATAGTCTCTTTTAGGTTGATAATTTAATTTTCTTAATGGCCTTTAACTATTGAGTCGTCTGCAACTGTAAAAAGGGTCAATAATGGCAATAATATTAAATAAATTACTAATAAATCAGTGTTTTTCTACTTTTATATCGAAATACTACGTTGGTCGTCTCCTTACAATGTTAGGCGGAAAATACACGTTAATATGTGCAAAGACATTTGGCTATAAACTCACAGGTGTAGGTCGGTTCACTCTTGCATGTCTTCAGCCTTTAGAGTAGGCCTATAGCGCTACTTGGTACAAACATAATTCTCCTCCTTAAAACTCCTAAAACCCCCTTTCCCCTTCTCTCGCACTGATCTGCCATCTGACTTAATTCTAAGTTGTTGATGAGACAGGAGTTCGGTAAAACTGTTTTGCCACTTGGACAGGAGTGTGTAATACTGTGTTTCACCACATAGCCTGTTAGGCTACATCAGGGAGGCGCTATTTCACTCATTACAAAATACTGACTCAGGCTAGGCAGGAATCACAGGAGGCGGAATAATAATAAAAAAGATGTGCTCGAAAAAAAACATGGAATCAGCTGGAGGGCCAATGAAAATTGGATGTTGCCAACCCGTGCTTTAGAGGTTGTCATTCAGCATAACAGAAATTTGTCATATAGTACAATGGTTAGGTTTGCCTTTTATCCATATGAATAGCCTACAATACACACAGTCCCTGCTTCATGTTAAATTGAGTTTGATTTTGAAATAGAATAGAGTGTGTAGTTAAAACTTCTGTACAAACAAAAATAATTCAAAACAGGTACAGAAATACCAAGACACATTAAAGCACGAGCAAAGATAATTTAATTCATAAATTTGTTGCACTGAATGACATTTTTTGGCATTGTTTTCTGTTAATGTAGCTAAAAACATGAAATGGACAATTCTTTAGAAAAAAAAATACATACAACACATTTGTGTAGGATGTTAAGTAAAAAAATTATAGTTTGATTACTCTATATCTGTGAAGATTCTCATTCATCCAGGTCATCTTAGTCAAAAGTGCTTAGTTGTAGGCAACTGGACTTCTTATTGAGCTTGACAACGTTTCGACTGTTACAACAGACTTCGTCAGGTCTAATTCTGGTGTGGGAAGAGGTACTATTTATCTCTGGAGGAACCTCTTGGGCCCGCCCCTTGGTCCAGGTGTGAATTGGCCTGAGAGTCGTTAAGGTTTTCACACTTCTCCAGAGTCCAGGTGTTGGAATGTCCTGATGGGCCATTAGATGGCATAAAGGACATCCAAGAGCAAGATACTCAAGAACAAACAAATAAGCACAACAGCATGAACCAAAGGTACCTTAAGGTGTTACTCCTTGAGGACTCAGCAAAGAGTGAAGAGAAACCCAGGGCTAAAATACTAGTGAGTAATTGGAAAACATGGCAGGCACATGACCAGTGTAACAGCGTGCAGGTGAGTGTAATCAACCTAGGACATAATGGAAAATTAACATAACATAGGGACAGCTCATGAGGGTGACATCTAGTGGTGAAAACAAAAAAGTCCATAGTGCGACATAATTAAAAAGGTTCAGAGTGTGACAGTAGCCCCCCTCCTCTGTTTAAGGTTGGCTGTTCCAGATGGGCAAAGATGGCCTCTTTCACCCCCCTCTCAAACCATCTATCTTCTTTGTCTAAAATATGTACTTTTGTGTCTTTGAATGAGTGTCCACTTTCCTTCAGATGTAAGTATACTGCTGAGTCCTGTCCTGATGCATTCGCCCTCCTGTGTTGGGCCATGCGTTTGCGAAGTGGTTGCTTTGTTTCTCCAATGTACAGATCTGAGCATTCTTCACTGCATTTTACCTATTTCAAGTACAGTGGTGAATTTTACAGACAAAAACAAGGATGTGCCATGGGGTCTCTAGTGTCGCCCATAGTAGCAAATCTATACATGGAATTGGTGGAACAAGATGCCTTGAGGAGGAAAAACACCCTCTCAATGGTTTAGATATGTGGATGACACCTTTTGTGTCATCAAAAGCCACGAGGTAGAGGCATTCACCAAACACCTAAACTCGGTCAACAATTACATCAAATTCACCAGGGAAGACACCAAGGACAATAAACTGGCTTTCCTAGACTGCGAGATACAGGCTGAGGAGAGTGGCAGCCTTAGTACAGAGGTCTACAGGAAGCCCACACACACAGATCAGTACCTACTGTTTGATTCCCACCACCCACTGGAACAGAAGCTAGGTGTTATCAGGACACTACAACACAGAGCAGACAACATTCCATCCAAAGCTGAAGGAAGAAGAAGGGAACACACACATCAAACAAGCACTGAAAAACTGTGGATACCCCAACTGGGCATTTATCAAGGAAAACAGAAGAAAAGACAAGCAAAGCAGGGAAATAACTCACACAAAGGAAAACAACAGAAGAAAGCACTTGGTGGTTCCCTATGTGTCTGGCCTATCTGAAAAACTAAGAAGGTTCTTTAGCAAACACAACATCCCAGTATACTTCAAACCAGCCAACACACTCAGACAGAGGCTGGTCCACCCCAAGGACAAAACTCAGAGACAGAACTTGAACAATGTGATATATGCAGTAAAATGCAGTGAAGAATGCTCAGATCTGTACATCGGAGAAACAAAGCAACCACTTCGCAAACGCATGGCCCAACACAGGAGGGCGAATGCATCAGGACAGGACTCAGCAGTATACTTACATCTGAAGGAAAGTGGACACTCATTCAAAGACACAAAAGTACATATTTTAGACAAAGAAGATAGATGGTTTGAGAGGGGGTGAAAAATGCCATCTTTGCCCATCTGGAGCAGCCAACCTTAAATAGAGGAGGGGGGCTAAGTCATCAGTTATCTGCTATGTACCACGCTCCTTTGAGGTCCCACCCTAGAAGGTACAATCACTGTCCTGATGGCCCATCTAATGGCCCATCAGGACATTCCAACACCTGGACCAAGGGGCGGGCCCAAGAGGTTCCTCCAGAGATAAATAGTACCTCTTCCCACACCAGAATTAGACCTGACGAAGTCTGTTGTAACAGATGAAATGTTGTCAAGCTCAATAAGAAGTCCAGTTGTCACAACTAAGCACTTTTGACTTTGATTACTCTAATTTTTGGGTGCTTTGAACACCTCATTTGTCTTTCACCAACATGTGTAGGGAGAGAGAGAGAGAGTTGTATGGCATGACACGAGAGGTTTATGGCAGGAATAGGCTGTAGTAGCAATACTTGGGTATGGTGAATGACAACTCAACACCACTGCAAGGATGGTCAATGCCCACTATGTCTCACAGCTGGAGGCAGCAGCAGAGGTAGTCCTTCCCAATAAGACCCATGATGAGTGATTCGCCATGCATCATCCCTCACCATGGGGAGAAGTAAAGAGGAAGATTTGAAGCCTAGACTTCAAATTTAGAGTGTCTACTTTACGAATGTAGGCTCTTCAGGAATTCCTCTCCTGAACTTTAAAGAACGAATTCTTTTCTCATTTTGAATAACTGTCCTTTGCAATAAATACACACATACATACATGCAGTTAGGCTAACATCAATAAGACTCACTGTGGAAGATGTTGGAAAAGTAGAGATCAAATGACGATTTCTGTTAACTTTTTTTTGTTAAATAATTTTTTGGCCTACACCCAGCTGTTTATTTTAAATGTACTCTGGTGTACCAACATGAGTGGCACTGTTATAGCCTATGGCTTGTAGTTTGTAGCGCTCGTTTGTAGCCTAGTCTGTGTGATGATCCTTGACAGATTAATTGGAGCAGGTAGAAATTTTTATTTAAGTACTGTATAATAAAAACAAAATAACAAAATAAAAGAAATATTTTTCCATACCCAGATCTGGATTCCAATGCTTTTTCCAAATTCAATACTTTGCCATATTGAGTAGGAAACATGCACACAGAATAGTTGAAGTATCATGCTTTTTACATAAGAATACACTCTAAAAAACTAAAATAAAGAACTAAAAAAACTAAAATAGAGATAAAAATACCAAAAAAGTGGGTTAAGAGCACAACCCAAATCATGGTATATATGAGTAAACAAAATGATTTTCATTTTTATTAGGTTTTATTCTGGTTTATACAGATGAACATTATAATTCACACTTATAATTTAGTTAGTTAAACAATATAAAATGAAACAATTATTGCTTGCACCATTACATTACAAAACTTAAAACAGAATACCAGAAACATTTGTTTTATTTTACAGAAATAGTTGTACAAAGCATATTCAAGGATATTTTCTTGTCACATGCATAGAGATATACTGTGTAAAACGTGTAGTAAAATTACATCTCGCTATCAGTCTTTACTATGCATAAGTTGGGGATTGTGGGGCAGGACAGGGAGTAAAGTGAAGGTATAGAAGGCAGTTAAGGGTGGGGCTGTTTGATGGAGAGCGGGGTGGAATAAAGTTCAGTAGGGTTGGGTGGAGCTGTGTCGAGAAGGGCTGAGCAAAGCCACTGGTGATGGCCAGTGGTTGGCAAAAGGGGTGTTGAGGTTGGGGCAGTGTGTGTAGGGGGATGGGGGTGAGGGGTAGGGTTTTGGGGACAGACTTTGTAGACTATGGGGGAGAAGCAGTGCTATATGGTGGGGGTTGGGGCTAAATATTTGTGTGTGTGTGTAAGAAATGCAGGGGGCTGTGTGTGTGTATGTGTTTGGGGGGGGTGCAGAGTGTGCAACTACACAACATATGTTACGAATACGCAACTTTCCCACCTCCACTCTGAAGCCATCCATCCAGATCCAATTTGACCTGTAAGTAAAATGCAAAAACTAAAGACATAAGTCAACACTTGTGGATATAGTCTATTTGTGCAAATTGAAACGCAAAAAAATCTTCATAGTTCACTATTTCACATAACAAGTCATTTAACTTCTTGAAAAAGTGAAGAAACACAGTGTGTGAGTATCCACTGCCTACTGCTGTAGTGGATATTACTTGAATCCATTCATCTACAAGTTCCATTCATCTAGCTGTGTGTTCACGCTAAGAGCTGCAAAAGTTGTGAGAACACCAGAAGTAGTTCACATTCCATTGACAAGTGACAAAAGGGACAATATTTGGGCGACTATAGTGAGTAGTTGAAAACTGTTCAACTTCATTCAAATTGGTTATGACACGTTTCAACTATAAATAGTCAATGGGCGCGTCACGAGCCATTACAGCAACATTAGCGAACACAGATATTTTAGCAGCTGTGCTAAGACCATAACACTTTATTAACAAGATTGTATCTGCACCTAAACAGTGAGTCAGAATCTCACAAAAATCTGTCATTCTACCGTCTACCGTCATTCTTAAAGAAGATAGAAAGAAGTGTATTAGAGTACTGAAATGTTTTCTTGTCTAAAATGGTGAATTTATACAGTGCAGTATTTTGTATCTTTCATGTAAAAAATATTGCATTTACTGCAGTAATAAGCCTCATGCATATACGTATACAGCATGTATACAGCAGTAATAAAACCTGATGCTATAGTAGGATATTCAGTGATGTGGAAATTCAAATATAGCTGGTAACTATTCTCTGAACTGTTAGTCTAGTACTTACCTTCAGGCTGTGAATAAAAGCAGAAAGGGCATCACCATAGTCCCTATGAAGGTCTGCGCTGTCACCCTTCAGTAGGACCTGTAAACAAGCAGGAAATGGACATAAAACATTACATGAAATAAAATGCTAGGTTGCAGAAAGTAAATACCTAAGTTACTAGCCAAAATGAAATGAAATGCTAGCTATCTGTCATGCTAATCTTTTAGATGAACTATCATAAGCTCTTAGATGGCTTTGTCTGATATTGTCCTTTAAAATAACACTATAAAAAGGATAACGTGATGTTTATGGAGTTTACTGTTACTTAATAACCTTCATTTGAGGTTTAACGTGTCAAACATAAACTTGTACAAACAAAAACAAGGATAAGTAGCAGAAAACTAGCATTTAAGTTAGCTGTGACTGTAGTTATTGGTACTGTAACTGTAACTGTGTAACTGAGTGCTGGGCAGGACGATTCGGTGTGGAGACCAATGTCTTCTTTTCCAAACTGTTACTTCTTCAACGGAGTAGGGGAGCTATGGTGACTTGTTTACTTGTTTGCTACTTAGCTAGTGTGCTAACGTTAGATAGCTGGTAGGCAGCAGCTCGCAAATTTTTTTTACATGTTTTTAGATTGCGATAGGTTTTTTGCAAGAGGTTTTAAACTCTATGATGTCTCGTTGGCTGAATTTTAACATTTGAGGGGGAGGAAGACTTAGAACTCTCTACATTTCATTTATTTCCAAACTGTCTGAATCCATTCTGTCCAACATCTTGTGTTAATTTTTCAAAGTTGAAATGGGGTGGGGCCACTATGACTGGAACCCAGCAATTGGGTATGAAAAATGACAACCAGCAGGCAACCAACCCAACATATAGTTTGATATAACCCAATTCAGGACTTATGGTGTGTACCCAGCATTTGGGTTACAAAATCAACCCAGCATTTTTTTTAGAGTGTAGAGGATCAGGAGAGAGGAAGGGAACACATAGAATGAATCAGCCCATACTGAAATGCATTATTTTGGGGAATTAGGCCTTGCTCATTTGGCATCTCCCCGAGAGTTAGACCACTGGGTATTGGCCTGCCTGACCAGTCTGACGGTAGTGTTTTTTAGAGCTTTTAGCTTCATCACTCCCACTATTGTGACCAAAGGACTCTTTTGGGATGCTTCTCCTCTCTTAAAAGATGACTTTGTGTACAACACCTGCCAAGACCAACAGAAAATTAAATGTGATTTTTCCATCAGATATGAGTAGGAAATTCTCATTTCGATTTTAGCCTACTTTACACAAAAAGTCCCAATACTAGCCTTGGCAAACACTGTACAATATTTCTGTAAAATTCTAATGCTGTTGTACGTTTTTTTTTCATACCTTTGCCTGGACAATTTTAAATTTGTACTAGTGTTGTTTTTTTGTGGCCTTTCTCAATTTTAGAGACAATGCGGAAATCTGATGCAATTTCAAGACCGGATTACTTGGGAACTGCTAATCATGGAGAGGAATGTTTATTTTGATATGCCATTGGGGAGTTATAAAATCATGGGATTTCACTGAGAATAATGGGTATGACATGGACCCAGTGCTGTATTAGTAATATTCATTTTGATATGTATTCAACACTAATTTTCTTGTGAACCATTCACCACATAAACTAGTGTGACTTGCACCGTTGGAAAGGTCAGGTTGTGCAGTTTCATGTGATGACTGTGTATATGTGTGATGTCAGTGTAATGAAAATGAGTAATGTAACAGAGAAGAATGGTTGTGTCAAGAGAGGAAATAACGTCTTGTCTTGTTTTAGTCAACAAAAATGAAGACATTGTAGCGCAGTTTTTATTTTGTAAACCACATTTAGTCTCGTTTTTATTCGTCAACAATATTACATTATATAGTTAATTATAGTTATCCTAACATGACCAGCATTTGTGTTTAGTCTCGTCTCATTTCTGTAACGTGATAAGACAGCAATTAGTGAAAAAATTGTACCACGCTCCTAGACAAAACAAAAAAGGCAAACAGAGTTTATCATGATTTCTATACT
Source organism: Tenualosa ilisha (assembly GCA_015244755.2). NCBI lineage: Eukaryota > Metazoa > Chordata > Actinopteri > Clupeiformes > Clupeidae > Tenualosa > Tenualosa ilisha. The sequence continues at coordinate 987,970 of PYXC01001128.1, forward strand.
TTTCCATTAATCCACATAAATGCTGGTCATGTGACAATAACAGTATTTAAATATATAATGTAATGTTGACAAATAGAAACAAGACTAAGTGTGGTTCACAAAATAAAAACTTGAATGTCTCTTTTCTTTTAGTTGACTAAAATGAGACAAGACATTATTTCCTCTCATTTAATGATGTTATTATTAGTATTTGCAGTATTTCTGTTTCCTGTGTCTCACATCAGGTCGCACCACTCAGACGCAGGGGACGTCTTTTCTTCAATCCTGACTCACGGCACTTTTTAGCCCTTTGAATACTGATTTTACACACCCGTTCATCTCAGTTACATTACACACTGTTTTCATCACACAGACATCATAATCATATCATGTGAAACTGAACAACCTGACCTTTCCTAAGATGCCAGTTGCTAATTTCAAACAGTTTGCGAGAAAATGAGAAAATCAAAATTGATGTTTCTAATACAGCTCTGCGTCCATGTCATACCCTTCTTCTTTAAAACATCACTATTTCTAAACTCAAAATAAACAGGAGATCCTACTGATTCCAATGGCTAATAGCATTCCTCACTATAATTAGTGGTTCTCGAATAATCCAGTCTTGAAATCACATCAATTTTTTGCATTCTCAACCCCCCCCCACCCACAAAATGAATAATTTATATCATGCAGCCCTGTGTCTATTCTTCTCTGTACAATAAAATATGAATAAAATACGAAAATGAATAAAATATTCTGTTAGTAAATATATTTTTGCAAATTGTAAAGTCACACAGCATCCCACTATCATTATTCTTATATTGCCAGTTTCCAGACAACCTGCTTTATCCAAATGTGAAAATATATTTGTACTGACAGTGGTGAGATGTTAGTTAGACTATTTGTACATCCAGTGGTGAGATATCTGCAGAAATGTAAAAAGCCTGATGTAAGCCATATGCAAGTAGTATTACATCAAACACTGCCAGGTTTGGATAGCCTAAACTATCCTGAAAAAAATAAGGTATAGCCTGTGCTTAAAAGTAAAGGTAGTTAAATAACCCTTAAAATAACCTAGGTCTTAAAGGATTGAGAAATCCACTAATCAGACACCTCCACCTTGCACATGTGCTGGTTAGGTGTCAAGTGTAATTATACACAACACCCAGCAGATTTCATGCTTCTTATCTGTGCTGTTGATAAAGTATTATATGTACTGTTTTTACTGTCTTAGCCTAATGCTTAGTATATATTGCATGTATAATGAAATCCAAACTAGCCTGTTCTTCATCAGGCCAAACTAGCCTTGTTCTATTGTTGATCAATTGTACCACCTATCCTGACTAGACAAGATAGATATGATTGCTTTCCAAGCAATGTTTTTTTTTTTTTTTTTTTTTTTCTCTCTGCAGGCAGATGTGCAAAACAGCTCATGGGTGATCACCATGGAGACGCCCATTTTTCCCACATCTGGTCATCAGAATGGTGATGTTTCTGGGGCTAAACTCACACTGCCTGCTTTGTACATCCATATTTACCACCAGGACCGAGCAGGACCTGAGCTCAGCCCACTCACATACCCCGCTGGTCAGTATGTGGCTGAGGAGCTCTGCATCAACGCAGCCAAGGAATGCGGTTAGTATCTCTGGTAATGAATATTGAATACATGACATTGACACTGTTTTAAGACTAGGGTGTCAGCATTGTGTTTGTAGTTGGAAGCAAAGAATTCCAAGGTTCCACCATTCATTTTCAATGGGAGTTTTTTGCTTGTTTATTACAGTAAAAAGATGAAAAATGCACACCCATGATTTTCAAAACATACAAGATGAAGTTTGAATGAAGTTTCTTGGTAAATCGGTTGAAGCTGTATTGATTGCAGAAGTCAGTTAGAGGAATAATAAGAACTAGATTTGCAATTCTCAGGAATTACACAGTGCATGCAAAAAAAACCCCAAAAAACACATTTTCAATGTGCACAAACACCTCACATTAGAAAAAAAAACATTGAGGTTGCTAGGTCGCGAGGCCATTGCTAGGGTAGTCATGGTGGTTGCTATTCTAGTTATTAGTGGATTCATGTTAGTTGCCATGTTGGTTGCTAGGTCATCATTGTTGAAGTGGTTGCAATAGCATGAAATTGCATTTGGCAATTCCAAAAATTGAAGAATTTCAAAGTCAATATAAATGAGCAGAGGTGTCTGTGAACAGAAACTTACACAAAAAAATGTGCATTATTTACTTGAACTCTTATTTGAAAGCATTGTTTGACAAGCTTCAGAAGTAACAGTAACAACTTACATTTTAGAATGCCACCACTAAAAATGGTGATATTAATGTAGGACAAATGGTAGGACAAAAAGGTAGATTGTAAGACACAGCTGGTTGCTGTTTGTTGTTTATTAATTACAATTGACAGTGTGTTGGAGGTAGTTGGATGCAGCTGTTAAACTTCTAATTGGTAAAAATGTTTAAGTAGTTGAATTGGTGGCGACTACGTCATATTGCTCCTTGCAATGATTAGTGACATTGATGGCTAATGATGTTGGTTCCTTTGTTTGTTGCTGGTCATCATTGTGGATCATCCTCAGTCACAATACCATTTACAGGTGTGCATCTTAATAGAAGTTAGGCCTGCAAAGTTTAGGCTTTGTATGATGGAATGAATGAAGAAATTAACAAATTAAGAGAGAAAGAAAGAAATGAAAGAAGGAAAGAAGAAGAAATGAAACAATAGCCGAATTAAAGAATGGACAAGTGTGAAGAGATTATGAGTCTTGAGGTACCTGTGTCTGTCCCTTTTCACAGTACCACATATTTATGTTAAATGTAACTGAATTGATGCATTGCTGTTTGTATTTTTATTCTGGTGAAGCAATTTTATAAAAAAAAATATATGATGTGGTCTTGTTGTTTATGGTTGCTTGTTGCTTGACGGACGGAGTTGTTCTTTGTTTGAATCAATAATATGTATGGTTGATGATGTTGGTTCCTATATTGACTGCTGGGTTATCATTTTAGAAGTGGTTGCCAGGAAGTAATGTATGTGGAGTATGGAGTATGTGAGGTTGTTTGGCCATTGCAAGGGTGCATAAGGTGGTGCTGGATGCTAGGTTAATCATGTTGGTTGCTATGTTGATTGCTGGGTCATCATTGTAGTAGTGCTTCCAAGGAAGTTGCAAGTGAGGTGGTTGCTAAGCCATTGAGAGGCTTGTTATAGTGATTGCTAGGTTAGTCATGTTGGTTGCTATGTTGGTTGCTAGATCTTCATTGTGGAAGTGGCTGGTAGGCTGTTGCTAGGGTGGTTTAGGGGTTGCTAGGGTGGATAAGGTGGTTTGCTGTTTACTAGGTTAATCATGGTGCTTGCTCTGTTGATTGCTGAGTCACCATTGGGGAAGTGCTTTGAAAGAAGTTGCAAGGGTACTTGAGGTAGTTGTTAGGCAGTTATGGTGGTTCCTTTGCTGGTGGCTACCTTAATCATGTTGATTGCTGGGTTATCATTATGGAAATGGCTCCCAGGAAGTTGTAAGGATACTTGAGGTGGTTGTTAGGGCAGTTAAGGTGGTAAGTTAACTGTAGCTCATCAAGGTGCAAGTGGCTCCAAGGGAGTTACAAGGGTACTTGAATATTGTTGCTATCCTGTTGCTAGGCTAATAACAGTGGTTACAATGGTGATTGTTCAGTTAGACATGTTGGTTGCTAGGTTGGCTACTAGGTTTTCATTGTGGAAGTGGTTACTAGAATGTTGCTAGGGTAATTAAGGGGGTTGCTAGGCTGTTGATAGAGAAAGTTGATTGTTATATACTGTTGACAGTTGGTAGATTATTGCTTATAGTACTAAAAGGCTGATAGAGATAGGAGTAGGTAGTTAGGGAGACAACAATGGGAAATAAAATCCTTGTGGATTTCGAAAGTTCCACCATTCATTCCAATGGGACTATTTTGCTTGTTTATCGTGGATATTTGAAAAAATACCTGTAAAATAACTGTAGAAAGGTAAAAAAACAGATAGCGCAGCTGGAAATTTGTGAGACCAATGAGATGAAGTGTGAATGAAGTTTCTAGGTGAAATGATTGAAGCTGAATTAATCGGTTGGAAGAATAATAAGAAGAAGCCAGCTAAGGACAATACAGTGCATTGTTCTGCATGCACTGTAACAAGATTTGCAATTCCCAGATATTACACAGTGCATGCAAAGCAAAAGTTTTGGTAACACTTTACAGATCGGTAATATGAGGGTAGTTTTGTGGTAATAGCTTGTTAAAATCGTGGTAACAACTCATAACTACTCACATTACTGAATAATAACGGAATAATTACTGAATAATTTCTGTGTTATTTCTTAACAATAAGCCACTGTTTGTTCGGGTATTAAGTCAAGTCACACTAATACACAATACATACACTAATCATGACGATCCAACAGGAATTAGGACATAATCATAGAATTGAAGACCATAAAATGATACTGGGTGGACAGCTAAGATAGTTTGCCCATGCATGACAGCATGCCCTGTTAAAAGATTATACTAAACTTCACTGAAACATAAAACGAACACACACAAGTTGACCTATGCTAATTCATCAGCAAAACACAGTTTGTGCACATTTTACTGTGCACTCATAATCAGGTGTCAGTGGCATTATTGAAACAGACACATGGAAGTGTCTGGGGAGGAATGGTATGAGGTTAGCTTCTGTCTACTTTCTTAATGTGTGCAAGAAAATAGAAGTGGGTATCAAAATAAAAGAAGTATCAATATGTATACGACTAATGATGATGCATGGTTATAATAATAGCAATGAAAAAGATTACGGTTGTTTAGAGTGGTAAGATTGTTTACTGTGCCAAATCATCAGTTTCATATTTTGTTTCAAAAAGTAAAAACTGAAGACCTATCACATCTATTTGGACACCCCTCCCCTTTTCAGCTTCACTTCCTCTCTTCTGCCTGCACACAACAGATAATGGCTAGACTGGAACAGAGAAATTGCAAAGTCAGAGATTCAATGATTAATTGGCTATTAAACTGACTGAAAAGAAGTTTTTAGGGTATAGTTTTATTATGACCGCCGCTAGCGAAGCTAGCGAAAGCGGTCATATTGGTGTTGCTGCACGTTTTTCCCTTTTTTTTTTTTTTTTTTTTTTTTTTTTTTCACCGATTTTCCGTCAACGATTCCTGGGACACTGAAACTCAGGGGGAGATGAATGTTTGTAGGCATGTAGCCCTAGAAGTTTGTGAGCGAATATGAGCTTTTGGCCCCCAAGGGGCCCCCCCCCACTGTGCCAGTGTCCGTCAAAGAGGGGGAGACCGGCAAAAGTTTTCGCTGAATAACTCGATGAACCTTTCACCCAACAACACGAAATTTTTGTAATATGTCGGTGTTACAGAGACGTATCGACCCAGCCCATAAACGCTCACGTGAAGCATAGCGCCACCTAATGATAAGGGTAAATGCAAAAATTGGGATTTTGAGTTGCCAATATCTTGGACCGAGAAGGTGGGAACTGCACGAAATATGTCATGCACGATCACCACAAAGACCTCTGAAACCACAGCACATGCCATAAAATTTGGTCCATAGGGGGCGCTGTAATTGTAGAAAATGTAATTTTGCCTATTATCTAGAGAATGCTAATGTTTACAACATTTTTTTTTTTATCGTGAAATCTATTGAACCTCACGCATGGAAAACACTGGTCGACGCCCACTTCCAACGAAAACAATTTACATGAAATTTGAACATTGCGAAAACGAATCTGAACCAACTCGTCATAGGCCGTTAATATGAATCTCACCAAATTTGGTATACGTCATCTACAGACAATGCTGACAAAAAGTTATCAAAGGATTTATCTTGAGATAAATTGTTTCGAAGTTACACGTCAATGAACATTTAACACGTAGCTTAAAATTCTTTAAAAGTACATATCTTGGCTTTTAATTGCTCAAATTTGGTCAAACTTGGCATGCCATCTCTAAACAGCTTTTTTGTCATGTGTACTAAATTTTGTGACATTTCGTCATAGGGGGCGCTGTTTATCGCCATATATAGGTGTCAAAAGACCTATATATATATATATATATATATATTTTTATATAATACTCCATACAAGACAATCTTATGACTACCATCTCTACACAAACACCAAGTGGCAAGAGTTCAAATTAACACATGTAGGCTACATACATACTATGACAACACCTACCCTTTCATAAATCACTCCTACACACTACAACATCACACACAATCTCATTCATTCAAAAAACACATCCATACCCACTTCCAAGACATAATTTCCAATCTAATTCCCACCTCACAACACTGTTCTACCACACACTTGTCATGCCAACAGTTCTCACATTTCAATACATTGCGGCGGTCATACCATGTATCGCTATGCGGTACATCTAGTTTTTATTTTAGGCTGCTTGTGAACTTGATTTTACTTCAATATTAATGTCAACATAGTATATTTGTGTTTGATTTATTATGGTTTCATCATGTTTCCATCACAATGGATCCAACTGAAGATCCAATGTGGTTTGATGTATTTTCGTTTTTGGAGTAGCTATTACACTGTAATATAGTTGAAAAAGGCATGAATGTATTTTACAGCCCTGATTCTGTATAATTTATGTAAAATTGTGTAAAAATAGGAAATTACTAAGTAATTATTGTAAATTAATACATTGGCTGCCAGCCATTTTTAGAGCAGACAGCGTTTTTAACATTTTTGACGTATTTTTCAAGACCCACAGAAAATTGTGTTCTATGACTATGTACACACCGAAACCACACCGAAAGAGTAGACTTTCTTCTTTCATCAGGAAAAAAAAATTGTTTCTTCTCTTTTCCATTCTTTAGTAATTGCCAGTAGTAGATGGGTTTTTCACCAAAAAATGGAGAAAACAAACCTTTTGTCAAAAGAAACATTTCATGCAGAGCAGTGTGTTTGATGCTAATATTTTTTTCTTTCGTGGTACCTCAAACATCTGAAAAGTCGTTTGCTTCAATAGAGCAGCAAAAACAACACTGAGAAGGGGCTTTTATAGCATCTGGGGACAATTCTATGCTGCTTCCGGTTGATCCAGAACCAGGTTTGTTAAATACATGACACAGAAAGGTCTGCTGACCTGGGCTGTGGTGAAACAAGCCCTGGATTCTCTGTCCGCTTGGCCCGGGTTGATGTTCGATAGTTTTTCACTATTGCGATACTGCCCGAACTTCTGCGACTGCGATGCATACTCTGTTCGAGAGTGAGCTGCCTAAACTAATTCGACTTAACATCTTGCCGGCTTTATGTTGTGCTCTTTTCTCCTTCAGTCTGTCCACATCTCGCATCCTAAGTGGCACTGCTGTCACCTACAGGGTCAATTCATCAGTACATTCTCTGTTTACAAGCCGGATTTTTACGGACGAGCCCCGTTGAAAAACATAATTGAGGTCTATAGACGTTGAGTTAACACAGCCAGTGAGTTAATGCTGGATCTTACCGTTTCATTACTTGCTCATCAGTCATCTACTCTCACCGTAAAAGCTAAATAATTCCTTGTTATTACTATTTTGTTATTGACTAATTACCACAACAAATAGTGGGTTATTGTTTAGAAATAACATAAAATTAGTCTGTAATTATTCAGTTATTGTTCAGTAACATGAGTTGTTATGAGTTTTACCAACTTATTACCGTACAACTATCTTCTTATTACTGATCTGTGTTGACAAACTTTTTAAAAGTGCACTTATAAATTGACAATAAAAAAGAAAAAATGTATGAATGAAGAGGAGATTTGTTTAGACAGTCAAACAGTTACTTGACAAATAGCATATAGTCCTTTTAACATAATAGGATATGTTAAAAGGGCTTCAACTGATGTTACTCGGATAAGCATTTGAAAAGTCGAGAGGCAGTTTTAAAGATAGATAAAGAGAGGCAATTAGACACTGAAATGGAAATACTGCCTAATATTGTGCAGTGTTGCACTGTTCCACTTAGAGAGTTCTGTGAAGATGGATAGATTAAGTGTGTGTGATGCCGCCATCCAGGTTGGCTGCAGCCTGTGGCTGCGTAATATTCCTTCTGCAATGATATATGTTGACAGCAGCTTACCAAGTTCATTGTGAGTTTTTCATTCTAAGTTTTATAAAATAAGCATGTTCAGAATCTCGTGAATTAATCGTCATTTCCACTATTGCATCCATGTTGCATTGCAAATATCGTCAACTTAAAACTGTTCCATAAGATTGACTTTAGGGTATATGTTAACAAGATCAAATACATTCTGGCAACATGTCTAAGATGGCATCCAGCATAGCAACCACTCCAGTTACCATAGTCACTACCTTAACTATCCTACTAACAGTCTAACTACCAATATCATAATGCAACTATTTGCCACAAAGTCTACATCGCGCAATTGCAGTTTTCATGCACTCGTAATTCTCTGGAATTACATTCTCAGTTTGTTATAAGCCTTTAGCTCTTTCAGCTATTTCACAAAACATATTCTGTGTGAGTACATTGCTGGATGAAGTCATGTTGTGGGTCACGGCACCAGGATGTTTAAGTTTGGCATTGTGTTAGCAGCTATATTTTATTTGTTGACGTTCAGTGAGTTCAGGCACATCAATTTGCCTGTTTGTTTGTAAGCTCTTAGCTCTTTCATCTATTTGATAAAACATAGTGTGTGTGTGAGTGCATTGTTGAATGACATCATATTGTGAGTCACAGCACCAGGATGTTTGGGCTTGTCATTGCTGTTAGCAGCTATATTTTATTTGTTGAGGTTCATTGAGTTCAGTCACATCAATTGTCCTGTTTGTTTGTAAGCTCTTAACTCTTTCATCTCTTGCCTTTAGGTGTGAACCCAATGTACTGCAACCTTTTTGGACTCATGAGAGAAAGTGATAGGATGTGGTTCCCACCCAATCACATCTTTAAACTGGATGACTCGGGCACAGAGAAGCTGCTCTTTAGAATCAGGTAGATGATCAATTTCTCATAGGAAACCATTGTAAATATGCATACTTTGTTAGCCTTAATGCTCTTTATTCTGATTCTTGAAAAATGTCAAGAACACATTGCTACGAAGTGTGAGTACAGTAATGGCAATGACCGTCATGTAATATGTGAAATTTGGTGAGAAATTGGTGAACAACATAGATCTAATAGCAAACTGGCAGCTAACGCTAACTGAATGGTACTGTGAGTAACGAAAGCGAAAGTGAGCTTATGGTGCCATTGAGTTAGCATAAGCTGCGTGTTTGCTATTCATTCTGTGTTGTTCCAAATTCTTTAATTTTTCCTTCCTATCGTCAGCACTCAGCAAGCTTGTACAACAAGGCTATGATTGGAATGATGCCGAACCATCACTTTAAAGCAGACATGAAATGGAAAACGATTTTTGCCTTGGCTTAGATGAATTAGGAGTGGTTGTGCATGGCCAAAGAGCTATCTGGAACATGAGGCATGGTTGTGCCCTCCTCATGTGAAAATCATGAACTTAGAAATACACACTAGAACATGGGGTAATTAGAACAAAGCCTGTATGTGATGTCAAATAGCCACAAAGCACTTGTAGTTAAATTGTGATGTTGCCAAAGAGGTGCCATTTAGCCAAAAGGACTATTTTACTTTACTTTTACTTTACTACATTTTGCATCTACTTTGCATTTACTTTACTTTAAAAATGCATTCTGTTACATTTTTATTAGGCTATTGCATTTTTTTTGAAGTCGTCTGGGCTGCGTGGCTGTCTTGGAAGTTTAAACCAGATACTGTTTTGTCTGAAGCCACTTCCCTGCCCAAAATTCAAGCCGTTAAAAAAAAAACCTCTGTTGGAAATTTCAAATTCTCAACATGTTGCTGTTCATACCAGTAAAGCATTATATAGCCTACATCTCTGCCACTTTAATGTAATCAATTAAAATATTCTGTACATGCTACTTTCAACACTTGTTGTGTCTGATGCAGGCTGAAGGTCCTGCTGATAGCGCAGCGCAGCACAACGCAGCTTTTGAGCAGAGCAATGCATCTCTGTATTTCCTTTCACGATGTCTCCAGATCAGGAAGAGTCATATCACTAGTTTTGCTGGTGTGAAAACAACTTTCAACAATAAGGTTAATCTTCCAATCAAGGTGGCTGGATAAGAATTAGGCTCCCAACATATGTCAAGAAGGTGATTCTTTGACTATTAACTCTACTTTCATTCATAACCGTTTTTACATCTTCCTGAAGAGCTGTCAATATGAGCTTACCTTGAAATAGGCCTGCCGTTGCTGGTCATATAAGCTGCAGAATAATTTGCTAATAAGCTGCAGAATAATTTGCCGAATCATGAAATGAAGACATAGGTCTCGTTTTCAGATTTCTCGCAGTTGTATGATGACAGTAGACATTGGTTTTCCTTGCTGCTGGGCATAGTGAGAGCTAGGCATCCCTACAATGTAAAATTTCTTTGTAGACTATCTGTTGTAACAGCAGATCAGCTGATCATAGTTAGTAGAACACTTCAGCAATGCGTTGTGTTGTGTAGTCAATACAGGAAAGTCTGTTGGGATCAGTTTGTTGTAACTATGAAATCATTGAAAAGGCTGTGTAGGCGCACCATAGAACATGCAAACACAGTGTCCACCAAAGGATAGCGGACATCTAAAAATAAAGGTGTCTGTAAAGCAAAGCCTACCTGAATGTGGGAGTCCAGCAGAAATGGTAGTGGCAGTTAATGATCCTAACATTTGTCCAAGGATTAGGGCACTTCACCCATCTACCAATTTTTGCGTTGATGTGCCAAAGATATCAGCTAATTTAGCCAAGTATAGTGCCCTCAGAGGTCAGATGGATGCATGTGCCATATTAAACTTTTTCAAATCAGCAGCACCACACTAGTGTTTTGCTAGGGGCACATTTTGTACATGTTTTAGTAGCCTCTTATATTAGTTTTGCAAGTACAGTATAAAACCTGTGTTTTCTACACAGCAGGTCACACACCTCAGTTTGTTTCTGGTAAAGGCTCTTCTATGTATTTAGTTTTGGAATTTGTATAATCTTTCCATCTAAGTTTCTTTCATTGTGTTGTAGCTTGAATGTTATCCTCTTTTTGTCGCTTTGGATAAAAGTGTCTGCTAAATGCTTAAATGTAATGTAATGTAAGTTTGTATTCTCAGGTGCACTCAGGCAGAAAGAAAAAATACAAAGGTGCATCTCTATTAAACAGAATTAAACAGATCATTATAAATAAGAAATAATATTACATGCTTTACAGAAAACATGAAAGACATAGCTTTTCATTCAAGCCAGAAGGTCCAGAAGGTTTCCTTTTTTAGTAGTTTTGTAATTACTAGGGAAGTGCCTGTACAATCTATGTTTTCCTGAAAATTTAGTAGATTTGGGCCTGTGCAGTTGTTTGTTTATTTATTAAAATACTTAAAGAAGTGGCGAAGGTGAGAGAATTGAAATTGTCTGTTTGGGTTGTAGATAACGAATTTTGTGCATTTAAATTGTGTGCCTTTTTTAATTCCTTAAAAGCAACGGAGGCTGTGTTAGTGTTGTAGAACACAGAAGTTATTTCTTTAACGTAACATTATCTGTTGCAGTTCAGGCCTAGACACTTCAGACAAAAGCAGTTGTTTTGCTTTAGTTTGAACAGAGTGCTTAAGCACGTGTGTTTGCAAGATGTACCAAATTTGAGGTTAGTTGGATGAATGGCTTAAGAGTTATGAATGGAATACACACAAACACAATAGATTTTTCCCCCTTGTTGTGAGGGGGAAAGCTTATCTATGCCTCAAAAATTTGAATGTGACATTTAAACCATGGTTGGCCTGGACATGATGACGTGCTATGGCATAGTACATATTGTGATTGGGATTGAATGTTAAAAATGATGTGGTCAGGCACCCCTGTCACAGACAACCTGTGGCAGCTACACTCTTTCATGTTGAGTGTGTAGGAAACCGAGGAGCGCCACTTTGCTGAAGCCTGCATTAACTAGGGGCATGTGTGACATTCTTTCTTCACCAAAAAAATTAAGGAAAATTCTGGAACTTGTGTGATTAATTGTGATTTATTATGATTGGGGCACTTGCTAGTGATGGCAGTGGTGTGTGCGTGGAGCGGAGCATTGTGCTATATGTATGTAATAAAGGGGGGATGTAAGACAAGTTCAGACAAAGCGCTGCAAATCAGGTGTATGTGTACGTGTGCATGTGTGCAAAGTTGTTTGGAAGTGTTTGTGAGTGTAAAGGAGTGTGTCTGCAAAGTCAGTGTAGTGTGTTTATAGTTTGGATGGCCTGAGGATAGATGCTTCGCCTGAGCCTCTCAGTTCTGGCCTTGGGACTACATGGCATCTTCTTGATCTTAGTGGTTTGAGCAATCCATTATTTGAATGAGAAGAGTCCTTCAGAATCTTTTGGACCCTTCTGGATTAGATGTCTTGCAGGGCAGGGAGTTGAGTTCTGAACGTACTACTCTGTGCAGAGTATTGTAATCTTTGACTGTGGAGTTCCCATACTAGGTGATGATGCTACCTGTTAGAACACTCTCAACAACTGAAATGTGGAGGGCCTTCAAGATGGATGTTGAAACTTTGAATTTTCTGAGCTGACGAAAGAAAAAGTTGTTGTCTCAACTTCTTCAGAACATGTTGGGTGTTAACAGTCCATGTTGAGGCTTCAGTAATGTGGACACCAAGGTATTTAGAACTTGTGACTCTCTTTCTACAGGTTGCCCGCTGATCTTCAGCAGGATGTAACTGCAACACTTCTGCCTCCTATAATCCACTACCATCTCCTTGGTTTTACTGACATTCAGTGTCAAGCTGTTAGACTGACACCACTATGCCACCTCTACAACCAGATCCAACGAGGCCTGTTCATTGTTGCGAATCAGGCCCATGACCACTGTGTCATCTGCCACCTTGATGACGGAGGTGTGACCACTGTTGGCTTTGCAGTCACGTGTGTAGATGTTGTACAGCAAGGGGCTCAAAATGCAACAATGTCAGACCACCCATTTTAACCACTTGTGAATGGTTGGTGAGAAAGTCAAATATCCAGTGACACAGTGTGGTGCTCAGCCCATGGCCTTCATCTCTGTGACTAAAGTTAGGGGTGCTATTGTGTTGAATACTGAACTAAAGTCAGTGGACAGTATTCTCACATAAGTCCCATTCTCCTCCTCTAGGTGAATCAGGGTGGTGTTCAGGAGGCTTAATATGGCATCCTCTCTGGATCTGTTGGGTCTGTAGGCAAATTGGAGGGTGTTAGATTTTGATGGTTTTTCCCAGTTTGACTTTTCACCTGAAGTCACTGTTCACCTTAAAGTTGCGTTGTGTTTTCTTTCCAGCAGAATAGAAGATTGGACATCTCAGTTGCATTGGATCAGGATCAATGATTTATTATAAATTGAATTACAATTGTTGATTGGATAGAACAATAGATGAAATAACGGAAATATAAAGCTGAAGTAACAGAGTGAAGTCTAAAGATTATCAGACTAAGTTACTCTTTTGTTTCGCCCGTGAGGTTGAGACAGGATAACCAAGATGTTGTTGTGTAGCTCGTCTAGATCCTTCTCCCTGGATAAAAAAAAATGGGCTCTACATGTACTCAAAATTCTAATCGTAAATCTATCCTGACCAGTGGAAAATAGCTTGAACAGTTTCTAAATCAGGACGGAACTCCATATAAGTACATTACTCAAGGACACACTCAAGGGTTTAGATTTGAGCAAACCACACACCCTAAACAGGAACATACATGCACATACCAAGGCCTTGCACCTGCCTAGCATACGACATATGATCACTAGTCATGGTGACCTCTAAGGTCCCCACCATGCTTCACAAGTTATTGACTGAACATTTTGTACAGACTTGGAGCAGTACACAGATGAGGATTATTCATCTGACAGTCAGAAAGAAGTAACAAGAAATCATGTAAAATTATATAAAATTCTTACATTCCCCCCTTTTGATCACACCAAAAAAGAAGATTCAGGAAATCAAATGAATCCCAAAATCAAAAACTTAAATCAAACCTGAAAATCAAAATCACAAAAATCATATGTGTTAATCATCTCACAGAAATGTAATGATGTAATAATAAGTGAGGAATAGAAATTAGATGGCAACAAAATATTCCTCGGGCACTACTGGATCAAACTCAGCCTGCTGAACACGCTATTTTGGCCTTATACATTCGCTTCACAGCGCAACAGGTCAATTTAATTATTAGGATAATGACTAAAACACCCAAGACAACCGGAACCAGAATTTGGAAAATTTGAGACGCAATAACACCACCCCAAGAAGAAATCCACTCATTAAGTGACCAGCCCTTGGATTCAGCTTTTAGCAGTGAAACATGTTTGTAAATATCAGACGCAAAATGATCTACCTTTTTAGAAGAATTTGGAATATTGTGCAACATTCCTGCTCAATTACAGCACAAGTACCCCCCTTAGCTGACAACACAATATCTGAGGTCAAACTATTTTTAAGAGTCATAATCCTTACAGCTTTTACTTCATTGTTCAGTTCTCTAATGGCACGGGCGGAGTCATTAGCAACTCAACTACACTTGCAGCCAAATCCCTAACCGCAACAGTCATACCATAAATTGGGATTACAGCTGAAAAGAACCTCTGGGTTGGGGTAGCTACGACAAAATATTTACCTAACATATCACGCTTAACTCTACGTCTTACCATCCACTGATGTTTCCCCACCATCCTAACAGCAGGTACTACATATGCTACGTAACAGTTTCCTTGCCAATAAGGTGGAGGAAATGAATAAGCATACTTGCCACATAAATACATCATAGCATTCATTGTGGCTCTAGCAATTCTCAATCCATCCTGAGAATTTATCCACAATGACGAGAACTTCTCTCTTCTCGTCACGGACTTCTCTCGTCTTTTGCACGGAGGTAGTCTGATGTAGTCTACCTGTAGATGTTAAGGACTCCAGCTCTGCCAGGGGTTTTTCACCAGCCTCTCAAAACACTTAATCGCTGTAGACATCAAGTCATGTCATTTAGACATGGTGGACTCTTGTTTTTCATGAACCCCTCACGCATTACACAAAGGCACAGAGTTTGAAAGGCTAGCTCTTAAGCCTAAACTTCATATTGATAACAACTTGGTCAGATGTTCTTATAGTGGTTGCTCTGACGGTTATCCAGGCGCGCTGCGAAATACTTTGAATTTTGATTTTGAATTTGTCATCTATAAAACAATTTCATATCCATTTATATGTTTAAATTACTTTCACTTGGTTTTTTAACAATAGTTGTTAGTTTTCTCATCATAAGGCTACCCTGCCACATATTACATTTCGGCTATTGTCCTTGAATAGTCAATCTTCATTAGGCTAGTGTACGTGGCACAAGAAAGTTCTGCTGTTCCAAGCCCCATCAGCAATAAATTCATCACTGTTTCAAATGAGCAGTTGTTATTTTAGTTAGCTAGCTAGATACTTCAAATCACCAGTGCAATGAATATGGTACGATTTGATATGGAAAGAGAATGAAGGAAACAAGACTCTTGAAAGGAGAAATGTCTTGTGTACAGCTGTAGATTCAGGATGAGTGCCCAGACTGCCTGACCTATAAGCTCAGGTTGGTGAAGTAAGTTGGTGGCACCTTAATATAGCTCTGGCTCTTAAATAAAATGACAGACCACGTAAAGGAGCACATCTGCTATGGCCAGCATGGACCTGACTGTTGCACACGGGACACACATAGGGAGGGAAACTGGATGGGAAAAGCGACCATCCATGTTTTTTATTGTTATTAACGGTATGTTTGTTTACACACAATATGTGATCTGTCTTTGAATGCCTTTTCTCCCTCATCTTGGCCATTATAACAAGCCTTGTGTAACTTTGCAATATGTGCATTAGGTTATTGATTATAATAATGATAAATGTGATGCTAAAAGTGTTATGCTAAAGGTTGGTAGGAATACATCCTAATATAGTGGCATGACACAATTATGCAAAGAAGAATTTATCTCAGAAAAAAGATGTTGATAGGGATTCCTTGAACTGAGAAAGTTGAAGAACTACTGGACTAGGTGATGGTATTTAGATGACCAAAGGACAAAGATCGCAAATAACCTATATACAAAGCAAATACAATTAAATAGACAAGGACACAAAACAAATTGAACAAAACATGTTGCATAAAAATAATTGGCTTATGGGAAACAAGTTTCACTGAGAATTTTCTCCCCAAAATCAGAGCCAGTCTCCCCTAGAACAACTTAGGGTTAGGTGCCTTGCTCAGGGACACAGTACTCAGGACAGTTAAAAACCATGGACAGGACAGTTATAAATCCCTGTTATAAATCCCTGAGCAGAAACACACTGTTTAGAGCAGATAGTCATCACCCCCAAACAGCTTAGTAAGAATATCCCCATTGGTCAGTTTCTGCACATCAAGAAATTGCAGCACTGAGACAGAGTTTGATGTCAAAGGCCGTGGAGATGGCAGAGCACTTCATTAAGTCATTGTTGGTCATAAAGACAGTGATTAAGAATCATGTGTATATTCATATTCAAAATGTGGATTTATTAACAAAGCACTCAGCAACTGAAAAGGTTTTCTTTTTTGCATTGATGCCTAAGCCTAGGTGGCCAAAAGCTGTAGGGGAAGCTCTGTAGAGCTCTGTAGAACATTATAAGATCCCAATACTGTTGTAACCTCCCTTCCCCCTATTTCCACTGCTGTACCTACACGCACGAAAAAGCCAGTTAGCCTACTATACAATATAAGGTAGGCTTCTATGCTGTTTGGCTAGCTAAAGTAACAGGCGCTTCGGGCATAAACTGGGCAAGACAATGTACTGCCAAGGGAGATAAATAAAGGGCATTGAAACTTATATATTATCAGACTGAAATTTTCATACGATAGTCATAAGACATGGACGACGATTTGTACAAAAAAAAGACAAAATCAAAACAGTGCAATGTCTTGGTAATTCTTATTATTTAGGGTCCCATATTTTTCACAAGACCACGCCTTATCAAAATAAATGGGGAGATAGAGCCCAAGACTCCTTATCAAAAATACTGGTGTGTAGCATAACATAGCCCCAGTCTTGTGTTTCCAACACTATTTACTAACAATGCTAGAAACATTTAAACACTTCTTAGCAATAGTAGTGCAAGCTATGTGGCAAAATTAATGACATGAACATTTAAACGCATCATAGTTAGAAACCATTATACTTGATTCAGATGCAAACTTTTATTATATTGGTAGATTGTTTTTCTCCATAAATACTGTCTTAGCAATTTGTATTGCAAGGTAATCCTAAACTGCTTCAACATAGACCTAAATGAATGTGCAAAGAACAGAAAAAGTGAGTCTTCCATAATATAGGACCTTTAAGTTTTCTTGTGTCCTTTTAATCTTCTGTATCCCTCTTTACTCTCTACTGTTACAGGTTTTATTTTCTTGGCTGGCACAGCAGTGGACCTGGCAGTGCCCATCGCTATGGAGTGACCAAAGGCTCAGAAACCCCTGTTTTAGATGATGCAGTCATGGCTTATCTATTTGCTCAGGTGAGAATGTCTGCTCTCTCTATTATCAGACTGCATTAAGCACTTTCACACCAGCAAGTAGGCTAAAAGGCAGTTGCATGCAAAGATAATCTTTTGTCACAACTATAACAGTAAAACAGTGGCATGTACTTTTATTATGAAAATGATTCTATAAAATCCTAAGATTTTTTTGTATTCAGCTTTAGAGGTTACATTAAAAATTGTACAAAATAATCAATGTCATAGTCTCAGTGTCCACCGTTACAGACTCACAGACATAAATGCACATTCACGCTTTGATCACAAAGGTTTAGGGGTGTGAGAGGACTCAGTTGCACCCTTTCCGAGCCTTTTCCTAAAGTCGGTATACCCACAATTCGTAGTATTGTGATGTCAAACAGTGGAGAAGCATGGAATCGTCAAAGTAGCACCTGTAAACAATTTACAATTACCAAGAAACGAAAATGAAGGCTTGGTTGTAACATGAGTTTAGTGTTGTTACTTGAACAATTTATCACGGGTGTTGTCCCAATCATGCAAACAGCAAGGTGAGGTCACGCAAACAAAACTCCACTGAGAGCAGAACCAAAGAGTAAGCAGAATCAATCTCCTGGTGGGGCAGCTGACCAAGGTGCCCAAACCATAAACCCTAGAAGCAAGTTCTATTCCGAGCCAAAGTCATTCTCCGACCATACCCCATTCCTCTCACCCACACATATTTATTATACTTTATGTACTATCCTGTCCAATTAAAAAATAAGCTGATCCTCAAGAATGTGCATGGTCCCAGAGGTTGTTCTGATTTTTGCTCATATTAATTTTTTCCTCACTTTTAGTTGCCTGTACTGTTCTCAGCTACTGATTTTGTGTGCATGGAGATCATTATTTTGTGTTAAATTATATAATTTGCTCAAGTAAATATTTTATCATGTAAGTTTAATTACTTTAGTGACATAGTCTTGTCTTGTCTGGGTATTAAAGGTCAGAAAACTGGGATCCTTGATGAAAATGATTCCTCTTGTTGGTCTTTTTTGGATCTGATTGAAATTTTGTTTCTCCCTCAGTGGAGGTGTGACTTCCTAAATGGCTGGTTGAGCGTTCCAGTTAGTCATGAAGCTCAAGAAGAGTGTCTGGGTATGGCTGTGCTGGACATGATGAGATTGGCTAAAGAGAGGGGACAGTCTCCTGTGGACATTTACAATGACAACAGGTAAGGATAGGTGAGACCATAGAGACCAAGGTCAGGGGGATGAGCTCGGGATGAAATGAGATGAAGCTCTGAATGTTAGTAGAAGAACACAAAATTAATTGGATGGAGTGAAAGCATCATAAAGTTAGACTGGATTATTCAGGTAGTACATCAAAAGAGATATAATCAGACTTATGACACTTAATGTAGTCACATGCACACATCACATCACAAAGGAGAAATCCGGTGTGAATGAATCAGTTGAGGTTTTTCAGATGACGTATTGAGCCATTGTGACGTACATCATTTATCACTTGGTAGGCAGGTAGTCAAGGTTGTCAACGCAAGCCTGTTATTTCTGTAGTTCTTGTCTTTCTTGGATTTCTTCACTATCAATATGTCAAACCTTGATAAAAGTGAAAATTATGAAATGGTTTCCCATATTGAAGCAATCAGTAGCTTGTCACAATATGTTACTTTGCTAATTATTGGTCTACAAAGTGTGTTTGCATGTTGTGATATCTTTATTGCTTGCAGCCATAATCTATTGAGAAGGCTACAAGGAAAGCGAGATTGAATCGTTTTCTCCATAAAGTGTTTTCTCAAAGTTTTACAAAGACAGACATCCTTGGTATTAGCCTACAACTCCAGACAAATAGCACAGCCTTCCATACTTCCATACTTTGACAGGTGGAACTATTACATGACACTGAAAGGTAGAGCCCAGAATTGGACAAAACAAGTGTAATAACGACATCAAAATTCATCAGACATGTGCTACAATGTGCAAAATGAGTATGGGTCTTTAAATTCTATGTTATAGTTTGTAAGAAAGGTTAGGAACCAATAACAAAATTATCAGTGAACTTAGCAGGGAACTTAGCACTGAAATGACATCCCATTGCATTTATTCTCACAATTAATACAAGCTACTGACACACAAGTAGTTGTCATACCTGTAAGCAGTGTTTAATTTAGCAGTTATTTACAACTCGATTTCTGTTGCGCACTAACATGAATTTCGATAATCTACCACCATTCAACTTGAATGTACCCTACTAGCAGTTCTGCCTACCATTTTAAAATTTTTATAGGCATATTTACATTATGACGTAACGGGTGAAAAACCTCAGTAGTCCTGTTGTTTGACATTGTCGAGTGCTGTTGGTAGGTATGAGAACAAGAGAATTTGCTAGAGCGTAGACCAAATAGCTAAAGCTTAACTTGTGTAGTTGGATTGAACTCCAGTGTCTTGATATAGTAAATGACCTGGATTACTTTGTCCGTTCATTCTGTCATGTAACCAACTACAACTATTTGGAGTTGTCATCAAATATCACAAACATCACTAATCGATGAATTCAAAGTTTGCTTAGCTGGAAAAAGTAATACCAGTATATAAAAGTGTTTGGTTATTTGCTGTATTCAGCTGTAGAGGTTACATGGAAAGAAGCATAAAATATCTGTTATAACATGTCATTGCCCCATAATATAAAAAAAAAAAAAAAAACGTTATTACATTTTGATAGAACTTCAGCCTGTGTATTAGCTGAAAGTTTCTTTGAGACTTTGAGTACCTACTGTGATATTAATATTGGTGTTCTATACAATTATATAAGCATAGTATAGGTTGTCGTGTCTCAAAGGCATAGAGGTCTTCTAACTGGTGGTTTAAGTGTTCAGCAAGCTATATTCTGTTTCTTCTTCAACCACATTTAACTGTCTTTCTTTTTCCCTATAGCTACAAATCTTTTTTGCCTAAGGATATGCGTGCTCACATTCAGGACTACCACTTTGTGACGCGCAAGCGAATCAGATACCGCTTTAAGAGGTTCATCCAGCAGTTCAGTGAGTGCAAGGCAGCTGCTCGTGACTTGAAATTAAAGTATCTGGTAAACCTTGAGAGCCTTCAGCCTGCCGCCTTCTCCGAGAGATTTCGTGTTAATGAACACACAGCTGGAGATGTCATCATTGTTGTAGCCGCTAACCATGGCATTCAGTGGTTCCAGGAAAATGATGTCAAAGAGGAACAGGTACCTTTCTTTAACTTTTACAGGTTGCCCCACTGTTGCATGAGCCAGCTGGTTTGCTGTATACAGGGTCCCCCCCTTATCTTTAAAAAGTTCCAAAAAAAATTAAATCAAATGTATGGGTTTAAGGTCTCGTAACATCTTGACGACATCTGTCATTAGATTTCCACATCATATATCGATTAACAAATTTCTTTGCTGATATTTGCTCTGTATACTGTTAAGATGGGGTACAGAACAGATAACCTTTTTATTGTGTGTTGTTCGAAAGCTTAAGTTTAAATCCAGTGGACTAGCTGCACAATTTTGAAGTAAACGGCTAGTGATTCTGAAATGAGATGTCTTCTGATTAAAATCATGGCCTTTTTTTGATTAAAAAACTTACTTTGCCAGATGCATTTCATCTCTTGATTCATTTTTGTAAATCTAAACTCCCCAGAAGTCTTTCCAAAATTTGTTCTGAGTGAGGGGGTCCCCCATAGCTGAGTTGAACGAGAAATCTGGTGTGAATCAATCAATAGCCCTGTTTTTTGAGGTCTTAAAAGTCATTATATTAGTACATAAAAAATGTGCAAATACTCTGAGTATATTGTTTGTATTGTTATTAGTATATAATGTAGAAATTTAATTCTCTATAGAGAAATCATGTAAGTCTGATGGTCTACTGAAGTATTGTTTTCTCCAAGAGGAAATGTTTAATGTTACCACTGCAGCACACCGCAGGTTTTTTTTTCTCTAATAAACAAAACCACTTTCATCTAATAAAATAAACAAAAATCCAGTTTGTCCCAAAATACTTCAGTCAACATGCAGCACAATTAGTTTACCGCACCTACTCTACCTCTCAACAGGAAGTAACATGTCACCCAGCAGAATGACCTAGAGGCACTGAACTACACCCCATTATATACACCACAGCATTACTGCAAATTGGCCCCAAATTGGGACACTTGGAACAGTATTAACCATATTAATAACAAAGCGCAACTTAGAAATACATACAAATATTGTGGCTTTGCATAGTAAAGTGCAAAATACAACACAAGTATGATAAACACCCCTGTATGAGAACGATAGGAATGAGTGTGTCCCCACCCCTCCAGAATGACACAAAGGCACTCTCATCGAGAGCACTCAGCTGTCTTGTACACCAGGGCCCAACTCTTACCACTAAAAGTTACACCATTGAGAGAAATACGTATATTAACGTTCCCTAACAATTCAAAATGGCATAAAGTAACTTGTCACCAACATTTCCCTTCTTGCGTTCATTTCAGCACTTAAAACCGGGTGGTTGTCTCTCAGGTGATTTATCATATTATAGTCCTGACCCCAGCAACGGTCCTGCAGCCATAAACAACTGTAGTTGTGTAGTTTTGCTTGCATTGACTATGAATCGGCCCTAACTTTATTTTTGTTGCGGCTAGTGTGGTAATATTTTTTTAAGAGTGCCGTTATAACTATAATTGGGAGCTTGTTTTTAACCACGATTAATCGCAAGAAATTTGCTATTAATCATCTCTTCCCTAGTGTGATTCAGGGCTTGAATTGCAACAAAAAGGTGTGAAAGCTCCCTAAATTTTGGTGATGCATGGATGTCCAGAAGCACATCCAGTGCTACCTAATGGCCAACATAAAATACATAAATATGTGCAGATGCTAAAAACTGAGGTGTGACCTAGCATTCCAGGTAATAGCCTACAGGCATGCCAGGGAGGGCTATTTGGGTTTTTAGAAACCACAAATTGCAGAATATTAAAATTGAGATGAAGAAATTGAGAAGTTTAGGCTACACTGCAGGAATTTGCACACTAGTTGAGGAAGGGTGGCCAGTTTGATCCTCAACCAGTTGAAAAAATTGGGGTGGGGGAAATGATTGAACATGACTCTCCTGTGCCTACATACACAGCTGAGGTGCAATACAATCTGACCTGTCCTCTAACTCCACCTGGCAAGCCAAACAGACAGACAGTATATTTACATTCACAACTTAGTTGAGCTATGCTAGTAGTCAAGCTAACAAGAACTATTGTCTGAGAGATATGAATGAAGGAGTGAAATTGAATTCTAGAGATTCATTACTCACCGTATTACCTAAGACCCATAAAGATTTTTTAGTACCATAAAGGTTTTTAATATGAAAATGTTGGCCTTCTTAAAAGCATCTTTGTACACTCAGTACTTGGTCTGATGTAGTAGGTCTTATGTAGTACTGAAATATTTGACATACTGAATTTGGGTTTTTATTAGCTCAAAATTAGTTCATCAAAATAAACACAAATAGTGGCTATACACTTTGTGTGTAATGAATCTATATCAGGCATGAGTTTCACTTTTGACATTGAGTTACTGAAACTCCTCCACAATATTCTAATTTATTGAGCTGACCTTATACTTTTTCATACGCTTCATACGCTTTTACATGAGCTGCACAATTGGCAAATCTCACATAACTCCACTCACACACCACAGTCAGGTTGGTTTTATATGGAATGTTGGATGACTCACGTTAGACAGCTAACTTAAGCTTCCTGCAATGTATGTTTAAATTTAGTTGTATTAGGATTGAAACAACAGAGAAGTCTAAACATTTGAGTAGTTCAGCTCAGTTTGATTGCAGATGGACTAGCGTGATTTTTGTCTGACTAAGGGAGAGAGGTATTCAGTTGGTTTCCATCTTTGATTGAAGCCACTAAGTTCTAGATACTCTACTTTTAAGATATGTTAACTTCTTTGTTTTTCCCCTCTTCTGTCTTTTTCAGGAATTTCAGACATACTGTGATTTCCCAGATGTCATTGACATCAGTGTCAAGCAGGCCAGCAAAGATGGGTCTAATGAAAGTCGTATAGTAACTATAAATCGTCAGGACAACCAAACTCTGGTATGAGTATTTACTAACATACACCCTTCCAGCTATGTTGCCCTGGCAGTTGATCTTTGGCAACTGAATTAGTGTCGTGCCTTGCTATTTTGTCCATTTGTGCATAGTGAAACCCTTTTAGAGTGTGTGCAAAGCTGCAGAAAGTATAATTTAAAAAGCCTACAATGTTTGAAGAAAGACGCAGTATGAAGAAGACAGTTTCACAAAAGTTATTGTACTCCCTCGGGATGGGGTTACAAGTTGATAGTTGATACGCCACAGGGGTCCTAAGATGTATTTTCACTTTCTGTTTGACAGCTTCACCGTCAATTTTGATTCAGACACACACACTTTACTTTGGCATTTGAAAACACAGATTAGCAAGTTTTGTGACAAATGGTCAGAAGACGTTATGTGCCAATTTCATGAGGAGTGAACGAAATGTATGACCTGTGAGAAATTGGTTTCACTTTCAATAATATCCAATATAAAAGGAAATCGTGGGCCCTAGAGCTCAAAGGTCACCAAATTATTGTTGCATCCACAGAATTGGGACAGGAATCCATGTACCAAATTTTGGTTTCAATATGTAAAAGCATTGCTATCTGCTAAACTATTTTCAGAAATTGTACCGCCCCCCTATAGAAGGTCACTATATTTACTGAATGCCCTCAGAATGTGAACACAAGTCTATATACCAAGTTTGAATTTGGTGTGTCAAAGTATTCCTGAGATTTGTCCAAAATCCAATATGGTGGAAGCTGGCATCTTGGGGTGCGTTGAACTGCTTGACCCAAGGATTCCAATTGTACCTCGTTTTTTAAAATCAGCGGTTACGTTTATGGATGCAACTCCAACACTGACCCATTGGTAGTGATAGAGCTCTTGATTTGCATATATCAAATTTGTTTAAATTAATTAGGGCGCAGTCTCCAATCTGTGTGCAAGAATCCACAACTTTCCTCCATACGGCCATAGACTCCAATAGCGGAACTAGGAATAATAATTAGGAGAAAACAGAAGAGCTAGATTTGCATTTCCCAGGAATTGCTTAGTGCATGCAAGGCAAACATTTTAAAAAAAAGCTTTTTTCCTAGTGCCATTTTAGTTTTTGGAGCAAGGCTAGTGGACTAGCTACCTAAAAGACCCCCAAACCTTCTAAAAGATGTTCCAGATAAATAGATAAACTAGAAAAATATTTTTTTTCAGCTGAGGCTTTTATCTAATGTCAAACCTTCTGTTTCCCTCAATTGCTTAAAAAGAGTGATACGTGCGTTTATCACCTCTAATATTAGATTATTGTAACTCACTTTATGTTGTTGTTATAGCACTCTCTCATGCCTGCAATTGGTTCAGAATGCTGCAGCTCGTAATAAAATAATGATGATGAATATACATGCTCCAAACTGCTAGCCTTGCAAAGCACCACCAACTATATGTGGTCTGTTCATATTTCTTGGTCCAGACCCAGTTTGGCCCTTGCCCAATATAAACTCCTAATTACTGCTTATTTATAGTAAATGAGTTAGTTGTTGTGTATGAATTATGTTCCTAATATGCTTTTGTTAGTATGGGGCTTATAAGGCAGTAGTACAACAGGAGCAGTTATTCTCCTTCAGTAATATTGAGAAAAGAAAAGATTGAAACAGAACCCAAAATTACAAGTGCCTAATAGTGTCCAAATAAGTCCTAATTATGTCGTTTTGATTGAGAATAACTGTTCCGGAGTATAACTGTCCCTGTTTTGCCACCTATAAGCCCCTTACTGAGCAACGCATATTGAGATCATAATTCACATACAACAACTATCTTATTAATGATGTACTATAAGTAGAATAAGCTCATGCAGAATAACGTTTTAATAATGACTTGAAATGACTAACAAATGGCTAGTATGTTACTAATTTTCATGTTAATAAGCTCTTAGTTAATGGTGAATATGTTTACCCTAACTTAAAGTGTTACTGATTTATGTCACTTTAATTTCATCCTGTAGCCTACAAATGCCATATTTTTAATGAAAGTCCACACAATTATTTCAAGTCAAGAGGTCAGTGTTCTATTATCTGACTGCACAATTACCACCCCCTAAATTTAAGGTTTGTGTAGGCCTAATACCAGTTTAAATGCTAAAATATATTTATATATACCATACCCTCTTTTTGTCATAATTTATGCCTTGTATGCCTTTTTATGCTTTTCAGTGGTGAGCAATGGGAAATATGAGGGATCAATTCTTATTGAGTCATGCCTCATTTCAAAGAGCTAGCTCTGCTCTGTAAATGGCATCAAACCTGTAACACTATTAAATAGTTTTTTTCAAATATTTACCGAATTTACTTTATTAACTGGAATTCTCTAGAATCTGGAACATTGTTGTGGAATTCTACTGGGGTCTAAGTAAGGAATAATAAATGACACAGCATGCTTATATCAGTGAGTATTGCACGTTTGAGGTGGTGATAAAGCCCTGACACAGAGCGGGCCTTATTCATCAATATACGCACGTCGCGGAGTTCTCTGTCCTGCTTGTACCACAGTTGCACAATGTAGTTTTGCTAACAATTTCCAGGTTTCGATTGCCAACACAGACACATTTGCAAACCTACTTCTTTCTGCCGCACATAAATTCATTCAAAACTTGGACTGAACTGCCATTACTAGTTCTAAATGGATGGTTGCTAGGCCGCTAAATTGTAACCCTGACATGACAGTTCAATTAAACTTCACATTGAAGTGGGGAAATTGATACGCGAGTGTAATACAGCCAGAAAAGTGGAATTTCATCATAGTTGTGCGGTTATCTGAAAATAATGCATGTTCTAAATAGTGCATCACATTTGGTATAAATATGTTATATTCATCACATTTGTACATTTGATGGATATATGATGCTTGAGTGTATTGTTGGGTGGCAGAATGTCATGGGTTGCGCTAGCAGCACTGCTGTTGAAATAAATAAATAAATTGGCATCGACATATTCACCCTTTGTACAACTATGTACCATCCAAATGAGTTTAGAAATGATACCAAAAGAAATGGTCTGATAAAAAGGATACCTCGTGGTGAAGTGACAGTGTTACTTTGAATTTTAGCAAGGTACCTACACTAAGTCATACATTACTTTGCTAATAAGATTCCTTGGATTGCATTTGCCAAATTGCGACATTTTTGTGTAATATGTAGTGCTGTCAATGTGTGTGTTAACGCATGTGATTAATGTAAAAATTTGAAGTTTTTTTTTTAAGTAATAATGCAAACGCATACCACACCGCAAGGGCTGCAATTGGTCGAGTTCACCCACTCACTTTGCTTTCTTTGCCAGTGTGTTTAAGCAGTCCACTGTCATGAGAAGTTTGCTTGTTAACAGGACACAAACTGACAGCCCAGAAACCTTGTAAATAGTTCTGATATATCATAACAAGGTTATTGAAATATGCAGTGTCTCTTTTAACAGTAATCTTAAAAAAAAAATAAAGCATGACAAAGGAATTCACTGGACTCAACTGTGTGGTCGAAGGGTAGATAGTTCTACTCAAAGAGATTAGGTGAACTGTACTACGTGTATGCAGATTCACTGAATGCAGAATCATAACAGGCAAACGACGACAAGGCAACAAGTGCACTTAGCATTGAATCAACACAGAACCATAAATCAGACAGCTCTGTCTAGAGATGAAAAAGCTTCTCTTTGGCATAAATACAAGCAGCAGAATACAAGCAGCATAATGACGGTTGTAGATGACTCATAATGACATCTTAAAAGAACTGATGGACATGTTGAATGAGAGTACAAGGAAAAGGCCAGACCACGGTATATTAATAGCAAGAGGGAATGTGCAGAAGTTGTGCACCTGGGATGTGAGTGCGCGTGTGTGTGGCAGTGGTCGGTCACCCCTGTTATAGACAGCCCGTGGCAACTACACTTTCTCGTTCGGTGTGTAGGAACCAAGGAGCGCCACTTTGCTGATGCCTGCGCTAACCAGGGGCATGTGTGACATTCTTTCTTCTCAAAAAAATAAAGGAGAATTCTGGAACTTTAAACGTGTGATTAATTGTGATTAATCAGATACATTTTTGTAATTGATTGACAGCACTAGTAATATGTTAATGTTGTCTCTCTCTTTGTCATATCTTTAAATCTCAGGAGCTGGAGTTTAACTCGCTCGAGGAGGCTTTATCTTTTGTGTCCCTCATAGATGGCTATTTCAGGTTGATTGCAGATGCCAATCACTATCTGTGCAAAGAAGTTGCTCCCCCCAGATTGTTGGAAGCCATTCAGAGTTATTGCCATGGCCCAATCTCGTGAGTAGTTTTTCTAATATGAGGAGTTTCAATTTCCCCTCTTTTTTCCTTAATGTCAGCATGATCATTAGATGATGGCATTCATTAATCTGCCTTTAACTCATCCTTTAGAATGGAGTTTGCAATCAACAGACTACGTCGATGTGGCAACCACAAAGGCCTGTACATTTTGCGCAGCAGCCCAAAGGATTATAACAAGTTCTTCCTCTCCTTCATAGTCGGGGTAAGTCATTTCCTCAACTAATGGCATTGTTCCTTAAAGTATACATAGCTACATTTACTGGAGCAGTCTCCAGTCCAGCGGTCTCAGTGTCCACAAATACTGGCCATCTCGATGCAGTTTGCCTCTCAGTGTTAAACTCAGATAAGTGATTGTGAATACAGTGATGAGTAAAGTGATGTTTGAAGAAGACTTCATAAGATATTCATGAAATATTTACATGTGACACGATCAATCAACAAACAAAAGGGCAATGCTGCTTTGAGACTGTTGGTCTTTTATTTTGATAAGAGTCAGCAGTGGAGATTTCTAACATGTAACAAGGTTTCCACAAAAATGTTGGTATAGCCGTGTATGTAATTATCACTGGTGTCACCTTTTTTTTTAAACTATATTGGTTTGTATTTTTTTATTCTATAATTAAGCATTATATAGCATAAAATAACATGAAAAAGAAATTAATTCCTTGTTTTTCATTTGAAGCTTACATCACAATTTACTACTTTGCTGCACTGTGTCAACATATGTGGGCAGTAAAATAACTTTTAACAAAAATTAGATTTCACAAAAAAATTAAATTGACATCAACTTTAGGTCAATATTGATTAAGAAAAACAATATACAAAATATCCTGAATATTTATTTCATAATTTGTGCATGAAAGGGTTAAATTAGCCCAACCTAACCTGCAAAAAACAATTTCAGGGAGGTACTGATCATGATGCTACCCGTGTCATTCTCTCTCATCGTGTCTGTATCTCTTGCTGTCTGTCTCATTTTGTAGGCCTACAAGTTTGGAGGTTAAACTTAAAGAGCAACTTGAAAGTTGAAATATCTTAGTGAATTTACACAATGGCCACGTTTACATGATGTTTCATAATTCCAAAATAATTATTCAGAATGAAATAGGTTGGAATTAAAATATTGTCCTTCCAATTTACATGGATATATTAATTCTGAATTATGGCTTACATGGAACACACATTAAATCGTTTTTATTTAATTCCGCTCAACATCTGGGGTTCGGAAAGGGTTCTGATTGGGCAGGGGGCACACGTACATATTTACGTCTACCGGCAGAAAACAAAGCCTACCGGCTTTTCTGTCAACTTGGTTTGTCGTTACGCCATCGATACAAATGTGGTACAAACTTTTGTCGCAGTGGTCACGATAATATAATATTATCGCCCTTTATGTATGTCAGCTGAAGAAGAGAAGGGAAGAGTGTCGGAGAAGGGAGGAAGAAGACAAACTAATTGAACGGCTGCTGTCGTTCTTGCTGTGCATCATCGCGTCAGAAGGGCAACCCAACGAGCATGCGCTGAATGACCGGAATTATTTTTAATAATAAAAATATTTTTAATAATAATAAATTAATCCTGCTTTAAAATAGGAATAAACCACCCACTTAATTTGGTTTTAATTAAGTTTAATTCCGAATAATCATTTTCATTAGGAATTAAGTGTTTACATGGTCTTTTTAAAGCGGAATTAATGTTTATTCGGAATTAAATTAGATTTCTTGGGAATTAAAGATCTCATGTAAATGCAAGGAATGTTGCTCAGAAATGAAGATAGATAATTAGAAATGATTTCAGATGATTTATGAAATGAACGACAGAAATTCTTTTGAAAAAGTTATAATTTTAAAGCAGTTCTTAAGCAGTCCTCTTGAAAGTTTTATGCATTGAATTTGTATGGCATGTGTCATAAGAAGGAGTCGTCTCTTTCTTTCACTAGCTTCCCTTGCTGGAGCATGGAGCATCAGTCTCCTACAATCTTCTACACATCCTCAAATGTATTCACTGGTATTTATATCACAATGAGGGATGCTCTACCAATCTACCAAAAATAGAGTTGACAAATTAACGGACAGAAATACACCATGCAATCAAGTCACATAGCCTACCAAACCACAGGGGTGTTTGTGCTACAATATATGTGATGCAAAGATAACTAAGCTGGCTACGGTTAATAGTAAAATTCATGATGTTTAATTTGCTGGTGGTGGACGATAGTTACCCAAACCACTGTCTGTGATGCCAAAAGGCTCATAATTATTAGGCTTAAAATGCATATGCCTGCAAATTTTCATTTTTATCTATGCCAGTCTTAAACATGCCATTATAATTCATTATTCCTTATAGATATTATTAGCCAACTTGGCCTGACTCCCTCTAATGATGTTTTGCTAAGCTCTGTTTTAGAACGTTAAGACAAAAAAATGGCTGAAAAAACTGTGTGTACTTTAATAGGCAGGCACTCCATGTAAATTTATTATTATTTCTGATGTCAAGAATATTGGGCAGAAACTTTGGAAACAATGGCAGTATTTAAAATGATACTATATCTTTTCACGATGGCACAATATT
This sequence comes from Tenualosa ilisha, assembly GCA_015244755.2. Lineage (NCBI taxonomy): Eukaryota > Metazoa > Chordata > Actinopteri > Clupeiformes > Clupeidae > Tenualosa > Tenualosa ilisha. The sequence continues at coordinate 1,018,484 of PYXC01001128.1, forward strand.
CTCAAAATGAGGCTAGTTCAAATTCATGGCTTGGAATATTTTTTGGAACATTTTTTGGCAAAGTTGATTCTCTCGTAAGTAAACTAAAAAATTATCTCCAGTGGATAACCAAGAAAGTGAGCAGAGTTGAGCCAAATAAATCTTGTGGAAAAGGGCTAAAAGCAGAGGCAGACTTACAGAAACAAGGTGGAAAGGATGCTGCAGGAGAACATGAGATAATGAGAGGAATGGAGTAAAGGATCCATCCCCTGTCATCTGCAACACCAACACCCCTAAACCCACTGAACATTGCTTGCTGTTCACTCCAGTTGCATCCCTCACCACAGCAGTAGGAGCCTCCCCTTCTCCTACTATCACTGCAGAGGAGGTCAGAGGAGAACTGACAAGACTTAAAACCAGTGCAGCAACAGCCCAGTATGTCACCAAATGTTCAAGGCTTGTGCTGTGGAACTGGGAGAGCACCTCCCAAGGCCCCATGTCCAACATGCACTTGACTATAGTTTGCGTATCAGGAGAATGTGGGCGAGGAGGATTCAATTCTTTATACGGGGTATACTCTCTCATGGACAAAAGGAGTGGCGCTATGAGTCATGTTCTTTTACTTCTCTAGTGCCGTCAACACCATACAACCCCTCATCCTGAGAGACAAGCTGCTACAGATAAGAGGTAGTGCCCAGTATCGTGAATTGCAGATCTCACTGGAAGACCTCAGTATGTTAGACTAAACTGTACATCTGACACTGTGGTCAGTACCACTGGTGCTCCACAGGGAACTGTGCTCTCCCCTGTCCTGTTCATCCTGTACACATCAAGTACAACTCTGAGCTATCCCACATACAGTTTTCAGACGACACTGTAATAATGGGGTGCATTAGGGATGGACAGGTGGGTGAATACAGGAACCTGGTTGAGGACTGTGAGATGGTGCAGGACAAACCACCTGCAGCTGAACAATACGAAGACCAAGGAGATGGACTTCCGGTGGTCTAGCCCCCCTCTGCTACCAGTCTCCTTCCATAATGGCAACCTCATGTTGGGCACAGTAGCTAGGGGCTGACATGCCCATTATCGGGGTAAACCTAATTACATTGCGTCAAATGGAACTGGACCTTCTTAAGCAGAGTTATGGCTTTAACAACAAGAGAGAAACCCACAAGATACCATTTGTGTAAGGCTTGTCTTTCTGTCAGAGAAATATAAACTACACTTTAATGTTTAGATTATGTATATTTCTCAGTTGGCCAATAAAAGCATCAGTACTTCTATCCAGCTTAGAACTTGCCTATGGACGTTTGAAGGTTTGTAGCAGGCTAACCTTCAAAACACAACCTATGTATCCTATTGGTTACATCTGAATTTACTCACATCACAACTATGACACTTTAACATGTTCTTCGATCTTATTTTCAATAAGTAAGGTTAGCCAGTTTGCTGTGTACACTGATATGCCCAATTTGCCTGTTAGCAAGTTAACCGGAGGCGAATTTGGCTGCTAAAGTACATATTCCCAGCGCCAAACAGTTATATGAAAGCAAGTCTTTAAAAACTTTGTTTATCAAATTGTTTAATGCTCTGTGAATTTAAAAGGTGTTCAGTGTAACTGCTACCCCTCATTCCCATTCAAATTCAAAATTTTCCTTACCCTGCTAAGGGATGTTAACCACATCGTCCACACCCACCCCGTCAAAGTTTTTATTGACAGTAAATGAATATGGAGGCCTCTCTGACTGTTAATTAACCATCGGCTGTGTTATTTTGTTACTTTTTCCTTAAATAGCTGGAACGTTTGAAATGCTAGTTGCCGCATACAAAATGATGGTGCTGGCTTGCCAACTTTGTGCTCAGCGGCAGAATTCAGTGACAACTTGACTGAAAGTGACAAAATGTGAGATCAAATGAGATGCGTACTTTAGGACATGGAATCATGTGGGTGTATTAGGAGGTCAAAACGCGTGCCCTCTATGCAAAATGCGTACATGTTGGCAGGTCTGTAACAGCGAAGTTCCTGGATGGTTACTCTCATTGATGGGGTAAATAAAGATGGTCAGATACCTTGGGCTGTATCTGGACAATGAACTTGACTGGTAAGCAAACACAGATGCACTGTACAGGAAACGGAAAAGCATGCTCTATTTCCTGAGGAGGCTGGGAGCATACCAGTCTGTCATGCCCTGTGTCCTCTTCTATGCTGTGAGCTGAGGAAACAGTGCTAAGAAGGGAAACATGTGATGACTAGACAGACTGGTGAGGAACACTGGCTCTGTGGTTGGCATGGTACTAGAGGCCTTAACGTGAGTGACATCAGCTTACTAAGGGTCATTTTTTTCCACCAGTCATGTCTGTCGGTAGGTATAAAAATGACAGCATTTGATACAACATAGACCGAAACTGGCAGCTAATGCTAACAGATGGGGCATAAGAAAAAGATGCTTCCTTGCCCTCATCAGATAGTTTTGGTTGCCGTCTCGCTATTTGGCTACGTTCCACTAAATTCTGACATTCTCATACCTGCTAACAGCACTCGGCAACGTGAAACAACAGGGCTGCAAGTTGATTCACTCCGGATAATCTCTTACTCTCATACTGTGTGAGATTGTTTAACATAATTGGCCACAGTGAGATAGAAACTGGGGGGATGAAAATGTCTTCGTGAAAGCCAGTGAGTAAAAGAAAAATAAAGAAAATGCATTTAATATTTTTATTAATCAATTAACAGTTACATTTACATTTACATTTATGCATTTAGCAGACGCTTTTATCCAAAGCGACTTACAACTCATCAACTATCAATTGTTCCGGGCCAGTCTCCCCTAGAGCAACTTAGGGTTAAGTGCCTTGCTCAAGGGCACAACGGTGGCAGCCGGGATAGTTAACACAACACAGTTAACACAAGATTTTCTTGGCTTCAGTCTGTAGGGGAGAAACAGAAGGCCTTTGCCTTGTCTTCTAAATACACGTTCTTTCTTTTTGGAGCTTTGAATGATATTTAGGTGAGATAGTAATTTTAACTACATTTAAAATTACTTTTATCTACATTTGGATGCCATTTGACCATCACGGGGCATTTCTAAATACAATAGCAGCAGGAAGGAGAGTGTCTTTCTAGAATAGGGACATTTATTCCTAAGTTCATAAATATCACATATAGATCATCTTTAGAATTTCTTTACTTTTACCTTTGTACTTCTCGCACTGAGACCATTAAAATTATACCAAACATGAAGATGTAGTAGCTCATCACAGAGGGTGACAAAGCAGAAGGTGTCAGTAGCTAATCACAGGGTGACAAAAGGAACCAGCAGGCAGTTAGACTAGGGTCGTCAATGTTGCCAGACCCAGACATGGGGGTTCAGACTTAATTCATCTTACCTCAAATTCAAGTCACATTCAATACATTCAGGCTCCTTCCTGTCTACTTTTCCATTATTCCATTATTCATGGTGAGCAGACTTTGGTGGGTATTGAGGTGCCAAGAAACAATTGGGGCACCTCATAGAATAGCCTTATAAGTCCAGTGCTGCATTGCCTTAGTCATATCACTAAATTTTCCTGGTAAGGAACATTTAGAGAACAACCCATTAAGCCTGCATTTTAAAAGTTGTTAAAATAGTTTGACAGTTAGTTACCCTGGTTCTGCATTTGATTGCGATAACTCTCAGAAAATGTATCTCTTGTTTAATGTAGGATTCACAGATAAAGTACACAAGCAAGTTTATTGGTTACCTCGGTTCCCTCAATTAAAGTGAATAGCTAGCAGTTCAGCTAGCTGCTTTAGCCATTAGTGTGATTGAATTTTATTTGCTCACCTGCTATACCTACTGACAAAGAGAGAGATTTAAGAGATTTATTTCAGCCAGGCACTCTTGAGTTCCTGTGAACAGGGATCCAGGCAGTGGCATACAGTCAAGATCTGGTTTACTTTAAATTTAAAATGAATCTTTCCTTTGTTTTCAAAATACCGCAGCAAGAAGATGACAAGTACCTTGCAAAATGTAATGCATCTTAAAGCCAGGGGCGATTTAAAAACTTTTTTGTGCAAACGCTCCTTTCAGTGTTTGTTTCAGTGTAGAAGTTTTTGCCATTGTGATGTGATGTCCTCGCATTGTTTGTAGATTTCTGGAGAGGAAAAAATTGGCTACATCTGAAAAATACCACCAAATGTGTACATGGCCTGAAGCCTCTTCAGGAGGGGAGGAGCTAAAAGAGTCTGTTTGCTGGATGAGAAGAATTCCTTAGAATGCTGTGCGACCGTAGAGATCTCTTCTTGTAGATGTCCTCAATAGCGGTGAGTGGAGTCCTTGTGATGCGTTGAGTGGTTTTCACCACCCATTGCAGTGACTTGCGCTCAGCGACAGAGTGATTCCCATACCAGACTGTGACAGTTGGTCAGGATGCTCTATATCACACAGCAGTAGAATTTACTCAGTCAGTTACTGTCAGTAGACAGGTGGTTCTTCTTTAGTGTTCTTAAAAAAGAAGAGGAGCTGGTGGGCCTTCTTGACCAGGCTGGAGGTGTTGGTTGACCAGGACAGGTTCTCTGAGATGTGGGGCCCCAGGAATTTGAAGATAGACACGTTTAACAGCCATGCCGCTGATATGGATGGGGTCATGACATGTCTCCCTTCTCTCTCCTGAAGTCCTCAACGAGCTCCTTGGTTTGTTCATGTTCAGGAGCAGGTTATTGTCAGCGCACCATGTGCTTTTCCTCTGCCCTGTAGTCAGATTCATCATTGCCACTGATGAGTCCATCACCGTGGTGTCATCTGCAAACTTTATGATGGAGTTGGGTACATACATAGGCCTGCAGTCATGGGTGAAGAAGGAGTAGAGGAATGGGCTCAGCACACAGCCCTGGGGCGCAAAAGTGTTGAGTGTGATGGAGGAGAAGCTCTTGTGGCCTGACATAACATCCTGGGGTCTTTTGGTCAGAAAGTCCATGATCCAGTTGCAGAGGGAGATATTGGTTCCTCAAGTTTTGTGGTCCTCAAGTTTTGTGATTAACTTGGAGGGGATGACTGTTTTGAATGCTGAGCGAACAAACAGCATTCTTGCACATGTGTTCCTGTCCTGTCCAGGTGTGAGACTATGCAGTGCAGTGCTGTGGATATAGCATACTCAGTACTACTGGTATGGATCAATTGTGGGGGGGCAGAAATTTCTTGAGGTGTGCCAGAACCAGTCGCTCAAAGCACTTCATCACAATGGTTGTTAGTGCCACAGGGCTGTAGTCTTTCTGGCACTTTGAAGAGTAAGTGTTTTGGCACTGGCACTATAGAGGTGGTTTTGAAGCACGCTGGTATTGCTGCTTGGGCGAGAGACAGGTTGAAGATGTCTGACTCCAGTAAGCTGCTCAGCACAAGTTCAAAGTGCTCATCCAGGGACGCCTTCATGGCCAGCAGCCTTACATATGTTGATTTGGCTCAGTGTGTTTTGGACATCTGTGGAGGAGAGTGTAAGGGTCTGGTGGTCATCAGAGGGCTTGACCTTTACAGCCTTGTCCTTTATTATCCTTGTCAAAATGAGCATAAAAGTCACTTAGCTCATTGATGAAGGACACATCCATGGCAGTTGATGTGGAGTTGCTGGTCTTGTAGTCTGTGATGGCCTGGATGCCCTCCTACATGCGTCAGGGGTCGGAGTTTAGAAAGTGTTCCTCCACCTTCAGCTTGTGATAGTGCTTGGCTTTCTTAATATCATGATGTTACAGTCCATACGTCTTCTATTGTAGGTGATTCGAAGTCGTAACTCATCCATTTTGTTCGCCAAGCACTGCACATTAGCGAGATAAATACTAGATAAGGAAAGCCGGTGTGGTGTTAGCTTTAGCTTAGCTCTTAGTCCTCCATGCTTCCCCCGCTTTTGTTTGTGGTCTCTACGTCACCTGCAACAACTTCTGGTTAGCTGGGTAGCCCTCGTAGCATCGGATGTTCTTTTTAGCTCTGGGATGAGACAAAGATTGCTGATAAAACAGTCAGAATGTTGTGATCTGATATTGAAAAGCTCTTGTCGGGTGTTGGATGTTAAGGAGCAGTTGTTCTGTACGAACAGATCCATCCATCCTCCATGACCTCAAAGCTGCCTTCAAAAATGTCGGTCACAGTTACCTTTTAACCGCTTGCCTGGTTTAAAACTTACCTGTGTGAAAGGGAACAGTTTTTTCTCCATCGCTAATTTTAGGTCCCCCAACTTACCCCTTTTCCATGGTACCCCCAGGTTTCTGTCCTGAGACCTATAGTTTTCACTATCTACATCGTCCCACTTCAGCATTTTCCACCAGCATGGCCTTGAATTTCATTGCTATGCTGATGGACAAATTTACATTCACACTAAGCCCTCTCACACCCAGACACACTCCAACGTGGTCCAATGTGTCAGTGCCGTCTTCTGCATGAACAATCACTTTCTCAACCTTAACCAGGGTAAAACAGAAGCCATTCTCATATCCATCCCCAATATTCTCAACAAACTGCCACACTCCCAAGTATCTGTCCCTGTTTTTTCACCGCCTCAGAAATAAAAAAACTCATAGTTGACTCTACACTCTCCTTTGATTCCCATGTCAAATCTCTAACAAAAACAGCTTTTTTTCAGAAATATCTTCAGACTCCGCCCTTCGCTCATCCCACTCGATGCTGAAACACTCAACCACGCTTTTATTTTTTCCAGGCTGGACTACTACAGCAATCGCCTTTTCTTTAGACTTAAGAGTATAAATTGCTCATAGTTCATAAAAAAATCTGCTACAGTGCTTCGTTGCACTAGAACTTGGGACCACATCACTTTCATCCTCCAGCAATTACACTGGCTCCCAGTCCAGTATCACATAGAATACAAAATCATCCTTCTAGTTTACAAATAAATTCACAACCTGGCCCCATCTTACTTGTCTTCCATCCTAATTCCATACAGACCATCTCGCTCCCTGTGGTCAGCTGATGCCCATTTGCTGGTTACCTCCCCTCTCGACTCCGTTCCATGGGTGACAAGGCTTTCAGTGTGGCTGGCCCTAAACTTTGTAGTGCCCTCCCACTAATACTATGCCAATGCAAAAACACTTTCCACTTTCAAAACTCTATTAAAGTCACACCTTTTCTGAATGGATTTCCCCACAGCCTCCTAATTGGCTTCTTATTCTTTGGAATCCTTCATTTGGGTGGGGGCGGGGGTAGCAAAGAGCAAGATGGCCAGCTCCCCACGTTACAAGGATTAATTCAAAACCAAACTTGACAATATTACATTCAACCAATACATTTACAGATAATAGGTAAATCAGATGTAAATCAAACCAAAGTTCTGTTGTTGGAGAGAGGGTCAAGTCCTCAGCTTTGGTCTCCTATGGAGACTGTAAGCCTTTGTGTGCTTGGCTCCAGGCCTGACAAATGCCAGACAAATATGGGGATTTCTGCCTTTCACAGCACATGGCCAGATTCATTGTTGGCCCTTGATGGAGGAATTTTGGCTCCCCTGAAACATTTTAGTTTGACATTCCACCTATAGTTCTGTTGTTAATTTTCTAAATGGATATTCCTAATTTTTTACCGAATGAAAGTACATGGAGCCCTCTAACAACAGACCTACATGTTGAGTTTTCCATTAATATGCTACTGTGTGACCTGTGAAAGTCTGTTCTTGGTCTTATACAACTAAACTTTTTGTGCCCATGAATGTTTTTTTGTGTTTAATTTTTTGTGTTTATAGTGAAGGAATGGAGAATCCTTCACCCCTCTCTAGAGTTAGCCATTGTGTTGAGAACATAATGCTGAAGCTCTATATTGCTGCACAGGGAATTAAGAGTTTTGTGTGATTTCAAGCAGGGGGTCTAATAATTCCAACCTTAACTAGATCATAAGTAGATCTCTGACGTGTATAGCTAAGTACCTTCTGCAAACATACTCCATAACCTGCAGATCTACTCTTGACAATTTTTTCTGTCTATGTATATATATGGCAGTATGATGGTGTGGTGGAATACAAACACTGTCAAATTGTGAAGATGCCTTCTGGAGAGTATAACCTGAGTGGTGCCAAAAGAAGTTTTGGGAGCTTGCGTGAACTCCTGCACTGCTACCAGAAGGAGGCGCTGCGCTCTGATGGACACATTTTTCAGTTCACCAAATGCTGTCCACCAAGAAGCCATGGTCAGAAGCCCATTTAGCTATTTGGATCAGAGGCTTAGATTATTTACATTTATCAATTACTGCTTTCTCATGTGTGTGTGTTTTTTCTCTTTAATCTAGATAAAACAAATCTACTTGTGTGTAGAAGTAACCAGCGATTAGATGTGCCTCTGTCACCTTCACTCTTCAAACACAGTGTCAGTCAGATGGTCTTTCACAAGATTCGCAAGGAGGATCTGGAAATTGTATGTTGTGATATTTTTGCTTGTTAATATACAGCACAGTATAACATTGTTCACTACACACATTGTGCAGAAATAGACTATTATATATTACACTATGCAGAAATGTCTTTGTTTTTTGTCTCCTCTGAAGCAACACAAACTGTCACGTTGTGATAATTGTAGACAAGGTATGATTTTCTTTTGTCATTGTCTTTTGTCATTTCATTGTCTTTTTTCACCAGAATGAGAGTTTGGGCCAAGGAACTTTCACCAAAATATTTCGTGGAATGCGAAAAGAGTTGGGTGACTACGGAGAGGTTCATGAGATGGAAGTGATAATGAAAGTTCTGGAGAAGACTCACCGAAATTACTCAGAGGTGAAGAAGCCGTGTCTTACACCTCAAAATTACACACATGAGCACAGATACACCACCCTCCTTTTAACCAGTACTCCATCTTTACTGTGTCATTTATGTGGATGTGAGTACAGTAAAACCTAAAGAATGAAAATGTCTTATTAATCAAAATGGATAATGCATTGTTTATAATGCTGTTTCCTTCTGTAGTCCTTTTTCGAGGCCGCCAGCACGATGAGCCAGCTGTCACATAAGCACCTGCTGTTGAATTATGGCGTGTGTGTGTGCACAGATGAAAGTATGTTTATTGCCACAATATTCACATATTCACACTGACATGCACAGTACTGCTGACATGCATAATATCAGTTTTAGACACAATTTTGATTTCTGATGTGTGAGGCATAAAGAAATGTATGAATTATGTGTGTTGTAAACTAATGATTGTATGTACTCAATTTGAGCCATGAATTTGACCTACAGAATCTGAACAGCTTGCCTCGTATTTTAGCAGCAATGGTAGCATTCCCAATGGCCCCCAGATTTGTATATGTTCTCAGAATTGGGACATGAGTCTATGTGCCAAACTTGTTTTTCCACAAATGTAACACCTCCAGAATGTTAAATGTCACCATATTTAAAGAGCCCCACTAGGATGTAGACCCAAGTCCATGTACCAAGTTTGAAGTTGGTACAGCTAAGGTATGAGATATGAGCTCATTTTCTGTTTGGCGGCCTCGCCACCAATTCCGATTGGCTGTGAGGGGTGAGCGCTTTGGAATGTCAAAGCGGCTATAACTAGAGATTGTGGGGAATGGCCTGAAGACCATCTCTGGCAGTTTTCATAAAGATTGGGCAACTTTTGTGACCGCTTAAAATTTCGTTTCACTCTCCACAAAATCCAATATGGCAGAAAATAGAGGTCAGAGGTCACCATATAATTGTTCCATCCTTAAAATTGGTTAATGAATCAGTGTACCAAATTTGGTCACCATATTTGTTGAGTGCTCTCAGGATGGGGTCAGGAGTTTATCTACTTAGTTTGAACTTGGAACATCAAATCATTCCTGAGATATGACCCCACTCCACTTTTGACTTTGCCTCTATTTTTGTTTGGTTCCATCCTTAAAATTGGTTAATGAATCAGTGTACCAAATTTGGTCACCATATTTGTTGAGTGCTCTCAGGATGGGGTTAGGAGTTTATCTACTTAGTTTGAACTTGGAACATCAAATCATTCCTGAGATATGACCCCACTCCACTTTTGACTTTGCCTCTATTTTTGTTTGGTTATGATGGACGAACGCTTTGGAATTTCGATACGGCAATAAGTAACTCTTGTGAGGAATGTGTGCCAATTTTTGTGACAATTGGGCAAAATTTACTACAGTAAAAAATTTAGTTTCAGCTTCTACAAATTCCAAAATGGGAAATATGGCTTTGAACTCGGCTTCCAAGGATTCCACACATTCACATTCTTGGCATTCTCTCAGTAAACTTCATGAGGTCGTCACCTAGGGCCTCATTTATAAAACTCTGCATAGTTTCCATCCTAAAAGACTGCATACGCTCAAACCTGTGAATCTACAGATGCAAGAAAATATTCAGATTTATAAAACTGTGCTGCACACACTTTCACCCAGCCAGCTGGTTATAAATACCAATGAGCTTGGATTTCTATGTGCTTGCACAAGCCTTATACTCCTTCCATTATCGTCTCACAATGTGCAAAATGGATACATCAGAAAGTAGAAGTGTGTAGAAAGAGAGGGAGATGAAATCACGGAAAGTGCACCTACATAAAAAATATCAGTAGAAAAGTGCTCCATGAAAAATGAGTTATAAATAAGTTGGCCTTTATAAAAAGGTATGTTTCAAAAGGTATGTGTCTGCTTTTATGAATGAGAACCATTACACAATTACAAAGTAGAGCCTTTGTAAACTTTGTCCGAGGTGGCCAGTGGCATGTATATTATTTAATTTTTTGGGCTTTCTCATAACCTTGGAACACTTGGAACAACAGTAGCTATATGAGAGAAAAGACATGAGGTCTGCAGTCTAGTCTAGTGACATTTGAAAGGTGAATTATAGAAACTCATATGTAGCCTGTTTTATGCATGTTTTAGGCTCTTACATTTTGCATTCTGTTCAAAAAAGCAACTGATTAAACATCCATGGTTGTCAGTATTAATTGTCTAAAATTCTAAGTTCAAGCAGATTTCAAAAACAACATTTCAAATTATTATATGTTGATTTATAAGTTGGAGACTGAACTTCAATTTGGGATTGGGAATACAAGGTAAAATTAAATAGAGAGATTAAAAGGAACTGATAAGGTATGTTGGCATTATAAGATTAACGTTGGCGTCAGCTATTTTTTATGTGATTTAAAAACACTTGCTTTTGTTTTCATTTCAAGCGTTTCAATAATTCCTTCATTTGTAGAGCTTGTAAGCTGCCATTGCATTTTACCTCTTGTACGTCTCAATGCTTTTTGGGTAGAAAGTGAAGTCATCTGGTTGAGTGGGACATTGTGGTGTAATGAACACTTCCGCTGTTCAGCCTTTGCTGTTTTAACCTCAGCACATTGGAAATCAGGAGGACAAAGAGGGAGCCAATACACAAAATTTATATAAAAAGGAAGACAATCAGAAATATAAGGAAAAAAGAGTGGAACAATATCAATGGTGTCCATGTGCTACAACATCTTGGATGTAGACCGGCACAACCTTGTGATGTCAGTTTGTACCCAGAAGACATGATGTAAAAAACAATGGGAATTTTTGAGTGAAAGGATTTTCTGAAACTTAATAAAACGGAAAACATTTCAAGTACTTTTTAACCTATAGCTGGCGCCAACATGTCTTACTAACTGGGAGGGAAATTTGGTCTCTGCATTTAACACAGTTGTGAATTAGTGAAACACACACAGTACACAGTGAAGTGAAAGGATATAAAGTGAAGTACACAATTCATTGCTAGACCCCCAATTAAAAAAACTTGAATGTCTCAAACCTTTGACTGGTACTGTATTTAATTAGGGACAACAGGAATACTTCATTCTGACCAGTAGTTACTCACTTGATAATACCCTTGGCAATACACATGTTTTTGGGGGATGGTTTATCCGTTGTACACACTGTCACATTGAAGATGAACTTCAGAATTCTTTCTTTATGTTTGTTGTCTCAGATGCCTTTAAGGAAAATTCATGTTCCTTTTCCCATCGTTGTCCTAACTAAATTTATCTCTCTGAATCTTTTTGTTTTCAGATATCATGGTGCAGGAGTATGCAAAGTTTGGGTCACTGGACACATATCTTAAAAAAAAACGGAACTCCATCAACATTACCTGGAAACTGGAAGTGTCCAAGCAGCTAGCCTGGGCCATGCACTACCTGGTTAGGCACAATTGATTCAAACAGACACCCAGATTGGAATTATTCATCAAATTGATCTTGCACTTACATATTGTTTTACTAAAGACATAGTCATTGCTTTCATTTTGTAAGTGTTTAAGAATCACTGTGAATTGATAGAAGATGCACTCATTGCATTTATAGACAAACAATACTTGCTAGCAACTTAGACCAAAAGAATGTCTGCAGAAATAATGACCCTTACAGTTTTTAGAAATTGGTTAATTAAATCACAAAAACTCTATCTCAGATTTTTAAAACAGATACCAAATGCGTCACCTGTCAAATCCTAATGAGGCTTTAATGTGTATGACGTTTGATCTGGCAGGGATTATTATTATCATGCACAAATTAACACAAATGTAATTGCAAGGAAAAATATTTTTTTTAATTAAAACTATGTGAATGATCTTACTCACAAAACACGTGAACTTTTTATCTCAAATTCAGCTTTCATGTTCTTCTAAATTCTAAGTTCTGTAGAAACCTCTTTCTTAGCTGCAGATTAAAATTAAAGACAATTGTAGGTGTGTCTACTTTTCTTCAGTCCATGTGAATCAAGCCACTCACCAATTCAAGTTGTTGAAATTGTCAATTTTGTATGGTTATGCTTTATCTGGCTTTTTACGTTAGGAGGATAAGGGTCTTGTACACGGGAACGTTTGTGCCAAAAACGTACTACTGATTCGGGAAGAGGACAGGAAGACTGGCAATCCTCCCTTCGTTAAGTTGAGTGACCCTGGAATCAGCATTACAGTGTTGCCTAAAGATAGTAAGTCCCACACACCACACACCATATCAATTATGATACCAGATTTACAGTGTGTATCCACTAGTAGTTTTATACATATTATTGTTACAGTAGTTTAACAAGTATTCAATTAAATTCAATTATATTTATACAGCGCCTTTTACATTAGTATTGTCTCATGCCACTTTACAGCAAGGAGCACCCAAGAGCAACAGGGGCAAGGAAAAGTATAGTAGTTAGTATAGGGAGAAACCTGAGGCAGATCTGTGGCTCTAGAGGCGAGGGGTCATGCAGTAAAAGTACAGTGGTTATTATGATGGACTACAATTTGTCCATGATTGTCCATGAACAACATCAATTCCAAAATATTGTCCCACAACATTATATGGTAGTCAAACCATAGGTGGTAGTTATTATTATTATTATTATTATTAATATTATTATTATTAACATGGTGGGCAGTTGCCATATGATTCTCTCTTGGAGGGAGTTGGATGTCACATCTTTGAGATAAGACAGTGGACAGCAGTTTGATATGACTAAGCTAGCTTCCATTAGCAGGTATAATTCTAGTACACTGTTGTTGTACTATTTTTATTTGTTTTTTATATTATTTTTTTAAAAAGTTTCTCATGGTAAAATAATGCACTATAACCCATGTACAGTGTTGCAAGTGATCCAAACTGTTCTCTTTTAAAGATACCCTATGCAAGTCGCTTAAATTGAAACAGATCTGGACCGCAAGCCAGCCATTTTAACATCTGGTTGCCCTGATAATGGAACCACACTGTTGGAACTTAGTATAGAATGCAGTTTGCCCTTGTTATCTGGTAATATTTAAGGCCTTCCTTCGAAATATAATGTCTGGGTGGCTGATCCAAAACCTGTATATATCATTCAGCATTAATTTTAACTCTCCAGATGAGTAGGCAAACCATAACCAAATAGGACTGAGTTCAGAAAACCATAGCCAAGTAAATCACATAGTCTAAAATTTTAGTGGTCTCAACGAGCCACATCTTAAAAAAAAAAAAAAATTAGCCATTTCCATCAAGGATTTGTACAAGGTGAAATAGTGGAATTCCCTAAATTCCCCCTACCTCATAACCCCATGTATGTATTTTGCAGTCTTGCTGGAAAGGATTCCATGGGTGCCACCTGAATGTGTTGACAGTCCTCGTAACCTGAGTTTGGCTACGGATAAGTGGAGCTTTGGTACAACATTATGGGAAATCTGCAGTGGAGGAGAGAAACCCCTAAGTACTCTGGATAGTTCTAAGGTAATTTTGCAATATTACATTAACTCATACAGCTTTCTTTTGATGTTTACTTGTGTAGGGCCTTATGAAATCCATTTTATTTTTCATCAAATTAAATTTAAAAAATTAATTAAATTAATCAAATTTACTTTTTTGTTTTTTGTCTCTCACCGTTACAGATTTCAGGCTTTGTTTGTTATATTTTTAAAACATCTTTGACTTGAAACCTGGTGCTGTCAGACTTTTGTGGGGTCATAGCGCCCAATCCACATCAGGGTTCCCACTCGAAGTCAAACTTAAAATTTCCTGATTTATCCATGATTTCACTGACTGAAAAGCGGAATTTCATTCACCTTCTCTATAATTAATTGTACAGCATATTGCCTGGATTTGGAGTCGGAAAAACAGAAAAGGCATTTTAAAATCATTCAAATCTGACTAAACACAATGTTCAGTGCAACAGAATATTTTCCCTCATGTAGTGCCGGAACAACTGTACACAGGGATCATGGAACACAGGGATCATGGAACACGCCGCATTTTTATAGGCTACTAATATTCATGTAGCACACAATACACAATAGACTACAACCTATCAAACAAAGCTAGAACCCTGCCTTTAATGGTACAACATTTGCCCATCACAACATTGACGCATCCACTTTAACCTGCAATGAAGCCATTCTTCCTGTGTAGTATTTTTGAAGATGTAACAGACGACCTCTGTCTCTCTCATTAGGCTATTCAGTCATTAACAAAAGCTTCTTTGTAGCGCAGTGTTTTAAAGACAACTGATGTGAGGCTCTCTTAATTCTACAGGTTGGGATGTCAGTCTGTATAGCCTACTATAGCATAATTCCCTCTCATGCAGCAGGGAGAGAAAACATAGGCTAATCTCTCACTGTTGCTTACGAGCAGTAATTAACAATAAAGGTTAAAAACATTTTTACTGACGAAGCATTTTACTAAAGTTAGCAAGAGTGAAATCTTGTTGGATCTGCTTCTAAAAGAGCCTTATTTTAGAAGTAAGCTAATAATAAAAATAGACCTACCACAGAATATGTATGGGCTTCATCACTTCATTTCATAATTTGTGGTTTAGTAGGTTCCCACCAGTATACATTAGGCAGCAATACAGCCATAGCCATTAAAAAAATAACCTTTTTTTTATTCCCTTTTTTTGGAAAAATTCTGAAGCCGCAACGTTACCATGGCCCCAAAACCGTGATGCGTACACTGTACCGTTGTATCCCTAATGTGAATACACTTATTGTTGTAAAGAGCCTCTAATCTCTGAAACCATGTAGTTAAAGGTATTGTTTTTGTTCAAGAAAAATCTTTTCTACGAGGACCGGCACCAACTCCCTGCTCCCAAGTGGACAGAACTGGCCAATCTCATCAATAGCTGCATGGACTATGAGCCTCTGCACAGGCCCTCCTTTCGAGCAGTGATTAGAGATCTGAACAGCCTTTTTACTCCAGGTCTGTATTGCCCAGTATACCCTAATATGCATTTTTTTAGGAGTTTATTTTCTGCCCAACTACAAAATTTATGGAAAGTGGATAGTGTGGTATGTCACCGCAAACCAATCCAAAGTCATAACCAGCATTCAGTGCTAAAAAGATTTGAGCTAGTAATGACTAATGACTAAAGTTGGTCTAAACTAAAGTTGCTTAGGGAAAAAGCCCTACAGTTTTGTCTCTGTTAGGGATTGAACATGAAATTAGGTAGTCCTCTTGGGCCAAGTGTCTACATATGTCAAAATGAAAGTGGAGATTGCTCTTATTTATGATGCCATAATTGACCAATAACCTTTTTTTCATGAAAATGTAGACAAGCTTATAAATAATTTCAGCCATAATTTGACTATGTAATGTCCACACAAGGGCTGGAAGTAGTGTGTCGGTGTGTTTGTGGGTGTGTGAGTGTATGTATATGTGACTGATGGTGTTTGTGTGTATTTTTTTGTGTGAACGGGGTCTGTGTAAGGGATGAGGAGCCAAACTGAGATAAACAGATTTTTTTTTTTTTTTTTTTTAAATGTCCCAAAGCAACACTATATAAATACATGCACATAAAATAGCTGTTTATAATCTTTAATAACTGCCGTTGTGGATATTTTTTATATTTGTATGTGAAAGGAAGGAATAATCAAAGTGAGAGATAATTGGTGTGAAAAATAAGTGTTAAGAACGTTTTATTCATTAAAAAACTTAATGGAAAGTCTCATTGGAATTGAAAAATTCCAGGAAATGGTTCACACCAAGAAAAACATGCAATTCTGATTATTCTGTAACACATTGCTCAAAGTATAGCCCATTTGTATATCAAGCATGATAAAGGTCTGACATTCCTGACCTGTGTTGTAGACACCTTGTCATGGAAAAAAACGGTAACCCCATGTGACTAACGCCTGAAAATAGTTGCTCAAGAAAAACCTCCGCTGTAGCCACATTCTACAACTGATTTGAAAAATTCCAACTGATTTGTGCTATGCTCAGCTTGTACTTTATGTGTAAAGGATTTTTACAATTCCACCATGGTCATTAATGGGTTAAAAGAAAAGCTATGACGCAGAAAACACTTTAGCCCTAATTTGAGAGGATAATGATTGACCATTATGAGAGACATGGGGAGTGGGTTTTGGAAATTATCCATCATCCAGTGATCATGACCCATATCATAGTTTCTCAATCTGACATTCCCGCATTGTGTGGGGTGTAGGTCTTCCATGTATAGCAAAATTCTAAGATTAAACATTTAATCATGGCTGAAACTTGAATTTGCTGATTGATACAGTGAAGTTAGCATGTAAGCATTTCTAATTCATTATGTAAAACTACTGATTGCAAGTTCCTTAAAGAGAAAAATAATTTGTAGTTCAGCATTTAAAATGATTGTAATCTGAATGTTGGGCTCCCTCCAAACTCACCTCTTGTCTCCTAACTCCCCCCCATTCTCTGTAGACTATGAGCTGCTTGTGGAAAGTGACATGGTGCCTACTAGAGCTCGATGTTCTGGATTCCCTGGGGCATTTGAGAACCAGGAACCAGCACAGTTTGAGGAACGGCATCTCATCTTCCTGCAACAGCTTGGGAAGGTGAAGAACAACACCATATTTCATCAGACTATAGCTCTTATCTCTTTTTAAATGCACCCCATGTCCATAGCATCATTTATTCTCTCTGTGGCCTCATTAGGGGAACTTTGGCAGTGTGGAAAAGTGTCGTTATGACCCACTACAGGACAACACAGGAGAAGTAGTAGCAGTGAAGAAACTCCAGCACAGCACTGCTGAGCATCTACGTGACTTTGAGCGTGAAATCGAAATCCTAAAGTCTCTCCAGCATGACAACATTGTCAAGTATAAGGGTGTGTGCTACAGTGCAGGTAAGCTGTCTGGCTCTGAAGTAGTGGTGCTACATGTCCCGTGAAAGATTTTTCTTCTTTTAAATAGTCTGTCTTGGCACATTTACATACTTTCCCAGGACACTAAAGTCCAAAATTTTGATAGGCTTTATCAGGTGTGTTTTTATTTTTTTAATTTATATAAAATTGTCGGCAATTTAGGCTAAATCAGGAGTCAAGCTCAGATCAACAGAATCACAGATAAAGCGGCATCTCAACTCATAGCTGGATCTCATCTTTATTTTCTGCCATGACCACACCCATTGCATTATGGTGCCGCAGCTTTGGTAGTTGTCACACCCCACTCTGATGCCTGTTCATGCCTACTTCAGTGATTATTCTGCTGTTTTCTCTCCGAAACAGACAACTTGTGCACACATGCCCTGTGATTTTGCTAGATAAGCAAGCAAGTCCAAGTTAATGCCTGGCAAATAGGCTAGATAATATAATTAATAGTACTAAAATAATGGCACTATGTTCACACCTATATTGTAAGTCTCCTTTCACCACTTATGTATGCGAATGGCACTGATTAAATACAGAGCACTGAATGTGAAAACATGTTATTTGACAATTTTAGCTTGTTTTCTGTGGTGGAATTAAGTCAACACAAGCACATCAAAACATGAAACTCTTCATCAACCTTGATAAAATGAGTTGTCCACAATACAAATAAATAAGAAGTCCGCCCTTAGCTGCAATCATACAGAGGTTCAGCATCCTTGCCAGCCCACTGCCCTGTTTACTCAAAGGTGCTTAGCTTCCTTGGAAATCAGGTTACTTTTTGCATTATTTGTCCATTAAAAGTCTAGCGTTGCCGCACTGACAAGAAAACATATTTTGAAGTGGGTTGCTCCTTATTGAGTCGTACTGCACTTCAGTGGCAATCACATAAGGAAGTTATTGGGGGGATTTTTGCATCATGTGTCCATTGGCGCACTGAGAAAAAAGCTCATTCTGAAGTGGTTTGCTTTTCACTGAGTCACCCCTCTCCACCTCAGTGGAAATCATGTAAGGATTCAGTATTACCAGCTGTGATGATGTTATAGCCTGTTTCAAGGCCAAGGCCTGGTACACATTGTAGCCTAATGACACGCCTTTAGAGGAGGCAGAAGGGGTGTTGCCTTTTAGCCTTTTAAAGCTGTGGTCATCCTTACCTCAGACTATAGAAGCCGGAATCATTCCCGTGGTAGGGGGGCCAAAAAGTTGCCTGTATGTGATGGTCAAAACTATAGCTGAATCGCCTTGTCATATGTGCAGAATCAATACAGAGGGCACTATTTCAACCAATGACTGTATATATAGATTTCATCATAGACACCAATCACACAGGAAAAAAATTGAGGCAATGAGTAGCCTAAACCCTCCCTACTAGGTAGTCTGTAGGATTGACGGCCCACCAGATAAGTGAATAAGTTCGCACGTGCTGTAAAAAGGTGATGAGTGGGGTTGCTCCGAGTAGCCGAATTATTTTGCTGTGTAGAAAAGTTGATGCGCAGATTAGGTCCATAGTTTATATCAGGGGCAATTCTAGGATTGAGAGCTAGGGAGTATGTAGCCCCATGCCTGTATGTTTTCATCCCATCTATTCTACATTTCTAAGTTAATAATTTACATGTGAAGGAGAACAAAACCATGTTTTGTGTTCATGACAGCTCTGTGGCCATGCACATCTCCTAATTCAACAAAGTAAAACAAAGTAGCCTAAAAACGGTTTTGCATTCTATGCCCCCTTTAATTTAGGCCTATTATTAGTTCACCAGAACCTTATTTGGCCCACTCTCTTCTTTCCTTGCCTTCCTGGCCTGGTTTTCCACTCCCGACTCCTCATGATAAAATGTGTTTGTAGATTTTTAATCAAGTCCATGAGTAGGCCTGTTATTCAAAAAGCAAATTAATATTGATAAAGACAGCAAAAATATCCAGCAATCAACCACAGACTACATTCAGTAAAGAATGAATGCAGCAAATTATTCAGATGTTTTAATTCAAACTTTAATCTCTTTTCTATATTGCCATGACTTCCTTATAGCAGTCTCTGTGACTTAAAATAACTGATAATATAATTGCAAACGATAAACAGCGTGGTGCACATTTTTTACATTTTTTTTCAATGTTTGAGAAAATCACGAACGTGTCTTGCAGTACTACCTGCCATGATCATGTTTAAGTGCCATGGACAGCTCCATTGTCACAGCAAAAACCAGAGATGCATGCATCAGTGAAAGCATATGGGCCTGTGATAAATTTTCACAAGCAAGTACGCTATGCGTCTGTAGGATGATATTTCGTTCCTTATTCATTTTAACTCATGATAACACCCTGGTTCTCTCTGATTCTTGCAGTGAGTCAGTTTTACTGGTCAATTTGTGCCATTTTACCATTTACCTAAAAAAATGCTTGCTAAATGTAAGATTTGAGTACTAAACGACTTCCCAGAATCAACATTTTATTCAGGCTACTTTTAGGGGTGTAAGAAAAATTTTAGGTGTCCTTGAGCACCCCTAAAAATAGCCTAAAATCTATATCTATATCTGTCTATATCCCCCCTGACAATGTTATGTTAGTTTGGACAGCAAATGTCTTTCAATTTTTCTTTTTTTCCCCAACTAGTTTTGTCTTTTGCTTTATAATCAGCCACAGACATCTGCAAGTGCATGTGTAGTTAAAACAGCTGCTAATTTTGTTTCAAAACCAAATCAGAATAAAATGTAATTAGCCCACACTACATATTCAGTTCACCCATCCATAGGAGAATGCAAGGAGGTTTGTACTGTTAGAGCAGAAACCTGGTGGTTGTCAGTATGGTGTAAATTAGCTTCAGTGAACCCAGTGGTATTGCACATGCAGTATCCTAGGCCTTCATTACATTAGTGATGTGCTGGCTATTATAGCAGCCTGCAGTGTCATTGTGAAATGAAACAGCCTAATTTTTCAGCCTAATTTAACTAACTAAAAGTTACGGTCAGCTCTCAAGTCTCGTAATATTCAATGGAGTACAAACTTAAAACTGCACCCATTTGTTGAAATGATAAAAATGGGGAAATTTTATTGTTGTATTGCATCGTTCTGTGCCTTTTTCTCAAAGTTCAAGATTCAATAAACACTGCATTATAAAAAAAGGATGGCCTACATCTAGAAATAAAGGCCTACCTAAATAAAAGTCTGTGTTTTTATATTGTTGTGTCTTGTGCTGTGTACCTGACTGCTAGAATAGTTTCCCTTGGGACAATAAAGTGAACTGAACTGAATTTTGAGACCAAACACGTACACTATTAACTGCATGTAAGGGGTAAAATATGTTGACAATGCCATTTTTGTATTTTGAGTTTTTTGCAATTTCTTGCTGCCAAGGGCTAATACAATTGAATTAATTAAGCAATAAACACTGAGAGGCCATTCTATACCATGAATATAGCACAGCTGAGAGGTGAGCAAAGTGAAGCTGAGTGCTGGTAAACCCCTCAACTGTGCTATATTCATGGAATAAAACAAGCTTAAGGGGCTTATTGCTTTTCTAAAATGATTACCACACATACCTCGCTCAGTTTCATTAGACAAAACCACAGCAACAAGAAATATAGCAATGTTTACTCCAGAAGATCAGTTCCTCTGCCAAGAAATATATTTGTGTTTGTGTGTCTCTGTATGTGTAGGCCGCAGGAATTTGAGGCTGGTGATGGAATACCTGCCTTTTGGAAGCCTCAGGGACTATCTCATCAAGAATAAGGAACGCTTTGATCACAAGAAGCTCCTGCATTATGCCTCTCAGATCTGCAAGGTATAATTTATTTTGGGATCAAATATTTTAATGCAATGAAACCATACAGAACACATCAGAGGTGTGAGGAAAGGTATTAAAGCCCTCACAAATCTTTCAAATGGAAATTAAAGGAAAAAGCCCATATCCTTGTTCTTTGAGGCTGCCGAGTGCTGTCTATAACGTGGACTGAATTTTCAAACTACCTGCTGATGCTACCTGGGACACAAGAAAACGAAAGTTCCTTGCTCTCATCAATTAGTGTTGGCTGCCGTTTCGCTATTTGCTTGATGTGTTTGATGCATAATGCATTTCCATATTATCAGTAGATTTTCTGCAAAGAGATATATGTCTGTCTTCAGCGAAATAATCTTGCAGCAGCCATGAATGGGCAATTACGTGACCAGAGCAGACATGCCTATCCCTGACCTATGCCTTTTCTCACGCTAAGTTTTACTTTTTACCTACTCTGATGTGAGCTGTAAATCAGAGTTAAGTTAACAACAGCATGGTATGGAATGTACGTAGGGGTTTCAAAAGTATTCACATTCATTACTCTGGTAGAAGTATAGATACTAGTGTTAAAAAAGACTTCTGTAGAAGTTGAAGTATCAACTCAAACTTTTTTCTCAAGTAAAAGTGTAATAGCACTGGTTTCAAAACTATTTAAAGTATGAAAGTAAAATTAATGTAAAGGAATAAATGGCATTAATGACAAAAGCTTGTCGTGTCATAGGGGCCTATAGTGCACTATCCCACCTTCCCAAAAAAACATTTTTCTAAAGGCCGGTCAGGGGAAATTGGAGTTTATGCATGGTACAGACACACCAATTTGTGCGCGGGCTTTGCACTGGCATCGCAAATGTCAGGATGTGTAACTAGCTTGACTGCTATTATAGGTATTTCCAATGACGGTACAGAGACTATGAAAAAGCACTAGAACAGAACAACGGGAGTACATTGATCCTCCATAAAAATCAACAGAGTACTGTAATGACATCAATGACCTTGAACTAGTACGCCAAAAATATTTTTCATTGTATATACACGCCATTAGCATGTTCTTTGTTTTTTGACTAACATGACTAACTTGGACCATGATTTTGCAGATAAGGCACATACTAACAACTTTTTCTGTAAGTAGCACCTCAGCACCAATTACTGTAACATAATCCCACGATAAACATTATTACCTTTCATTACAAAAAGTGTTTGGTGAGTCTGGCAAAATTATGTTTTGGCTGACAAGTGGAGGAGGCACTCAAACTGCAACTTGACATGCATTGCCTGCTTACGGTGTAGTTCCCTACACCACATTAGAAAAAAATTAAAAATGAAGTATGACCAGATTAGCGTTCATGTCACCATAGAGGTTGAAACGTTGCCAGCAGGGGCTTTCCTATGGCAACCACAATCAATTTCACTTTTTTTAAAGCAAACCAGGATGAAAACAAGCTGAAATTAAATAGGAGTAAGAAGGTTATTTTTTAAAATATTTGAAACAGAATATCTAGCACTGTTCATATGTTCTTGTATGTGGGTAGACTGCTGTTATTCAACAATGACAAGGTGAAAATGTTTTTGATAGACATCTTGTAACTATCCATGAAAAATGACAGAGACTCCATGGATAGATCTAGAACATGATTGTTCTACTAACTTTGTTTTGACCTCAGCAGCCCACTACAGGTATACTTAGTAACATGCTAGTTCACAGTTTAAGCTTTGTAAATAATCTCAGACATTGCTTTGGATACAGTGGAAGAATTATTTGATTGAACTGTACCAATATGTGACTTTTAGCACTTTGTCAGCATGTAACCAATGGTGCAAAGTTGTGCAGAAAACACCGTTTGAAATCTCAGCATAGCTCTATGCCAAAGACTGAACCAAGTGGTTCACTCTTCGAGCAACGGCAAGGTAGATTTATCTGGCTCTCAGTCAGGCAGCTGTAGCAGTGTTTTGTTCTTTTGCACAGACGTGGGTGCGTGAACAACCCTGTGATAAGGAACAATTATTTAGTCAGTAGCCTACCCATTATAAGGCCTAAAGAGGCAGCAGTGCACAAATTGTCTGATCTGTCTTTTTTTATTATTTATTTAGTTCCCAGCATGCATAGCAATATTTGGTTATTTTTCTAAATTATTACTTGTATTATTTTTAGTTTGCTGTTTGCCATCCATGAGCCAGCGTTAACCCGTCATGACCTATCCCATTAGAGTGTACAGAAAGTGCTCCCTTTGACACTGGAGCAGCTGATTTTCGGCTGCATCGATGGAAACACACCAGCATGCTTGAAAATCAGCCCTTCCAAATAAAAGTTAAGTCAAAGCGAGCGAAGCGTCTAAATGCTTTCATTGCTCTAGTCGGATACCACCGTTATATGAGGCTTTATTGATTTGTTCTGCTACATCAAAATCTTACCTTTTAGCTATGTTTCACCAATTAAGAGACAAAGTATTCAATGACAGAAACTTTATTTCATTTAAGGCATTCATTTCTGCTTTAAGGTTTATTGAATAGAGACCATGCATAGTTATTAACATTGTTGTCTAAAAAATGCACCCACATACATTTTTGACTGTCCATCGCCAAATCAATTCCTGCAGAAGGGAAAAAAATAGTGCATAGTAAGGCGACAATAGACTACTTGAAAAGGAAATCTAATAAGCGTTTCCATCTCCATTGACCAAAACTCTGCATCTCCATTGACCAAAACCCTGACATCCCTGCTGGCACAAGCTCAATGTACCTGAGGTTGCTTTTACACAGCTGGCCTGATGTGGGCAACAGCACTCGGGCAGTACTTTGAAGAAAAAGACAGGATCAGTAAAATGGTTCCTCTCGGTTCCTACGCCAAACTCAAACTCCTGATGGTTTACCCATCTTAAACCGAGAAGTTCTATTTGGCATACAGGGAAACACTTTCCGCTACTTTGCCACTGCTGCCCTTTAATTACCAACGTTGGTAAGACTGAGCCTGCTGGCTGGGAGAGAACACATTTCACATTTTTTTCTGTCTTGTCATCTTTAGGGCATGGACTACCTAGCTGTGAAGCGTTACATCCATAGAGATCTTGCCACACGAAACATTCTGGTGGAAAGCGAACTGAGGGTAAAAATTGGAGACTTCGGCCTCACAAAAGTCCTGCCACAGGATAAAGAATACTACACTGTCAAGGAGCCAGGAGAAAGCCCGATATTCTGGTGAGGACATCGTAAGATGTTAATAAAATGTGAATATGAAATATGATAGGATGGTTTGTATCTGTAATGACACTGTAGGTTTAGTATTAAAAATATTTTCAGGTAAATGAAACTAGTTAAAGCAATTCTCTAATGCACATTGAAACAAATCCATTACCTGACACCCTGAATATTGATGAAATGTATGCTTCAAGTGTTACCAGTATACATTCATAACATGCTTTGTAGGTCCTTTATTGGTTGATATTTCAAATGGTGGTGGCATGCTGCTAACAACCCACATTTACTGTAGTGTCCCCTGAAGAGGTTACATAGCTAACTAGGGCTGGGCAATAATTTGATCACAATAAGTGATTGCGGAAAAAATTAGGTTGATTTTGATGATCAGCTATGAGCATATTTACCTGATAAGACGTTCAGAAAAGCGCCTATCAACTTCCGGTTGAGATGCTGATAAGATGGCACAGATAAGACAAGATAGCTAAATGTTCTATACATCCGTAAACTGTGAATTATAACTATGCCATATAATATTGCATTAGAGGGGCGAAGTTGTCTAGATACTAGCATGGATAGCCACGATGGCGAGGCTAGTCTCCATGAAGTTTTGTTTAATTCTCAAAGAATTGAGACATTTCCGCCAGGATAATAAGACTCAACTGGAGGGACATCAAGGTTGAAATAACTAAAACAAACACAGACTGGATAAGACCGAAGAACACTCAAAGCATTCAAGCATTCTAAATGCAGAAGATATACTGTCAGACATACTACAGCTTCAAGCCCAGATTGAAGCCAAGATCAAGAACAAGAAACCTGCTCAAGATGAGAAAATATCTGAATAAATGGAATCCTAGAAGAGCCAGAAAAAGAATAGCCATCTACAATTAAGTTTGTGGAAAAGATACTAAGGAATAACCTCAGTATTTCAGACACAGCGTCTCTTCAAATCAAGAGAGCCGACCGGGCGCTTGGACCACAGCCACCCCCAAATGCTCAACTGACATTTTTGTGGACGTTGGAACTTTTCTGTGGTGTCATTTCTGGATGCCCTCCCACCCTGCATTGAGAGGGGAGTTTTCCCTTAAAGCTACTTAATACCATCTGGTGCGGGGTCACAGACAGACCTATAACGTGAAATACCTTTATTTACAATTGTTTCTTATTTACCTTTGGTTAAATGTTTATAAATCTTTTTTTACAGTTGTTCTTTACTGTAAAGGGAAAGTTTTTCACTTAAACAAAAGAGTATAACTTAAATGCAAGGCATAAGATTAGCCTCTTGCAATGTTAATGGAATGTTAATGGAGTCGAGAGGAAAAATCTTGTCAAAACTTAAGACAGAGTTCAGATAGCTTAACTTCAAGAAACCCATCTCAATGATTCAGAACATGCCAAATTAAATAGAATGGGCTTTAAACATGTATACTCATCTTCATACTGGTCAGGACATAGAAGAGGGGTGTCAATACTACCATCAAGAACGGTGAATTATGAACATCTGTCAGAGTTTTAAGATGCAAAGGGCAGGTTTGTCATGATAATAGGCAAACTAGAGTGAACTAACCATGGCCTTGAATGTAAATGGAATCCCCCCCCCAACCTCCCATGCAGCAATTGGACAATTTATATAAAAGATATTGGATTTGATGGCAACAAAAACAGGGAATGATGATCTGCGGAGGAGATTTTAACATGCATTTAAATCCTAAATTAGATGTTTCCTGTGTGGTAAGTCAGAGAGATGAAACTCATAAGTAGTGAGTAGTAGTAATGCATTAATGAATTTACCTTAAACACACATCTTTACATAATAGAGCACTGTGACATTGGTACTATGACTCTGCCCTGTTTTTATGTCTGTAAACCTTAATAAGGAATAAAGAGCTATATTGTGGAGATTGAACTCAAATATTCTGAATAATACAGGCCCAAAGGAGTACCTGAAAATAGAGATGAACACATATTTAGAAATAAATGATAATTGGGAAGTAACTCCAGACATCCTTTGGGACACACTTTCAGCAGTCATGAGTCATTATTGCCATTACCTCTCATATGAAAAAGCCTAGAAGACAAAAATTGCAAGACCTAGATGGCAAATAAAAACAAAGTTAATATTAGCACTTTAGATGAATGGGTGAAAGAAATCAAAGAGAAAAGGAATGACATAGAAGAAATGAGTACACAAGAAATACCAAAAAAAAAATTATTTCTATTTTATTTCAGCGCTACTATGCGGTAGGTGGGAGGGCAATGAAACTTCTAGCATACAAATTAAGGAAACAGCAAGCAGATAATACTATTCAAAAGACACGACACCCAGAATCTGGGATGACTGAACACAGGTTAGAGAAAATCCAACAAAATTTTGAAAACTACTATATGAAACTATTCTCAATCGTAGACTGATAAAACCTTTCATAATATATGAAATATCAGAAATAACAATTGCAGAACTGCTGTAAACTGTCATCTCTAGACTGAAGGCAAATAAGACACCAGACCCAGATGGCTTCACTGTGGATAATTACTATTATTTTACTGATTCCCATGGAGGGGAAAGATGTTCTAAAACGTAGATTATAAACAATTTACATAAATGTTGACACCCAGAATAGACAAGACTTTGCTAAACACATCGATACAGAGCACTTTATTAGACACAGGCAAGTTCAAGACAATTTGAGAAGGACCCTACACATTGTTAATCATATTGTACAGCAGAAAATAGAAGCTGCTCTTATTAGTTTAGATGGAGAAAGGGCTTTTGACTCTGTTAGGTGGTTCTTTCTGTATAAAGTACTAGCAAAATTTGGCTTTCACAAGTCTGTTATTGCAACATTCCAAGCCCTCTATGATAGCCTCCCCTCTTCTTTTTGCCCTGTTTATTAAACCACTGAGTCAATGGATTAGACAGAACTTGGTAACAAGTACAGGGATTAAAATGGACACTGATGAGCATCAACTTGCATTATTCACCGATCATGTCCTAGTATATTTATCACAACCCACACTAACATTTGCCAAATTGATGGATGCATTAGAGGAATATGGGACCATTTCAGGATATAAACTGTATGTCCAAAAACCCCAAGTGCTTACATTTAATTATGTCCCACCTCGGTAATTAGCGAGGAAGTATGACCTGAGATGGGATGCTGACTAAATAAAATACCTGGGGATTAATATACGTAAACATATTTTTAAAAAATGTTCACCCTGAATTGTGTTCCCTTAAACACCAACATAGATGTGATCACAGTCTCATCTCTTTTCTGAAATCTGAATTCAAGGGTAGAATCCATCAGAATGAATGTATTACCGAAATTATTGTACCTTTTTCAAAGTCTTCCAGTGGAGATACCCATTAATCAGTTCATGGAACGGAACAAATTAATCTCTCTATATTTCTATGGCAAGGCAAAAATCCTAGGATTAGATTAAAACACTGCAACTACAAAAGGAAACTGGAGGACTGGGCCTCCCAAGCCTGTGTGATTATTACTATGCAGCCCAGTTGAGACCACTAGTATACTGGTGCAACTCCTTGCACTCTGCTAGGAGGATGGATATTGACCATTTCAAAGAGCGTTCCAGAGGCTTCGTGCCCACCCCAGGTTGGACAGGCACAAGGAACTCACTGTCTCACCGGATTGCTGGCGAGCTGCCTGGACTTTGCTATGGGTCTGGTCCTGAGGAGAGCAGTAGTGAGATAGCTGTGTTGCTGTCGCTGTGGGGGGCCATATACAACATCGAGTCTGTCAGGGGCCTGTGGATGAAGTCCCAAGCCCGCCTGCACATCAGTGTCTCTTCACTGCGTCTCACCAGATGGCATGTCCTCATGTGGATGGACAACACAGCTACAGTGGCCTACATCAGCTTCCAGGGGACCTCAGCTCAGCCCAGATGTACTGCACAACATTCTCTTGGGGGCTCAGCAGCGCCTGCTCTCTTTGCATGCAGCTCACCTCCCAGGTGCTATGAACTGTGGCGCATACCTGCTGTCCAGAGGCAGTCCGTCAGCCACAGAATGGAGACTTCACCCCCCAAGTGGTGCAGATGAACTGGAACAAGCTCGGGACAGCTCAGGGAGATCTCTTTGCATCCAAGGAAAACGCTTACTGCCCGCTATGGTTCTTGATTACAAAAGTCAACTCCTTTATAGGTACAGACATGTTAGCACATCGTGGCTTGTTGTACGCTTTTCCTCCCATGGCTCTCAAACAGACGTGCTGGGAAGAGTGTGCACGGAGAAGCAAACCATGATCTTGGTAGCCCTCGACTGGCCTGCGCAGACATGGTTCTCAGACCTGATCTCCCTCATGTGAGGAGAACCTTTGCCACTGCCCACCTGCAGGGACCTGCCATCCCAGGCGAGGGGCACAGTATGGCACCCGTCACCTGCACAATGGCAGCTAAAAATCTCGGCCCTGAACGGGAGCAACTCCTGAGTAGGGGTCTAACCTCCCCTGGTTAGATGACTCATAGTGCTGTCCACCAGGTCCTTGTACTCCTTGAAGTGGCAAGTGTTCATGTCATGGTGCACAGAACATGGCCACAACCCACTCACATGCCCTGTAGAGGTCATCTTTACTTCAGTATCTGTTCGAGCTGGGCTGTGCCTTATCAACACTCAAATACTACCTGGCAGGAATCTCTGTGGCACATCGGTTGGAATAGTGTCACCCTGTTGGCATTGGCGTCGGTGAAGCTAGTGCTGACCGAGGGCTTTGCCGAAACAGCGTCTGGCGCACTGGCTTGTCAAGGCGATAGACCTGGCATATAATGCAACCGGTGTATGCCCGCCTGAAGGGCTGTGAGCCTACTCCACGAGGAGTGCCTCTGCATCATGCTGCACTGCAGCTACCATGCTTTCAGAGTGAAAGAGAAAGATGGTGTGCATGGACCTGCGTTTTGTAGCTTAAAGGCTGATTTCAGCTGACTACATCAAGCTTGGTGGTAGAGGGTTCAATAGAATTGGAATCAACAAGGCGATATCCCAGCAGGTGGCGTCTCGTGTTCTCCTTCAGAGAACCAAAGTTATTTCACCTACATGTTTGCTCTCCCTGTGCTTAGGGTACTGTTGAGGCAATAACTGTAATAATCCAGTAACTGAAATGCATTAACTAAAATTTGAACGTTATTTACTTTGTAATTAGTAACCACCAACATTTAAGGGTTACCAGTTAGAAAGCGAATGAGATGGTATTTCTTAATGGATGAGAAGTCAATCTTGGTCTCTAAATTGCTTGTTCTTGTGTTGTTTTAGGTATGCCCCAGAGTCTCTCACTGAGAGTAAATTTTCTGTTGCCTCTGATGTTTGGAGCTTTGGAGTCGTACTCTATGAGCTCTTCACCTACAGTGACAAAAACTGCAGTCCTCCGGCAGTAAGTTTCTCCTGTTTGTCTGACAGTTTTAACCATTTTCTCATCAAACCAGCAGTAACACTGGATCTTAGAAAAAAATAAGAGTAGGTTATAAGCATAAGTTGTTTAAGTTTTATCCTGTCCATATTCATTCATCCATAATGTTAACTGACGAGGTTTGGTTCATTTGCATCAGCAAGTTGAAATGCAGTTGATGTGGTTGAAATATATGAAACTGCTTGAGACTAGATGTGGCAGGAATAATGTAGGCTACCTTTATACTGCAGTTGAGACTACAAGCTAGTTTAGCAACAAAATCAATGAAAGGGCTTGCTGTTGCAAATTTTCTGAATTAATATCATTCCGATAGACAAGGTTACCCTTAAGTTCGATTCATGATTTGATTCAATATAGATTATATTAGAAATGTTTTAGCCTCAAATCCAGGTTATGACGTGAAGCAGAAACCACTATTTGACAGTATGTTTACATCAGTGTTTCTAAACCTTTTGTCCATGGCAACAAGCTACGTCACAAAATAATATTGATGTAGCACGTCTTGATTAAGTCAGGTATCATGACTTCATAACATGACTTAATCAAGACACAAAAAAATCTGTGTTTAGCTGATAACAATTGGTTAGGTAGTGAGAAAGACAGAAGTTGGCAAGAAGAGTGCATGGGACGGATGTGTTGTGTCCTTAACAATGCTTTTGGCTTTGCACAGACAGTGCGTGTTGTAGATGTCAGAGAGTGAGGAGAAAGGTCCCAGTGATCTTTTCAGCCGTCCTCACAATCCTGTGCAGGGCCTTTTGATCTGCTGCAGTGCATTTACCAAACCACGCTGTGATGGCACTGCTGAGGATGCTCTCATTCCCTGTAGAACGTTGTCAGTATGGGGGAGGGGAGGTGGGCCTTCCACAGCTTCCGCAGAAAATAGAAACTTAGTGTACTGAACAATCTCAGCTGGAAGATTGTTTATTGACAGTGGGATGTGTTTGCCTGAAGGTCCTCTGAAATCAAGGATTAGTTCTTTTGTTTTGTCCACATTGAGGGACAGGTTGTACCAGTTGCTGAGCTGTGTCAAATCCTCTCTGTACAGGGCCTCATTGTCTCTGCTTATCAAACCCACCACAGTTGTGTCATCAATGGTGTCATTACAGCTGTGTGTAGCTGCACAGTCATGGGTTAAAAGTGTGAACAGCAGGGGGCTGAGCACGCAGCCTTGAGGGGCTCCTGTTTTCAGCAAGGTGGTGTTGAAGATCCTGTTTCCTATCCTGACTGCCTGCAGTCTCCCTATCAGGAAGGCCAAGATCCAGTTGCAGAGGGTGGTGTTCAGACCCAGCTGATCCAGTTTTTACCAGCTGCTATTACCAGTTACCAGTTGCCTAGCAGATTTCCGCAGTTTTTTCACTTTAGAGGTGGACTGATGTAGCACCTGCTACATCAAAGCTGAATGGAGCTGGTCTGTGGTTGGTGATCGCTTGTATTCCCTGCCACAGGTGGCATGTGTCTCTGGTGTCTGTGAAGTGGTTGTGAGTCTCTGAGTGCGTGAGTGCTTTGCTGTTTTGATGGCCCGGGACAGCTTGGCTCTCGCTTTTCTCAGAGCTGCCTCTTCCCCAGACCTATAGGCAGCGTCCCTGGCTTTCAGTAGTGCTCTCACCTCTGCAATCACTCATGGTTTCTGATTAGGACTTATGGTGATGGTCTTAGTGGTGGTTACATCATCAATGCATTTGGCGATGTAGCTAGTGATGACATACGTATTCCTCCAAGTCAGTGTTGCCATTGTTGGTGACTATCAGCTTGAACACGTCCCAGCCTGTGCATTCAAAACAGTCTTAAAGAGCTGACAATGCCCCCTCAAGCCAAGTCTTTGTATTTTGTGCGCTTGATTAGTGGCTGGTATGCAGGAATTACCATAAGAGATGTGCTCTGAGTGTCCCAGGTGGGGGAGGGGTGCGACTCGATAGGCACGAGTGATGTTTAAGTAAACACGGTGCTCTTGCTGCAAAATCCACATACTGATGAAACTTTAGGAGTACATTCTTTAGGTTTGTATGGTTGAAATCACCGGCAACAATAAATATTCAATCCTTATATACGCTTTGGAGCTCCGTGAAGTTCAACTAGTGAGTTTGTAGTATTAGCACTTGGTGGGATATAAATACCAAGTATAAACACAGCTATAAATTCAGGTAGAATGTGGAATGGTTGGCATTTAACAGTCACAAACTCCATCAGCGCTGAGCAGTAGTTGGACACAAGCACCGCATTTCTGCACCTGTGTTGACATATATGCACAGCCCACCTCTACAAGTCTGCCTGGTAGCTGAATAGCGGAGTTCGGTATGCTGTCATTCAGCCATTTTTCCACAAAAACAAAAACAAAGCAGTCCCTGAGCTCATGTTGGGAGATTCATTGAAGTTGGATGTAGTTCAGCTTGTCCAATGAGCAGACATTTGCAAGCAGGATGGATGGGATAGGTGGCCAGCTAGCATTAGCTTTCCACCTATCTTAAACTCATGCCCTCTTTCCGTGTTTCCGCTATCTCGCACACGCTTTCAATGAAGTAGTGTAGTAGTGTAATGTAGTATATCAGATAATGAAGATCTGACTGTCTGGGGACTTAAGGGAGAAATCGGGTGTGAATCAATCAATAGCCCTGTTGTTCAAGGTCACAAAGTGCTGTCTATAGGAAAAAGAATCAGAAAATTTTATTATAATATGATAAATAGCAAATTGGCAGCTTTTCATTTTGACTTTTTTCATTTTTCAAAACCACAGATCAACTGCCTTTTACCTCTATGATCCCAACTACCCCTACATATTACTGGTTCAGAACACTTAATTCAACACAATTCTATTGGAAAAATCCAAAACCCAGAATCTCACTGACAACTCTACAAAATAGAAAATCATATGGTGGCCTTGAGGCACCAGATTTACTACTTTCTTGCAAATCAATTACAGTATCTGGTTAAATGGATCCACAAACAGAACCATGGGTACCCAACACAGTTACTTGAACTGAACATCAATGCAAAGATATCTTTGTCACAGACTCTGGCATAATCCAACTTTCACACAACAAAACAAACCCCTTCACTTTTCCAGATGGGAGCAAAAGGGAATCACACACCTCCGTCATTTATTTCAGAACAACCAATTCATGTCATTTAATACGCTGATACAGACGTGTGGGGTTGGAAGAGACCAATTTCTTCAATACCAACAACTGAAATCAAGAAATAAAGACAAAATCTGCTTAAGCAATAATACCCTACAGCCATCTCTGTTAATAATAATCAATAATCATAAAAAACTTCTCTCCAAATTATAAACACTTATATCCACCTTAAATAGTACAATAACACTCCCAACAACTAAGTGGGAAAATGATTTGGCGCTCTCTCCCAATCCTGATTTATAGGAACAAATATGTGAAAACATTTTTACCATGACCACTACCTCAAACCTGCAGCTGATACTATATAACAGGGGTTGGCAAGTAATTTAGGCCATGGGCCAGATTTTTTTTTCTTGCCACTAGGTTGCGGACCAGAGCCTGGTCTACGGGCTTGGAACAAAACATGAAATCAGCTGGACGAGCCAGACGTTGCCGACCCGTGCTATATAATATATTGTTATTCACAGAACTCACGTTACTAAATGGGACTGACCGACACTGAGATTTGTTCACAATGCACTTTAGGGAGCACACCACCTGGCTATGTCAGCCCGTTCACTCCCTCTGGACCATGGTCACTGAGACACTATCCACCAGACTGAGCTGTAGAATCCCAACATCAGCACCACTCTGTCTTCTTGGCGATAATACACACCTCCCATATAAATTCAAAAACCCTTTGCTGACTTCTTTACCTGTTTCTAAGTAAGTAGTCCTCCAGAACTGGACCATAAAGAATTCGTCACATCACTCACTGGACCAGCTTAATTTCAGAATACATCATAATAGGAAAAAAAATCACGCTTACCAAAGAAAGGATATGTCAGCCTTTGAAGATATCTGGGTTGCTAAAGTGCCATGTGTTGCTGACCCCTTGCTCATAGGCAACTTAACATTATCTGTTGTAATTCACGGCCACTTCAGGCAACAGGAGTTGTTTTGTTTAGATTTCAGCAGTGCTTACCCCTGTGTGTTGCAAGATCTGGAAAATTCAAACTATAGGCTACATGTTTAAGTGAGACATGGTAATTCCTTCGAACAGCAAGAGGTGCATTTGACACTGAAACATGAGGGGCTAGGCTACTGAACACATGAGTCGATGGCTGCACACCAATTCACAGCACAGGGAGAATGTGTGTGAGCAGGGAGAATGGCTGCAGCGGATAGTGCAACAGAAGGCAACTTGTGCTTCTTTTAATATATTTTGTATTCTCTGTCCAAACAACACCAAACTTCAGTACTCTCACTCATGTCATTAGCAAGACAAATACCAAATTTGAGGTCAGTCAGACAAATGGTTTGAGAGTTAAGCCTAGGGTCAGGTACCGAAATGCGGTACTACTGAGGATCCGGCGCCAATATTAACGGTAATAATCAGACCAAATGACAACGTGGATTTCTGTGCCCCATTTCGGTGCAAATTAAATCAGCAGCTGTTTTTAATGTGTTCCGACATTATACATCAGAAGCATCACTGCAGGTTGCATCTCTGGAAGCTGCACCATCTCTGCTCTGATTACAGCAAAGTCTACACTTTCCATAGCTAATGCAGACCACCTTAAAATTGCTTAAAGCAGAAGGATGCATCATGTGTGTCCCTATGCCAAATAGCCTACTTAAACCATTTTCTCAGAGCACTTGTTTAGCGAAATTGGCTACACTATGCAAAGCATACAAGTTTCAAGCATGAGCAAAGTTTACCCAATCTCACTAACTGTACTGCAGCTGTAATGTAATAGCTTTGTTTCGTTTTGATTTAATTTTGAATCACAAATAAACGTATACTTCTTACGCAGTAATATTCTCGAGTTGCCAGCGACATTTCACAGACGCATCATGGAGCCAAAGCTAACGCCAGTTCACTTGCCCTGACAGAAGGTAGCGACAGTAAACAGCTGAACAGTCTGTAAACATTCTAACACCGGGATATAACATGTTTCAGAACTCATGTGAATAGGAGCAACATGTCCAATTTAATGATGAAACATGATGGGGGGCATACTGACAACCTTAAAAGAGGGAAGTGTCTTTGTACTGTTGCTAGCGTTTGTCCTAGAACTAGCCATGTGCGTATCTATGGCAAGTCATTTCAACATAAGATAGACTATGGCAAACCATTGAGTACAAATGCTATTTCAGATATCACAGTTCCTGAAAACATTGCAATTGTAGATTGTCCCCACCCCATGTAACAAAACAAAAATTCAAAGTGAACTATTCTGAAATGCTCCAGTCTAGATATTATTACACAAGTTGCTCTTTGCATAGAAAATATGATTTTTTATGTGAAAAATAATTCCTGCATATAGCCCCTTTAATGTGATTGAGTTTCCCAGGCCCAGCCTAAAGTAACGTTTCAAGGCAGTTCTTTTTGTGTTTGGGGCTCGGTTGGTTATTTGTGGTTTGGGGCATGGTCGGCTATATGTCTAGTATTTAGTCTACTTCTCTACTTTAACTCAGGTTTTTATGGAGCAGATGGGCAGTGATAAACAGGGTCAGATGATTGTGTATCACCTGATTGACCTCCTCAAGAAAGGCTATAGACTTCCTGCTCCAGAGGAATGCCCTCAAGAGGTGAGAACTGGTGCCATGCTCTTGCCTGTTATGAGATTTGAAACTTGCAAAGAGTGTTTTAACAATGAGATGTTAATAAGTAACCCTGTATTTTCCTTCGACAGATCCAACACCTCATGAGTGAATGCTGGAACAGTGACCCCACCCAGCGGCCATCCTTCAAGGGCCTTAGCCAGTCTGTTGACACAATATTGGATGGCAAAGAGGGATGATGTACCTCTTCAATTATCAGCTGCACCAAAGAGTCAGTTATTCTTCATCTTGTTATGGAGGCCCTCGAAAGGAAGACCCAAGGCAGGGAGAGCAGTGCAGTTAGATCCCTGTGCATCTCTGATCTACCTGCCCTTATGCTTAATGTTTCATACTTCTTCAGCTGCCTGTGCTTCTTTTTGTCTGTGGTCATCAGCCTGATGTTGTGCCTCTTGGTCTTGATGGTGTTTCCCATCAGAACTGACACTCTGGTCTGGTGGTTGTTTTGCGGTCTGGGCCCAAATATATATATAATTTTTCTGTTTAAAAAAAAAAAGATATATATATGCATACATACATATATATATATATATATATATATATATATATATATATATATATATATATATATATATGTATGTGTGTGTGTGTGTGTGTGTGTGTGTGTGTGTGTGCTTAATTAAAAAGAAAAAATGAAAAGAGAGGTATTTCACTTCTTAGATGATCGTGCTTAAAGATGAATTCTGACATGATTCCAACCTGGACCCTATTATTAGTTGTTTTTGCATACATTACTTTAATTATTAAACTGTGGAAATCTGCACTACTTACTACTTACCCTTGTTTAAGCACGTCCAAGGCATACACGTGGGAGCAGATTGATAATATGAAAGTAAACTTCTTTTTACACTGAGATGAGAGGATACCAGAGGGTTATTCAGTACTATCTGGGCAGTAAAACATATAGGGATTTTTGGAATACCATCCTAAAGTTAGCATTGCATTTGAACATTTTGTGTTGTATAACTGTTTTAACACCTATTAAAGGTTTTGAAGGGTTAAATCACCGGTAAATGGGGTAGACATTTTAAATTCTAGATATCCCCATAAAACATCCCCAGCAATTATTTATATTGAATTTTTTTTTGCATTGCAAGGTTTCCAAAGTGCTTTATACATACATGAAGGTGAGCCATTATCTACTGAAACATACAATAATTTGCACATGTATTTACAAATACATTTTAGGCCTGGGGCTAGATCGGCTTACAGCGGACCCCTCCAATGAAACAAACATATTTTAAAAGATCTTGCTATGCTGAACGTAAAAGCCTTTTCTAACGTTTGGGTAGTGCAAAAAAATATGCCAAAAGAAAAAAACAATGAGACTTGCTGCCCTTGAATGGTGCCAGTGGACCAAATTTGTGGGTCTAGCTGAAGGACTACACAAGTGCATTTTTTTTTTTTTCTCATTATGCAAAGAAACTGTGCAACTCTATTGTTTACTTACTTTTGCTTTTTACCAGCGTCTCGCTATTTACCCTTTTTTACCTTTGTATTTACCCTCTATTCTTATGTAAAAGATTTACGCTCAACAGTATAAAGGGCTGTTCACTCCTGGAACAATAACTATGAAAATAACTAACTATAACAGTATTTTTCATATTGTTATAGTTACGATAACGTAAGTCTGTCCTCACATTAATGTCTAAAATTTCATGATTTCTGATTGGCTGTCAATCTCATCATTCTGAATAATGCTTTAAACGATATCGTTGCACATGTCGTATAGTTTGCAGTGTGGACATTGTCATTCATATTAATTAGAGCGATATTTATAGTTAATATTCTTGGTGTGAACGGCCCTTAAGACATGGAAACCATAAATATAGTGATAAAGAGGATGAAATTAAAATTAGTAAACAGTAGCACAGTGTGAAAACTCCAAGGTAGGTGTGCTACAGAGTTACTTATACTGGGATAATGGGCATCTCTGTAGAGATTCTGTCCATGTTAGTTGGCACTTGATACCATGTTAAGCCTTGTTAGTGTTGGAAAAAGCAGTTTACTTTGAGATGGAGATCTGCCAACATACAGTATGCGTTCTTTGAAGGTGCTTAACATTACCAGAAATTTCAGGCTAGCTAACTTGCTATCGAACAGATTTTTGTGAAGGATGTAAAGACATCTGACAACTGGGTCTAGGTTGATATCATGTTAGACTTCTTTAAAAGCAAATGAGGTCTTGTATGCTGTGCATAGATTGGAAACTTGCTTTTTTGTGTTTGACTTTGAAAGCCACATGGTGATGCAGAAATAGGTTTGGTGGTG
Source organism: Tenualosa ilisha (assembly GCA_015244755.2). Classification (NCBI taxonomy): domain Eukaryota; kingdom Metazoa; phylum Chordata; class Actinopteri; order Clupeiformes; family Clupeidae; genus Tenualosa; species Tenualosa ilisha. The sequence continues at coordinate 1,056,420 of PYXC01001128.1, forward strand.
GACCGGTAAGGTTACTGACTGAAAATCGGTCAAACCTCGAGTTTGCTTCTTGAACCCACTGTTGCGAGTCTAGATAGCTTTGGATAAAAATGTCTGCTAAATAACAGTCAACATTAAATTTTTACTGATATTGTCAGAAAAAATTAAAACATGATTTAAATCCTATAAGAGGCAAAGAGGATTTGCAACACATATTCCAAGTGCCCTATTTATATATGTATAGGTGTATATTTTAAATGATCTCTGGACAGAGCTTGTGTAGCTAAACCTGTTACCCTGCTGTTGGTGCATAGAGAAAAAACTGGTAACTCACTCTGCCCTACAATGGCAAACCGCAGTAACTACGTATTTTGTAAAAATTGAGACTTGAAATGGCCTTTGTGACATCGTCTTGTGGCTAAATATCCCAGTCTAACCATGCCCCATTTTAGAGAAAGAAGTGTCAAAAAGCCAAGCCAGTATCAAGGCAAACCACATTAAGTGACAGTTACTCTATGCAGTTACTGCACTTTGGCTTTGTTTACCAGTGTTTTGGCTAGTTCTAACAGTTAGGCTATTGACCAGTTGCTTTTGTTAGCAAGTTAGCTTATCCAGCACTGAAAACATTAGTCTACCTGCTCATTAAGACTATTTCTGCTAGTGAATATCTTAAAATCAGTCAAAAGTCTGCAAAAACTCTTTTTTGTTTTTTGAAAATTCTAAAAAATGCAATAAGTTAATTTAGCAAGTCTGCCATTGTAGTCATCCAAAGGCAGAACGCAGTATCTGCATTTTTGGTGAATTTTGTCATCATAGGTCAGATCAATGATCAGAGTTAATATGCAATAAAAAATCCCTACCTACTTACAAAAAAATTTGCAGGACACTGTAAACTTTGAAGGCATTGTTTTCTCAGTTTCACTGTTTTCGTAGTTACTGCACCCTGGTTTTGTAGGGCAGCACTGATCTGCCATAAATTTTTTTATAGTGATTCCTGTCTGTCTTCCTTTGTCACAGCTGTGCTGCTGATATACCTTTTGACCAGCAAACTTCTCAGACACACTGAGGAGAATCTATGGAGAAAGAATGCAGAGTATATTAAGTATTGTGTGATCAGAGCTGAGGAAACTATATATTTTTTTATTTGCAAAAGATATTTTTCATCGAATGAATGTAACATTGTGTATTATTGCAGAAGTCAAATGATTGTATAACATGAATCAGTGTTTTTGTGGTATGTGGTAGTGTTGAGGCATACATTGTTTTAAGTAGTGGCAAATGTAATTGCAAGACCAAAGGCAGGTGATATGGTCTGTTTAGTTTTATAATGCTCTCAGTGCTTCATTAAATTCTGACTGATTATCTTTATTCATAAAAACACTCACTTGTTTTTAACTGTCATACATATTTATCATGTATCATACATTGAACATATATTCAAAAAGAGTACTGTGCCTTTAATAACTTACAAGCCTGGCAGGTGTGGAGGTTCCAAAAAGTAAAAGTCAAACAAGAACTCGCACACCACTTTTGCTGATGTAAAAGTAAATACTTTTTAATTCGAAAGCCGAAGTGGTGTATGATGAACGCTCATGGCTGAAAGTGTTGGCACCCCTGGAATTTTTCCAGAAAATTCACAATTTGGAACAACACAGAAAAGCAGAGGAAAAATTAGGGAAATTTCATATAATTTTACACAGAACTGAATCTAATCGCTTACTGTAATCAGTAAGCTTCCTACACCTCTCAACGGGAATTTTGGACCTCTCTTTTGCAAACCTAGAGCATAGGTTTGCATATGGACCATAGTGACATTCACTACCAATATGTTGATGTGACAGAATTGTCCCTACCAATATGTTGTTGTGACAGAATTGTCCCTACCAATGTTTACATTCGCACTGTCTTTGTGATGGTTGTAGTCATGGTAAATCACCAACAATAACCCATTTAGTTTTTGCATACAGTCTTTGATCTTGACACAATATAATATTTCATTAGCTGAAGGGGGTTATCTGAAGGCTCACGAGAAATGATCAAAACACATACTGTTTTTTTTTTTTTTTTTTTTACCGGTGACTTTGTGAGTGTAGATAGGCCTAGGCTTAGCTGCTTGATGGCTCTCAAGTCTCACATATTGACCGTTGGACATACATAACTGACAGGTCCTCCAATGTAGAATTTTAATTATTAAAACAGACTTCAGCAGAAGACAGTATTTGTGACTTTAGTGTACAAGCCACTTGCCACTCAACAGTGAAGACGGCTACATTATTCTGCTAAAGGAAATCTAGGCTATCCACAGTACAACTACATTATAGGCCAAGCCTATGTGCATGATGGATTATGTTTCATGAGCAGGTTTGATTTATCAAAGACATAGGTGCCTAATTTAGTGTAAGATAGGTCATCACAGAGTAGGCTAATGACATCTGAACTTACACACTGAATGTAAACATGAATCATTAAATGTGTTTACAAACTAATAAGACCAGCTTTGTAGTCACTTTGATTAAATGGCTCATTACAGGGTGAATGAATGCTCTCTCGGCTGCTTCTAGCGTAGATTCCGCGGTAAGTACACTTGTAGGATCTGAAAATTCTACCAGGAGAAGAGAAGGGCTTTGTAGGTGAGGAGGAGTATTTTAAAATCAATTTGACTTTTAATAGGGAGCCAATGCAAGGAAGCAAGGATAGGAGAGATATGTTCATATTATTTAGTCCTAGTGAGTGTTCGGGCCGCAGCATTTTGTATTAGCTGTAGGTTTTTTGATACAGGTGTTACTACACCCAGAGAACAGAGTATTGCAATAATCGAACCTGGAAGTAATAAATGCATGTATTAATTTTTCAGCTATCAAATGATAGGAACGTTCTAACCTTAGCAATATTTCGTAGGTGCAAAAAATATGTTTTTGAAATGTGTCTTGTGAAATCATCTTGCCATGCCAGCAATTCTCCTCTGCATCTACCACTTGGACTTTCAGAAGCCTTTAATCTTCTTGTCCTGATGCTGAACGCACTACCACTCAGGTAACCAATTTTCACAATTCCTTCACAACAGATGTTTTTTTAATGGGCCAGCAATGGTTTTCAACTGTGAAGGTATTGAGGGGTCTCCACTCACAGCCTGCCCAAACTTGAAAAAGGCCTTAGCCATACAAAAACACAATTAGCCTACTTTAAACCAAAGACTACACACATTTTAACAACCAAGAGTCGCATGACGCAGCACATGTAGAAGCTAAAGGTCAAAGCTTAGTGCCATGTGACTGCTAGTGAATCATAGCTATATTTCATCATTACAGTTCTAACATCCAAAACATTGCTATGTTGAGGATGCGAGATGCGCTGAGACTACTGAGAGACTCTGGGTGAGATCCAACTAGGCTTATAGCATTGTTTCATAATAGGATGGTGGAAATGTGTGTTTGGGGACCAGTAGAGCAATGGGCTACTGAACATGGCTGTGTGGAAAGCATTTTTTTCTCCCCCATTGACAGGCTATGCCTGTCCATTCATACAGCAAGCCTTGTCTCTTTAACCCGCTGGACAAGTTAAAATTTTGCCCATTTAATTGTAATGTAGTAAATGAATGAATACATAAAATATAACCTGAGGAATAGGGAAGATGCACGCAATAGTTTGTTATACAGTATCAGTGATAGTGACGGCAATGTTGTAATATATTCTTTAACCTACGCCTTCCACACAAATGTGTCTTTTTCTAAAGTCTATGTTTAATATTGACACAGTATTTTAACCTTAATTCATGCTGTTACTGGCTTTTTGATAATACGATGATCTTAGTCACCGTCAAGCTGTGTAGCCTGCTCAAGGAGAGCCTCTGCCTGTGCAGTAGTGCATTCAGCAGGTTAACGTTACCTCTGATCATCAACTAGGCCAAACATCACAAGAAGACTAACTGAGTTAACTGAGAGTTATGGGGAGGCTATTACACTGACAGATAAAATGTTCACACAACCATAGGTCTACATGAAGCTGCTGCTACATGGACTAACAGTGGGACAGCGCATCAGATGGTTATCACCTACGCTAGATGGCATGTTAGCATGTTAAGCATGTTAACTTCTTCACAGACACCATGTCAGTGATATCCCCATCCTGAGGAGGCATTACTTAAATTAGAAACTCTGAAAAAATCTAAATAATAAGAATAAGAATCAAAATAATCCATAAAAGGGAAACTGTGAAAAGTCACACAGACGACTCCATCACGTTGGCTACTGAAGTTTTTATTTTAACATTTTTACCGTTACTTTTTAACGTTTTTAAGTGATAATATCAGTGCTAGGTTGTTTGAGATCAACACAGGACACCACAGAAGCAGCAGGTTAAACGGATTTACACAGGCCTCTCATGCTTCTGCCAGGCTGTTGTGGTTGAACTTGTCCGACGTAGTAATACGTAACAATCAACGATTTTGGCTCCACTTTTCATCAGGATGATCAATGAATCAAAACAAAAATCAAAACTTCCTGTCAGCACCACCACAGCCACATTCTCACTCCTTCTCAAGCCAAATAAGGACCCAACAATGCCATCAAGCTATCGCCCGATTTTCCTACTCAATGTAGACAATAAAATAATAGCTAAAGCATTACTATTTAGGTTAGAAGAGGTTACCCCATCCATTATCCAACCGAACCAAACTGGCTTCATCAAAGGTAGAATCTCATCCCCCAGTGCCCGCAGACTGTTCAACATAATGTACTACTCCTCAACCATACAAGATGAAAACATCATAGCAACTCTGGATGCAGAAAAAGCTTTTGATAGGGTCAGTTGGTTCCTGTTTTCCACATTAGGGAGGTTTGGTTTTGGAGCATCATTCATTAATTTGATTGAAATTCTTTACACGTCACCTTCATCCACAGCCATCACCGATGGACTATCACCACATAGTTTCATTTTGCACTGGGGGACTAGACAAGGATTCCCACTCACTATATACCATCTTCATTCAACCATTAGCCACCATTTGACAGAAGCCCCTTATCAAGGGAGTTCAAATTCCAAATTTGCATTGTAATGGGTAGAGTATTGCTTTACATCAGTGGTTTTATGCTTTTCTACTAAACTAGTAGAACTAAACTATTAAACTTACTGACACATTCTCTAATATCTCTGAATCCTCAATCAATTGGAATAAATTTGCAATCCTTTCATTACACTCCAGCAGCTGTGATGTGACAGCCCCCTCATCGTCTATTCCTCCGCACATACTCCTATGCACATACGTGGGGATAAAGGTTTCCCCCAAGCTGTCAGACTTATTTGGTCTAAATTTTACCCCTCTACTCAACTCAATAGATGATGGCCTCCAGTGCTGCATGAACATTCCATTATCTATTAAGGGCAGGATATCAGTCATCAAGGTCATCACTCAACTTCACCACATCATTTATGACTTCAAAAGACTTCAAAGGACAAAAGGCTTCATTTGGTTATTTTTTCCAGACACACAGCATCAAGAGTAAACACTTAGAATACCTAATAACCAGATTAAATCAACTATCCAAGCAAAAATGAATATCCAGACTGCCAGCCTAGACATCCCCCCCACCAATCTTGGAAATAACACACTCTCCTCCAAAAAATTCTTTCAGAAATATATCAGTCAGAAAAAAACTTTAAGCCTACCATATCATCAGTGGGAATCAGACATGTCCATTAGTCTCGGTGCAGGCTTCTGCAAAATTGTGTAAAAACATTTAGCTCATGACTAAAAATACCAATCCACAACTAACACAACACAAGGTACACAGATTTCACCTCACCGCACAGAAATGGTCTAAAATTGGTTTTCGCTCTGACTGGTGTTCTCACTGCATGCAAAACAACCAAGACACAAACATTCACCCTGTCTAGCATTGCACTCTGATCAATCGGTTTCGGGTAAGCGTGACAGAATCACTGACCACCATCTTTGGCTGTCACATCCCAGCAGCCCCTTCTATGCATACTAGGAGATACATTTGCAACCTCTCTAAGCACCACAAACAATAAAATGCTAGCAGCGCTAATAATCACCCAGAAAACAATCTGGAAATCAAGAAACACTGTACATGTTACCCATTGGAAGAATCTGTTAAAAGACTATATATTATTGAACAATCCATTCACTTCCAACAACACTCAAGATACACCCTCCATTTGGTCATTTTTCATCCCCTACTTAGACATGACCTGACCCTCTGTGCCTCAGTCTCAGTTTCACACCCACATATCCCTCCTTATCTGTTAATACATAGCCATATATATTTGGAAGGGGGATGGAAGCTGGAACAATTTTTTTACTCTTTCTCTCTCTTTCTCCCCCCACTCCCTCTCTCCTTTTTTCTCTCAATTTGCCTTCTCAATATCACCTATTCCTGTTCTACCTGAGCCTCTGGGATGGCTTGGACGGCCCAGTCCTGTCCGGTTGTTGGGTGGGACGTTGGTTGGTGCTGTACTGGTGTTGGTTGGAGCTGGTATTTGTGGTCTCAGGGTCCCCTGAACACCTTCTGTTTTCACACCCACACACACACAAACACACACACCTGTTCCTGGTGTTATGCAGCACGACTTACTTTCTTTTAAATGCACAACACATTAGAAGCCACATATCATACATCCACCAGTACCAAGATAGACTAGGGTAAGCGAGGCGTGTATGTGGATGCCTGTGCAGGTGTTTCACTACACGCCTCACTCTTTTTAATGCTAATACATTTCAGAGGAGGCATACATCTGTGATTACGTAGGGTCAATGCGGCGTGCAGGTGGAAATCTGGGAAGGTATTCATCCAGCTTACTACTTCTTTTAATGCAATACACATTAGAGAAGGCACATAATCTTGTTATATCCATTCAAACATAGGACAAGTTTGGGGTGTTGTTTGAGTGTTGTGTGTGGGGTGTGAAAAGAGTGAGGGGTTGGTATCAGAGTGTGGCGAGTCTGGAGGCCCTGGACCCTACAGCACGTAGTACCTCCCCTCTGTCGTCTCATCATGGCATACCTTTGGCGAGGGCGGAACAGCACCATAGTCATGAGTGAGTGCTCAGGTAGTCATTTCAGTCAACCAAATAATTTTTTTTTTATTACTATACATAAAAATAAATAAATACATAAATAAAATAACACCTTCCTCCCCTGACACCCCCTTCCATACAGTCCACCTTCCATCTTCCTGGCCAGACATTAAAAGGGGTATATTATGAAAAACTATATTTGGGTCCCTGATGCTTCAATAACCACTCCAAGTATGAAAAAAAAACATCCATCTAGTTTCTGTGAATCAGTTTAGAGATTTAGATGTCAGAAAACATTGAGCCATTTTGATGTTTAGCCTGGACTGACATCAGCCTATAGAAACCACCCCCTGAAAATTTCCCACCCACAAGATACAGCAGGTTTAGTCAATTCTCTGATACTAGATAGTCAATGTTCCGCTTTTTAGGGCCTGAGCACCAAGGTGTGTGAGTTGGTATGGCCTTGCGCACCGGACGGTGCAAAGTCCTATTGCTTTTGTTAGGATTATTATTATTATTATTATTATTATTATTATTATTATTATTATTATTGTTATTGATGGCAAGATGTTACAGATGTTAAATTGCGAAAGGATTTCTGATATGTTGTAAAATGGCGAATTAATTAATTTTTATGGTTTTTAATATCTTGCCAAATAAACGTGGAAGCATATCATAAAGTCACAGTGCATTGAATGAAAAATCTGAAACTTCACAGGTTAATACATATTATGATTATGATGACATCCAGACACCCAATGTGCTTGCCTGGTATAGCCTAGCCACGGCAAACAGGAAGTGAGGTAATTGGAATTTTGTGTGTTTGGACACATGGTGAATTTTAACGTGCTCTTCAGAGACAGTTTGTAAGGTCAATGTGAAATTTGGGATACATGATACCACAATGTCGCTGATGTTAAATTGCAAAGGGAATTTTTATATGTTGTACCCACGCCCAACAGAAAGTGAGGTAATTGGGATTTTGTGTGTTTGGACACATGGTCAAATTTAATGTACTTCTCGGAGATGGTTTGTTATACTCATGTGATATTTGGCATACATGATGCCAAAATGTTGCTGATGTTAAATTGTGCCCGCTACAGCCAATCAGATTCGACAGCGAAGTCGTCAAACAGGAAGTGAAAAGTATCTCGGCAATGCTTTGACATTTCAGAACCAAACTTGGTGTACAGACTCAGGACCCTGTCCTGACCACTCAGAACCAATTACCTCAATTACCTCATTGGTCAAGCATCATATCTTCGTAATGCTTTGACGTACTGTAACCTAGGAAATGTGTCATAAAACCACACTGCATTGAATGGATGATCTGAATTTTCTTAGGTTAATAGATATTAAGATCATAAACATACCAACACCTTTTGGACTCTGAAGCCTTCGGCCACTACAGCCAATGAAATTCGATGGCGAAGCCACCAAACAGGAAGTGAATCATATCTCGGCAACACTTTGACTTATCGTAACCAAACTTTGAATACAGACTCAGGACCCTGTTTTGACATCTCTGAATGATCGATTCTTAACGCTCTTGCGCCCCCTCTGGTCAACATTCATATCTCAGCAATGGTTTGACGTATCGCAACCAAACTTGGAAGGTGGACCCAGGACCCTGTTCTGACCCCTCTCAATGCTGACCCCTCTTGCAAGCCATATCTCACCAACAGTTTGACATTTTGCAATTAAACCTTGAATTCAGGACCCTACTTCTACATGTGATGGATATATAATGTGGGTGTATTGTTGCGTGGTGGAATGTCCTGAGTTGCAGAACCACATGTGCATGGGCCTATCAAAGCCGCTTGTGGCTTTAATTTTGATTTATCATTTCCCTACCATCATGCTCAAAGCTGCATAGCCCTCCTGAACAGCCCAAATAGGAGATACTTGTCATTAAACTGCATCAACCCAAGCCACAAACATGCGAGAGTCACATAAATGAGAAAGTAGAGAACAAAACCAGTCTGCGTCATAAGCCTTAAACCTCCCTTCAATCCTCGTCTGACATACGGTCACGCAAGAGAATTTCCTCATACTTACCGTCAATAATATCTTATGTCTATATAAGAGATGCCTCACCTTCGTGTTGTTACTTTTTTATTTGACACATCATTTGTGACGAACCCTGAGAAATATGTAATAGGCAAAACAAAACACCATGTTGCTTCCAAAAAAACTTTGAGGCAGTTTTTGTGAGTTCAGAGAAAATCAAAACTAATGGCACTATTCAGTGACAGTAAGTGACAACTGCAAAGTTTCACGTCTGGCGTGAAATAGACGAAGGTTAATGATCTAACATCTAACAAGCTAATCTTACAAGCCTAATTTAAAGAATTTCTCACTGTAAATAACCATATCAGCAAGGATCGGACCAAGACTGTTACTAACAGCACCATGTTTCTACCAGGCATTCTGAGACAGAGACGAATGTCAAGCTTAACCGACGATGATCACATTTTAGTAGCTCAAAGCAAATCGTTCATGGCAGTGTGCTTTAGGGCTGATGGATGTACACACGGACTCACCAGTGATTTTTTTTTTTACAGTAATATCAGCCACTATCACTATTTAATTGAGCTAGCAAAGATAGCTAATTTTCATCAGATTAGCCAAATTTTCATGCAGGAAAGATGGGATTGATCTGTGTATACCATCTCAACCAGTTGCTGTGCTCTCATTGGTCAGCTGAAATGAGAATGCTGCATTTCTCCATACATATTAATGAAACTGGAATAATAATGAGAAACAGCTTCTCCTGAAGGGGACAGAAACAGAACAGGAAAGATGCAGGTCATAATACCAAGTCTGAGAGGTATTTTCAGCAAGCAGCTTCAGTATTTGTCCCCTTTAATTCAGAATTGCACATTTTTACTCACACACACACTTGGACATTCCCACAAACACACTGAACTTAACCGAATTCTCAAAGTCCTCCCAATCCCCGGAAAACCACCCCTTCCCCACACGCACACATTTGCCTCCCCACTCCGCTCACCCTCCCCAACACATGCACACAGCCCTCCCATTTACTTCTGTCTGTAAATATGTCTGTCTATTACCTCATTCTGTTATCATGTTTGCAGTACTGTTTAGCCTCTGTAACTGTTAATGTTTTGTTAGTGTCTCTGTTCTGTGTCATGTACATGTGTTGTTTTGTTGCATTTTGCCCTTGTAACTTTCTACTTGTTGGCTTATGCTCTAAGTTTCCCTGTGCTTCTGTTCTCTTTTCACCAAACACCTCTGTTGTCACTCTGCACTCTGCATGTGCTTGCTGCATGAGGCATGAGGACTTTAAACATCAACTTCTTATAACATACAGGCACCAAAATAAAATACCATTTCCCTTGTACTTACATAAAAGTCTTTGCCTCATGGAACAGTACATATGCTCTGTGTTGACTCAAAAGGAATCGGTTTACATGACCAAGCGCTTGTATTGAGATTTCAGACATGTTAAGAGGCTGTGTGTGTGATTAAATGTTTATTAACAATGCATAGTGTGGCCTTCTACTATGAAATTACTATGAAAGCAATGAGAAGAGGCTGCCATTATTGTGGAATAGCTCCTGACAGTAAATAACTTTGAAGGGAGTTATTCCATGATATTGACCACCTTGCAGAACGTTATCCCGCTTATTACCTGGCTACCTATTGAATACATCAATAACATAACAATGAAGCATGTTTATCATTGCCATCATAGTAATTTGAATTATTAAGATGGATAATAGCTTACCTGAAGGAATGGTAGTCCATTAACTTACTGTTGTACTGTTGTACTTAGTAACAATCCTTCGGGAAGGGATGTTGGGAAGTGCCATTGAAGTGAATAGAGCATTCTACAGAACTATAAAGAAGCGAGTAATAAAAGCAGGATAATATTCTGCGAGGCAGTCATTATCAGGGAATAACTCCCTTCATAGGGATTCATCATTCAAATTTTAGTACAGGGCAGCGTCGGCCGTTATCCCGCTTATCACCCCGTTGCAACTCATTCTTGTAAGGAATAGACGTCAGTGTGTAAAACATAGCTTGCAGGTCAGTTATAAAGAAACCTGTTCAGTTGTTGTGCTACTTTCTTTTCATCAGTGGTTATAGCTGATTCCATTGTAACTGACAAGTTCAACTGCCGTTTACTATGGTTGTTTTGGTTACCGTTCAAAAGAACATTGATATTCACTGATTATTCAGCCCCGCCCATTTTACCTGCTTTTTTTCTTCCGTTTTGTGTTGGGCTTTGTGTTGGAACGTCAGCTGCTGAACCTCATTCCCGTCTATTCTATTTGGCTAAAATTTTAAGATGACCAAAGTCGATATTTCCCAGCTGTGGAATCACGTATTTTCTTTCAGACAAAAATCCTCATAGTGCTCACTATGTAAGCTAAAAATCTGTACTATTAAGTGGTCTGTGACTTGATTTTGTAAGGATACTCAAACAAGTAGGCTTTCATGAAAAAAAGGTCATGGCAACATTAGTGTTACTCTAACTCAAGTGGATGGCAGCATCCTCTCTGTTGCAGTTAATAGCATATAAAAATTAACATCATATTAAATTCAAATAACACATAAGTAGATAGAAATCTTTTACTTCTGTTTGCATAGCCATCAACAACTGAACACATCAGGATTTGATTAATGACTATTATGACTATATGACTATTAATGACTAAGTTGTTTATACAAACAAAGTATTTTAATATAAAGAGCAGTTGAATTTAGCAGTGTATATTTTATACATTTATGCATACTTTCAATGAACTGAGAATGTAGGTTGTGATGCACAAAGTCTATTTGCAGTGCCAGGATGTTATAATTTACATTTTAGACAAAGCTACATTAGGGACAGCAGGAGCATAAGTTATAGTTACAAGTCAGTTAAATACATCTCATGACATCTTTGTGTGGTATGCAATGTTAGCTGGATCTGCATCTACTGTTACCTTTTTTAAAGGTAAGGACAGTTTAAGTGCAATATCCCTTCTTATTGGGTTGCTGCAATTCATTGTGTCACAGGCTTCTTGTCATCTTCTGGAGGTTGTTTCATCTGTTGAAATAATAGCCACAAGTTAGTTCTATTTATTTCATTGTTAAATTTTTGTGTTTATTTTTGCATTTGTGAAGGAGATGTATTCAAGACAACAATAGGCTAAGTCATTTATTTACTTAAGGTCCACAGATTTGCAGATTTGTAAGGTAACATAAAATTATATTTTATCCATACAAAGAGAAATTTAGTGTCACACTATCCATGTCAGCCTTACCAACTCATTCATTCCTTTGGGTAAGGATGGTGTTAGTTTCCTCTCCACAAAATGAGGCTGCAAAGGTCTGGATGTTTACGTTAATGTTAAATGAGTGTTTTCTGCCTGCATAGCAGTATGGTGCATAGGCTAACTTGAATGTTATGCTTCTCCACAACATTACGGTCACTTTGGACAGGGACACAACGTTTCAGGTGAAAATATCCTCTTCTTTTGAAAACAGCAATGTCTGATAACCTAGCATGTTTTAAAACTATTCATTAGCCAGTTAAAGTACCACTGTGGTCTTAATCTATATAAATAGAATAGTTGCCTTATCGTTGCCTGAAAGTTCCAAAACCAAATGTCAATATGTCGTGCCCCACGGAAAATAAGGTGAATAGAACAGTAATTAGAGTTTTTGACCAGATCTACTTCATAGGTGTGTGTTGTACAGAATTAACACATCCTGCTAGCCAATCAGAAGTCAGTATTCCATTTCTCCAGGTATACATACTCTTTTGATTCCGTGAAGGAAATTCGGTGTCAGCATGTATCCCATCCATGTATTAGTGACACACAGCACACAGTGAAGTGAAGCATTTCCTATTATAGGTTATTAATATTTTTAATTTTACTCTTCTGGAAGTGTTGAAAATTAGAATTTGCTATAAAGACTATGACACAAGCAGGGGATAGGCTGTTCATTTACTTTTTGCTTTACTTACATTTTGTCTATGTATATTCATTTGTCTCTATCAAATAAACCATAAAACACTAATGTGGAGCAGCTTGCTGTTGTAGTGCCAAGTTTCAATTAATATTATATCACATCTAGATGTGATTCAACCAGTTAAGTGTATGAGTTTAAATGAAAATGTAATTCTAGCTACGTATTGCATAATTTTATGTGTATGATGCTTCATTTACATATTTATACATGACTTTTTAGAAAACTTAAGCACTGCAGTCAACATCAAATAAAATCAACTTTTTAAGAAAATAAAGCTTTTGCTACTTTAATGAGTTCTGTCCACTGATCCCATTTCAGTTTGTTATCTGAGACCCTATTTACTCAGAAAAACAAAACTTGTAAATATGCTATGAAATTATGAAATGATGTTTTGCCCTCAAAGAAGGTCCCTCTGCACTGCATAAAGGGGGATTAGTGGCCCATAAGTAGTTAGTACTTCAGAGCTGTAATCGGCTCTGCTCATTTTGTGGTTTGAGTGCCATCTAGTGGTAAAGGTGAAACATGAAAAAAACTCAAAATGACAAAGGGAAGGAGTTGTAATTATATTAAAGATGGGAGATGTATGAGGGATGACTTAAACTGATTAATTTATGAATAAACGACATAACTGTAATGGATAAACTAACGAATGAACTACATTTATAATGATAGTATTTTTTAACAACTTCTCTTTTAACAACTACTCTTTAGTAGTAACTACTAATATTATGGGGAATTGCAGATTTGTAACATAAAATTATATTTTACCCATACTAAGAGAAATGAAGTGTCACATATCCAACATCCAGCTCTTGGGGGTCTCATTGCATGGGAGCTATAAGAAGCAATGCTGAACCTTGTACAGCAAATATTTTGTCGGGTGCATGATCAAAAACAATATTCAAAATAAAAAGTAATGGTTAAATATAAGATTATATAAGCATATAAGATTCATTTATTTTATTGATTTCAGGAAAGAGAACTAACCTGAATAGAAGTACACAACACTGCTACTGTTCTTGTATTTAAAGACAAGATACTTCTAGCAACATAAAACTGAGGAGGACCCTTGAGATCTATGGTCACAAGCCAATCTCTATTTTGAATGTTGTTCGCATTCTGATGTAGAGTTATTATGTTGAGTGTCTATAGAATGTCATTGGCTAACTTCTGCCATGATTTTGGTTGATCTTAATTGATCTAACCCAGATCAGCTGAGTTCCCAGAGATCAGGGCTAGACAGAGTTTGTTTAACCTCCTTCATTGATTTCCAAACGTCAGTTCATTAGTATCTACTTTGGTCATTTGATATTAAAGATTGCGTGTGTGATAGTTCCGATTTGACATTTGGACACCTTTTCAGATACGTATAGACTAATTGTAATAATCTGGTAATGAACTGGCAGCTAACATTTACTGAATGGGCTTAGAAACTCACTTTCATTTTCCTTGCCCTATTCACTTAACTCTCAGTTCATTATTCAGTCTATGTTTTCCCAAATTTACTTGTTTTTATACCGACAGCAAAATTACCTTGAAAAAAACAGGTCAATGTGTTGAAATGCTCCAGCATTTCCCTAAGAATCATGATGGTGGGTGGGGGGCACTATACTTATGATGCCAATATTGATAAATTCGGTAACCGATATATGGCCAAAATTAATGTATTCAACTGTTTAGAAGGCTTTTTAGTTGGTAATTAAAAACAGTGTGGTTATCACAAAGAACAAGAAAAAAATAGCCTGCCAACAGTCTAAAAGAAAAGAAATGCTGGGACCAGGGTGGGGTGGGGGGGTGGGATACGTCAATGCAGTCCCTTCGCATTATGTCCAGACAATAAGATAATATTAAATATATGGAGCACCACAAAACTGGAAATAATCATCACAAGGCTTCTGTGTATTCACTCCCAATGTCTCCACTAACATCCATGTAAACTTGGGTATGTTTTGAGTATGCTATATTCATTGTAACCATATAATTTAATCTTTTTTTTAAATTTTCAGACTACACTTTACAATAGGCTACATAACAAAAGATTAGTGTCAGTTTGTTTATGTAATTATGTTCATGTTTTTTTAACACTTTAGCCATTTACAATTGTTTTATTATTTTAACTTCATTGATACATTACAATCTTTATTCAGTTTTTTCATTTACAGTGCATTACAAACATAAACAACGAAAAAAACCCCACAAGTTGCATATCTAATATAACTATTTTGGTATACTCCTGATAATGGAGCAGACTGGGTCTCATTTCTGAACACAGCAGGAGCATACACGTAAAGATATAATTCAGAACACGGAGAACACCGGGAGTGTCTGCATTAGTTGAAAAAAGAGCAGTTTGATTTCCAGTGATGTTTTAAGGAAACATGCTCTTCCACCCTGGTTATAGGCTACTCTTCATTATTCTGTGCCTGTTTGCCTGCATGCCACAGACTAACCTCAGCTTTCTCAATTTCAACACAAACTTGCATCCCAGTTCTTTTCTTTTCATACTGTCAGCACAGGCGTCCAATATCATTTTTTGTGCAACCCTGGTTGCAACATATGCCTGCAAGGCCATGAGAAAAGTTCCTCTTTTTTCTGTCATAGTGTAGCCAGGGGATGTTTGTGTCCGAGTCAAACCCTACAGAAAATGGGACTACTCCCTGCAGACTGCTGACATTTTCTCTGAGCTGCTCCTTGTTAGACTCCACATCAGTCTGCTTCCAGTCATCCAGCAACTTGAGAAAGTCTGCCAGGTTGGAAAACAAGGGAACAGGGAAAGCAGGCACAGGTTGTTCAGCAATTCTCATCTGGTCTGATGACGTTGGCCTGTTAAGCATCCCAGCTTGTTCTGACGCTGCAGCGATGAAGCTCAGCTGAATAGGATCTGATGAGATGAATCAGAGATTAGAAGAAAGTTATTGTAAAGACACAAGATAGCCTGCTACTCTGTCTCACGATAATATCCATAAAGTCACTGACAATTTGGCAACCTTATGATGCATTGCTTGAAGTATCAAACATCAACATGCCACTCCACTGCAATTTATAGGTTGCACACAGGTTTCCTGCTTCCTGATGCCAAATGGTCTGCACATCCATGGGCTTGTAGCTTACAGGGAACATGGGCTGGAAGCATCAAGGTTGGAACCAGGGTTGTAGTGGGCATTGGACACAGGGGTACAGAGTCCCCCCACTTCTTGGAACAGATTGTTTATGTATTTTTCTCTTTTTTAAAATTAGGTATTCATTTATAACATTATATTAATAAGACATTGTTACCAGTGGTACCAATAAGTGCACACATCGAGCAAAGCATCCAATAAGCCCTCTACTGTCATAAACAAATGCACCTTACCATTGTATGACTGTAATCATGCAGTGATTCTATTTACATTTTTTTGTGGTGCATGTGACTTCCTTGCAATTACGCCCACTTTATGTTCATGTATCCCTATTAAAAAAATCTCTGGTTGGGACTCACATAACAGTCATGTATTTCTAACAATATATTTAACAGACACATATTTGGTTTGTATCTTGCACTTTCTTGCATCAAGATGGTGGACTAGTAATAGGCATATTCGATTTTTATTTATTTATCTAGGACTATTTACTTTCCCTTCATAACAAACTATTCATTTATCATTCACACAGTTCTTACTTCCACGTAGCCTGGGCATACTACCAATAAGGTTTGCCTAACCGAATTTGACAGATTTGTTAAACCGGTTCTTTGCTAATCCGGTGCATGATAGGCTACAAAATGTTTTCACTATGAGATGTTGCATGGTGAAATTGCTATGTCTGATAATAACAGACAAATCGTTTCAATGAATGATAAAACTTTGCCTACCACTGCTTCGAAGAAAATCAATATCCACAGCCTTCTTCCAGCGAGACCCTCCACACGTGAAGATTACAGCTCTGATGAATTCTCTCCCGCACAGCTTCACTCCATAGTCTTTAGACAGTACTACCTTTTTAGAGTTCGAGTTCTGAGCGCTCTCACACACAAGTAGACAGATGCCTAAAAACATCACAGGAAGAGTTTTAAGCATATTTCTTTTGTAAACTGTTTGCATCAAAATAGGGAAAAGAACTGTGTTCCAGATTTCTAAACCCGATCAATTGATTAATGTAATAGCTTCGACGACCTCCGGGCTGCTCAGCTCAGTCTATGGTTCAGTGAGGGGTTTTTAAGTAGCGAAGGCTAGTTTCGTGTCTTGATACGGATCAGCAGGCTACACGTCACTCCTTATTCACCCATACACCCACCCACAGCCACAGATTTAAACATCGTTGAAGAATAATATTTTGCGACATGGCCACATGAACTGACCGAAAAACAGACTCACACGTGCGCGTGTGTCGAGAAAGGCAAGGGTGTTAAAAAAAAAAAGAGGTGGGTATCCTAAACTACGCTTGTCATATGTAATAGAAGTCGGTATGAATTGTATGGAGTATTGACTATGGTATATTTATTTATTTATTTATTTATGTGTTTATTTATGAGATTATTTTCTAAAGGGCATCAGAGGAAGTCCATCTCCAAGGAGGCCGAAAAATGTACTATTATTATGTATTATAAATAAATAAATAAATGGGGGGGGGCGCATTTAGCGTTCAGAGCCCCTCTTCGGCGCACTACAGTACACCTGTGGGACCTGTAGGCTATGTTGCTACAAGCGCGCTCACTCTCTTTCTCTCTCTCTCGCACACACACGCGCGCGCACACACGGCCCATTCCATTCAGGCTGACAACAGTGGGCTCTTTCGCAAACGTAGGACAAAAGCGACAAAGCATAATTTCCTGAATGTCCTAGCATTAACCAGAAGTTTCTACAATAATAAGTATCCTACCTATATTTGCTCATCCCTCAGTCTTTACCAGCTTCGAAGTAGCTTATGATTACTGTTCTGTTTGATTTTTTTGTGGAAGTTCAAGTTTAGTAGAAATCATTTAAATGGAAAATTCAAGATCTGCACCTTCACTCCATTTTCTAACGCTGGCTCCCAACTCACTCGTATCGGGATTGGATTGCAGTTTCGTATTTACAATGACGTTCACCTGGCGGCCGTTTTAAGTTTTTCCCCTATTTTGACCGTGATGACTGCTAAGCGCGAAACAATGCTTCAATCTGACTGGCTAAAACTTGCTATTCTAAAGCAGGCATGCAAATCCTCACCTTTCGGCGAAATTCACCGTTTTAGAATCAAATCAACGGAACTCCAAACTTTCACATGCGAGGTAAAGTTGGAGTAGGCTAGACCTTTTTAATGACATAAATAGGCTATGATAATATGTCTATTTATCATTGTGATCGATTGATGCTGGTACATTTCACAAAATAAAGGCCTGAATGAACTAGGCTAGAACAAGCAGAAATCTCTCTTCGTCAGACTGTAATGAAAAGAATGATTTTCACGAAAAGCATGAAGGTTTGAGTACGAGTAGCTTTCTTTGTATTATTGGTGAGTAATTTTAGAGCATTCGGCTCTGCAGTTGTAAAACAGCGCAACCAGGGGCGTCACTAGGAATGGTGGTAAGCTTTACTGCCCCCCCATCCCCCCATACCCAACCCAAAAGATTGCAGGGAATTTAAGGTTTAAATACATGCTGATGTTGAATGTATGGCCATATGAACGACCTGAGTCTCTTAATGCGAGCTCAGACGTCTCTCGAACCCTTATTAGCTGGCTGCTTCGCCGACCAGCGGATACAACCATAAACTTATCTCTCTCACCCTCCTCATCTGTCACTTTTTTCACTCTCTGCTTCATGACAAGAATTTCCGGATATCCATCTAGAGTAGGACTGTAACTATCGCACAGGCTATTTTTGGAATTGAGTATTCTGTCGTTTTTTTCCTGATCAGGTTTTTAGGTTTTTACTCCAACTCAAAATAAAGAATACACGCATGTGCAAGATGGGGGGAGAGAGAGAGAGATGGAGAGAGTGCGTATATCCGTGCGCGCGCGTGTGTGTGCGTCCATGCGCGCGTGAGGGAGAGATGAGGTGCGGATGACATGAGGCCTTGGTGGATTTGCTGGTTTAATACTTAACATCATGCTTAGTCATTGCTGTAGCCGCAAATAATCTGATAGCCTACTGGTTTTTCTTACAAGGGCTAGTTGGCTGCGTCAACTTTTACGCAACGAAGCTCCGCTTGGTCAACCGCACTTAATGTGAGGATGCTTCCTGTCCAGCCTGGACAGTTCCAGGTGTTGGAGCTTTAACGTTATTTAATGGTAGTCCAGGTTCGTTTTACAGTGTATACACTGCGCGCCATGTTGTCCTCCTTATGAAACATAATGTACAAATTTTCTAGTTTTTACCTGCCGTGAGCTTGGTTTTCTGACATCGACCCACATGAAAAGAAGTCACGCCGCGAACCACTCAAATAATCGTTTCAGCCTGAAGAGAAGTCTCTTCAGCCTCTAGAAAAGTAATTAAATTCTGTTTTAGTCCACAGGATAATGGGTTCGTTAATATGTTGTAGTTGTTGCAGAAACCTTGCGCTACCTTACCTCACCTCTCCAGACGCCTATCGTGCAATAAACTGGACGCATGCTACAGTTTACACTGTATGACATTATAGAATGTCAGTGAGAATGTCTCAGACAAATCAGAAAATGAGTTAGGAAGTAAAGCCGATAGAAGTTTAAAATACACTCTTCCTACAGCCTACTATAGATCTGAAACAATCTGCCAAATAAATTAGTTCGTTGCTAAATAGATAGTTAATATCTTTCAGCAGTTCAAGAGTTTTACTGGGGCACGTGTGTCAGTAAAAATAGCCTGTTGACGCCCATGCACTCAACGTCTACAGCCTAAAAGTTCAAGTGCAAGTTCAATCGCAAACGAAGATGGCATCTACTCAGGGAAATAAGATAGGCTCCAGGTAAAGAGAATACTGCAGCCTCATAAACTCGCTAGGTTTATAGAAAGTAACCGAATCATATGTGCGCGAGCATCGGAGAGCCCGAGCGCCAGAGGTGTGAAACCTTGTTGTTTCTTTCAGGATTATTCCATCCTTTTTTTCTCTTTCCTTTTGTTCTTTTTTCATAATTCATAAATGTTTATAGAGCTCCCTTGATAACCCCAGATAATCTTTGAGTACAGTGCAGTTATGCAGAGGCCAGAGGCCTCATCATCATCCATAAACCTGTGGATGCAAGCTCAGGCGAGGATTCCACGATGTCATAAAATTAGTATTTTATAGGGAGGGATTGCAATACTGTACATTTGTACTCTGTTGAGTTTTATGAAGCATCAAAGTACTCTCATTGATCTGTTTTAGTGTTTTTTCATAATCAAGATATGTGCCTCTGTCACCCCATTGGATATGCATGTAATAACAGTTAAGCTAGTTACACATAGAAAAAATGTGACATTTAAGTGCATGCAGGTCTGTGTGTACCATTGCATAAACTGCTATTTTCCCACTCATGCACTCTTCTCATCTTTTTCATCCCTGACAATTTTGCATGCCTGTAGATGACAGTGGCTAGCATTCACAGTGTAATGCAGCAGTGTGCACAGTGTGACAGGGGCGCTGTTTCACTCCCTGCATTGTCTTTAGAAGAAACTCTGATATGATGATTTGAACGAGAGAAATGGCAAAGTACAATATGCTGTTGTGAATACATTTTGTTTTCTGTATTAGAATGTTTTTATAAGGAGGCCAATACTCCCTTGGCCTGCAGAAAGCTATGCCACTGCAGGACACAGGCCTACAGATGACTAAAAACACCACACTGTTAACAAAAATAGGCCTACTATGCTAACTTTTAAATTTTAGAAACACGTTAGAAATATTGATGAATGGAAAAGTATCACAAATTTAGATTAGATTTAGACTAGGCCTACCAGTACAACAAAAATACAGTATTCTTCATTACAAATTCAGAGGAGCAGGAAAATATATCTTTGTTGTTGCAGCAAAAGCCTATTTGATTATTCTAATTTGATGGCTCAGCAATAGGCTACCCATATCATGCAGAGTAAGGGCCAGATATACAAAGACCGTGCAAATGCTGAGCCTTTCTTTTCGCAGAGATCAAGCGCTATTCCTAGTGATATTAGTCATATTCACATTAAGTCATCGTTTCTCTTTATCAGGTAGGCCAATGTGCTCTGGCCTAGCCTAGAAATCTAGACGTAGCAAATAGCCATGAGCCATAGGATCTCAAGGTTTGGTTGGACTAATCACATCACTCTGTCCTTAAAAGCTAAATCAATAAAGAGAAGTCTTGCATGGGACATAGGGCCCTCCAAATTCTGATACAGGCTGTTCAACAGCATCAGAGTGGCATCCTCCACCCCCTACCTATTCTGTATGTGAACTGCAGTGGTTCCAAGAAACCCTGCACCTTAGCCTGAACTACCTGCTTTATCACTTTCTCAAAGGCCTTCATCTCTAGTGATGTTAATGCGACAGGTCTAAAGTTATTTAAGGCTTTGGGGTTTGAGCACTTAGCAACAGGAACAATGGTGTTTCCAAATGCCAGGAATCTTCTGCTGATCCATAGACTCCATAAATATTAAATGGGAAATGCCCCCAAGTTGCTCTGCATAGGTCTTGAGCAAATTGCATATTGGGAGGTGCATTGTAAGTGCATTCCTGGTATTCAGAAATTATGTGCCAGGAGATATTCTTGAAAGAGCTGGGTCTTCAAGAATTTCTTGACAGTCGAGGGTACCTGCATTTATAAAATGTTATCTAGAAAACATTGTTCGTTATCGTAAGTGTTATACAGAGAAAACAAAAGTAGTCCTACACACCAAAAACATTTGTGCTCGTCTCCTCCAGATTTGCCATTTATAAATAACAGATCGTGAAATTGTGCACGGCCAACTGGTTTTACATCGCCCCTTCATTATTATATGCCTGCGTGAATGAAATCAGTGGCCTAACTAACATAACTAAACCATCTAAATTTCATCTTAAAATAATAAATAATCAATTTATGCTGTTTGAATTACCCATAGTAGCCAGCCAAAATGTTCTTATATGTCTTTATACATGATGTTCATTGAAAAGTGATCCATCCATGAGAATATCGTCTACCTTGTCCTCTACTTGCATTCACCCCTGCTTGCAAACATCTTGTGCAGAATCAATTTCAATTAGGTTCAAATAATTTTTTGAGATTTTTAGGTCAGGGAGGTTTCCAAAAAGGAGGTTTAACAAACACTGAGTTAGTGTAAGTAAGTCTGAACTTGACTGAACCCATGATGGCTAAACTCGAGCAGTCAGTTCCAAAATTCTTGTTAAGAATTATCCCAGTCAACCCTGTGTTGGTTAACCTAGAGTTGTGTGTGTTCACAGTGAAGTTATAAAGGCATCATCTATTGAGAGTCGAAACCATGATTCTAAGGGACGGCAGGGGCGGAGCCAGAGCATGGGCCGGGGTAGCACTGGCCTTCCCTGGAATCTGATTGGCCACCTCAGGTGCCCCCCTGAATTTCATTTGCTAATACTGATTATTGACAGTTCAGTGTGTTTTTATAAGAAGTGCTTTTTTTAAGCTGAAGAACAAGAAGTGGGAACATTTGCAGCAGTCAAGTCATTTAGAGGAAATGGAGAGGTTCTACACTGAAAATATCATTTTGATGTAAGTTTTAAGGAGAAGCTCACTAGTTAATCAGATTTTAAAAAGTAAGTTCCCAATTGTGTAACTGCATTAGGAAGGATAACTTAATGAAGTCATTTCTATACAAGATACAGTGGTCATCAACATTTATGAATATCACTGATAAATTAGCAAGATACAGCAACAATCAAAGTTAAGAATCACAAGGTAAAATAATAGTGTATAGCTAACAGTGTTCAAGACATTTATATAACAATTTGAAATCAATTCGGGCAACAATGTTGTCTGCCAGCTCAAACTAAAATGACGTGTCAGACATGCTCAAAACAGAACCCATTTTCTCTCTGTTGCTCTCGCACCATTTGCCACACATGCACACAATGTTGGTGGTAGAGGGTTTAGTAGAATTGGAATAAGCAAGGCGATATCCCATCAGGTGGCATCGAAGTGCTGTACCACACACTCACACGCTTTTTCCGACATGAACTGGCATTTCAAAATTCCAACTCAGAATTTACTGTTGTATGTTATATTTATGTATGGAAATATTAGCCTACACTGCTACAGACTGCTACGAATTTGTGCATTTCCATGGAAAAACTCTCATGCTCATGTTCATTGTAGTCTTTTACAAACTATTACCTCAAGATAGCATTGACAGTAAGACAACTTCAGGTAATATACTAGCTTTATAAAAAGTCTGTACAATTGCAGAGTTAGGAACACTTCTGCAATGTCTGCAGGAACCCTCTACTCACTACCACAAAAGTGTAATGTTGTTTTGGATCTCTTGGATGCTCCTTGTTGTAAAATGCCATGAGACAATACTACTGTAAAACATGCTGTATAATTATAATTGAATTAAATTGAGTTGAATAATACAGAATATAACCTTCAAAATGGAAAGGTACCACTTACACATAAGTTAATAAAGTACCTTGAATTATTTAGTGATGGTTAAATGCACATATGAGCTTTATGTGAGTTCAGTTATGAGGTGAATGTGTAGATGTGTGAGGATTGGTGAGTGAGTGAGTGAGTGAGTGAGAAAGTATGACACAATTTTACATTCATGACAGACTTTGTCAAACTACATGACCTGTGTAGCCTACTAAATAAAAATAACCAGGGGTGAGGGCAAACCAAGGCCATTTTAAACTTAAATATCATAAACTTAAAGATTCAATTTTCTTCTCTATAACTAGTATACAAACATTCCAATTCTAGGTATGCCAAGCCAAAAATGCTTCAATGAGAAAACTATAAATCACAAGTGACATTCAGTAACTAATCAAATTAAGTACAAAGTAAAGAGCTGTCAAAAGACCATATGACAGTCATCAACTATAACACCAGATCTAGTTTTGGTCAGTGTGATGTACCTTGAAGTGTGATCTGAGGTGTCTGGGTGGGTGTTAAGTTCACGTTTTGTCCTCCAGTCACAAGCACCAGTTCTCTGCTTCACCATGGACTGCTTCCACTTCACTTAAAATGTCAATGAACACATAACAGCATGAAGTTGTATTTGCATTGTCACTTTTAGTTATCTCCACTGGTCCTGTCTGACTCACTCTGTCTATCTGAATCACTAGATGATCTTTTCTTATGCAGTGAGCCTCAGCAGTAACCAGGGGTTGAACAATTAAAATGAAACTATAAGTAATGCATATGTACATAGTTTCCATACTTTGCAGTAATTTCCCAACTGAGGTTAATACATGGTTTTGCACAATTTCTTCATATATGAGGTGTAACCCTAGGTTTAATTAATGGGGTGGGCTTAAAATAGGAATGCAATTTTTTCTTGTGTCTATTTTCTCATGAATCATGATCTGCAGCCCCAATTCTGAAAAAGGATGTTTAATACAGTCAATGAAAACTAAATACTATTACAATAGTACTAATAGTGCTAATACTAACTAAATACTATAAATATTATTTTCAAAACATGAAAAAAGCAACAACTATTGGAACAGGCAAATTTTATTGTTTTGGGGGAATATATACACAGTTTAGTTTATTTACATAACGCATTTCATACACAAAGGAATTTCAATGTGATGTACAATAATAAAAACAAAATACAGTAAACGAAAGAAAGAAGAAGCACACAATAAAATGAATAAAGGCTTAAAATGATTAACATAAAAGTTAAAGTGTACAGAGTATAAAAAGAAAGAATCATTAGGAGAAAGCATCTGAGAACAGTTTGGTCTTAAGTCTAGATTTGAAGCTGCCAACAGTAGGGGCATTCTTTGTGTGTTCAGGAAGTTGGTTCCAAAGCTCAAAGCTGCTTCATCACACCAGTAAATTTTAGGTTAGGCAGTTAGGTAATTAGATCCTATCTCATTTAGCAATTTAAATACAAGCAGCAATGCTTTAAAGTAAATTCTGTAACTTACAGGTAGCCAATGCAGAGACATTAGAATTGGAGTAATGTGGTCAGTTCTTTTTGTTCTTTTAAGAACCCTTGCAGCTGCATTTTGGACCAGTTGAAGCTGATTGATGGTTTTATTTTGGAAGACCTATGAACAGACCATTGCAGTAAACAACCCTACTGGAGATAAAGGCATGGATAAGTTTTTCTAAATCCTTTTTTGACATTAGACCTCTTAGTTTGGATTATTTTTTAGGTGATGAAATGCTGACTTAGTGATTGCTTTCATGATGACCCCAAGAATTTTAACAGTCTCTTTTGCTTTAAGACCCTTTGTTAAGATGAAGGAAATTGTGTGACATTCAGTCATCAGCATAGCTATGATAAGAGATTGTTTGTGATTGTTTATGATAATTCCAAGTGGGAGCATATAAAGGTTGAAAAGTAATGGTCCTGGGATTGACCCGTTGGGAACACACAAAGGTCAAGGACATTGGTGCCCATGGTAACAAAGAAGCTTCTGTTTTGCTGTTTTGTTCTGTTAAGCATGATTTCAACCACTTGATAACTATACCAGTGAAGCCAACTCACTGTTCAAGTTGATGTAGTAGTTTGTTGTGATCAACAGTGTCAAAAGCAGCACTGAGATTCAATAACACCAGTACAGATGTTTTGCCTGCATTAGTATTAACACACATTTCATTTACAACTTTAATAAGAGCCGTTTCAGTGCTGTGATTGGCAAGGAAACCTGACTGAAACTTATCAAAACAGCTATTTTATGTCAAGAAGGCAGTTAATTGATTGAAGATTTTTTCAGTGATCTTCCCAGTGAATGGTACATTGGACATTGGCCTGTAGTTGTTGAGCACTGAAACACCCAGGTTATTCTTTTTCAGTAGTGGCTTTACAACTGCTCTTTTTAGGAACTCTGGGAAAATGCCATTCTATAAAGATGAATTTATAACCTGGATCACATCAGCTGCTTCTAGATGTAAAACAGATTTTAAAAAGTTGGCCAGCAAAATATCCAGTGCAGATGTGGAAGAACTTGTAGAGATTTTGTCGTGTTTTCTCAAGTGTTTCATAGTCAGTAGCTAAGCTGACTATTGACATAAAGTTCCCCTCTCTTTAAGGACATTGGTTCCAGGTGTTAAACTATTTGCAACTGTGAAGTTATAGTCTTATTTCATCAATTTCACCTCTGAAAAAAGATGAAAACTCATTGCATCTATCAACCGAGAGAAGCTCAGGTGCTAATTGTGATGTGGGATTTGTTAACTTCTCAACAGTGGAAAATAGCACATGAGCATTATTCATGTTCCTATCAATAATGTTGGAGAAGAAACAGTGTCTTGCTTTACAAATTTCATAGTTATATTTGCTAAGCATCTCTTTATGGATTTGGTAGTGGATGTGGAGATTTGTCCCCTTAAGGAGTAAGTTCTCAAGAGATACAAAGTCACCAAATGATAACTGTTTGCACTGAAAAGATGCTTTGAATGTGACCCTTCCTCCTCCTCTAGTTGTTCTTGTCACACTCATGAAATTGTAATTTGGGGGAGCTGTGTCAATGAGGATAGTACAATGGTTTGCTTGTTCCAGCCAGGTTTCAGTTAGAAGCAAGAAGTCAGGATGTGTGCAGATAAGATCATTAATTTAAAAATCTGATATTAAGAAGAGCTAGTATTACCGTAAGTGTGGTGGCTCATTTGATGGTCTATCGTCAGTCAGAAGGGGTGGTGCAGATGTCTGCAGTGTTCCGTTGTTATCCGGTGCTACATGCTCATGATCTCCATTTGAGGGCTGGGGTCCTGACGTAGATGGTTGGTCCTTAGTTATTCCAGCAGTTTCCATGTCACCATGACCACCATGTGATGTAGATGGTTGGTGTTTAGGTACAGAGTAATTGTTGATGACCATGACTTCATCAGTCTATGCATCTTCAGTTTGCTTATCAGAGTTATTGCTGATCACAACAGGTTCTGTCTGTGCCATCACAGGGTGCTTATCAGGGAACTGACACAAAGTTGGCAGACAGACGTTTTCATGGTGGAGAGAGAGGCAATAGTGGTCGGCTAAAACTTTGGCCCCTAGCCAGCAGAGTTTTGTAATATTTGGTCTGAAGAATACTTTGTGATTCCAAAAAAGGCTGAAATTGTCTATGGAGTTTATTCCAAGGAAAAACATGCCTCTGCCAGCCATGTGTGACTGGATAGTTGAGAGAAGACAAAACTCCCCTGTGCTGGAAGTGGGCCACTGATAAAGATGTGTATCCCAAGCAAATTTAGGGCAAAGAAATGTTCCCTTAAATCACGTTGCACATCGAGTTGTTCTTTGAAAGTGTCATTCGCTCCGACATGCACAATGATTTTTTCGATAGTTCTATGTTCTGACACTGTCCTTGAAAGCCTCTTTGTTGTGTCAGAGATAGATGCATTTGGAAGGCAGCACACAATCATCCTGTCTCCTTTTAAATTCCACACAGTGGATTTGCCAAGAACATGGGTTGTAGGATGAACAGGTGTTGAGTGTTGCCCGCTGCTTATGGTTTGCGTAAAAAGTTGACGCTAACCAATTTACGATTGCTAATTAATATGAACACTAGCTAGTAAGAACTAGAAGGCTAGAAAGAACAGTAGGCTATTTGTGATCATTTGCGGCTATAGTAATGACTAACCATGATGTTAAGTATTAAGCCAGCAAATGCACCAAGACCTCATGTCATCCGCACCTCATCTCTCCCTCCTGCACGCACGGACACGCACACGCACGTGCATACGGACACCCTCACTCTCTCCATCTCTCTCTCTCCATCTTGCACATGCATTTATTCTTTATTTCCAGATGATTTGATGCAGGAAATACAACCCTTTTTTCCAGTTTGAAAGATAAAACTAAGGACAAATGGCCTTTATTTATGAAGCTGCGCTTCATAGAAGCCAGTCATTCAGAGGCCTTGAACTTCAATCCAAATGGAGTGTTAGACTTGGAGTAAAAACCTTTTCTGATCAGGAAAAAAAATGACATTCCAAAACTAGCCTATTCGATAGTTGCAGCCCTACTCTAGATGGATATCAGGAAATTCTTATCATGAAGCAGAGAGTGACAGGGAAAAAAGTGACAGATGAGGAGGGCAAGAGAGGTAAGCTTATGGTTGTATGCGGTAGTCGATGATAAGTAGCCAGCTAATAAGGGTTGTATTGTGTGAGAGTTGAGATGAGACGTCTGAGCTCCAATTAAGAGACTCTGGTCGTTCATATGGTCATACATTCAACATCACCATACATTAAAAGCCCCACTGTTTTGTATTTTTTTGGGGAACGGGGGATGTGTTGTGTGTGCGTGTACGGGGGTTGTGTTGTATGGGCGGTCAGTGCCCCAGTAAAGCTTAATGATTGATGATTTGACAATTATAGAATTTATATAGCAGTCAGAGCCAACTTTTTCAAAATTGTGAATGTAATTCTCATTCATAATAAGTAATGTTTAGTCAACTACAGTTAATACATGGGCACAGTTAGTAAAAAAGTGCAGTCACACAGCTTTGTTTTTATTTAGCTTTTCCATTGTCTTTTTTCATTCCATCTTTTTGCTAGTGTTTGTTCAACTAGCAAGAATAAATTCAGTTTTAAATGTTGGTGAAGCATGGTAGGCCTATATTACAAAAAAATAAAATTCATATTTAATTTCAGTGGAGTAATTTTGCTCGGTATCGACACTTTCTTGAATCTTATTGTTTCACTTGGTATACCAATAGCAGAAAAGCTTTTGACTTCCATGTTGTTCCTGTCTAAAAGATCTTTGTTCACCTAAATTACAATCAAATATCTTCTACTTAGATGTACAACTTCTGGCAGAGGTCATGAAGTCTTGATGAAGCTGTTAATTAAAAAGAGTGAAATTGTTTAAATTGATCTGTATCTAAATCACATCTTTTCCTGATTGCCTATTTCCTAAAAGTATTCTGTGGGCATCTAAAGCAATATCTGTCGCCATATATTGATGCTGGCACGCTACACTTTGTGTGGACCAGTATAAATTACTGCAAATGGGAATGTGCAGCTGTCCGATGTTTATCAGAGTGATAATCACTGAGGTTTTATCCTCCACTTTTACCTTGGTTGAAGGCCAGAGACCACAGACATTATAGAGACTTGGTGCAGTTGTTTCCAACAGAGGAACTTACTTTTGATTGTCCTTAGCATTTCATCTAAAACATTATAAAATTTGATCAGTGATCACTATCATCACATCATACTCATCAACATTGTAACACATTATGATTTCCAGTTAAATCTAGGACCAAGGGTTTAATTTAAAATGTGTCATTCAATATCAAGTAGTAGTAGAAGTAATAATAATAATAATAATAATAATAATAATAATAATAATAATAATAATAATAGTGGTAAAAATATTTTACATATTTTTAATTAATATTAATTTAAGAATATTAATAAGTGGCTTCTTTTTATTACAGTGGATGCAGAGAAATCTGATCTGATGACTTCTTCTTTTTATTTTCTATAATTTCTTATTTATTTATAAGTTAACATTTTGTCAGCTGTTTTCTGATTCTGTAAAGCTGCTGGATGTACCCACCACTAATGTGAAATTGACCATTTTCAACGGAACCTTTAAATGAGACAACCAATCCAGCATTTGACATTGGATGCTTCACATTTGATAATTTGTCCATCCTCCCTTCATCCATTCCATCCTTTTCACTGGCCTAACCCCTCCTCTTGATTAATCACATGAAGGAAATGGAGGAATAGGATAGAGGAATGAAGGAGAGAAAGATATCATTTACTCATCACTTTTAAGAAATTAGTTACATCTATTTGATTGCACACAAAATTGTATTATTTCCCATCTGTCAAAATGGAAACATCACAATTGTCTGGAATAAAAGTCAGTCACATTTGCTAAGTCTAAATGTACTTAGATATTATTTCCAAAACATAACATAGCATAGCATTGATAGACCTACATTACCCTAAACTACAACAAATAAAATGATGGCTTATCGGCAATACAGACTAAGATATAGCATTGTGGCTCGTAAACCAACACAAACTATTTAAGATTTGCTCTGTTCTGCTTTCTAATAAGTATGCTGCAATGCATACATTTTTTCGAACTGAAAGTGTTGAACCAGTTTGCAAAGAAACATTTTGAATGGACAGAAATTTCAATATGAAGTGATAATGAGTAATGACATATTGTTTCACTGCACATGCTCCTCAGATTTGAGGTTGCGGTGTCACTTCCTTTACCATGAATAGAATGGTATCCTGTGCTCATGAAAATGCTAAGGAAGGGAGATTCACAATAGCAGAAAACAAAAGAGTCCATCGCAATATTGAGGACAGAGGTTGAAGTTGGAATAAAAATGAAATTATTTTGTGAACTTGCTTGTGTTTTGTGAAGGATGCTACGGTCAGGTGCCTTTTTAGCAAAGATTGTTTAGCCATCTCTGTATTTAGCTGTATCCAGTAGATATAGGCAACTAATCACTAGGGATTGTTTGCATCTGCATCATTGCCCTACCATTCCATTCCCCCTTGAATGTTAGGTAGACAATCAGTCTCTACCCACACTGAACGGGCAACTCATGCCTCGCATGGTTACAAATAACATGATAAGTAACAATACATTGGCCACATCCACACCAGTTGCATGGGCTGAGTGTAGATCTTGTTCAGTATAGTATTCTGCTGTTTACTCATTGCCTGATCTTTTTTTTTTGAAAGATTTGTGTAAATGGTTTTAAATGGATTCTAATACATGTGAAAGCATGATGGATGTGCAAACCATGTAATCTACAGAATTTCTATTTCTATTTGTTCATATCTTGTATTATTAGTCAAGTCAAGTCAAGTGGCTTTATTGTCATTTCAGCCATATACACTGTATATAGTGAGACGAAACAATGTTTCACCATGGATTCAAGTGGTGCCACATTAAGATACATGGATGATATTTGAGACAGGCTACATTTAGTACACTTGGGCTACATTTAGTGCAGTTAGGCTACATTTAGTACACATACATTATAAATATAGATAGATACATAAATATACAAATATAAATATACATTGTTTGTAAATAGATTCACAGTGGGGTGGAGGTAGAATATTGTGCTTAGCAGCATAGAAAAGATGCAGGTGTGCATTCAGTTCAGTGTGAATAAACATGTGATGTTTTGATGTTCAACAGTCTGACTGCTTGAGAAAAGAAGCTCTTCCCCATTCTGGAGGTGGGGGCAGTTATACAGCGGTACCTTTTCCCTGATGGCATTAGGGAGAACAGTCTATGGGACAGGTGTGTTGAGTCTTTAATAATACTCGTGGCTTTGCTCAGACAGTGGGTGTTGATGTTGATGCCAGAGAGCGAAGGAAGAGAGATCCCTGTGATTTTTTCAGCCGTCCTCACAATCCTCTGCAGGACCTTTCTTTCTAGAGCAGTGCAGTTACCAAACTACACTGTGATGGCCCTGCTGAGGATGCTCTCAATAGTCCTCTTGTAGAAGGTTGTCAGGACAGGGGAGGGGAGGTGGGCCAAATTTTTCTGACTAGGAAATTGTATTACTAACGTTGGCAGACTAACTGAAGAATTAAATATAATATAGACTGATTGAATGAATATTATAGTAGGAAAGATATAATTTCTCGCTGTGAATGTTGCAAAAAAAAATGTATTCATGGCCATGGTTTACTTTATATTTTAAATTTGTGAGGGAGGAAATAAACACTTTGAATTTTAGGGAAGCTGCTGCTTGGTAGGCCTTCTTCCTGGTGCCTGGTAGTTTTGGTTGTCTGACTCCGACTTAAGTTCTTTTTGCCATGGCATGGAGACATTTGTGTCATCAATTTCCAATTGGACGGGGAAGTATATTGAATCTAGATCACAACTTTTGCTACTAATTTAAATTGTTTTATCAGTTTTTAATCCCAAACTCATCTTTGTATGTTCTTCTGTTGTAATTTTTTAGAGCAGCGCTGAGTTGGAGACAAAATTCATACAATAAGCTGGACAGGTACTCCATTAAACTTTTGCAATAATACAGAATAAGGGTGGCGCCACAAAGGAAAGAACTGCCAGGATTCTGCAGACTTTAGATGAGGTATGTGCAGTTACAACTGAATTAGACGTAATCAAATATGTTTTATATTATCTCTTTACTGGTCCATTCTATGGTCACTTTGATGCTAATTATGTAATTAAAACCCTGACAACTCAACAGTGTCTGTAGATTTGACCTGCTCAGTCTCGTTGAAAGGCTGAAAAAGTTGGGAGGTTCCCAGTTTAAGCTAGACTGCAGTTGTGAAATGTGAATGTGACATGAATTAAAATTATATTGACTGGTGTGAATTGGACAAACATACTTCCCCAAACATACTTCCCCAACTGGTCAAGATACTGTCTGTTTCAACAGTCTTTTTAAATAAACTACACTTACAAAGTTTTCAATGCCCTGTTTTAAATGTTAGAACCCTCATCATAGTACCAATGAAGTTGTGGGGCTACATTTAACATTGTTTATAATTTAAAAATAGCAATTTATAGCACCTAGCATGATGCCCCTAACACTGGCATTGTAAGCCTTTTGCACATATAGGCTAAATGCAGTCTTGAAAGGCAGGCATGATGTTATAAATAAACATAGCTCCCTGAGGATTGTTCAAACTTTTGTATCATATTCCAATATACTTTTGGTCACACTGGATTTCTCCTTCAGTGTTTAAAAATAAGAGCATAATGCATTTTGTTCAGGTCGTGGACATCAACACAAGCAGGGAATCTGTGTATTTAATCATCTACTTTCATGAATCTGTTCACCATCTCATCAAGGAAATTCAGGTACGTGCATTGCTCAGTAGTGGTGCTCAGTTTGTGCTCACAAGCAGGAGTGTTTCACACACTCAACTAAGTCTTGTCATCTCTCTTATTCATTATTATGTATCGTCTTGCCGGGTGATGGACTGGAGCAGCCAATGGACATCTTAATGCAGCTTGACAGACATCAGAGTTATTGAGAGGTCATTGTAGCAATGAGAGTTATTGTAGCAATGCAATTTGGACTGGCACGTGCTGAACCTCAAACCTCAAATATACTTCAGAAATATAATTGTTATTTTTTCTCCCTTGATGCAAGAAAGATGACCCCTCCCCCCCTTCCCCCAAAGTAAGTTGCCTCTGCACTCAGCTGCAGTCATTAACTGACCGAGGCTCAATTGATCAGTTTTACACACACATACACACAGACAGAAAGAGGGCCCACCACTCCCATCTTTAATGAGAAATTCTTTCACCCCTGTCCCCACTATATCTTTTAATGCAATTGTGGTTCAACAGATGCTGTGGTTTTATTCTTTTTTATCATTTGTTCTTCCACAATCAGTGATCATGTGAGAGAAGCCGACCAACTGTTTATAGGTCTTTGTTAACCTTATTTCTGTCGAGGAATGTCATATTCATACATTAGCATGTCTCAATGTGTGTTACACCTTTAAGTATTTTACAGTTCACATGTTACAGTGAGCTTATCGGTTTTAGCTAATGTAATCTTTAAAACCGCTCCAATAAATATTGAAAAGCATACTTGGTCTGATTCGTTAAAAAAAAACTGTGAGAATTTAAAATTGTAAGATAATGTCAGTTGTAAAGCCTTTATATTACTTGTGAAGAATAAATATTTTAGATTGAAAAAAACTCTTAATTTAGATCAGGTCACATTTCAAGGGGGGCAGCACAGGGGGAGAGCAGTCCACAGTGACCAAAAAATGAGCCCACTGGAGCTACATTGACACAGAATTTCAAGAGACCCAGTGTTTTGATATCCTGACAATTGCTGATGAAAATTGTTCAAACTTTATGATATATATATGTTCATGGTTCATACTGGGCTCCATTCTGCCCGTAGGCTGCTACCATGCAGTTCTGCGAATGAGGAGATGCTGTGACAACAGCTGGCTTTCTATGATCAGCAGCCTATTTCCAGTATATAAGCTACTTATTGGCTGTAGTTCCTTAAATTTAATAATTAAAAAAAAACCATATTAACTGGTGTGTTTAGTAAACACACTAATTTAGACCAGGCCTACTCTCATTTAGACTAGGTAATTTAGACTAGGTCTACTCTCAGTCCTCCGTGGCATTGGATAATTTGGAGATAGGGTGTTGATGGTTGTCAAGTGTTGATGTGAAGTTGAATTTTTGATTAGGCTTACAACCTATTTTTTGACAGTGAGACTCTGGGGATTGGGTTGAGTTTTGCATTGTTACAAGTGTTGGGAAAACCTAATAATGTTCCCAAGGCATTCACATTTTTAGGTCTACATAAATAAAGCAATCTAGGGTACTCAATCATTCAATCATTTATGATTTTTTGTTGAGATAAAAAAAGAAAACTTGAGTTATAGCATAACTATATGCAAGCTCTATTCTCAATTAGGCCTAGGTATTTCCAGGTGATGAGTAGGCCATAGCCTCTGCCATGTCGCTGCTTTTCCTTACTGTGGCACTAGGTTAGGCTAGAGTGTGTTGAGTCTCTGTTGTGCTATGGCAGAACTGCTGAGTAGATTAGGCTGTAGAATTGAGAATAGAGTTTGCATAAAATAAGTTGTTACCAAGGAGTGGTCACGTTATGTGTATGGAAGTTTTGTGAGATCTTTTGTGAGACTCAAATCATTTAAGTACCAGTCACTATTTACCTCCCCATTACTCATAACATATTACTCATATTCCACTATCTCTTGTTTTCATTCAACTATGTACGCATGTGGTCATAAAATCTTAATTTAGTACATGACCTTCAGACTTCTTTGAACCACGTAAGCAGGTGGCTATTAAATCTTCTTAATTCAGTACGTGGCCTTTAAAGTACTTTTAACCATGCAATCAAGTGACCATGAAATCTTCTCAGTTCAATACATGGCCTTCAAACTACTTTGAACCATGTAATCAGATGGCCATTCAATCTTCTTGATTCAGTAAATGGCCCTCAGACTACATGGCCTTCAAACTACATTGTCTTCAAACGCTCATTTGATACACACACACACACACACACACACACACACACACACACACACACACACACACTCTGCTAAGTGCTAAAAAGCCGCATTCTGCTATATAAGCAACGTCTACACAATTCAGGTGTACTTTTAAGGTTATAGGTAAGGAACAGTATAATTCCATCTAAGTTATACATGATGCACGCCTGTAACTAAAGGCATTAAGCACTCAACAAAGGGAGTTTGGGCCTAACCTGGAGACGGTGTGTCTGATGCAGGGATCACCATAGTCAAGGACATTAATCCTCACTTCAGCTGAGAAAACCCAGCCAGGGCAGGGGTGGGATACCCCTACGCACAGACAATGGCTCGAGAAGCTCTAATTTTGATTCCCTAAATTAAGGGCAGAGGGAGATGCAAATGCATAAGGTGCAAATGCATAAGGTGGCACCTTATCCACCCCTGCATCAAACAACGCCACCAGTAATAGATGCACAAAGTGCAACAGGACCAAGGCCGAGACGGTTCTTTCCTTCCTCAAACAAAGACATTCCCTGTTATTTATTGGCATTACATAAACAGTGACGGACAAAATATATAGATTAATTTATAATAGCACTACTAGTTAGCCGAATTAACAATAATTTGTCCCACAGTTACATATCAATGAACAACTAGCCCGTCTTTGCATGTTATTCTCATATTGTGTCCAGACTCTGGACTCGAGCAGTGAAGGAAAACAATGCAGACTCTTAGGAGGGTCAGCTTACCCCACCCAGTCTGTCATCAGGGGTTAAATTGCAAAGCTACGCTCTGGCAACCTGCTCCTCCCCACCTCCTTGTCCCTTTCCCTTCAAGTGCCCACCCCAATAGCCATCTAGGCACATGCTCCCTCCACCTCTAGAGAATGCTGCTGTTCGGCAAGCAATCTACCTGAACACTCAGGTGACTTTTGCAGGTGAGGGCTATTCCTCTAATACTTATGTTACCTAATCATTACCAGCATATAATAAGTGATAAAACACATCATAGGCAAATCTCTATTCAAAATACTCACATCGAACCCTTTTTGTTGGCCGTGCTTTCTATCTATCTACCTATAGTATTATTACAACAATTATATTTTCCAATACTTTGGTATATTCACTATATCGCCTCCCTTTATTGCCCTAGAGTCAGCAGGTCATGTCTTGGTGTCTGTTGCTAATCAGTAAATTATTTTCCTGTATGCTGTTACTCCTCTGTTGCAATGTAAACCTAATCCTGTAAACCTAATGTAACCATTGCCCATGCTAACATTAGTGTATGTGAATCTTATACCTCCTCTATCAACATCACATATTAATCAGTTCAACATATAATCATTCTAGAAACACTCATCATCAGGTGATCATCCTTGCAGTTTTCAAACAGTCTCTGATTTAGTGTTTTTTCCCTCTTCTGGGTCAAAACCCATTCTGTACTATCCTTTTCCATACCCTAGCATTGAATGCTCCTCCAATGTCACTGCTAATTGTTTCTGTAATACCAAATTGAGGAATTATCTCCTGAATGAGAAATCATGTTACTGCTTAGCAGTTGGGCAGGCCTCTATCTACCTTGAATACTGACACACTAACACTATGTGTTGAAAATTGTTAACCTGTTTGTACATGTCAACACAGTCTATAGTTGTGTTGTGTTTGAATGGTCCTTCTGGTAACGATGTGTGTCCTGAGGACCTTGGTGCCATCCATTTCCTGATATGATTCATGTTACATGTCGTACAATTAACACATGTGCTATTCTGTCTTGTAAATCTGGTGACCAAAACCCACTGTCCAAAATTTGTTGCTTCACTTCCCCCCTTGCTCAGTGATCTGGATCATGTGCACGCTGAAACAGCGTGTCTAGAAACGGTATTGCTGCTACTGTACAACCTGATTGCACTACACACCATCCAGGCCTCACGTGGCTCCTCTCTCTTTCTACAGCTGGACTTCCCAGCTTGGAGCTCTGTATGGGTCTTATGTGCTCTGTCATGTACTCAGGGATGGTCAAATGCACTTGTGCAGGCGGCGGTGGGGGAACTATCGTAACATGAACTGTTCACCCATCCTCCATTTCAGCCTCGCGGGTGATGATGGGGCACATGAACTGATAGGATGAAAAAGCAGAATTAATAAGCTCTTGCGTTTGGCTTTTCTCCACTCCTTTACATGGTTGCCGAAAGCATGCTGGGCAGTATCTCCTTCTACATAAGGCACAATCGGGGGTAGGAATTCATGATAATTTTTCTGTGGACAGTGTAAACACCAATAACATTCCTGCTGGCTATGGGCTATGACATGTGTGTGCTATGTCTTGATCTCTAGGATCTCTAGACCCTCAGGTTCCTGTTCTGAAGTAAGCTTCGGGATTTTTTTTGGAAGGAGGAGCTCAGTATGTACAGAGGAATATTGTGGTTCACATAGGTGCATGGCACACTCGGGGCAATCCCCCCTGACAAACTCTGCATGCTATTGGTTCAGTATAATGATGGTGGTTTTGTTCTGCTTGTCCCTGTTGGTGCATGCCCTCTATTTCCATGGCTACCTTTACCAGTTCTACCTGTGGCCCATTAATCTGTAGCGGCCCCCAGATGTACTTGCTGCTCAATGTTTATCATAGGACACATCACTTCTGTCTTGGGTAGAACAGGATATAAACCTTCTGTCTTGGCATACGGTGGGGGTCTGTCCCCTTTTTCATCTTTGCAATGCATTTCTTTAAGAGCTGTTTTTATGTTTCTTCTCTTGTTGTTTGATCTATTTTATTTACTTTATATTTTATTTGATATCTATTACCTGTGCTTTCTTTATGGGAAGTGTAGGCTATCGTTTTCCTGGCTAGTGTTTCCTGTATTGGATTCCCCTTGAATTTTTGATATTCCTGTCCCACTATGAAAGTTACTCCGGGAATTATCCACCCTGCAATTAAGCAGTTAAATATATACCTTTGCAGTTGGTCTGCCATTCAACCTGCTTCTTTTCATGTTAGTTCTTATGTATTTCTTGAAGTAATTCCTCTAATTCTCACTACTTCCCCCTACTATGTCTTTTGCATGTAGTTCTGTCTGCACAAGAGTTAACACCCCATTTGGGGTCCTATATGTTGTTCCAAACTTAATTCTTGTTTCCTTATCCTTTACTTCTACTCTGTATTTTCTTTTTTCCAACTTCAGAATTGTTATTTTCTAAAATCAAAACACACTCCTTTACTCCTTTTGGTCATTTTATTTTACGTTTTTCACATGCTTTACAGACGATGTTTACTTTTTTTGTCAGTATATATTGTTTAGTATAAGTATTGTTTGGCATTGATAGATGAATACATAGCATTTATTACTTTTCAGGCTTACATATGCAAATCTATATTTGCATACAACACTCTGCTTTGACTTTCTTAATACAGGAAATACTTAAAACAAAGCAAGTTTATTTAGACAGCTTCGTTTTAAGCATTGCAAGCTTATTCCATGCTGTTGAATTTGTGAGTGTGTATTTCATATGTATTTCATACATGTGTGTGGTAGAAGTAAGGTTAATGATAAGCAGCACACGTGTTAGGGCAATGTGTGTGTAACTAACAACAATCATACCTCAGCATAAGCTTAAGCTTAGTCTCAGACTCTCGCATATGGTACTTCTCAAGGTTATGATAACCATGCCTGCAGAAGCACCTGCTGCTCGTCCTTGCCACTTTGGGGCGTCTTATCTCTTAGACTGTTTGCTGGGCCCCTTGGGTTTCTGATAAGTTAGGTATAATAGAGGCTGTGTGCTTCTGTTCTGTCTCTTTCTACTTGACCATCACCAAGACATGTAATGTAAGATCATTTCTTATTATGACCGCCGCTAGCGAAGCTAGCGAAAGCGGTCATATTTGTTTTGTCAAAAAAAATTTCCCCTTTTTTTCACTTTTTTTTTTCACCGATTTTCTGTCAATGATTGCCGAGACACTGAACTGCTGGGGGGCATGAATCTTTGTAGGCATGTAGCCCGAGTAGGATGGGAACGACTAGAAGCTTTTGGCCCCAAAGGGCCACCCCCCGTTGTGCCAGTGTCCATCAAAGAGGGTTTTTGCTGAATACCTCAATGAACCTTTCACCTAACATGAAATTTTTGTGATATGTCGGTGTTACAGAGGAGTATTGACCCAGCCCATAAAGAATCACTTGTAGCATAGCGCCACCTAGTGATATGGGTAAATGCAAAAATTGAGATTTTGAATTGCCAATATCTTGGGCCGAGAAGGCGGGAACTGCACAAAATTTGTTGTGTACGATCATCACAATGACCTCTGAAAACATAGGAAGTACCATAAAATTTGGCCCATAGGGGGCACTGTAATTGTACAAAATGTCATTTTGCCTTTTATCTATGGAACGCTAAAGTTTGCAACCAAATCTTTTTTGTCTTGAAATCCATCGACCCTCACGCACTGAAAACAGTGGTCGACACCCAGTTCCAATAAAAAAAAAATCTGTGAAATTTTGAAATACCGAAAACAAATACGAGTAAACAAACTCGTTTTCACAGCACCTGCTACAGTTTTTGTAGGGTAAGTTGAATAGCATACAAGTCACATGAAATACACATTTCATCCACCTTTCATCAAATCCAGGTGTTCTGTCGGCACAGAGGGTTGAAGCGGAGCTCATTATTCAGTGCTTTTTGGCTCAGTGGGGAAGGCTGCCATTGGTGTTATATATTGCTAGAAACGACTGGAAGTTCTGAAACCCTACTTCGCGTTCCGGAAGCAGGAAGTGTGACATGGGCCAATTGGGCTCACTGATCTATCTTGCTCCGCTCTAGAATCTTTGGTATAAACGAGATTTATGCGTGTCGTCAGGGGACGTCGTGGTGACGTCCGTTTAGACTAGACAAGGACGTGCTGTGGGCGGGGACAGGTAGAGAGCGAATCAGTGTGAAGATAAATAGACACTAAAAAGATGGCGACGAAGGGAGACTCAACACATAAAGTCGATAGTTAGTAACCACGTAGAGAGGTGGATGCAGCAAAATGGGCAAAACAGAGCTAGTTTTCAAAATATTTAGAATTATAAATGTGTGATTCTATCTCCTTTTCATTGAAGCTAGCTAGCGGTAACAAACGTCACCCATTTAACGTTTGTTTTTATGTGCGTCTTGTGGGTATAGGTATCCCGTAAGCTAGGTTAAGTTGAAGTTTAAACTGAAGTTAATGTTAACGACATTGTTGACTTGGGGCTATAACGTTAGATTAAGTGAAGCTGAACAGGTTGCAAACTATTAATTCATAACGTTTCTGTGTTCGGTTTCAGTTGCAGTTCATGACGTTAGCGTTAGCCTTTACAGGACATTGAAGAGTGTGTAACATTAACATTTACGCTAGCTGAAAAAGATAGCATCATGTATTTTTTAACGGGCTGGCCCCGTAGGCTTCTTTGCCCTTTGAACAGTGCGGAGAAACCGTTCCACATTCAGCCCAGTTACCACAGGCTTCTCTTCGCAGTGTTATCAGAAACACAGCTGAGTATCTGGTTCAGCCGGGTGAGTTTCCTTGTTAAAGTAACGATGCAGTGCCTATGGTCGCAAGCTATTAGCTTTGCTAAGCCACGGCACAATTCATTTTGATGGTGTATGCCCCGGTGCCGTGTCACCGAGTTGTCAAGTTCACGATTGCTCTGGCTAAGCTACAGTATTAAAAAAAAAGCAAGAATGTTTCTCTGTTAGAATCTAATATTGTCTCGATTATTCATCGACCATCTTCCAATATCGTTGATGTACAATAAACACAGTAACTTCATGTATACGTTTGAAACCACTCCCCTGAGGGTAGACACCAGTTTTGATACATTTGTTTACATGAAGTCATTCTGTTTTGAACGAATACGTAGAACATTGGGAGCTGTAGATTCCTAAATTTATTCTGTAATCATGGTAAAATTATAATATCATGGTGGAATCATTTGTTTCTCACCAGAAATTATTGATATCCCTTGCAATATGTTTTCATTTGCAAAGTTTTAACTTTAGCAAGCATAGCAGTATTTCATAATTTTGTTGATCTTATTATGCAAACTCCGTAGCTGAATACAAGCTCACAAAATTCACATCATGATTTATATCCTAAGAATATGAGCCTTTTTGTTTGTGACATTGGACAAGCTTTTGAAGTCTGCAACATTTTCAGAGAAATATCAAAATCATTATCTTTATACTAAGCAGAATACCTGAGTGAATACAGAAAAATAAAATTTGTAAAATAATTTGCTTTTAACCGGAGATAATTTGTGAAAACTGCGGTTATGGATGTGACATGTCTAAACCAGGCTTTCAAAAATGATACACTACAAGTATGAATGGTAAATTTTAATCTGTAATGAATGAAGTCGTAATTTTGGTAATTTGATGCCTGGGTGGGCATGAAGCTTTTGAATGTTTTTCTGAGAGGAGCTCACAAAACATAATAGGCATTCACTTGTATGCATGGACCAGTGAATCTACGTGCAAAACAACTTCGAGATCGTTGCATTGGCAACTCTCTATGGCAGTCAGGAACTGTAGCCTATACAAAAGACATGTACACTCAATAAAACAAAACTTCTGAAAGGAGTACATGGAGTATTTCACATCAGATACTTAAAAAAAAAAACAATACTCTTGCTTGACAGTATGCTCTCTTTGAAAACATTTTTTTTGTTCTCTTGCTTGCACACCTCTGCGTTTGAAGAGAATACCTTTATGACGCGCCCTTTAAATTTCTACTGCTTATAGCCTGTTAACTGTATTCATTGAGACATTGTGGGGTGTTGTTATTTTTGCAGGCCTAAGTGAATAAGTGAAAATCAGCAATAAGATATCAGCAATTGCTGTAAGATCTACAATACAAGATAATCAAAATAGCGCACCTGCATGTAAAAATCCCCACTACACCTGCATAACTACTGGACATTTTCTTGTCATTCAAGACGTTGATGATTGATGAATGGAAATTGCATTCCTATGTGAAAATGTTATGATTGTGATTTGTGACCTGGACTTTTCACTGAAACTCAGAGGGAAACTGTTATACATCACTTGCAACATATGATGTTGAATTTCGGTTGTTTTGTATAGGTTTTGCGATGCAATAGGAAAGTGAATTGTGAAATGTCTCTCTCTCTCTCTCTGTCTCTCTCTCTCTCTCTCTCTCTCTCTCTCTCACACATACATATATATATATATATATATATATATATATATATATATATATAGAGTGTGTGTGTTGGTAATTTGGCATTATTACAGGGCAACCCAGATAAATGCT
This sequence comes from Tenualosa ilisha, assembly GCA_015244755.2. Lineage (NCBI taxonomy): Eukaryota > Metazoa > Chordata > Actinopteri > Clupeiformes > Clupeidae > Tenualosa > Tenualosa ilisha. Next base: position 1,098,732 of record PYXC01001128.1, read on the forward strand.
AGATTTGGGCATCATTTCGGGTCGTATCTGTATCCCTTTTAGAGACAAGCATCTTAAGTGGCTCCATCCATATGAGTAATTTCATAGCTTGAAACTGACCTCTGCAGCTACGGAATGCATACTGGTGGTAGAATCTAGGAACACATTCTCTTTTAAAGATGAAAACATTCTAAATTATTTCAACTCAGGTGAACAGTCATGGTTGATGGCATGAAGGAATAAATTCTCCAGAATTGGGAAGAAAATGGCAGAATGTGAGATTTTTTTTACACTGCAGTTAACTTTGTAAGTGGGAGATAAATCTGCACATGCTGATGGGTCAGTTTTGTTAAAATTGTATTCTTTGCAAACAACAGTTTAATTAACGTTTTAAGAAAGATCAGCTATTTTTGTGGGGGTGCTAATACAACAACCAAAAATACTCAGAACAAATCCATTTGTCAAAATTTCAATCTTTACCATTGTATTTTGTCAGAAAACATGACTTTAAGTACTAAAAACTGAACTTAGGCTAGTGCATGGCAGGCGGGTAGGTCTGCTATTTCGTCAGTGCCGCTGAAATACTGGGTCACCTAGGACACTGAAATATCATGAGACTTCAAAGTTGGTGGACATGTAGCCTCCCTTTTAAGCTCATGGGGCAAAATTGTCCTGGGTGCTTAAGTCTAAATATGTGCTTAGCTGCGCGCTTTTCAGCCTGCGCGCATTTTGCTGATGACATAAGTCACTTACACGCCATTAGGTCAGGTATGCTCTCTAGGTGGCGCAACACCAAAATCTGTGCATTTCTCATGTGAAGTCCCCTTTCACATATTTTCCCATCGACTTAAGCACATTTTCTCTTACGCGTGTAAATTCGAGCATCACTACAAGGCAAAATGGCATATTGCCTTGGTGTCCTCACCTGAAAAAAATTATAACTGTATGTAGACAGTAAACACAGGTAACATTACAGAATCAAATTGAGCGTGAAATGGCATATTTGACCTATTTTTGCAACATGATAGCTTTGACTTTTACTGAAATTGAACAAGCTATCTGAGCTGACAAAGAAGTACAAAGAACATTATGGCTTTCATTAGCTCTCCTCTCAGCTCTCCTCATTTGAATAGCTTACTGGAGGCCAGCTGTGTTCTTTTTTGGTCTCTGGATTTTGTTTTTAAATTTTGCCTTCATTGCCATATTTACGCAGTTCAAAGTGGATAGAGATTATGCTGCTTGCAGAGACCACCAACAGCAAAATCAACACTCCTCCTATGCTGTTGAAAGTCTTTAAAATAGGCTGTCAAAAGAAACAGAGTGATTAATTCCAAATTATGCTCCCTCTTTTCTTCCAACATCACATGTTGCTGGCTAATCTATTTAAATAATATAAAATTTAGTAAATTTACTCTTGCCACTTGAGCAAAGGCCATGGTTCAGGCTACAGAAAACCGAAACTGTAAGGTGACAGAGGGAACATGAGTTCCCCCTCTAACTTTGCTAATCTTGCTGTCACGGTCCCTTTCGTGAAAAGTTTCCTATATCCTATTGATATAACCTATAACTAGTTACAGCTTGGAAATTGGCGCACATTGTCACTTGCATAACTGAAATGCGAGCACAACCTGCTCCTTGAAAGAAAGTAACAAACCAAATATACAGTGGCAAATGTGCAGCCATCATATTATTTTTGAAACAGGATTATAATAACATTAAATATATTCATTGCTGTATTTTATTATCTACCACAATATTAACTTAAAGATTCAAAAACCGACAAAAATCTGTAAGGGTAGTCATTATTGCAGGCTATTCCCATCTCCAGTCCCCGCTCAAAAGATTTTCAAAATCAAAGGATTCATCCTCTTCCTGGATTGAAGAAGCATTCCGAAGGTAAATGACAAAAGTCCACATTCCACGATTTCATGACAACCAAAGTTGATCAGTCTGTCAACTTTACATAAATCACACCACTTTTAGAAGGCCTTCAATTTGAGTTTAAGCGAGGAGGAAGTGGCAAGAGTGTTGAAGGCAGAATCTGCTAACATCAAAAGCATGCAACCTCAGGTACATAAAAAAGGACTTATGCGCTGATGGAGAGTATCACCCATAGTGCAAAGTAGCATAGGAGCGAACACAGGGAGACAAAAAATAGCAAAATTGTGCGTTTTATTTTTTTTGCTTTTTTTGGACCAAATTTCTGTCAGTGACCCCTGGAACACAGAAACACCGTGTTACTTGAATCCTGGTGGGCATGCAGCACCAGCAGGCTTATAGCACATAGTAACTTGTGGTCAAAACGGTTATCAGTAAATTACTCCCCAATCTTTGAAAGATTACAAAATATTTGTGGAATGTAACTCTCACAAAACACATTAAACAAGCTCGTGTTGGGTAGCGCCTCTTACTAAGAGACAAAAATGCTAAATGAGGCATTTCAGTTGCCATTATTTTGTGATGAGAAAATGAGAACTGCGTAAACTTTGACATGTAGAATCACTGTAGTACCATCTGTGTGCCAAATTTAATGGAAATCTGTTTAACGGGACCTCTACAATTTGAAATATCTGCTATTTCACTATTTCGCATTAATTCAAGAATAATTTTTTAACATAATAATTTACAGGCCAGTGGATGGAAATGCGGAAATGGTCAACATTCAATAAAAGTTTATTTCAGGATTTTACTTTTTTGGGGTGCTGGTATAATATAAAAGCTTGTAATTATTTACATACATTGTTTACTCATCTCACCATGTCATGTTTGTCATATTCTTCCTTATGCATGAAATGACGCAGTTAAGGTCTATACAGTTCACTGTTAAGACAACTGATGGTGATGGCCTCGTTTTAAAAACTGTATTGACTTTATATGATTTACGTTACTCAATGTGTTTCCCCTTGTTTCTTTCACAGCCTAGTGTTCTCATAGTAAGTTACATTGAGTCTGTGAAGGCAGCCACCCGATTTGGATGTTATCAGCAGTCTGAATGGAAGCCAGATGACTCCATGATAGCTGTAGTGGTGAGTAAAGTTGAGACATTTTTCTTTTGCTGCTTTACAGTTGTTTTCCATCTTTCTTCATCAAGTGGAAGTGTATCATAACAGAAGAAACATATCACTAATCACATCAAAAGAATATCACATCACAACAAAAAAAAGATTGTCCACACATTATTTCATACTTGCCAGAAGTTGGGCCAGGCCAGTGCCAGAGGGGCTACAAAGGATGCAATTGGACGTTTTAACTACTTTCTAACTGCTCCTCTTGTCATAAAACCTGAGATTAGAAGTTCTCAAGGAAAGAGTAATAATCACATCTCTTCTTCAGTAACACTATGGCTTTGTTTATTAATTCACTCAAGTGGTAGATAGGTAGAGCAAGATACTTTATGGTAGTTCATGTCTATGGGAACATGGGATTGGTTCCTGTTTGCATTAAAAGGTGTGCCGCCACAAGACATAGCTTGGTGGGTGACGTAATAATTTTTAGTGGCACAAAGTCAAAACCATATGCAGCCATGGCATATGTCACAGCACATGCTGGCATGGTGTCAGGATATCATCGTGAACAGAGATCAGACTTTTGTGGTGGTTCAGGCTGAAGTGGTGACACCACATCAGAGTTACCCCAAACCTTAGCCCCAGCTAAATCATTGATTCACGCGTGCCATGGGTTGCCGAAACCTAGAACGATCCCCTAAAGGGTTCACATACTTTTTCCTGCAACTGTAAGTCCGCTCATGCCTAAGCTTCAAGCATTCGGGAATATGCCTCTTGGAGATTATAGGTAAAAGTGCTGTGTGCTTGTAGTTTTTAGTTAAAGTTTTGTCTGTATCTGTCCAACATCCATTATCATTTTTAGAAAGAGGACGAAATGACAAGTCCATCAAGTGGAGGAGTGTTTAGAATGTGTTTGAATGTTATCCTCTTTTGTAAGTCGCTTTGGATAAAAGCGTCTGCTAAATGCCTAAATGTAAATGTAAATGTAATTCAAGGCTTTGAACCAGTTCACAGAACAAAAATGAACAGAATTGTCATTTTGCTGTAACCTTTTCTTAAATGTAGGTTACGTGAACAGAACTTCCACCAGTTAAAATACAATGTTTTGTCCTTTCAGTAAGTGCAAACGTAAGGGAAACGTAGGCCTACTAAAGGGCACGGTACCCAATTCCTAGCAGTTACTGTAGATATGAGAGAAGCATAATTAAAACACAGTGAGAATGTTGTTAGTTGCAACCCCTTGTTTATAACAAAAATCCATATTTACACAAGCCCAACATTTAGTGCTGCGTTGCAACGCTAGAATAGATGCAACATATTATGCCCTCTTAGTTATGTGCCATGTGAAACCAATTGACTGGTTGATTGGCATGCAAACGAAAATGAGCATTTCTTCCTGCCATGCCAAAAAGGTTGTCGACCCCTGGCCCAGGGTTAGTAGTACTCCAAAGATCATTTATATTAAATACAAGCAGCATGTTGACGGTTGTAGATGCTTCATAAAATGGCATTTATAAAAGAGCTGACGGACACATTGAATGAGACTACAAGGACAAAGCCAAAACCACTATAGCTTTGAAGCAAGGTGGAGTGTGCAGAACTTGCACGCCTGGGATGCGAGTGTGGGGGTGTCATAGACAACCTGTGGCAACTGCATTCTTTCACGTTGGATGTGAAAGAAACCGAGTAGTGCCACTTTGCTAAGCCCTGCACTAACAAGGGTGTAGCCAGCATGTGTGACATTCTTTCCTCACAAAGTAATAAAGGAGAGTTCTGCACTTCAGATGTGTGAGTAATTGTGTTTAACTTAAATTTTCTATTGTGATTAGTTAGATTAATTTTAACAAGAGCTCTGGGCCAGGTGGAATTACTGGGAGGTTGTTGAAGTACTGTTCAGAACAGCTGTGTGGGGTATTTACTAATATTTTTTAATCTCTGGAACAGAGAAAGGTTCCAAAAGTTTGGAAGGAGTTTGTAATTTGCCACTGTGCCAAAAGGCAACAGTGTGACGAGTTTGATTGACCTCAGGCCTGTGGCGCTGACCTCTCTGGTCATGAAGTCATTCGAAAGGGTGGTGACATGGATACTGTTGTTTAGGGTGGATCCTAGAGAGTGAAAGTTAAAGGCTGTTTATCAGGTAGGTGCTTCTCTTCCACTGGCTCTCCTCAGGGTTGTTTACCATCTCCACTATTGTACATCCTCAATACTAATGACTGTAGAAGTCAGCATAGTGGCACATCTTGAAATATGCTGATGAGACTGTTTATACTCAGTTTACTGTATAAAGACAAGTCTCAGCATGGACTAGTGATTGATAAGGTTGTTAGTTGGTGTGAGGAGCCTTCAGTTAAACATCTCAAAGACTAACAACATAGTCATTGGTCTCAGAGGGAATCCACCTTGTCCTCCACTACTGACCTATATTTCAAGGAGTTGTATTGAAATTGTTGAACAGTACACATATCTAGCCATGATGATTGACAATAAACTGAAATTTGATAGACTTCGAAACACAGAGGTCATTGTAGGAAGGGACAGCAACGATTGTATTTCCTTAGGAAGTTAAACTTGTTTAATGTAGATAGGGTTATGTTGTCTTGGTTTTACAAGTCTTTTATTTAATCCGATTACCTTTAGTTTAATTGCTTGGTATAGAGCCATCAGTGTCAAGGACAAAAATAATCTAAGACAATCTTAGTCCACAGTCAGCCTTGCAGTCCATTTATGAACGAGTCATACCGATCATTTAGGCCACTTTCAGATTCATGTGTAAAACTTAAGTTCATAATAAATATTGAATATGTCTGGCTTTTTACTTTTTTATTTCAGGTATATATCACTATTTCACTATATATTTGAGTTTAACAACCCTGTACTAAGTGGACCCGATAAGCCTCTGACAACCATCTGAGTTCCAATGACCGTATTATCTGAAAGTGACAAGACCCCAGACTGCAAAAACGACTGCGCAGAACCAGTGTCCCTGAGTATACGGACATTTCTCAGCAAAGAGTGTAGTCAACATCACACCCATCTTCACACTCTCTAGCATATCTTCACATCACACTCTTACAGACCTGCTACTCTTCCCAGCTCCATGCAAGAGAAACGGCCCAGTGCCACAAGTAGTTATCAAACCCGAAAGCTTTTGGTTATTAAAATTTGGTTATTAAAAGTTAAACAGGCGCTCTTTTTTTGTGCATATTCCACAAAAATCTGCTGTTCTCGCTTTCTAGCATTTCTGAACTTCTGACGGTAGGCCTCAGGAACAAGCTCATAGGCATGTAAAATGGTGATTTTCACCACGTCTTGCAGCCTCGCCTGGTCTAGCAAGACAACACTTCCTGCACCTTCCCATCAAAACAGACTGAAGTAGGAGAGGCCATACATCTTTGGGCCAGGTCAGGTAGGGCCCTATGAAATCCGTTTTATTTTTTCTAAAATTCTGTTTTATTTTTTTCTCAAATTCCGTTTTTTCGGATTTATTCTTTGCCATTTCGGATTTTTTGAACTTCTAATTTTCACCTTTAAAAAGTCAAGGACAGACACAAAAATCTTTTTTTATTATTTATTTCATCTGTGTACTGAACAGCACCACACTCAGGGCTAAATAACAGGTAAAAAACAAAAACTGAAATGGCTGAAACTAGTCAAAGTTCAGACCCTCCCTAAAAGGAAAATTTTCCTCAACGTAAATGTCATTTTTGGTATTGCCCTGTAATTTCATTGTCAGTTGCTCTGGCATATTTACAATCCTTTGCATACATCAGCATTAAAGTACATGATGACAAAGCACTTGGTGTTGAGCTCTGTGAGAGACTCTCTCTTGTCAGTGAGAAGTGTCTTGTACTTGCTGAAACTCCTCTCACAGTCCAAAGAACTGACTGGGAAATAGATGTAGGACATGGCAATATTTCCCATGCATGGAAATCGTTGGTTTGTACCTTTCCAGTAGTCCAGTAGCAAGGTTCAGGGAAGCTGATAGGCCTTCATTTCTTACACAGTGATGGTATGTGGCCCACTCCTCACTGAGCTCAGGAGATGGGCTCTTGAACCCCCACAGTGTGCCATAGGCTTCAATCTGCCTCTCCATAGCAGGAGCCTGCCTGGGATCAAACACTCTGACCAACTGGTAAATCTGTCTGGCAGGATGAACATCCCAGTGCTTTGAAAATTTTTCAAATGCAGTGTGAAATCCATCATGAAGGTGATCCAGTACATCTCTCTTGTTTGACATTCTCATTTTGCTCAGCAGCTCATCAGTTTTGGTCCCAAAGCCATAGGTTTTAGCTGTCCCATTAACTAAATAGGAACCAAGATCTTTCATGATATTGTAAGCAGACACTGGAGTGTGGGTGCCCTCAAGCACTCTCAGAGCTGTAACCAGTTTCATCAGAGATGAACGTCAGCTTCAACTGAAGGGCCTTTTGCTTTACATCTGTGTCCATCAGCTCAAGGATGTTTTTTACGACCTGAGCAGAGGACTTCTCTGCTGCAAAACAACTTGTACAGGTGGACATGTTTGTGACTGCACTGATTCAAACCAGCTATTCCACCTTGTGCTAACTGGCTCAAGGGGTACCTTTGGCTGTACTGCCTCCTTTATTGTCAAAAAGTGCACCCATCTTCTCTTTCTTGCAGGCTTTTTGAAAAAGGCAGACTTAACCCACATCACCAGAGCTGTAACCTCACTGAAGTATTTGTAGTGTTGCCAGGTCTCTCCCACTAAATTGATGATGTGGCATAAGCAGGTGGCATGCACACTGTTGGGCATTACTCCCTTCAGCACTTCTCTGAAGGCTTTCAGACAGTATGCTGCATTATCAGTAACTACTGCTAGAATGTCATTTAAGTCCACCTGGTTGTTGTGAAGAGACTGCAGTATTGCCTGGGAAACTGTTGAGTAATTGCAACTGTCCATGAGGATCACATCAGTCAAGTAGTACTTGCCTTCAGTGCCTGTTGAATTAAACAGAAAAGAGTAAAGAAAAAGGAGTTAGAATTATATTTATAATACATAGTAGTGAAGTGAGATACATAGATCTGGAAAATAAATAGGTTGTTTAATAATAATAATAATAATAATAATAATAATAATAATAATAATAATCTTTCGATGGATACATACCTGTAACAATGTTGAGGACACTGCAATCCCGGTTGTCAGTGGTTTCATCGATGACCACGAAAAGTTTCTTGCCACAGATCTCTTGCAGTACTTTTTGCATGTGTTTTTCAAAGACTCACGTGAGGTGGATCTGTCTCAAGCTGATCACGTTTTCAGGGAGCGCGCCTCCCTGCTTGCAATGTTTTACAAGAAAGGGGCACATCTTTTCAATTTTTTCCAATGGTATGTGTGCTTCGGCACACATTGCGAAAAAATCCTCCACAAACTCACGTCTGGCATCATATGATTTGGTTGCTGATTCTAGTGTAACCTGGAGAGAGCTGGCTCCGGTTGTTCTGCTAGCAGCCTTGTTTCTTATATGCACTTTAGGTTTGATGTGGTCGTTGCATGTGTCTTTACGGGTCCAGTCAATTGTGTGCTGACAAAACTTACAGAAGAGTTGCTGGCCAGACGCATAGTAGTCGTTAGGATATTGTTCGGCACAATATTGTGCAGTTAGTTGTGTATTTCTCAACTTTTTGGACGGTGTTGACTTGTCGACTGCGCGTTTCATGTTAGCATCGCAATCATCCAGCAATCAATCCCGTGTGGCAGGAACATGAATATTTGTGATATGGTTACTAGGCAACGTAGCACTCAACTGAGGCAGGCCCATCATTGGCAGTCGATTGAAATGGGGTTTTATGTGTTTTAAACTGAGAAATGCTGATGGAAATAATGGATTTTTAATGTTATCACAAAAAAATAGGCACATTCCGTGCAATTCCACGTTTATAACAAAATTCTGTCTTGATGTCTAGATTCCATGATTCCGTCTGTGTTTTCCACATCGCGGAAATCATAGGGCCCTAGTCAGGTTTGTGGCAACTCTTTCAAAATGGTTAAAATATTTGTCCACATCCTTCTCTAAGACAAGACGGATGTTTTTACAGACATCAAAATGCGACTGCGGGCAAAGAACAGGAGAGGCTGTTGGTGGAGACTTGTGCCTTTTTCTCTTTTCATGACCAGCGCATGATCATGCTCATGATCATGCTGGAGCTGTACTTGTTGCTTGAATTTGCAGAGCTCTAACTCCAACTCTTTCTCTCGTAATGCCCTTGCCTCGCTCTCATCCTTCAGCTTCTCCAGCTGTGTGTCTGAATGAAGCACTGATGAAGCAACGACTGCTGATGAAACCACTGCTGCTAAAGCCACTGGCTCATCTGTTGGGTCTGTTGAGTCAGCTTTTTGTTCGGCTGACTCATTTTCCTTTAATGCTACTTTATCAATTAGATGATTTCAAACTGCTAAAAACCATGGGCCTCATTTACCAATCGTTCTTTAAAAAAAATCTGTTCTTGAACCCCACTTTGTTTTCACAAAGACTCTGGCATTCACCAATGTTTTCTTGTCAGGATTTGTTCATAGGTAAGATCAAAATCTACACTCAGGAGCACTCTTATGAACCTGAGGTTTAAGAACACCTTCGTGACTCTGCTTAATTTTTTTTTTTGGATCTTCTTAAGGAAAAATGTAAGAAAAGAAGATATTGGTGAATGAGGCCCAATGTCTTTTAATTTCTTCTCCTGAGCAGTGATAATGAGATCATAACACTCAGTCACTGCCTAAAGTTGGTCTTTGCTTTGAGCTGATAACTCTAGAGAGGAATTTGCGAAAAATTTTTTGGTGGAGACCATAGTATTAAAGAAATTCTACCATGCCATGGTATTGTGAAGATTATTATGATATGCCACAGTGGCAGTGACAATACAGTGGGTGTGTATCTCAACACAGATGTTAATAAAGTACAGTTGACTGGTATTTAGCAGAATATTTTATCGAAAGTGACAGACTTGCCACATGGGGTTCGGGAATTGATCCCCTGATGCCCGATTGTCAGTGAAGTGACGCAACAGCTGCTCCACAACACCCACAAAAACAAATAAAACTCTCAAAGCCTTGGCTGATTAGTCTGACAGTTAGAAAATATTGGTGATTTTAATAGTAACAAAAATGTATCTATTTCTCAAGCTTCCTGTCTTCCATGGAAGTCCTTGGTCCAGAGTCCAGTTAGACCCTGCCTTATTCCAGATCCAGCCTGTGGTCATGTAGGCCATAGTCCAGCCTCAGTTATAGAAATAAAAGAAGGCCAAGGCATTTTCCCAAGGATTTACCATAGTGGAAACACTCTACTTGAAACAAATTTAGTCAATTTAGGAAACAAAAAGCATATTTTGTTATATTGTTTTATTTTTTTGCATTATTACTGCATTTTCTTGGCGGGCCATGTCATTGAGAACATACACATCACATTTGTACTTTTATGGAATATATGACATGACTGTATATCAAAGTCATGGATTGCAAAACCAAAGATGCAGATGGTAATGTGGGGCTGCAACGTAAGGTTTCAGTTAACCAAAAAGTGTCAGATAGAGGAGTATTTGACTTTACTTTTGTGCATCATTGCAGTGCAGCGTGTGCAGTTAGCCTGCAAGCATCAATCATTTTAGATTCCACATTGTTGTTGTTTGTAAATCTGCAAGCTCATTTTTACAACATTCTTAGACAATGATGGTTTTTGCAATTGGTTCTGCTACCATAAATATCTAAATGGTAGTTGTCCACTGGGGCTGGTGTTTTTGCTCTTGGATTCTCTGGCAAAAGCTTGACTGTCAGCGCCTTGCTGTCTGGGGATGTTTGCACGAGGGACTTTATGAACTACTTGGGCTTACAATGCTTTTGCAAAGACTTGTTTTTCCCCCATTAAAAAAAAAAAAAAACAAATTTATCCACATAGATATTTAAAACAGCTGGGGAACTGGGGTCTGAAAACAGAAAAAGGCAGATGACGGCAAAATGCCAAACTCCATTTTTCCTATGTTCCCGGCAACAATATTTCCCTAAATCTCCACTTTGGCCAGATTTTTAAAAAATAAGCGTCTTTAGCGTTTTGGTTTGCCGTAAATGTATGAAAAAGATCCGTTCTTCCAGATAGCTACATTACATTTGGACAGGGTCTTACATTAGACTGTAGTGTTTTCTGTGGTTCTTTTATGACTTCTGGGAGCTCTCAGAACCTAGAGAACCTAGACCTCCTTTGAATGTAAAGTTAAGATGTGTCCTCTGTTAGAGAGTGAGCTGTGGCAAGGGCCCCAAAATTTAACCCGGTCGAATTAGACAGAATGGACAAGAAGCAGCAGAGTTGATCTGAGAATCACATTCATAGGTTGTTTCTCTTTGTAGGCTTCAAAGGGATACATTCTGTTGTTTGATGTGGTTGGAGGCGGTGATGATAAATACCTCTATGAACCTATCTACCCCAAGTAAGTTGAACTTTTTGTTTTGTGTCATATTTATAGAAATTGTCTGAAACTGCTATTGTGCTATTTTTTCCTATAAAACAGTATTGATGCATGAAATAATATCTGTAATGATAGCTGGGATATACTGAAGATGTATAATTGAAACTTGTCCTAAATAAGTGCCAGAAATTGTCAAAATCAACGCAAAAAGTATGAGACCCCTCTCCTCAATATACCTTAAAGGAGAGGAACTGAACTTAAGAGGATCTGAAACAGAATTGAAAATACATGCGGCATGACAGATGTGATGTCTTTTTATTGATAAGATATTTTAAACTGATTAAGTAATCACAAGCCAAATACCATTGATTTATTTTGTTACATGGGTGCTGTCATCTTTGCGTGTAGTGTTCCAGTACATCACTGGCATGGTACAATTAATTTGAGGATGAATTTGATAGCTAGCTTTATGGGTCTCCAGCATTACCTGGCAGTCAGGCTGCATCACATACTGAAAACTAACTTAGAGCAGAAAGACATTCCAAGATCCAAAATCGAATGGTGAAACTTCATTGTCTTCATTGGATGAAATGGTTTGTGTGTACGTTAGCATATACAGGGATGATTGTATTCGGGCACCGTGTCAGACCTCTGGCATACCACCATGATTGCGGGAAAAATAATTGCTCAGAAATATTTGCCAAACTGTTGTCTTAGTAGTTTGATATAGCATTTTTAACAGATGCAACATGGTAGTGGTTGCTAGGGTAGTTATTGTGGTTGCTTTGTTAATTGCTAGGATGTCATATTGGTTGGTATGATGGTCACTTAGCATAGTGGTAGTGGTTGTAGGAAGTTGCTAGGACAGTTATGGTTTTTGCTATGCTAGTTGCTAGAGCTGTCATATGAGTTGCTATACTGGTTGCTAGGTTGTCATTGTGGAAGTGGTTGCTTGGGTGTACTTAAGTTGGTTCCCAAGGTTAAGGTTGCTAGGGTAATTATGTTGATTGCTATAGAAACTGATGTGGATGCTATATTTCAATGGCTGTTATGTTGGATGGTAGATCAGTAGTATGACATAGTTGGACAGATGTGCGAATGCAGAGGGATGAGAGGGACAGAGGACAGGTTTATATGTGTTGTAGTTTAAAGAGGAAAGATGGGTGGGTGGGTGGGTAAATGGAAGCAGACAGTATGCTTATCTGAACAGCTTACAAGTGAATTATGTTGAAACAGTCATTATGGTGAAAATTGGATTTGGAGATATTTTTTATATTAGACAATAGGCTATTTTGCTGAACTGTGGCTGTTGGTTACTTGCTCTCAGGAAAGCAGAGGAAATAGTTTGACTCTTAATGGTTAATCAAAGGAAGTGTTTGGAAATCACTAAACTAATTGACAAATACAGGTAAGGAAATTAGCACACATTTCACATTAGTAGATAGGCTATACCTTCCATCACACACAAGGAGCTACCAGTGAACCTACTGAAAGTAAACATGTGCATTTTGTGTAGCCTACATAAATTGGACAAGTTGCCGGTACTGATGTTAGGCTGTGGAGTTACATTTTACCATAAAGTTACCGTGTAGCTTTATTTTGCTCTATTAGCACATTAACTTTGAGAGTCTGATCTTAAACAATTAATAAAAAATTGAAGCCACTATCTAAAGTGGTAAAATATTTTTTCAATATACATCTAAATTTAGAGTTGTGAATGCACATTACCTTCTCAGGGACTTGCCTCACTGTCACTGTTAAACTATAATTATCAGAGAAAAGTCACATTCACACCTTATCTCCCATTCATCCTGGGGCTCCAAAATGATGCATCTTTCGATTTTTGTTGTAATTGAGCAGCCTAGTAAATTCTGTTGGACTGTCAGTAAATCTCCTTGAGACAGTGATGTGTGGTAAATCCAATCTGCTCTGGTGCTTTGTGTGTGAACAGGGGCAGTCTGCGAGTTAAGGTAACTCCAGGGTATAAGGAGGAACAATGTGCTCCTGCCCTCAGTCTCGAGATGAAGAAACCAGTCGACCTGGAGGCACCCATTACTAGGTAAAGATGTGCATGTTTTGACATAGTGTTAATCTTGTTAATCTGTGTTTCACTCACGCTAACATTTACTATTGGTTGTACTTGCACAGCTGACTTTTGTTTAGGTGTACCCAATATTTATCATCATACTTTTGGGGACTTGGACTGGGGGCATTGTTCTCTTATGACTCTGAGCTGCCATTTTGCTAGTGAGAATATTTGTCTTTTTCATACCAACTAGAAATTGACAGATTTGTTTTTTTTTCTTATGGCCAAAGCTGACGTCAATATTTTAGGAGTCAGGGTCATGCGATGGTCGATATATGCTGCCAATATTTTTTGGGCGGATATCAATCTGAACAGTTTTCATCTCTTATTTACATGCTAAAATGCTACAGAATGTCACTGACAATATATATATAGTGAAGTTTGAAAGTAAAACAGTACCCAACCAGCTTTTGTGGCAAGTTGTGCAGATGTATTTCACTGGTCAGGATATCGCAACAGGATAATGTAAGGTTACTCGCTTTAGAGCAAGTCATTTTCAAATTTGACTACAATGTTTCATATTATTCAGGGGATTTCAGTCCCTTGCTGGTTTATGAAGAGTTGGAGGAATCCATTTTGTTCCATTAATTCATGTTATCTAATCAAAGACTTGCACAGACACACACGTTCACACTGAATGTCTTTCTTTTTTGATAGCACCATATGAATAAATATTTTTTTATCAAAACATATTGATGACACCTGTGAAGTTAAACCATGCATTTCAGTAGATGGACATACGGAGGAAATCGTCAATTAAATGACACACAGCCCATCGAAAAATTAGACTTACATTTTCTGGGACAGACTACAAAAAAGCACTAACCCTTCCTAAAGACCTGAGGTTGGATAAAATGTAATATAATAAGTATACCAACCAGTAATCACCTAGCGCACCAGTGGTGGAAGAAGTACTGGAACTCAGTACTTAAGTAAAAGTACAAGTATCCAGCAAAATATGTACTCAAGTAGAAGTACATCAACAATCCTACTGAAGTAAAAGTAATATCTGCTTGCCTTTAAATGTACTTGTAAAGGTACTGGTGCAATATGTTGTCTCTTAATGGTCTATATTTCAATATTAAATATAGTTCCATAGAATTAGCTCCCATATGAAATTGCACAAAACTCATAATTTTTCCATGGAAATGCTGATAACCAAAACTGCCTCCTAAAGAAAAAAGACAAAACATTCACTAGAAAAAACGGCTTGATCAAAATATTTGACCCCTTACATGCAGTCATAGTGTACATTTTCAGTCTCAAAATGGACAACAACCTGTCCACCTAAGATAAGCTGGTCAGAGAAATCTACTGATCAGGCTCATTCCACTATGGGCTGCTCCATGGCATCAAAATTCTCCATCTCCATCCTCATAATTGTTGACAGCTGTGTTGTTTGTAAAGTCAAACTGGGACGCAAATTCATACAAGTGCAGCAGCAACAATTTGACAACTTACTCACATGAGAAGGCCAGTAGTCACACAGGATAAGCACATCAGGTAAGTGCATCGTCCATAAAAAGACGCTAATTGATCTAGCAGATAGCAAGCTGTAATTAGCAAACATGACGGCTAACAATGGCAATAAGCCCAGAAAAAAGGCACTCTGGCCCAGACGAGAGTTCTTCGACATTGTATAAGTCACCCATTGGGATGAATGAGAACCTCAATGTTGCAATCTGTGAATCGGCTTAACACAAACAATGTATCTGATTTAAACTTCTAAGGCAGCCACGCAGCAAAGGCAACTTCAGCAAAAAAGTGATAGCCTAATAATATGTAACGTGATGCAATTTAGAAATGTAGTGGAGTAAAAGTACAGATAATAGCTGAAAAATGTAGGGAAGTAAATCAACTCATCAGTCTGACTCTTCAAGGCAAAATGACACTGTCCCACTTTTTTCTATGTCCATTGATGAAGAGGGAACAGTTGCCTCCTCCACCTTCGCTAGTCTTGCTTTCATGATCCCTTTTCTTGACAAATGCCCTTATATCCATAACTCGTTACTGTCAGCTATTAATAATAGCAAAATTGTGTCTCACTTAATCAGAATGCAAGTGCTGCATCCAGAATGAAACACAAGCCAGATGTACACTTTTTTTCATTATATTATTTTTAAGTGTTCTGTATGATTAGAATGACAGATGATTAGATTCAAGTCCCTATTTTATTATTTAATAACATAGCCATTTGACGGCACAACAATTTGACGGTTGCCAGTACCATTCTTAAAGTTAATGACAAAGTTGATGTTCCACTTTTTCATGATCGCCAACTGTTAATGTTGCTGTGGAAGCATCTAGTTTTATTTTAAATGTTTCCTTAATATTAGATGCATTGTGAATAAACCACACAACAGTGTTTTTGCAAATAAAAAATAAATAAATTGTATATTAGCCACAATCATGTGTTATCCATATTAAATGTTAAGGTCATTAAAGAAAGTATTGTTCGACATAAGTAGTTATTAATGTTATATGACTGAGCTCGGCTACATTATGGTAGTCACTTAGCTGCTGACACACAGAGCCAGAGTGGGAACGTCTGTTGGTGCTGAACAAAAACGCAAAAAGAAAACCAGGGTTGCTGAGCGCTTCTTTAAGTTTGTAGATTTAGTTGTAAAGATATGTATAAATTCAGAGTCACAAGATCGGAATTTCAGGGAGCAAACACAGAGACTGAATGAGCTAGCTATGCACAAATGGGTTGAGTATATAAGGTTTTGTGAGCTGTACCAGATCTGTTGCTCAGATCATGTGGTCATATAGATGGGTAGGACCAATTCAACTTATATTTCAGCCAATCAGAGTGCGTTGCATTGACCGTGTGTGTTTAAAATCCCGGTATTGTTGAAAATGACATGAACGTCGCACGCAGTCTTAATGGTAAATAGATGCTACAGCCGGTCTTAAAGGTAAATGTCGGTCCGGTCTAAATGGGTCAAGTGGCTCTACACAGATCAAGTTTAGTTTCACTTTTTCCTTGAGATGGAGATATGAGTTCTCACTGACTGTAACTGTCACTGTTAACGCTCTGCCCTTACATATTTATGTAGCTACAGTTGAAGTGTCTGGATCCAAACCTGAGGCCCTAGGCCTACCACATCACCAACAGTGTTGGGAAAGTTACTTTGAAAATATGATGTGTTAGAATTACAAGTTACCCTTTCTAAAATGGAATAACTGTATCTTGTTCCATTACTTTAACAAAGTAATGTAACTAATTACATTTGATTACTTTTTAAATTACTTTTCTTACCTTACCTTTTGTAAACTCCCTCACACTGCCGATTCTGCAAGCAACTTATTTATTACAACGTGTTAGTCAATGGACCTTCATTATCTATTGATAAGTAAGTTACTTATTCAATGGGCAATGTGCGGGAGTTTACATTTCTTTCAGTCATAGACCATGTGCTATCTCCAACCTGTAAGAGGTGTGCAAAAGTTCATCTTTTTAATTTTGTCAAAAGCCTTTTAAAATCATTTGCCACAGCACTGTCAGACCTCAACACTTTAACACCTCTTTACTGTAAGATCATCCTGAGGTGACACAAATCTTAACAAAAATCCTAATACTTTCCTGTCCCCTAATTATAACACACATTTTTGAATAGCTACGCCTACTAAATCAAATATTTGACATTCACCATTCGATAAAAATCAGTGAATAGTCGTCTATTCATGTGGGATTGATTTTGCGTATGGTCACTGCTCAGATATTTTTTATTTCTGGCAATGGGCTATGTTTACATTGTAGTTTCTATCTGACTCTACAGGCCTCCTGGCAACTGCAGCTCAGACCGCTTGTAGGTTGTAGATCCAGCAGCAAGTTAATGGGTGGCGTTGCCAATACAAAATTGGGTAGCACTTTATATTAGCACACACATATTCATCATTAACTGGCTGCTTATTAACATGCAGATGAATAACATACTAGCCATTTGTTAGTCATTACACATCACTTATTAATTCCTTATTCTACATGACCTTAAACTAAGTTTCTCCAGTATTACCTCCTAATTACAGCTTATTCATAGTAAGTTAGTTATGAATTATGATATTAATATGCTCAGTAAGGGCTTATAAGGTACTAGTAGAACAGGAACAGTTATTCTCAGGAACAGTTATTTGCAATCAAAAAATGTAATTTCGACTTATTTGGACACTATTTGCACTTGTAGTTTTGGGTTTAATTCCGATGAATAGACTTCTTCTAGTCTTCCTGTTGTACTATCACCTTATAAATCCCGTATTAACCAAAGCATATTAAAATCATAATTCATATACAGCAACTAGCTTACTATTTGTGAATAAACAGTAGTTAGGAGTTAATATTGGAAATTTTGTATTTTTTATATTATGGGCAAAATAAAGTCATGCAGGATAAGGTATGATTTGTAGTGACTAACAAATGGCTAGTATTCTATCAATTTGCATGTTAATTAGCAGCTTGTTAATGGCATATCTGTGTGTGCTAATATAAAGTGTTAACCAAAATTGATCAGAATAGTATCACACTTTCAGCTGTGAATTGAGGGTGTTTTAAAAAAGAAATACAGCAAAACAAAACATATTAAGCACAGGGCCTCTACAGAATCTAGAAGTCTCTACAGAATAAAGTATAACAGTATAACAGTAACAGTATATTTCCTGAAAGTAGCAGTAATTTAATTACACATGTATTTAAAGTAATGTAAGTTATTACAAGTTACTTTTATTTTGTAATTAAATTACATAATTGCATTACATGTAATTTGTTACTCCCCAACACTGATCGCAGACACCTTTTTTGCCAGCACCACAAGCCTACTAAATGACATTTCCGATTAACTTTGTTTTGTTATAGATTTCACAGGCTGCAGGGATCAAGCTGCAGCGGCAGCATATAGATTGTGCTTACACTATTTGAGATATATTTGTGGCAGTTGGATATCACATTTCTCCTCATCTGTAATCCTAAAACCAAAATAGGCTACATGTTTTTCTTTAGAATGATGTCATTAACAACACCCGCCATATCCATTGAGTTATAGAAAAATTAGTTGTGTGTTGCGTAGGGACAGAGTAGAACAGGAATTGACTGGCTCACTAGAGAAAAATGCATCTGTCTGGAGGCAAATGGACAATAGGTCGTAAATCAACATTCAAAATATATATCAATATGGTGATATTGTCTCAATCATATCTTCTTATATTTTTTCAGTTTATTTTGCACAAAATATACTGCTTTATTGTACATACTGTAGCTACTTTAAGGTGAGACTTTTCAACAACCAAAGGTCATTGGATCAGATGGAGGCAGAAATATGGGTTGGCCTTCTCCACTGCATGTCTAACAATGACAATCCCATGCACACTATGTGCACTTCATTCTGGAGACAGGAGAGCACAGGAAAATGGCGAAAAGCCAGAGAGCCACAAGCTTCATGCAGGGAATTTTGTCACAGGAGTTGGGTCAGAAGTTTGTGTATCTAGTGACAGCCTGCTCAGATGCAGGATCGAGGCACTCAGAATGCAAATGAGTGGCTCAACTCTGTTATATGGGCCCAGTGTCCCGCTTTGGGGAAAAGTAAGACTGACGCAGCCGCCAGTATGGCTATGTCTACTTTTAATGAGGATAGCTCTGCCATGCTGGTGGTTAGGCAGAAATTGTGGCATCTGTACTAGTGATTTTGAATGCAATGAGGAATGATGACGCGCTCAGGATCTTAAAAGCTAATATTGTTCTGTCCACCAAGGCAAAACAGAGGCATGATAAGTCTTAAAAGTCCAGCCAAAGTCCAGCCAAAAAAGACATGAGATGGAAGAGGGCCTCACATAGTGCTGCCATAAAGATGCAGACTATGAATTAACTTGGGGGAACTAGACTGCTGTGTAATAGTTGAAGGCCATGTTAATGTGCTGTTTATTAATCTATTTTCATGTGTTTGGAATGTTATACATTAATCTCATTAGGACTTGAAGACATATATTGTCTGTAAGATGTGGCTTTCAAACGAAATCTGTGGAATTTTGCCATGAAAATCTTTAAAGCCTTTTTTCCTCACACTCTGAATGAAAAATCCGTAAATTTAGAGGGATTACAGAAAATTTACAATACAATTTTTTCAACTGGTAAAGTTTCATGGTAATATCTGTAAGTGAAAATTTTTGCCCTATTCACCTGTATTGACTTGCCTTAATGTGCGAAGTCTATTTACCTTTGCACTGTGAGCATGAAAGTTACTCTGCTCTCATAGCCTAACAAGATTTTTTTTAACTCACATTTTCTGAATTTTTCTCTGTTTTTATGTAAGCCAATTTCAGCTATGCTTATCTCACGTTGGGTGTGATTCGTTGCTTTCTTTCTCTGTAGTCTGCAGAGTCTGCCAGAGGACCTAGTGGTAGCCACAGCTGATGGTTATTTGCACATTCTGCACTGGGATGGTGTGAGTAATGGCCACAAGACTATTAACCTCTGCACCGTCCCATTCAGTTTGGATCTGCAGTCTTCCAGAGGTCAGGTTCATAAAGATACTACTTCTGCCAACCTTTTTTCTGCTCAAGTATATGTATTGGCTTTTTTGCTGGCTTCAGTGTGGTGTACAGTTTGTCTTTTGCCAATCTGTTTTGTTCCACCTTAAATTCTCATCTCAGAATCTTTTTTTGTTTACATGGTGCCTCAAAGTGTGTTGGTCATCATGTCTTACCATTAGTCACAAATGTTTATGCTTTATTACAAGGGCTTGACATTAGCACCTGTCCACCCATCAAATGCAGGTAAAATTCAACTGTGGTGGGTAACACCTTCAGTCTCACTCTGGTGGGTGGCATAGTGTACAATATATCTTTAATTGTGGTCTTCTCTAAAGGTATAGCTACCTGTTCAGTCTCCCTGCAGTGTAACATTGTGGTCCTACAACCAGAGGTGGGAGTAAGCCAGTTATTTGCACGTCACAAATCAGTCTCAAGTCTTAACATTCAAGTCTGCCAAGTTAAGCTCAAGTCTGTCGTACCAAAGCAAAGTCAAGCAAATTTTTTTTAAGTCCTGAACAAGTCACTATGTACTTTTCAGCTAATAATGGCATTGGCAAAAAGAATGGCACAGTTTTTCTGTTCATCACTTACTTTGTTCTTCAATGTAGGAATGGAAGGAATGTTTAATGTGCAGTATTAACCTAGATAACTTGAATACCTATTACAGGTTTTGTCAAACTAGATAACGTGTGTAGCCTAGCTATTCTTAAACTAAAGAATAATTTTCTCCACTTTCCAAACTTAGGCATTTTCTAGCATTCATTGCCTTTAAATTTAACATGAGTATGAACTTGTGAATAAGTGTGTGTGTGTGATTGAAAGAGGAGAGGGAGAGAGCACACACATATCACACTGCACAAAGTCAATGAGAAGGTGTGTGAGAATGAGTGATAATATTAGGATGATGAAATGCTCAGTGCATACCGTGCTGTTTTCATGGACAGTTGGCAGAATATAGTTCTCTGATACTATTATTACACCTATGTTATCTTTATCACAAATGATTTCACTTTCTCAAGCGCAGACATACACACTGAACCACCAAACTGTATGGCTCAATGGCAGGCAACAAATAATTAGCTATCATTTCTTGATCGGGAAACTTGCGGTCAAATGTCTGGGGCCACAAAAAACAAAACAAACAAACAAAAAAATATATCAAGGCCAACTCAGTTCACTATTCCTTTGAATATTTTGCAATTTGAGCTTGTAATTTATTAAAATATGGTAGCGCAAGTCTGCAATATAGAATAAAAGCAGCTTTTTTATTTTGTTGAGTGACCTAGGCTATTCAGTGTGAAGGTTGAAGTTGGAAAAGCAGGTTTTAAAGCTGAAATGGAATGACTTAGCAAGGCTCTACAATTTCAGTTCACGTTTGTGATGTATTATTAGCACACCATAAAACAGAAAATAACTCAACATTTTTTTGTAAATAAAACATAATAAACTTTAAAACGATAACACTGGGAAATCATAAACCATTTCCAAACAATTAAAGTTTGAACTATGTCACGTTCTCCATGTTGATATTGATCATCGAATTTTTGGTTATGTTCAAGAATCTATCTTTATGTCTGGGTTAGATATTCAGATATCTAAATATATTAGTCAATTACATTGTTCAATTCCATTTCAAGGTTAGATAAAACAGTGATGTATCAATAGCAGCATGAAACGGACCAGAGAGAGTATTTCTTTTTCTTTCTGAATTTGCCAAATCGTGCAAGCGTTTTTTGTATTCCGATGACAATATTTGATACGCCCATTCTTCTGTCCTCTGAACTTTCTGAGAGGGTAAGAAAGTTTACGGTTTTTGCCAAATGGAGGTCTAACTTGCATCTTGCGCTCAAAGCGCACACTGGCAACTCCAGCGGCTGTGCGATCCTTTTTCTTTTTCAGTAGGTTTGTGTTTAACACAAGATTTAGATGTTATATCGCTCATGAAGTGCAACTCTCCAATTTGGGTCCTCCAGTTCTTTTTTTATACATGACTGTATAAACAGGGGAGATGGCATAGACTGATTATTAGGCCTAATGTATAGACAATTATCATTGAATGGATGGACATCCTGATAGTTGGGCAATAACAGAGTTACCGCAACCACTCTGTGTGTTTTAATGTAATGTTAGTGCCAGGAGACGATTCTATTTTATTGTAATGTTGCCTATTGTTCAGTTTTCCAGTCCGTGTTTAAATAGCCTAAGGCCCATTAAGGCAGACCGCAGTGAACCGATGTAGCCTACAGGCTATTACCCAGTGTCTGTTCTACTATATTCTGAACACATTGCCACTATTAGAAGATTGCGAGAGGCCTATGCCAGGAACGACACTCACTTTAACATGTCTGTAATGTCTGGCTGCTACTACACTGTCCAGCCATAATCTTTGATAATAATGAATCAATGAATAAATACATTTCTTGTGTTCGTTTAATGAAACCATGTGAGGTTAATGTGGTAACCATTTTAGAAACGCAATAAGCCACTTGCCGTGAGTTATGCTGATTATACCACGGCTAAGGGGGTTTAATGGCGTTTAATGCGTAATGCCTTCCCTTAGTCAGGATAGAACCAGCATAACCCACAGCCTCTTGTGGCTTGCTAATTGCTTACTTGTACTGGATGGCTTGCTTAGTAATTTAAATCTTATATTAAAATGTGTGTTCTGGGACAAACACGGGTGACCGTATTCAAATGTTTTCCTCTTTCAAGTTTGTCTTTGTCTTCATTAGATTAGTATGTTTCCCCTTGATAGTTTTTAAACAAGTTGCAAACTGTATGCCAATGTGAGAGCCTACAGATCTATAGCCCACAGAATAAATTTCAATTTAATTTGAGGTCATTCCATTAGGCATGATGACTTGAGGACATGATGTCAGGTTGTGTGGCGTGACATGTTTTTGTAATGGCCTTTAATATAATGTTAACTGATATCTGACCTTATCCTCTTAAGTGGCCTTGTGTGTATTTAATTATGTACAATGTATTGTGCTGCCGTGTGTTCCTAAGATCAGGGTGTTGTAAACTCCATGCATATGCCCTTTTGTTTTTGCATGCATTTCTTTTTTGCTTGTGTTTTGTTTTTCATTATTTCTTACCTTGTGGAAATAGTGAGTAAGTAGTGAGGTCTGTGTTTGGTCCAACAGGTGGACCATGTTTAGACCTTGATGGGGTCCATATCCGAGACATGGAGTACTGTGTGACCCTGGATGGTTTTGCTGTTGTTTTTGATGACGGAAGACTGGGTTTCATCACACCAACAACCAACAGATTTACTGTCGACGTGAGTGATGTTTGTGTGTTTCCGGTCAAACTTGGAATATCAGTTCACCTTCATCCCCATTACATTTTTGTGATATGCAGACAGTCTGATGAATTTGCATCAATTAAGGCCCTAGTAAACAGTCAAAAACAAAACAAAAAATTAAGTGGAATGGCACACAGGAGAGTCCAGGCCCCTGCTAAGTGGCTGGAATATGTAACAGATCCTCTGCTCAGAAAATAAGGTTTTTACCTTGTCTGTTTGTTGCTGGTTGGTTTGTTAATTGTATTAGGTAATGGACCTTTCTTCTCAAAGATGCTGTTTCCACCCTCCATTATTAAGTTGCGTTGTACCACAACTAGTTCATGGAAGAATGGTCCAAGGTTACTGAGTGCTGTATGTAACAAAAAGAACTAGCAAATTTGATAAAACAGAAACTGAATAGCAGACTGCCAGCTAATGTTTCTATGCCCCATTTGGTCGGTCTATGTTGTATCAAATTTTCTTGTTCGTTTTCCTAACAGCACTTGATGACCTTGAATAACGAGGCTATGGATTGATTCATACTGGATTTTCTCTTTAATCCTAAATGTAGCCCACATTAGGTATAGCCTCAGCCTAACATTTATCTTGGCTGTAGATAAAGCAGTATATGTTTTTCCTATTGTTTTACAATAATAAAACACACTTGGACCTCACTGACATAGATTTTCATGAAAATTTATGCAAGTAAGGTGGAACTATATCTCCATTAATGTAAGTCACACAAAACAAGTTATGTTATATATATTTTTCATAAATATTATCCCTAAAATGATGTTTAACTTGATTTTATTAATAATACAAAGTGAATCGCTTAAAAACCTGAAATATTTCCAGAATTTGGTCTTTGGTTATTTCTGTGAGGATTATATTAAAAGAGATATGACAAGTTAGTCATAGCTCCACCCAGAGCTCTACAGTGAGCCCATTTCACTAACATTTGCAAGTAAATGTTTTGCCATGCGAATGAGGAAAACAAAACAGAAGCATGTGTGCGAGTGACTTTTCACAGCCTACAAATAAGAAAAGCACTGATGTGTCGTGACAAATTGCAAAATGTATCGGACATCAGAGTGGCTAAAACAACTTTCTGAAATATATCGAACATCAAAGCCGGCAAAACAGCGTTCTGAAATGTATCAAACATGAAAACAGCGCAAAAAGCTCCATAACGTTTGAAAGCTAAAAAAAATAAAACAAAACTCTGCTAATGAGACATGGAAATAGAGGCAAGATGTAAAGTGTAACTGCGTTTTTTAAAACCAATGTTGGAAAAACCAAAAGAACAAATGAGGAAGAAAGTGTTAGGAAGAAGGTTAAAAGGATGGGTAACAGTTGTGGATAAATTGTACAAATTCGACCCTTACTGGTTGAAGGATATCGGGTGTCTGGAATACGATGCTACGGCAAAGCAGATGTTCTGTAAATTTTGTAGGGCTGCCCCATCGGCAATGGCGGCTCCTCTCTGTTCGTAAAAGGTAACCTGCATCTTGTGAAGCACAGCGAGTCTGGTAGGCATTCTTGCTATTGTGATGCTTATATTAATCGTACCCAGCCCAATAACCCTGGTACGGTTGAAGCAAAAAAGCAACAAGAACCTAATTCTGCCTCCATTTTCCTGTAAAGAAATTGTTCACAGGCATACACTAGGAAGTATAATCCAGCAGCACTTTATATAAAAATGCTTTTTGAAATGAATACTACTGATACTTGGTAAAATATTTTAGTTTTGGGAAGTTCACTGAATTTGAACTGGTGTTTCTTTTGTTCCTCATGACAGTTTCAATTGCCCAGGGCAAGGATTGAAGGATGAAATAAAACTCATGTCCCACTGTTGCGCTAATTACTCCAGAATGGGTTTGTCCAGAATAGGAAATACAGCAGCACCTGACAGAGGACAGGTGTAGGATGCTACAGGCAAAACTAGCTTTCAATCTTTTGCAACATTTTATAAATTACATTTAATAAAAGTGCTTCATTTGTCCCATTCTCTCCTACACTATCAAGTGCATTAAACTAATAAACTGATTTCTTTTATACTACTTTACTACTTAAATACTTGATTCCAATGTAAATCAATCCATAGCCCTGTTGTTCCAGGTCACTGAATGGCGAAAGGGAGAATAACTCAAAAATTTTAATACAACTCGAATAGCAAACCTGCAGCTAACACTAACAGAATGTTAGTGTAGGGCTCAGGAACTTGCTTTCAGTTTAATTTTCATTATGCCAATTAAGTTATTGGTAGCCGTCGCCACATTATTCGGTCTATGTTGTATCAAATATGGGTTCTTCTCCCTACCGACAGTGATCATGGACGTGGAACAACAGGGAAACACAGCACATTTCTTCTTTAATTCTACCTAAATTATGTCTACTAATCAGTTCAAGTTTTTTTTTTTTTTAATTCATTTATTTCCTACTATTTTCCACTTTTATCTTTTTTGCATGCTGGGAGTGGCAATGGTAACCATAATGATAAAAAGTAGGATTCAAGTAGGAAAGTAGGAAAGTCAGCATTCAAGTTTGGACTTGTTTTGTGTTCTTGTACGTGTGATTTTTTTTTTTTTTTTTTAACCAGTTGCCGCATAAACACAATTACAATGTTAGGTTGATGGAGGTGTATGAAGTAGGGCTGCAGCAAGGTGTAGAAAGTGCTGTAAGTCAGGTGTGTGCAGACAATGGCACAAAGTAATCCACCAGCTTCCTGTACTCAGTGTCCTCTTCCAGCCTGTTATTGCTTCAGGCACACTGAATAGAGGTGTATAATCATGCTAACCTCAATTATCAGCAACTACTTTGTAATATTGTTTTGTCATGAGGGTTGTGTTAAATTATTAAATTCCATGAAGCCAAAACAATGTCATCACGGGAGGTGCTGTGGCACAGTTGGCTAAGAAAATAATACACGTTCTAAATACTGCATCACAATAGGGCATTTGATCAGGTAGTGGTATAAGGCATCTATACCACAAACCCAGGTTCGATTCCCACCCAAGGTCATTTTCCTACCCCTTCCCCATCTCTGCACCACTCATTTCAAGTTGTTCTGTAATATCCTATAATATTGGATAATAGGAGGAAAACCCCAAAAAATAATGTAAAGGAAAAAAAAACAATGTCACAAATTGAATATAGTTTTGTGCTGTAATTATATAGCTGACATGCTGTGTATGCTTGACAGACTTTCTCTGTGTTTTCAGCATCTGCAGGGTGTCTGGGCAGCAGATGTGATTGATGGCACTTGTGTAGCAGTCAATAACAAATACAGACTAATGGCATTTGGCTGTGCAAGGTATGTTTAATTTGATTTTAGTATTAGTATTTAGTATTTAGTATAGTATAGTATTTATTTTCATGCCAAAAAAAATTTTTTTTCAAAACAAAATTTGAAATTGTTCATGGTTGTATGACTTGTAGTGGTTCAGTGTTGGTCTACATGATTGAGACTACGACAGGATCGATGCAGCTGTCCCACAAACTGGAGCTGACCCCAAAACACTATCCAGGTAACTTAACACAGTTAGTATTTAACTTCAGTTGGCATTTTGGGAGAATTCACTCATATGCCTCTGCTGACTTTTTATGTTCATTTAAAGTGAACATGATTATTTGAGGAACACATAATTTAAAGGCAACAGAATGGAAAACCATTTCTACCTTGGCCTTTGTTGAAGTAGGTGAGGATACCACAGAGTAGCCTCACCTAGACCACAGAGCTATTATGTGCGTGAAACATGGTTGTGCCCTGCTTCGTTGACATATGTAAATCGTGAACTTAGATATAGCCACTAAAAATGAGTGAATTAGAACAAAGCCTGTCTGTGACGTTCAGTTGTGGTTGCCAAAGAGGATGTCGTTTAGCAAAAACAGACCATTTTAATCCTCAGCTTAAATATAAGGTTGTAATTGGGCTTGTGAAATTGCATTTGAATTTATTTTTGATGAATGAAAATTGAATACATTCAGTATTAACACTAGAAAACAAGGTACAATGAGCCACTCAACCATTCTAATACCATCCTGGTCCAGACATGGAAAGTCAGGAATTTTATATTTTTGTGGACAAAGTCAGGGAATGTTAGGATTTTGGAGATGTTTATTTGGAGATTTGATGTTTATTTCCATGCTTCCTTCTTGGTCTTAAACAGGTATTAACTTTTCTCATGCCTTGTTTGAGTTGTTGTGGATAAACCTGTTTACAAAGTATTGCACTGGAAACATGTTAATCTGAAAATGGAGATTACATATTATCTGATTTCAGACATAAATTCCAGTCATTTATGGGATGTTTACTTGGAACACAGACGATCCAGATATGGCTCTCAAACTCTGTCTCAGACAGAGAAGTTCTGCATGGGTAGCCAGCTATATAGAATCAATAAGCTTTATAATACTTTGTGTGTAAATAACATTTTATTTACTCACACACAGTATGGTCAGATAGGCAGTATGCTTAAAATGTAGCCCTAATTTAGGCTATTTCCCTTGATTAAACTGCTTGCATGATTCATCCCAATTAAAACCATTCAGTGGGCTAGCCTCACAGACTCATGGCACTTCTGGTAGGTACAAGTAGTTATTTATCTAGCAAGCTGTGGCAAATTGTCTGTAGATTTCATTTTAGAAGAAACTTGGAACTCCTCTGGACACAGACGAGGCTTTACTGTAAGCTATGACTACTGGCATGAGCATAATGTTAGTGATGCTAGCTAGCAGCAGTAGGTTGCAGTAGATGCTACTCCAGAGACCGTTTACGTGGACATCGCACTGAGGGCCAGATAGATTCAAGATTGCCTTGTATTGTATTACATCTCATTATACTAGTACAAGAGTGTAAAATGTTTGTTTTTGCTTCTTAAAATGAATAGTAAAGAAATAAATGGTATGTTAAGAGTGTGTAGGGCTGGGTTCAAAAAATCAATTCAGCAATTAATATTGATTCTCATTTGAAAAATTCGATATCAGTTCATTATGTCATAGATCGATCTTTCGTCTACAGTATGTTTGCTTAATATATCCACTATTTTTGCGACCGTGCAAGAGATGTGCATTTCAGAGACCGGTCATTTAAAACAGAGGCTGCGCCATTGAAATCAGTGTTAGGGCTATACATATGCCGGTGTGTGGCAGTGTTTTGTATTTTAAAAGTTTGGTGTCTGCAAATGAGTGTAGGCTTTAGTGGAAACCAGCATTTCTCAACCAGAACACCGGCAAATAATCATAGTGCAACGTTTAGGTCATGATAAGCTGTGGTTAAGCCACGTTTATTTCATTCGACAAAGTGGACAGCAAAACAAAGATCTCCTGATTTTTAGTGAGTGGTTCTCCGTTGAAATGAAATGCAGCTAAACTAAGCATTCAATTGTGCACTGGTAGGCATGGCTGTAGCCTGGATTTCGCCACACTGGGACAATGCAACATTGACATGTCTCACTGAAAATCATTTCTCTAGAATTTTGTTCGCTTGAGTGTATGAGATTACAACGACATGTTAGTAGCCATTGCTGGTAAATTTCCAGACAGTGCAGTCATCATTATAGGGTGCTGAGCATTAATGCCTTTCACCTGACGGTGCCAGTTCAAGCAGCATTATGAGGCTAAATGACCAACATTTACAAAGCTTACATAAATTTGTTGCTGTCTCCATTATTTTAGTCTCCAACATCTGGCTTTCTCATCCATGATACCTTTTTCCATATCAAACAAACACTATCGGCTGCACCCGTAGGTTTATTTATTTTTTTTATCTGTCTTAAAGGGGCCATGTTACCTTTGCCTGTTATGAAGTCCTGGATGGAGGGCAGATCACATCCACAGATGCTTGTGCTGTACGCACAACACTTTGTAGTGCTTTTCGGGGTTTTTTGCAGTGCAGTCAGAATGCTCTTTGTAGCACCTCTGTAAAAGGCCTTCAGCCTGTCAGGGAATATCAGTGAATTTTGGTAATAGCATTGTTTCCATTCTTTCTCTCTGGTCTTTATTTTAGCATCAACTTCTCTCATTCCTTGCTTGAGATGTGGTTTTTGAATCCAGGTGGTATATTGTACAACTAGATGTACCGCATAGTGGGAGGATGTAGTGACCCCCACCTGGAACCAAAACCTATTACACATTAAAACTCATGTGAAGCTTGCAGACAGTTCTGTCTCAAATATAAAAATGTCATTTTGTAAGAGAACAGTGGAAAGATGTGCCTGGGGACCTTTAAGAACAATAGGTCACTGACCATTGCCGTGTGTTCAACCGTGTGTTGCACCAATTCAGACATATAATTAACTTATTCGTGTTTTTTAAGTCATGTTGTGAAAATGTAACATGAAGAATAGGCCAAGTTAAGAAAGACAAAAGCTGGCGGATGCAAATGAGGGTGAGTCTGCTGACTTGCAGGAGCAATGCCAGTGGAGGTGGAGCTATTATTGTCTTGGCCTGTACCTAAGCCTGCCTTTCCCAAAGTCTCTGCTTATATTGTCAAGGTTAACCTCAGTTCTTGCCTTTTCCTTGTTGATAACAAGATGAGTCTCCTCCTCCCCTCTGCCTGCATACAGTCATGGATATTGACATCCAGGAATTTTTCCAGATAATACACTATTTCTCTCAGAAAATGATTGCAGTTATAAATGTGCTGGTACAAATAAGCAGAGAAAAAAGCCAGGGAGGTTCTTACCGCTCCTGAGTTCAAATGTATGTATTTAATTAGTAATAAATCCCTGGAAGCTCTTTTCAGCAGTTTCAGTTATCCATAGTTCATCATGACCAAAATATTTTTTTAAATATTATTTTCGGGGCCGCTAACTTGGCTAACTTAATATGTGATTTGTCTGCACATTTTTCATATTTTTTGTCCCTCATAGATATTTGTAGCTATGTAGATATAGATATGTAGATTTATAATGAGTAGTCCATCATAGACATGTGTATACATATATGTATATGTATGTGGTTTCATCTTTCCACAACACATCTGATCATATTTAATTTATACATATTCTTTTAGATGTGTGGAATAAGACTGGCCCTGTCAAGATGATTCGGTGGTCACCTGACTACAGTGTTGCCATGGTGACATGGGAATGTGGTGGGCTTTCTCTTTGGAGTGTGTTTGGAGCTCAGCTCATATGCACTTTGGGGGAGGATTTTGCGTGAGTTTCCAACTGTACACACACCCCCTGTCTATGATTTTTGAGACTGCCAGGTCTCTAACTACTACTGTCATTCTCTCTGCAGTTATCGCTCTGACGGTACCAAGAAGGAACCATTAAAGATTAGCTCTATGGTAAGATCTGCCGTGTTTGTTCTAATGTACGTAGTGAGATTACATAATGATCTTCATTGTAGTGGCACACCTGGTAAAGCTGAGCAGCAAAAGGTTGAGTGCTGAGTGAAATCTTTTGCCGATTTTATCGATTGATTAATGATTGAAAAAACAGACTTGAGAGAAGCAAATTAAAAAACAGAAAAAAAAAATCCAGGCCAATGGTTTCCACAAGTTTATTTATGTAGAAATTCTACAATGAATATTACTTCATGTGCTAAATCATATTAGATGGGTATGATTTATTAGGCCAAAGGTATTTTATCGTGACCAATTTTAACCTTAAAATTGATTTAGATTATCAGACTTACAACAACAACAACAACAACAATAATAATAATAATAATAATAATAATAATAATAATTCAATCAGTTAAGTGTGTCTGGGATCATAACATCAACTCTATTAAGGACTTGGAAAATGGTATCAAATGACTGATTGGTGATATAAACATTGCAGTGGTATTTTAAATTATGTTGTTTGTGTACACAACTTAAAACAATGGTAGAACGCTTGTCACATGATCAATGCAGTATTCATTCTCAGAACCGATGTAAATAACATTATTAATTCTCACTGCGCACTGTCTTAATATAAATCTTTGTTTAAAAATATGTAAAAATATTTTCTTTGAAGTGAATGATAGGAATATGTTCTCCATTTGGTTGGTCTTAACTAAAAAGCACTGCAAAGTTGGAAAGCTTGGAAGCATTGAGATTCTGAAAGTACTATGAAAGGAGCTTGATTTTGTTCTCATTAAACCACCTTTGTGTTTAGATCATTGCCTTGCTGGGTGATCTGATCATGACCCACATTTAGTTTCATAAAATGCTGCCAGATGGTTCTCTATTACTTTCAACACCACTACTATAGTATTTGAGGCAAAGTTTGAGCAATCTTATGGGTATGGATATAAACACTGTTCCTTGAGAAAGAGGAACAAGCTACTCACATGTCTGGCTGAAGACACCTCTCTTCATGCCTGAAAGTCAGATGTTGGGAGGCTCTGCCTACCTAGTACATAATCACAGTCACCAGCGTCACCTCCTCAGTTTAACACTTTCCTTTTCACGGAGCAGTTGTGGCTTGGTTGCTGTAGCTGTACCTGGCGTACCTTATTCCTCTCCCTCTGGGAACAGTGGATTTCCTTGTCCTGTTGCTCTTGCGTGCTCCTTGTTAATGTGTGGGAGTAAAGCCTAATTTATACTCATCCTACTCTGCTATTACGCCGACACTATCGTATTCACGAAGACGTGGACCTTTCAGACTTCTCCTTTACTTGCTGAGAGTTGTAAAGCAATTTACCGCCAGGCCAATAGGGGGCGTGGCATATTTTTTGGAGACCCACCTACAGTAAGATTCCATGATGTCTATGGTTGAGGATTGTTTATTTACCTCAACCTGTCACACACAGACACACAGGAAAGAATGGAGGCCGAGAGAGAGCGATTTGTGATGGATTTGGAATTGATCGATATTGAGCAACAAATGCCTTTGTTGCAAAGAATGACAAGCGAGAGAGGAGGTGGAGGTGGTATGTTCATCCATTAAAAGAATGGAGGCAGAGGACAGTCGAATATTCAATTCTTGTCCAGCCTCAGAGGGAAATTGATGAAATGCACTTCAAATATATCCATATGTCTGCTGACAGATTTGATGACCTGCTTCATCATTTGCAACCACTGATATGGCATCAGGGCACACACGATGCCTATTGATATTGCCCAGGGACTCGCTGTGACCTACGAATTCTAGCTTCTGGAGGAAGTCAAAAGACTGTAGCGGTGAGCTGAGCTACAAATTGTCGTCCAGCCAAGTGTCCAGTATTGTGTCCAAGGTCTGCAAGGCGTTTCGGGAAGAACTGCAGCCTGACTACCTGCCATGTCTTTCAATCAGCCAGTGGACAGCAATAGTTGGAAGCCTCAGTAGGAAGCGTGTCAACATCAGGGCAGTATCTTCAACTACTTCAACTACAAAAGTATTCACTTCAGCGTCCTGATGGCAACGTGTGATGCCAGGTATCAGTTCACAGTGGTGGATGTCGAAGGGTATGAATGAGCAATTCTCTGACACCAAGTGTTGCGTGGCACACTTCACCCCAGATGACTTGGCAAGAACCTGATCATCTGATAATGACCCCATATCCTGACTTGATTAATGCTGACCTTTTAGTTATGTAAATACAATTGTAAATATAAATCCCAACAGTTTACAAACAGTTTGGTGTTTTATTGTTTTTGGAGTGCAAAGTGAATATAGTGCCAAAAGGTGCAAAGTGACAGATGCAGAGAACAGTGAACAAAACCAAAGTGAAATACCCTTCACATCATTTCATGCGGCCTGATTTAAAAAAACTGAAAAGAGTTGTAGTGACTGCTTGAAAATTGTTTTTTTAGTAATTTGCAAAATAATTATTGCACAGCATGTCACTATTGAATCTAACTATGAGTTGCATCATGCTTAACTACCGAGAGGAAAGGAAAACAAGTAGTGAGAAAGTCAGAACATTATTAGGACAGCATTAGGACGGTGCAGGTGATGGTCAGAAACACAAGGAAAGGCATTTTTTTTTATCAGTACCTTCTAAGCCCACTTTCAACTTTGAAGTCAAATTTTACAAAAAGAAAAAACTCATCATCTACTACTCTACTACTCATCATCTTAATCAATCCAGCATTTAATTTCAAATGAATCATATAAGCTAATTTTAAGTTAGCCCAACATCTTTGCATAGAGTGTTAAGGTAACCCACAAAAGGTAGCCCAAAACTTTGGTATTTTGGCACCCCTCAAACCTCAACAGATATTGTTTTTAGCCACTTCCTTCAGAATTTAATTTATCTAAATGAGAGGTTAATGATTTAATATTTGTATATTAAGATATAATACTTTGTTATTTTAAGATATTTTCTACATTTGGAAAGAAGACTTTTACGCACTAATGCACAGAGCTAATCTGTCAGTCAAACCACAAGCCTTGTTGAGTGATACACTGGCAAATAATGAAACATGTCAGATGTGTATAATGAATGTTTTGTAATTCATGATATGACATGAATCTACACATCTTTGATCCCTTTAGAGAATTGAATATTTTCAAAAAATAGCTGGTTTTATTTTTTTTTTCCAAATAAGGGCTTAAATGCAAACTACAGCCAACATAAGCCAATTTTGACTAATAGTAATTTCAGATTCATAATTGTATATAAAGTAATATTAATTTTCATGTTTAGTTCAGATTACATTTTGGATACATGCATGATTTCGTGAACGTATCTTTGATTTTGAGAGGAATATACTGTCATTTTTCACCACTACTCAAGAAGCCAATTAAGCCCAATATACCCCATTTAAGCCCACTTCAATGTATTTCAATGAGAATTTCCTCCCTGTAACCTCTTTTGCGATAATAACCATTATTTTTGTTCTTTTACTTTTTTAACCTAATTTACAATTAAAATGGCAAAAATGAATATGCATATCTTGTTTGACATAGGTAGGAATGCACTGCTGTGACTTTCTAATCAAATACTCATGCAATTCCTAAGTTTTGGGAGTCCACTAATAAACAGCACAGAGATATGTACACACACACACACACACACACACACACACACACACACACACACACACACATACACACAAAAACATACATACATACATACATACACACACACGCGTACATATGGTTGCCACATTTTAAAGAAAAAACAATAATGCCGCAATTAGGGCATCTGAGGCCGAAAAACACTGCATGAATTGCGATCTTGTCACCTCTGAGAATACCCATTTTATGAGAGAGGTTCTAGAACATCTGTTATATAACTTTGCATAGCACTATCTTGTGTCTTTTCGTGATCTCTCCTCCACCTACAAGTTTGATTTAGCAATGGAGGAGAAGTTCACTTGCACCACATCTGAGAGTGATGGCCACGTCTTATTGTTGCCGATAGCATTGCCCTACTGAACTGCTGGAAACTAATATTCATTTGCAGTAGTGGCCGACGTAGGATTTCAGGTGGTTAGATTAAATTAAGAAATGAAAAGGCTATATGGAGTCCCCCCAAAAATATGAGGCTATACGATTTTGTACATAAAGAAGTTCTGTAGCCTAATTGCTCACATAGCAATCGCTATGCCCCATATGTTTTAGTCGAGTAGCCTATCGTAGGCCTACAATCAAGCTAGTCAGTAGCACGTCAGTAATGCCCCCTTGTTTGACAGCAGAAGTCTGATGACAAGTGTTGGTAATAAAAAAATTTTTTTAATAGCTAAATTCATTTTTTGTTAGAAAATAGGTTAGGCTACTATTTGAGTGGCAGCATTCACAAAAAGGCAAATAGATGTTTCATTATATTCAGTCATAATTTCTCTGCATTTAAAAAAAAAATTGTATCGTATCATGGCATTAATGTTGTGAAGTGTATTGTTTTGTGAGTTGAGTGTATCGTTACATCTCCAGTGTCAAGCGATCAAAAGGGAACAGTATTGTCAGTGTGATATTGGAATGCTAGCTAATCCTAATGTGAGTGTAACAGGTTGTGGCTTAACCATTTTTCTTTCACCGGCAGTGCTGGGGTGCAGAGGGCTACCACCTGTGGGTGATCGCCAGGAATGAAGGAGACACAGACAATCCAGTCCTGCTCCAGCAGTCTGGCATCCTACAGTTTCAGTTCATTAAGAGTGCCCTCACAGTCAACCCATGCACGGTAGGGAAGTAGACATTCTTGCTACTTTTTAATTTCAAAGAGCCCCCTCTTTGCACTGTAGCCTCATACTTTAACAGTATCTCAGTATTCCACTGTTGTCAGTGAATTCTTTAAGTAATAGTAATTCCTACTAATGACCGGGCCTGATAATGGCCAGGATTGTGGTCGACACAGAAAAATAAAGGCCAGACCTAAAATTCAGGCTAGGTAAAAAAACGACAAGAAAAAAAAAACACTTCGGTTAGAAGTTTCGAATTCTCTGTACATGCTTCTTTCAGCATTTGTTGTGTGTGTTACGTGTCTGATGCAGGTAGTAGGCCCTGCTCACAGTGCAGCATAGCACAGCCTTTGAGCAGAGCCGTCCATAATACATCTGTGACAGCATCCCCAAACTACGAAGAGTCATGGCTATTTCCAGTGATGAAAACAGACAATTATTTTCCATGCTGCTGTGTATAGCCAGAGAATAGGCATCCCCGCTTCAAAGTAAGAGTTTTAAATAGGCTGTCAAACAGCCTAATAGCCTGTGTCCAACAGCAAACCAGCTGACCATAATTAGCAGAACACCTCAGCAAGGTATGCATTACTGTATGCATGGAGTCAATACAAAAAAGTCTGTTGGGATCAATTTGTTGTAACTAAGAAAACTTTGGAAAGGCTGTGGTGGCGCAGCATACTTTGGACATGCAAACACCATATCCACCAAAGAATAGTATACATCTAGAAATAAAGACCTGTAACACAAAGTCTGCTTAAAATAAAAGCCTGTGTCTGGTGCAGCTAAAGTAAATAAAGGTGACAGCCATTATTTAAGGTATTACAGTATATGTAAAACTAGCCACTAGTATTTAACACAGGTATTATGAGACAACTGGATAAAATTTTGATTTGTCAGGCAAGGCAAGTTTATTTATATAGCGTGTTTCATATACAGAGGAGGTTCAATGTGCTATACAAAGAACGGCAAAGAACAGTGAATAATAGAAAGTAAAATGATAAAATAGTAACTAATAAAGTAATGAAATGAAGTAAAAGTTGAGTAATAAATGAGATGATACAAATAGTAGAAATAAAGTAATGAAATTAAGTTTAAATAAAGATATAGCAATTAGCAAAAAGCATCTGGGAACAGCTTAGTTTTTAGTCTAGATTTCAAACTGCCAACAGGAGCCTTTTTGATGTCCTCTCTGAGTTGGTTCAATAGCTGATCTGCATAGTAGCCAAGGTCTGCTTCACCACACTTTGCTCTAACGACAGGTTGTACCTGTAAATTTTTCTGCTGTGATCTGAGAGATCTGTTATGGTTATATTGCTGAAACATGAGAGAAGTAATTAGGTCCTGTCCCATTTAGAGACTTGTACACAAGCCGCAGTGCTTTAAAGTCAATTATATTCTATTCTAGAGCCAGTGAATGGACCTTAGAATTAGAGTAATGTGCTCTGTTCTTTTTGTCTTGTGAGGATCATAGCCTTTTCATGACATAGCCTATTGAGGAATACAAATTTTATCTGAATATTAGAGTACTTTTGGATGTATTATTAGACTGTACTATAGGAATACAATAAAGAGAAATATTTTAGAGGTTTTAAAGGAGATGTATGCCTATAGGAGGCATGAATAAGAAACAAACTCTACTGCTTTACTTGTTTAAAAGGCTTTTCTAAGTATCATAACTGAAGTTTCAAATGATTTACACTTCACATGCATGAATGCAGTATTTTGGACACCAGTGGCAAGAAGTCATCTGTTCTACTCTTTCATCCACAGTTTATACATAATTGGTCATCAGTACAGGCAAGAATCTCATGGCAATGAATTAAAATCATTTCATTTATTCAATGAATATTCTCACAGAGTAACCAGGAGCAAGTTCTCCTACATGGTGAGGACAGGCTATACCTTACATGTGGAGACTCCACCCAAGCTCAAAGCATCCCTGATCCACACCTGCTGAAGGAGAACAGCCCACATCACAGGCCCGCTTCAGCTCCTGCCACCTCCCCGAATCTTGCTCAGGGACTCAGCACTTTACTTGGCCATAAACACTGGCACGTTGTTCAGGTAAGTGTGTCTACATCTGTAGGGTATGCTCTTGAGCGTAGCACATCATGTGAGACTGGATGAATGTAGAATCAGTCAGATAATTCTGAATGTGCCTACAACCAGATCAAAATGCTTAGCAAGCTGAAATGCAAATTCCTTCCTCGGCCTTTGTCAAGCAAGTTGACTTGAATGTCTGTCAAAGAGAAATCTAGTATATATGACTGTGGTGCTTAATGTTTCTCTTTTACAGATTCATAGCACGTATCTTGAGAGTAACTGGCCCATACGGGTAAGCATGACCAAATGAATCGATCAGTAATTTTATGTGTGTGTGTGTGTGTGTGTGTGCCAGAATTATGATGTTTCAGCCAGTTTTGAGTGCTGTCAAACTATCAAACATTTTAATTGTGATTAATATAAAATGATGTAGTTAATCGCGATTAATCTCAAAATTGTGGGGGAAAAATCCTTTAACAAACATTTGTATGAAAAATGTCATCCCATAACTGCAGACTTTATTTCCAGCATAGCGGTTCTTAAATGGGCTATGTGCATGGCCGACATACGGTCTCAGAAGGAAATGGAGAAATTAACCCTAAACTGATGGGGAACATGGAGAGCCTATTAGTTAGACTTGCTTTGGATAGTAAACTAGTATAACTACACTATACAACTAATATTTATGCCTAATATCAATCTAGCCTACCGTACTTCATAATAATAAACTTACCCTGATTGTCAATTTAATAAAATTTTATTTAATTAAATTTAACAGAATGTACAAAGATATAAAACAAAACTGACACAGTATTCCACAATTCATTGTTAAATCTATAGTCCATACAGTGTGATGACTGTTTTTTATTTACATCTCCATAAATCCAGAGAAAATTCAAGGCTCCTAATTCAACACTAAGGGGCTTCAGACTTGCACCTTCAATGTGGGGCTGTCCTCAACGTTGAGCATAGCCCTTGTCGCAAACCAAATGCCTATTTGAGCACAGCCCTCATCGGGAATCCCACTGTAAACTGGTAACATACAGGACAAGTTATGTCAATACCCTAAGTTTTAATGTAGTGCGACAACTTGGCTAGTGAAATTGTGTATGGTGTAAAGGATTGCAGTTGAAAAATGCCAGTGCAAGCATCATGTGCTTGGGTCTGCATTGAACTTTACTATTTATCCTGAGGAGATAGGGCGCAGTGTTTTAACACTTTTTGATTAAAATTAGCCTACAAACTAATTCTAGATATTTTTTATAGAAGCAACATACACATCTCTGCTACAGAACTGCACTTGAAGTGTGTACCTATGACCTACCATTTTTGTACAATTCCACCAAATGGTGCGTCATAAGATGTTATGTTAGTTACTAAGGTTAGTAGTTACACTGCTAAAAAGGATATCTCAATACAGTATATGATCCATGTGTAAAATAACTCAACAGACTGTGTGTCAAGTATTGACCTGATTTTCGGTATGGATAAATTACACATACCTATAATGCGCAATATGCCCAATATGTGCAGATCTGGCATTACGTTATCTACTGCACAAAAGTGATTGCATAGCCAACAATAAAAATAGTGTAGATAGGGAACACAGATAGGGAAGAGCGCACATGCAACTCATCTACCTACTCCTCCCTATACAAATACTACGCCCTTAAAATGCAGACTAAGATTACCACTTAAGTTAATAAAATGTCTGCCATGTCAACATCATCAAAATAAAGTGATGTTAGTTTCAAACACATAGTTACATTGTGACACAGTAACATTACAGTCACTAGGTTGCAGTGCTCTAACTTATTATGTAAAATTATGTTACTTGTAAGTTCTGAGCAGAACTTAGCAGTCTGTTGCTGACCTAATGCAGTTCATTTTCTGGTCAGATATTTACAGATGGTTAGTGTGACATGAACACTGTTGACCACTTGCTGGTTGCTGAAAATTAGCTTGAATAGCTAGTGTCACCTGTGATATGGTATTAACAATTACTTGCTAGTGACAGTGCTAACATTTTTTGAAGTAAGATATAAGAGTCCCTAGTACCTAAGATTGTTAAAGGAGCTAGATAGGGCTAGATGTAAGAAATTATTGAAATTACTTTAAAATGCCCTTGATTTATCATCAGGGGTTGAGGAATCACATTAAATTAAAATATGATCTTCACTGACAACAACAGTACAGCCTGTAAATCCACTGCTGAAATTGGTATTTGCAACCCACAAGTCCTGTTTGTGTTTTGGGTTTTTGTTTTGGGTCGTTGCACCACCTACCAAACACACGGCTAGAAATTGGGTTGCCACTAGAGACAAATGCCCAGCGCCTGAAATAGGGGGCAGACATGTATCATCAAGTTTTTATTTACAGAATTGTTAGCTAAGGTAGGCTATGTAGTTAACACTGTTAGATCTGTAGAAAATAATCTGAACAGAAAAAATACTGTTGCTTAAACAAGACATTGCAGACATTCTAAACTCGAGGGAAGGTTCTGCAATCACAAACTAATTTGTAAACTGTCTATTCATTGTGACAGCATAGGCTATTTGGGATAAGGTCAATGTTTTGTTTAAAGCAAGATCACGAAAGGGGGTTTGATATAGGAATATTCTTGTTTAGCCCACATGCTCATTAGGCTGTTCAGCATGGGCTGCCTGGATAACTGCAATATAGGACTAAAACGTATTGTGTAAACATGAATAAATTGCAATTTGAGCAGTGAGATATTGTGGGTTCTATGCTTATGAGAAGTCCGCGAGGATAGGCTAGTTCACAGCTGCAGGCCGTGCAGATAATTTTTGGCATAAATGTGCAAATTTTTGTGGAGAACCTGAATTAGATCACTTCAAGACAGATCATGCCCCTCTACTTCCAAATGCATGCAATAAGCACTGAACAACTTCTCAGATAGTCTACTGAATATGTGCAGACGTCCAAAACAGAGATTGCCAGCTAAGGTTTTGCTTGGACTGACTAGTGACTAGTGAGGCTACTTAAGGGGAATAGCCTACTTTTATGGCCTATTAACTAATTTTGATGGAAGCCAGAAAGTTTGAACTAAACTGCTCCAGTCGGCATGGCTTTTGGCTTGTTAGATCAGAATGCCAAGGCATAGTTATACAAAATTTTATCATCATTGTATTACTAAAACATGACATGACCGTATTTTATGAAGTTTAATAGGCTATGGTCCTTAACATGGCAACCCGCAAAAAGCTTGTTTTGATCGAGGCTGCAATGCCAACGTGAAACACTACAAGGAGCAATCTTACATATAGCTCCTTTAAATGTCAGATCTATGTGTGCCTTGGTTTGGTACGTTCTTTTTTGACACATTGTCAACATTTGTTGTCAGTAATTCCCTCAGCTATTGATAATAACCATTGTTAAGTGACGGTAGTTATCACTAGCCTTCAACTGAATTTAGACGAGCTAACACTAGTTGAGTCAGCACAACAATCATTACAGCAACAAGCCAAAATTACTCTAATTCATTTATTTACTTTTGTTAGGGTGCTGCTACTTTTACTGTTAGGTCCAATGACAGTATGTCTGGTTTTCAGTTTCGGGCTTGGTTATCTGTCCGTCCCCCGACGGCTCAGCTCACTATTGTTGACCAAAAGTCATGTCAAAGATCTGTGAAGCTGCTATTTTTAAGGCTGACATCCACTGGACGCATATGTGGCATGATGCAACAAGAGAAAAATAGAACTCTATTGTTTTGATTGGGGCAGAGTCCACTAGAAACATCTGCTGCACATGTGGAGGATTAGAAAACTGTTCTAAAATGTGTCAAGCCAATAGAACTGGCTTGGTTTTCTATCAAACTCATGTCTTTTTGCTATATAAATAAAATAAATAAAAATACAGCTTGGTAAGGAAGATATTCAAAATCATACCAAATTAGGTAAAATGGACTGTTTACCAAACTAAGCCATGAATAACTATAACTGGAAATGTTCTTTAGTCAAATTGTTAAGTGATGCAATAATCTCCTCTAACAGCAGCCTGATGATGTGAGTTTGATTAGAAATCATGAGAACCTGTCATAATCAGCAGTGTGCTTTGCCTAAATAAAACTCAGCTGCTAGTGAGCAGTATTCAAAATGCTGAGGTTCATGGTTGGTATTCTGAGTAGACCGGCTGAGGAGAATTACCGGCAGGGGTTTAGTCCTCCAAAAAGTTGCTGACATAAGTAGGAGGTGTAGAGGTGGCAGAAGGCCAAGATGAAATCTGTTTATATAAAAATACATTGTCCTGAATGGCAAACTCGAATTAATCAATAAAATAGATTTATCACCGTGCTCTACTTGTACTACATTCTCGCTTTCTTTTTCCTTTTCCTACCAACAACACTTGGTGACCTCGAACAAAAGGGCTGTGGTTGGAAGTAAAAGTTGACTAGTATTTAGCATATGCACTTTATCCAAAGTGCAACGTGAGGTCTGGGAGTCAAACCCAGGTCACCTGATTGACATAACTGCTCTTCCACCACGCCCACAATTCTATTCTAAGTACTCTAAGTACTCTCGACTAGCATAATTATCTACTGGTCAGTATTGGAAAATAAGTGCCAACTTGGCAAGCAGAACAGCAGTGGACACAAAGTGGAGGGGTCTTGCTTCAGCCTCAAGGGACATCTGATACTGACTGGCAGACATTGTTCC
Organism: Tenualosa ilisha; assembly: GCA_015244755.2. Lineage (NCBI taxonomy): Eukaryota > Metazoa > Chordata > Actinopteri > Clupeiformes > Clupeidae > Tenualosa > Tenualosa ilisha. Next base: position 1,140,784 of record PYXC01001128.1, read on the forward strand.
ACTTATTATACTATTGCTTGACAGAAAATGGAAAGAAGTATAACACAAAATATCTCTCTTAGAATGATTTTTGTTACCATTTCAGGTTTCCACTGAGGATTAAGATAGAATTTGAAAATTTCAGGTGATGCACATTCAGTGAAGTTTCATTGCTATAAGTGACCATACTGCTTGCAAACAGAGTACTTTGCAACTTGGCAATAAAGTGTCTTTGACCTTCCATTTGTATATTATTTGTGCACATGTATTCTGTTGTTTTGAGCAAAGATATAAAGCATATCATAGCATATGCTGAATGACTGAGTGTGTGTACATACATTCACTTTTGAGGCCCAAAGTGCATTGAGAGAACAGATACTCACAACTGCTTCATGTCAACAGTGCAACACAAAATTCAATTAAATCACGTAAGACAAGCATAAAGCAAAGTTCAACTGGGATAGCAAATGATGGCATAGGATCTGTTTTTTGTTCTTTTTTGACCCCTTCTTTGTTAAGGGGTTCAACTCAGCGGTAGCAGCAACTGCGATGTACTCTATTTCTGTCACTCACTGATTGCAAGAACGCTGAACATAGCTACCACCCAAACCAGGGTTTGAATTATCATTTCATCACCAAGGGGGTCTGTATTAAAAAAAAGTGTTGCGCAAGTAGCCTTAATATATAAACAAATCATCTTGGTACGCTCTCCCAGAGAGGCAATAGAGAGAGGCTTTTGTGGGGACATTCTAAACTGCTTAAAGTGAAAAACCTTAGCTTAATTTACCAAAATGACGACCAATCATCACCATATTTTTTATGGACATAACTGTCATGCCTACTTTCACCTCACCAAATATCAAAACCGAAACCAATATTACGAGGGTTAGGCTTATTGTCTACATGTGTTTTCCTCCACATAAGCGCTCATTATAAAAAGCTTAACCTGACTGTCTGTCCCAAAATAATCACCAAGCTTTTTATGGACAAGTCTTGTCAGGAGTACTAACAGTACACCTTGCAAATGTGTATGATTGTATGTATATATTTAGTTAATTGTTTTGGGACTTTGCACTTTAAGCTTGTCATCATAAGGAAACAGTATAGATATGGGGGTTCAGATATGACTTTTGGAGAGGTGTAGGAGGGCATGGCTAGTGATGTCCATAAGGAACTGGGTGGTGATTGATTGCTGTTTTAGGACATTGTCACGTTAAGCTTTTTTCTCTTATGGGCGCTAAAGAAGAAAACGCATGGCACAACTTTTGCACATGCAGTATACTTGTGTATGGATCTTGATTTGTTGTCATTGAAAATATTGATTTGCCATTTTCATAGCCCATATTTCGAATCAATTCCACAATGCTAGGATGATATCTATTGCAACTATGTCTTAAGCTATTTTCTTGTTTGTGGTAAGCAAAATTTGTCAGAGCCAAACGTAATCGGCACTGGTGTTTTTTGTTGTTGTTGTGCGGGAATTTCTTCCGACGTAGAGTAATTTTGCTTATTTCGTGAGAATTTGAAATGCTCCTTGAAAAGAGTTGATTACTATCTGAAATATGTACTTTCAGAAAAAGGAGTACTTGTTACACAAAAAAACTCGAACTTGAAATGCGTTACTACCCATAGCTACATGTGTGTCTCTGTGTGTCTCATTTATCTGTGTGTGTGTCAGTGCAGAATTCCTTCCAATAAACAAATATACCTCTCTTCTAGTTTGCAGCCATAGACTCTGCTGGCCAGTGTATGGCTGTAGCGGGGAGACGTGGATTTGCTCATTACTCATTATACACCAGGAAATGGAAACTCTTTGGAAATATCACTCAGGTTTTGTCAGGTTTTCTTTTTTTTGTGATGGAGTTATACCATATACTATCATGTTTCTATAGCTTCAACTGGATTGACAGTAACTGCTTATATTTACAGATTTATTTCTGATGTTACCAATCATGTGGAGAATTATAAAAGTGGATGCTTCATGTATATTTTAGGAGCAGAACTTGACCGTGACGGGAGGCATTGCCTGGTGGAACGACTTTGTTGTTATTGCCTGTTACAATTTCATTGATCAGCAGGAGGAGGTAATCAATTCTTGAGAAATTAGACAAAAATAACTAAATAAACTGAAACTAAGGCAAGGTGCATTTTAGTAGATGAAAACTAATGTTTTAGTTATACAGTCTCTGCAAATAACTATTAACAGCAGATGAAGACAGTGCTTGTATTATATTTGTGAAAATTCATTGTGATCTGTACTACAAGACCATGCTATCTGCAAAAAACTTAATGTACAGCACTGATTAAAACATTTTATTCCTTATAAGTCAGTGAACCTTTCTCTTGACATTGTTTGAGTTTTGGGAAATTGTTAGGTGTCGCAAACAGCATTCATTTTGGCAGGCATACATTGTGCCTAAGAACATTCATTAGCTGTTATTGCAGTATAAAATGGCCTCTTTGTCATAATGTGGTCATTTCTAACTTTAGTTTTAATTAAGAAAATGTAATTGTAAATGTAAAATGTTTGCCATTACTTTTAGGCAGTTGTTTGGTCTTCAGTTTATTTCAATTATTTCCCTAAACATATCAATGCACTTATGAATGGTAACCATAACAACCGTAGTAAAGCATTTCACGCTGTACTTTACCTCCTTAACAGTAGCTTTAATAGGTTATTTTCTGTAGTTCATTCCAGGATTCCTAAATATAAAGAAAGTTATAGATAAAATTATATCCTAAATACAAATGGGAGATAAGCAGGATAACTGCCTTTGAGGTGACCAGATCTATGGAAATAATGGCGGAGGCAGTTGTTTTGTCTTCAGTTTATTTCAATCAGTCTTGTTAATGTAGGTATCAGTAAGTAAGTAAGGTTGCCAGGTTATAACAAATGTTTGAATTATATACATTCCAACCTTCCCTAAAACTACAGTGTAGAGTTTTAAGTAATCACTACAAGCCTTTTAGTATTGTAGTGCATTTTCTCTCATATGATATGTGCTCTGAAGTAGTAAAAGAAAGGAAGTGACTAAAGCTACGAAATGCATGCTTTATTTGTAGTGGAATTTAGCAATGCATTTTCTTTTAAATACACAAATATTCCAAATTATTTCAACCCAGGTGAACGGTCATGGATGCTTGGATGAAGGAACAAATTTTCCAAAAATAGGAAAAATTGCCAATATGAGTGTTTTAGTCTGTAACATTGTAAGCCGGAGATAAACTGATACATGCTGATGGGTCCCTTTTGTCAAAAGAAACTAGAAAGTTGAGGGTCTGATGAAGATAATGTCGCTGTTAGATCCTAAAGTTGAGCTATTGATATCAGTATGCTCAACTGAGTCACATCAGATTTGATTTCTTTAAACCATCAGCAGTAGCCTAGTGTTTTTGTTTGATCTTCATTAACAGGTTGCATGCTTAATTTCTCACTTATTGCTGTCAAAAGCAGAATTATTAATTCTGCTGCCGTAAGGTGACTTTGTAGTTAAAAGAGGGAGGGTTGGAGGCGACAGCCGCATTCCCCTCTAATAAAAGTTTTGCAAGAAATTGTCATAGCTTGAAGGGCTATGCTCGTTGAACTTAATTGGATTTGAAACTGTTTTTTATTCGTTGTTTTTGTTAATGAAATCAACACTGGTCACAGGCCTGATAATGACTAAGTGAAATTGAGGGGGATAATTGTGTTAAGTGCACTCACAACTTTGGCTGTGTCTTTGTAAAAACATTTACAATTAGGCAGTATTTACAACTGCAGGGCAGATTTTGTATAATGTGTGTGGTTCCATACGTTTAAATGTTAATTTGTCTGTAATTAATTTTTTCTTTGATGATCACTACCTGACCATTTTTACAGGACAGTAGTTCTAATTTCTGGTATGTTGAGCACTGTCATGAGTAACTGTGCACTTTATTGTACTCATTTGTGTCTCTCTTCTGTCTAGCTGCGGCTGTACCCACGTTCCTCAAATCTGGACAATGCCTTTGCTAGCACAACTAAGCTACACTCAGACACGCTACTGATTAATGTGTTCCGCAACATCGTGGTTCTCTTCAGAGCAGACTGCTCAATCTGCCTCTACAGCATCAGCAAGAAGCAAGACAGGTCAGTCCCACACAAAACCATTTGCACATAGTTACATCTTGTAGCCTCACAGACATTTGTCCACCAGCTATTTGCCAAAGTGAGGTACCCTAGAAGAAGGCTGTGAAAATCCTGTATTGTATTTTGTAAGCAGAATGGTGGGTAATGACCTTGAATTCGTTCCTGTAGAAAGCAAGCTCGCACTGCGTGTGTACAGCTGTATATGCAGAGGGATGCGTGAGCGCAGTGCTGAGCAGGCGGAATTTGAATTTTGAGCCTGGAGCGGTATGGAGCAGAACGACCTTGTCCGGATTTGAGTGAATGAGCGGGTGGAGGAAGCAGTGTTCTGAGTGAGGAGTGGGATTTCTCACCACTCAGCTCCACTCACCTGCTCTGTATATGATAGCTGTATGTTTTACAAAGTGTCCTACACGGGTCCAGTTTTGCAAACTCGCCCCAGCCTGCACCTGCAAAGTTCAGCATCATTTGTGCCCGCCTGGACTCATCAATATTTGCCCCATGCCCGTGATGCAAACTAAAATCATTCCAATTAAAGTGCTGATTTTTGTTTTTAACTTGCACCTTGCTCTTTCTATCGACTAATGAAACCTGAAAGAGTACTTTCTTTTGCACTATTATACAAGTAAGCATGATAAATTTTATTGGCACGTTTCAACTTGCATATCTGATTTTCTCCTGAATATTTCACATTAAATCTAAAACAGGGGGGTAGGGTACTATATGGCTTTTGAGCCAGATATGGCTGTTTGTTGATTGTAGCATCTGAATCAGGCTAACAGTCTATCCATCTATTCAGAACAAGTAAACAGACAACTTAATGCAGAGAATTGACAGGTTCTGTTTTGAACATCAGAGCTGTAACGAAATCTGACAACAATAAACTGCCCCCACAAAAATGCCAGTTAAAGGACAAGTTTGTTTTTTTACACTTAAATTCTTGTTTTCTGATTGTTTATGATGAAATGCAATGGTTAAGATTAAAATTTTGATGAATGCGTCAGCAAAATTTCCATCTCAACCATTTTGTTGTATCATAAACTATCAGAAAACAAGGCTTTGAGTGTAAAAAACCGAACTCTATGTCAATGTTTCACATGTGTAGTTAGCCTATTATTGAAGCATATTCAGAGATTTAAAGCTGCATGGTATTGTTTTACTGTCTATGACAGTGTCAGAAAACCAAGCTCCCAGCAGGTGTAAAAGCCAAAAATGTCTACAGTGTGGGAACTTTTAATGTTTTATAAGGAGGACAACATGGCACAATATATACACTGTAAAACTGACCTGGCCTACCATAATATAAAGTCAATGCTCCAACACCTGTAGGTTACAGAGAGCATCCGCATGTTAACTGCAGTTCACCAAGTGGAGCTTCAAAACTGCATAAAAGTTGAAGCTAGTTGATTTTACAATCGCCAAAGATTATTGTGGTTTATGGATTGTGGTTACTTATTGCCTCTTATGAGTGAATGACTAAGCATATTGTTAAGTGAGCAAATATACCAAAATCCATCCATTCCTAATCTATATCTCCCTCCCACGTGCATGGATGCACACACATACACTCACTCTCCCTGCCTGTCTCTCATCCCATCTTGCACCTGCATTTATTCTCAGATGGGTTGTTGCAAGGTACGCAACCCTCTTTTATTTCTTAAAATAAAAAAAAAGAAGGACAATTAACCTTATTTGTGAAGTGTAGGTCCATTTCATAGTTTTTCATATTATGTAATATTTTCATATTACTTAAGTTTACATTATAGTGTCTGTATATAGATATGTACACTTATTTGTTACAATGTCAGATGACACATGCACGAAACATGAGGCTTGGTTTAGAAGCCAGCCAGCCATTGGCTTTGAGCTTTGATCCAACGTAATCGAAGACATGGATTTTCATATTTCTTTTCATATTTCATAACACACAGTTTTTAAAACACAAAAGTATGATTTATCTGATTACTCGATTAAATGATGAAAACAAATCTACAGAATACTCAATTCATAAAATATTTGATTGCTGCAGCCCTAAAATGTATCAGACATCAAAGCGGCTAAAACAACTTTCTGAAATGTGAAACATTAAAACAGCGCTAAAAGCTCCAGAACATTCAAAAACTAAAAAAAATCTCTGCTATCGAGATGTTGAAATAGAGGCAAGATGCAAAGTATAACTGCGTTTTTTAAAACCAACAATGGAAAAAACAAAAGAATGAATGAGGACAAAAGTGGCAGGAAGAAGGTTACAATGATGGAATTTCAAGTCAGTTGGTGTTGTTGGTGTGTGCAAGTTCTGTGCTCTAATAAACATACAAAAAAAAAACTACTTGTGCCCCCAATTTTTTTTTTGTGCACCTATTTTTAACTTAAAAATTCTTGGCAAACTTCTAGGCATGCCCCTGGCTCCATGTAATGCCAAGAAGAAATCACAGTCACAGGGATGGGTCAAAGGATATATTGTTGGCTAAACCACATTTCACAGAGCTCTGACATTGCCATCTGGTGATAGTAATTTAGACATCAAAATATTACATATCTTTTTGTTTTATCAACAATTATACAGCTACCCATGCAGGACTCTGGGCTTATATTGGGCTTAATGTATATTAAACCTGTCAGATGTCACAACCAGTTTTGTTGTCTGTACAAACATCAATTTATGAATGTTCAGGTGCAAGTCTATTTCCAGATATATGCAAATGTAAGTTCTTATAATAATAATTTCTAAGTAATCTTCATCAAACTGCAAACTTAAATGTTATTCTGAAGTAAAAACAAATCAAGCCAAAATAATCCAGTTGGAGCTGGACTGATAATAAAGTTGATCAAAATCATAAATATATTTCAGTTTATTCATAACACATGAACTTGGAGGGTTTTGCATCTGAACTATTCATATAAAAATGTATAGATGCATTATGCACATTGCCACTAGGTAATCAGACTAAAGAAGAGTGAAGAAGGGAAAGCTTCGAAAACTCTTACCACTCACACTCTAAGACTTTGAGGGTTCAGGGCTTAGGGCTATGGGAGATATTGGGATCACTCTCCAAATGAGATGGAATCTTGAACGTTGTTAAAGCATCTTTAGAATTTACATTCTTTAAAGTTGGGTTTCTGATGTACTGAATATTCAGTTGTCCAGTTTCCACATCTCAAGCTCTATGTCTAATTATTCAATCTGTCTGTAGTTCAACTCCCTCAACAAGTATAGAACTGCTGCAGGAAGTGTCCATGTCACGTTACATTCCCCACCCTGGTTTGGTGGTGTCTGTCACACTCACCTCAGTACGTACAGAGACCGGCATAACTCTCAAAGCCCCTCAGCAGGTAAGGTGGTTACTTGTAGACTTAATATATTTAACAGTGTTCCATTTATATGACTTTTGCACCTGTTCTCTCTTTCTGCTTTCTTATCAGGCCTGCTTAGCAGAAAGCATCATGTTAAATCTTGCAGGACAACTCATCATGCTGCAGAGAGACCGTTCAGGCCCTCAGGTACGGGAAAAGGACTCAACACTCAGTCAGAAGAAGTTGGTAAGCAATGTCTGTTATGCCACCCCTCTCTTTCTATTAATTTACCACCCAAATAAGCTCCTGCCTCTGTGCAGGATTCTGCCTAAAGTATCTAGAGCTTTGAACCTCTGCAAGTGGTTAATCACACTATAAATGCTAGGTCTCCTTTTTGCCTGCAGTTGTATTGCACTGAAGTTGCTGTGTCAAATCAAAATGTACTAGTGCCCATATGGACAATGTGTTCCAAGAAACTCCGAGCATAACTACAGCTTATTACCATGCATATAAATAACATACTAGCCAGATGTCAGTCATTACAAATCACTTATTAATACCTTATACTACATGAGTTTATTCTACCCATAGTAGACCATTAACTAGATTTTTTCCAATATAAACTCCCAATTACTGCTTATTCATAGTAAGTAAGCTAGCTGTTGTATATGAATTATAATCTCAATATGCTTTGCTCAGTAAAGGAGAAACAGTTATTCAATGAAAAAAACATAATTTGGACACTATTAGGCACTTGTAGTTTTGGATTTTGTTCCTATGAATAGACCATCTTTTCTAACTATTATTGAAGGAGAATAACTGTTCTTGTTGTACTACTGCCTTATAAGCCCCATACTAACCAAAACACATCAAGATCACAATTCATATACAACAAATTCTAGGAAAATTCTATGTTAATGGTTTACTATGGGTAGAATAAGCTCGTCAAAGTCAGTTTTATTGTCAAAAGCCATATGTACAGGTTGCACACATAGGATTTGAAATTACAGCGCTCCCTAGGCCCACAGTAAACATTAAACATCTTATAAACAATATCAATATAATGACAATAAATATATTGACAAAGCCTAACAATATACACATAGCAAAAAGTACAAATAAGGCTTGTATATAATACAAATAAGTGAAATACCCAATCCACAGTGTGTAGCGTAATAGCGCTCAAATGGTGCCATTTAAGCAGCAGTGTCAATTGTTGTAGTGCAAAAAGAAGTGTACATTCAATTAATGTACATCCAATTAATGTGGAGCAGTAATAGGAGGAACTCCATAGGAGAGAGATGTCTGAAGAGTTCTTGGGAGGGGAGAGATGTTCCTTAGGTAAGTTTCCCTGGACTGGGACACTTACACTAAGAACAGCAGGAGAGGGGAGAGGTGGGTGTAGGACCGAAGACCTAAGATGTGCCTTAGGTATGTTTCCCTGGACTGAGACACTTACACTAAGGGCAGCGGGAGAGGGAAGTGGTGTGTGTGGGGGTCAGTGGGAGAGGGGCAGGGAGGGCAGGGAGAGAGTTCAGCATCCTGACAGCTTGATGGATGAAGCTGTCTTTCAGTCTGCTGGCTCTGGCCTGGAGGCTCCTCAGTCTCCTTCCTGATGGCAGCAGACTGAAGAGGCTGTTGGATGGGTGGGTGGGATCACCTGCAATGCAAAGGGGTTTGCGAGTAAGGCAGGTGTGGTAAATGTCCTGCAGCATAAGGTATTAATAAGTAACTTGTAATAAGTAACTTGTACTGACTAATAAATGGCTGGTATGTTACTAATTTGCATTCTAATAAGCTGCTAGTTAATGGTGAATATGTGTACCTTAATCTAAAGTTACCGTATATTGTTGAGGCGAGACATCTTAATTCCCTTTGAATGGTATGAGGTATATTTTATGGCAAAATCGGCTTTTTCCCTCTGTATGTGTTCAGTACTACACCGGGGGATGATATGGTGATTTGGTGATGTATCCAGTCTAATGTGTACTCACTAAACTTTCACCTTTTTTTCCAGTTACCCTTCTGCCCTCCAGTAGTATTGGCCCAGTGTGTGGAGAATGTATGGACAACATGCCGTAGCAGCAGCCGGAAGAAGCGGCACCTGTTAGAGGCTCTGTGGTTGTGGTGTGGGGAGGCAGGGATGAAAGTGTGGCTGCCACTCTTCCCACGGGATCATCGCAAACCTCACTCATTCTTATCACGCCGCATCATGCTACCGTTCCATATCAACATCTATCCGCTGGCTGTGCTTTTTGAAGACGCTCTGGTGCTGGGTGCCACAAATGAGACTGTGCTGTATGACAGTGTAGGAGGAGTTTGTGCAGGCACTGAACCCCTCGAGGCCATCTTCCCCTTCTGCACAGTGGAGCGCACTTCTCACATATATCTGCACCATATCCTTAGGCAGCTACTTGTGCGGAACCTGGGCGAGCAAGCGCTAATGCTAGCTCAGTCTTGTTCAAGTCTGCCCTATTTCCCCCATGTTCTGGAACTCATGGTGCATGTGGTGCTGGAAGAGGAGGCCACTTCCCGAGAGCCCATCCCAGATCCACTGCTGCCTACTGTGGCCAAGTTCATCACAGAGTTTCCCTTCTTTCTGCAGACCATAGTGCACTGTGCACGCAAGACTGAATATGCACTCTGGAACTACCTTTTTGCTGCGGTGGGGAATCCTAAAGACCTCTTTGAGGAATGCCTCATGGCCCAGGATCTGGACACAGCTGCGTCCTACCTTATAATCCTCCAAGTAAGCTAACTGGCTGGTATAAATGGTGTAAATGGCCAACAGTAGAGATCTTGATTATACACATTCACCGCAATAGCACGGATTGGATTTGTAGATTTGCATTAGCCTCTATGTAGCCTGGTTCTCACACATTACTGATGTGCTGTGCAGCTCATTCTGACTACTTTCCCGTCATCTCCCGCTTCCCTAAGGCAGAATTAGCTAGATGTAGATAAAAATACCTCTGCAGGCATTGGACAGACCTCTAACCAGTCAGACCAATGATTGCAGAGATCAGCGTGCATCATAATTTGAAACAAAACATGTTAAGCCCAATGGCATTAGGGTAAAAGCCAATGTTTGATAGGTTCCTTGTCCCAGACAAACTGAAACAAGTGGATCAATCCACCTAAAAGGGCACATGTCACTCCTCTGTTAAATGAACTTCACTGACTACCCTTAGTAGCTCGCATCACATTCAAATCAATGTTGGTTTACAGGTGATTGATGGATTTGCTCCCATCTACCTAAACACCCTCTTAAAGCCATATGTTACCCCTTAGCCACTCTAAGCACTGTCAACACCTCGCACAGATTAATCCAGACTATTCTCATGTGTTCTTCCATGATGGTGGAATGGTCTTGCATGTGCTACCAGAGAAGGGGATATCTTCTCCACCTACAAGTAATTCTTTATGACCCAGCTCTTCTGAGAGTACCTCTTGTCTTAACACTTCTAACTACCTTGAATGCACCTTTCTACTGCACTTCTACCACACTCCTTAATTGTGTTGTAGCTTGAATGTTAATTCTCTCTTTGTAAGTCACTTTAAAACAGTGTTGTATAAAGTACCCAAAAATCCCACTTTAAAAGTGAAAGTGCAGAGACCACACTTTTCTTCAAAAAATTACTTTGGTAGAAGTTTAAGTCACCCACTAGCATGTTACTCAAGTAAAAATCTCATTTATTGTACTTTACTGTACTAAAGTTATCTAGTTAATTAAAGGTGTACTCACAATAGGTACAATTAAATAGGACTATACTGATCTGTATACTGTACACTGATCTGCACAAGAGCACGTTTGAGGTCAAGTGTTCTGGAATCCTGGATCAGTTAGGATCGTCTTTTGTTACCATAGCAAAGTATGCTAATTCAAAGAGTTAACAAAGATAGCTAACAAACAAGTTCCGATATCAAGTGAAATAAACCTCAGACACTATTCAGAAAATATTAAAACCAGCCCGGTTTTACTCCACAGTGCACACTGACGATGCCCTTTGAATGTCATGTCCTATAATTCACTGTGGTCTGAGTCAAAGTGCTTTTCTTAATCCTCCCATTTCTGTTCAGTCCTAGTTGTTATTATGGGAAACTTCAGGTCTCACTCCATGATTTACACATTGCACGTTCTCCAATGCTTTGAAAAAACACCTGTTATTGACACAAACTTCAATTCAATTCAATTCAGTTTTATTTATACAGCGCCTTTTACAATAGTATTGTCTCATGGCGCTTCACAGAAGGAGCACCCAAGAGCAACAGGGGCAAGGAAAACTTTCTCAAATTATTTAAGATGTGTATTATTTGGAGTCTCATCATTGACATCATGTTTGAGATCCGTGCTGGAGTGCGGTTAGTGTTCACACTGCATGTGTACCTTGCCCGAGTCCAGGTAAGATATGGATTGCCAGGGGTGAGTCCTTAAGTAATAAAAGTAGAAGTACAGGTAGTCCAAAAAAAGTCTCTTTAAAACACATAGCTTACAACAAACTTCCAAAAATATCAAAAGACTGGAAAAAAATCCCCTCCCCACTTTGCTGCAGTATCTCAGTTGACCCCCAAATTCAATTTCATCTGATACTTGTAACTGTGCTGCCAGTTGAAAATGTTGTATACAATTAACTCAGGAAATGCAGTAAAAGAAAAGTTGACAGAATTTTAAAAAACTCAAGTAAAGTATAGATACTCCCAAAACATACTTAAGTACTGTAGTAAGGTATTGTTACTTAGTTACTATACATCTCTGCTTTGGAAAGTGTCTGCTAAATGCATAAATGTAAATGTTAATACCTACTAAAGGCCCAGTGGCCAAACTGAGTTGCATAGCAGATCAGTATGTTTGAGAACTAGGCTTGCCTGTACGCTGGTTTATGTACACTTTCTAGTTAACACTAATAGGTAAAACACAATATTTGTTACACAGAAACTTTATATTTGGGCCAATACAGTTATTTGTTTGCATTAAAAAAATGTAATTTAATTGTATTGTATCGTGGGTTGAGTTTATCGTTACATCTAATTCCATCTAGTTCCACCTAATCGCAGTCTACAGCATACTGTCTATGCTTGAAATTATTCTGCAATATAAATTTTACGCTACACCACCCAGCCCTAGAAAAAGGTGTTGTTGCTGACCTGAGCCATCATTGCAATTCTGTCTGCTAGATGTGGCTGTAAAAAGAAATTGTATTTGCTAAAATAGCTGGTTTGCCTCTAGAATATGGAAGTACCAGCTGTGAGCCGTCAACATGCAACACTGCTCTTCAACACAGCTCTGGAGCAGGGCAAATGGGATCTTTGCCGTCATATGATCCGTTTCCTCAAGGCCATTGGCTCTGGGGAGGCTGAAACTCCACCCACTACACCAACCACTTTGGTATGTCATCTTTACTCTATTTGTGCCACCAGTCTCTGTATACAGCAGAAATAGACACCAGGGCCCATATTCACAATTCATCTTAGCACTAAGAGAACTCTTGAATCATGCTAAAAGTTTCAAACTGACCCACTGGTCAGACGGGCGACAAAAACACAGCTGCGTGGCGATGAGCTACTATTCATTTTCAGTGGCAATAGGTAAGGGGCGACAAGTGGGCCACATGTTAACATAGCTTTCTATTTTATGCAAATGTTGTACGACAAAACTGGACGATTTTTCATAATGGCCAATCCGAGTGAAGGCATACGTGAGGAGATACTTCGAAACTTTGTACTTTGATCAGAGCTAGGCTAACACAATGATCGCTATTTCTGTGTTAAATAGTTCAGGATTTATGACTTGGTGTTTTGTAAAACAAAATGAGAAATGTTGACTGCTAAATTTGAAAAGTTGTTGGGTATCTATCTACAGACATCAAGCTTTTTCCTTATCGGTGCCATGCATTGAACTTCTATGCTAGTTATGAACTTCACATGTTGCACTTACTCCACTGGGCTATATGATATACTAACATGGGGTATTTCCGCCAACTAATTTGTGAGTTAGTTGTTTTTCTGAACCTCTAACCAGTCTGGTTTGTGTAAAATATGAATATTGTTTTGTTATTTCTTCTTAGTGTGATAGACTGACTGACTGACTGAACTGATTGAACTGACTGAATGGACTGACTGTGATGGACTGACTGACTAAACTGATTTTGACCCGTTCATGAATGCAGTTTAACTATTGTGTTTTTAGTGATCACTTTATAATAGTCTACTGTATTATTTAAATTGCAAAAACGAAACAGAGTTAGTAATGTTTTAAGTTTTATGCATTTAAAAATTATTGGACAGTAACTGTAGAAGACTTAGACCATGTAGAAGACATGCTCCATGCACCAGCAATGGGACGACTAGTGACAGATGTTTACCTTTTGTTACGTATGCCACCACTAAACTGGGCACGTTTTTAACCTTTTTTTTTTTGCTATACAGTCTCAAAAATCATATAAAATTACTCATGAATGTTTCTATGTATATTACTAAACAATGTTATGTGTAAATTCACTGGCGAACTCAACTTGCAAGTTGCTCTTTAAGATTCTGTGTGAATATGGGCCCAGAACAGCTTTAATATTTTTAGAAAATTCTGTTCTCTTATTTTCTTCTCTTTTCTGAGACTGAGTTGAGCTCAGTTTTCTTGATAGTGCATTGACAATGTTAACTTAGTGGTATCTACAGCTATAAACAAAACAACCTGAACTTTTGAACCATTTTGTGTCTGTTTAGGAACCCAGCTCAACTGGAGGCTTTGAATTTTTCCGGAACCGGAGCATTAGCCTTTCCCAGTCAGCAGACAGCATTACTGCTGGGAAATTCAGCCTACAGAAGACATTTAGCATGCCCTCGGGTCCCGCAACTAAAGGGTATGACAGTGATTACTGACAAGCATGATGACACTTCTTCATGAGGCCAACCCCAAAATTTGTTTTGTTGGTACCATTCAACTTGAACAAGTCTTACAATGTTTTTTGACAAAGTATAGCACTCTACAAATGGAAAATATGCATTTGCTTTTAGGGTATGGTGCATGTATTCTTTTTGTGTCATATTTCTGTATGTCTTACGTATGCCTATACAGGGCTGCATTACAGTAATACATATCCCCAAAAAACATCCCCAGCTGGATATTTGTAGGCAAGACTAACATTTTTCTTTTCTTCTAGTAACTTTTGGTTAACAATTCCCGGGACTTCATGTAACATGAAACTTGGTCAGCATGTAGATCCACTTGCTTTTGAGTTGTAATGCTTGGTAACATTTGTTTTCGGTTGCCACATGAGCACAGACTTGAGAACTGTAATGCTCATTTTGACAAACTTTTAGTCACACCAATGGTGTTCTCATTGCTAGATGTCATGTATGGACTCTGATAATGCTATGACCAAAGTGTCATAATATGTCGAGCCTTTAAAATGCCTTGTTGAGAAGGTGTATTCATGTCAATGTAAAGCTGAGGGGTTTATGGCGACACTGGCCAAGTAGAAGTTGTACCTAGAAAACACGAGTGGGCTATGTGTCAAGTGATATTGGCACTAAATTACAGCAGAGGGATGTGACAGCCATGCTTACAGCTTGCATATAACACTAGCATTGTTTTGCGAACAACACAGCACTGTGACATGGTTCTGACTTTGGGACCAGGAACTTCAGGGAGCTGTGGTGATGCTAGCTTTTTGGCACTAGCACCTGTCATTGTTTGGTCAAATTACAGAACTAGTTCTACATTGGACACCAGCACCACAGTGGTGGAAACAAGCTGTCTGCCACCTTCAATGCTGACATCTCTTTTCCGGAGCCAATAGCTTCCTTTCTCCACTTCCTCTTCAAGTGCCTTTGTGGCTTTCCTCAAGCTTGAACCTGCTGCTCCTGCACCAAAAGGCTCATGAAGGTGTTTTACCTGGTTGTGCGTGGAGCCATTCAAAGGATGCCCACAATGGTGAAAGCCTCTCGCCCAATTTGACACCTCTGAGGATTACCTCAAATCATGAGGATTACATTACAAATCGGATGGGGGACACATCCCATGGCGATTCCATGTTCTACCTGTTGCCATCCTATTGTGTAGCCCACCAGAGTGAAGCACATGTGCAAGTTACTGAAGTATGTAGCAATGTTACCCTGCATACAATGCATCCACAATAGTCTGTGTGGTACTCAATATAAGCAAATCACTGCATTTTGACCTCTACCTCTAGAAGCACCAAGTATAATACATAGTCGTCATCCACGTGTGTGTGTACAAAACATGCAATACTAAAGAAAATTGTCATAATGTAAATAATCAGCTGGGGAAGTTTTTTAGGGATGTTCACATAGATTTTTTTTTCCTATTCTCTGATTATATATCCCTCTATAGGTATATAATAGGCATAAAAGGATGACAAAACAATACAATATTAAGGCAATGCTACCATTTATTTTTTAACACTAGGAGTTTATACCATTGCAAAAATCACCATGTGCCTTATTTCTTAGGTGGTAGCAACCAACCTTCTGGCTCAAGGACTATCTCTGGTTTAATCTCTTACCCCACAGCCCTTTTCGTGCAAGCAGTAGTAATCATCTGTCTAGCCATATGCATTTGTAGACACTTGAAGCCAGGATACATAAACATATAAATGTGTTTGTATTTTCGTAACAATTAGGTAATTTTTTGATGAACTTTGTCACCCATGTGCAGGGCAGATCGCTGGAACAAGGACAGTGACTGTGCAGAAAATATGTACATTGATATGATGCTGTGGCGCCACGCACGGCACCTTCTAGAGCAGGTTAGGCTGAGAGAGCTGGGCTGCTTCTCCGCACAGCTGGGTTTTGAGCTGATTGGCTGGCTGTGCCGTGAGCGCACACGTGTGGCACGGGTGGACGACTTTGTTACTGCACTCAAGCGGTTACACAGTGATTTCCTGTGGCCCTTTCCAGTCATCCCTGCCTGTGCACTCAACTCTCCGCTCAAAAATGGCCGTCGTACAGGTGTGTGTACATATTTGTACATATTTGTGGGTTGTCTTTTTGTTTTCATTTGATGCGTTAAATTTGTATCATTGTTTGTCTTGTTCTTAGTGTTAAGCACACATCTGCTGAAGTCTCAGTCAGCTGACAGCTTGTTAAATAGCGCCATGGAAACGCCTCTACCTGTAGTTGTTCCTACCAACAACAGCTGGCTAGATGGATTGGGTGCAGGCTCTAAAGACATTGATTTGGCCTCCTCCCATGGAGTCCCTGAAACACAGGCCTTCTTGTCACCACTCTCAAACAAGGGTCAGAACAGTATCCTGAATTTTTTAATTTGTTGTCATTTGTTACATCTGTCTGTCACTACCTGTTATTTCTTCCCATGCTCACATAAGCCATGTTTGTTTGTTTGTTTGTTTTGCTCTTCAGTTGAGGAGTGCAGCATTGGCTCAGCCACTGACCTAACTGAGACCAGTTCTATGGTGGATGGTGATTGGACCATGGTTGATGAAAATTTCACCACATTGTGTCTTAGCCAGTCAGAGCTGGAACACATCTCCATGGAACTTGCCAATAAGGGTCCTCATAAATCCCAGGTGCAGCTCAGGTGAGACAATTCTCTACTAACATGAGACTATTTTATTTTGTACTCATGCTGTTGAAGGGGACAATTGAAAAAAAAAAAAAAAAAACTTTCTCTTATTACAAAGCTGTCAAATATGCTAGATCACAGTATTTTTTAAACCTTGTTTCTTTCCTGTTCAACACCATTGATTGCCTTCTGAGTCTAGTGTTCAACCCCACTTTGAGAAACCTGGCCTTAATCCTTCCATTCTAAAAAGCTTTTGTATTGTGCTGTCAAAGCACCTAAGCTGTGAAACAGCCTCCCTTACCATATTAAATCTGCTGCATCAGTTAGCTTTCAACCATATCAACCATACCTTATTAGTGTGCTTGCCATAGTTCTGAAGTGGTTGCTCTTATTTTTCCCGTCAACCCATTTTTTGTCTCCATGGCTCCTCTCAGAGCTATTGAGATAGAGACCCCATTCCAACTCTGAAATGTCTGGCCCTAAATTGACGAGATCACTTGTTCAGTGGTTGCACTACTACTTGTCATTCATTCGTTTTCCTAGTTTTTCTGTGAATTTTTCTTTTGTCCCATTGAAGTGAATGGGTTGAACTCTCATTGATGAAATAATGTTCTCCTCCACTATAGACTTTAAGCTGCTTCCACACTGTCCAACTACAAACACCAACAGTTCAGTCAATGTGGGCCATCAGTCCACATTTGTTTGTTCTTGTTGGATGGAATCGGAAGAGTTCAACATGTTCAGTCGGGTTGTAGAATGTCTGAACAATGTAGTCTGTTTTCAGTCAAACTACAGCATTCTGAGGGCTCATTCCCTTGACAACTAACCAATATTTGCATGCCAAATGGTCACGAGAATGCTTCCTTTGATTTTGATTTACTATTTCTACCCAGCTCTACATGATGCCGAGTTTGAAATGTCTGACTTTTGGACACAGGAACATGAAGAGCTATGGGATGGGAAACCCCCACCTTTTTAAATTTTAATAATTCTAAATGAAACATGTCTTTGTTGTTTGCACTGGCAGCAGAAAGCATGCTCATGAGACAATAACACACATGCAGAAATCATAACTTTCACCAGATTTTGTTTTTTACGTGTCCTGGGCCAGCGTTCGCCTGTGAGATGGCATGTGGCTTGAGGCAATGGTCTAGCGAAATGGGTCAGAAGCGCAGGGTTTAACGGAATAGCTCACTTCATGGTATGCTTAAACAATGTGTCTCCTCTGGGCATCTCAATGAGAAAATAAATGTTACAGTGAGAAAACGAACAAGCTTTTTTTTCCCGATTTGTCAAGCAAAGCTTGAGGAGTGAGGAGTCAACAACATCTTCAGGCTAGTCAGTAACTCGTAAGTAGCCTGATGTGGACGTGCATGTCTCTTAGCAATGACAATACTAAAGACCTTTTTGCTTTGTCTAGAAAGGCAAGGCAAGGCAAGGGACAAAAAAAAAATCTGAATTTAAACATATCTCAGTTCACCTTGCGTTTATCCCATATTAAATGTAAACTGCCTTGGCTACAAAGCATGACAACACACAGGCAGTGCATTTAACAGGAGCAGTCACTGAAATTCAATGCAGTCTTCAATGCAGTGAAATTTTGAAGAAACTGGCAGAATTTCAATGTCCTATATGGACACTAAGCCCTGACGGACTTAACTGACTAACACTGTTTAGTGAATGAGTTTTCAAGGCTGTAAAAGCTCACCGCTGTTTGTATGATTGAGACACCACCTGCAATAAATCATTAAATTAACAGCACAAGTCACGTTGCATCCACACTTCCATTTCCGTTACTTGGTAATCCATGGTTTCTTGGTTACCATGTTTCTCCAGTGTTTCACGACACAACGCTATGAACTGTGGGTAATTCCCTTTAGCTGAGTCTCCATCTGATGCTGAATTTCGGAAAGGGTTCAGAGAGGTTGTAACCGTGCAGAAGTAGCTTTAGAGTAAGAGCAGCAGAAAAAGGTGTTTTAAACTGGGATTTCAAAGCTAAAATCCACATTTTAAACCATGAAAAACTTCTGAATCCCCCCCGCAGAAAATGAAACCCATAACTACACGAACGTCAATGCCTCTCACTCCGCCTCTAGCCAGAGAGAGAGAGAGAGAGAGCTGTAGACCAAAGCCTTTTAAACTATGACGGTGTGACAGTGGGGGTCGGTGGGGGTGGTGATTGGGTGCTAGAGAGGGAAAGAGGGAGAGAGAGAAATAGACTGGGCAACTTTACACCTGAGTGTAACTGTCATTATTACACAGCTTTTTATAATGCTGTAGAATGTTCCATTCACTTTAGTAGGACTAACCAACGTTCTACGGTCTGACATTTCTTGATAATAGACCATTGTTAAGTAAAACAGACTGCTGTTAGGTAAAGTGAAACAGAACATTGTTTGCATCAATGTTGATCTGATGATAAACATACTTTGTTGTCATGTTATTAATTCAATAGGTAGCCGTGTAATAAGCGGGATAACATTCTGCGAGGCGGTCATGATCATAGAATAACTCCCTTCAGAATGATTCAAGAGCCCTCCGCAGGCATTTGGCTCCAAATTACTCTGTAGGGAGTTATTCTGTGATCATGACTGCCTCGCAGAACATTATCCCTTATTTAGAATTTTTGGTTATGAGGCTTCTACAGACATTCTAGAAGGATGCTATGGAACACTGTGCTCTGGTAAACAGTGCAGGTACTTCTAATAAAGCTGACCCTACACTACACGATTTTAAATCTTGTACGTTTTTAAAATCAGGACATCACACACATTATGAGAATCTTAACTGATATTTTGTCTCCGATCATAAACATGCTTGCATAAGATTGCATAAGCATGGGTTGTAGGCAATCTACCTTGATCTTCTCTTATAAATTTTGAAAATATGTACCAAATATGGCATGTTACAAGATCAACATCACAGCACAACAAGAACAGCACCACAGATGCCCTAACTGGGGATGCTCATCACTTTGGGCTGTTAAAATATCCACCACAATTAAAAATACCTTTGGTCATGTAGTGGGCCGCAAGCTATGCACCCACAAACTGAACGAGAATAATTGGGATGTTCAATCTAAACATAACATAAACTCTACCTCATACTAAGTTCAGTAGTACTGATTTTAACACCCCACAGCTCCCCGCTGCATGGGGAGAGGTTGCTGAACAGCAACTAAAACTTTAGCCGAATGGAGATTGGAGAGTTTGTTCTCTGAGAAAATTTAGAAAAATCCTGCTTTAATATATTGTTTTCTGGGCATTTCAGATGAGGTGGGGTGGAACTGTTTGAATCAGAAAACACAACCCAATGTCCAAGGCCATCATCTAGTAATTTTCCTTAAGGTCACTGGCACAATGTTTTTGGTAGGAGCGTGTTGGAGCAGAGGTCCATTTATGATGATTAATAGAGCTAAGCCTATATTTAGCCTAATCTCATAGAAATGCTTGACTGATCTTTGGGGACCGAACTCTTCACTCACCTTTGCCAGGACTGTACAAGTTGCTACCATGGGTCACATAACTGAAGATAAATTACGAAATAAATTGCTCATGCCCTCATTGCCTTCTTTCATTCTTTTAAAAAAAAGTAACCATATTGTAGGTGAATGCCTCAATGAATTGGCCAGCTCTGCCCTCCTTGTCCAACCACAGTAGAACTTTCAAATGGGCAACCGACCACGACATAGCAATCAGAATTCACAATTATCTGCAGGCTGCCAACAAACCCCATCAGTTTCTCTCTGTCTGTCCCTTGTTCTCGCTGTCTCTGGCACCAAAAGGTGTATATACACTACCGTTTTAAAGTATAATGCAACAGATCGAGGGCAATTGAAAAGATCAAAAGCAACATATGAGATCGCTTTATCTCATATTCAGAATAACGTCAATCCCCTGTTTAAAACAATATGGGAATATTCCATTAGACATGGTAATCTCTGAATTTTAACAGCAACAGGCTGTGACATGGCAGCAGGTGCACAGCACTTTATTGCAAAAATGTGGGGCCTATGGCAAGTTGCACTGACGTTTTGTGGGGGCAGATCCGTGAGGAATTAAAACGGTATTTAATTAAATGTTACAAGAATTTTGTAAAAGACTGAAAGCTTATATTTGTCAGTAGAAACCTACACCTGTCCTCTGTCAAGTACAGTTGTGTTTTCTATCTAGAACAAATCCATTTATGAGTAAGCTAATCTGAGTAAAAGCCCGACATGTGTTTTTCCTTCATTCGACCCTCCTAGTGGGATGATTGAAACAGGTAGACCATGCGGCACAAAAGAAATCATCCCCCCACAGCCATTGCTTTACATGCAGACAAGCATATTACACCAAAGTTAGGAATTAGGAATAGCACTAACTGGGCATAAAATTGAGCCTTTATATGAAACACGCTTTTGTATTATGTATGTATTTGTTTATGTATTTGGCAGATGTAGGCTATAATGCACAATGTTGACCAAATCATGCCTGTTTATTTTCATTGCCCTCTTGAGAAAACTGGAATGATTGTCTCCTGTTTCAATTGTGTCAATTGTCTCTATTCTCCCTGCTTTTTTGCTTATGAGAAGCCCCAACTTGAGGATAGAATCGAAACTTTGCAGATTATTAAATGAGATTTTCACTTACCCATCTGAACAGTGTGAAAACCTATTCAATTCAGTTGTATTTATACAGCGCGTTTTACAATAGTATTCTCTCATGGCGCTTTACAGAAGGAGCACCCAAGAGCAACAGGGGCAAGGAAAAACCTTATGTTTTGGTAGTCTAGGAAGAAACCTTGGGCAGATCCACGACTCAAGGGGCTAACCCAACTGCCAGGGGTCATGCAGGAAAATTACAATCAGTAGTAACCTTGATGGGCTACAAGTTGTCCATGGTTTTAGGTCATTAGCTTGTTCTACAGCCAAAACAAACAACAAAGATGCATTTTATTTTGAATTATTAAAGAAAGAGAAAAGGTGCTTTACAGTAGAGGTACAAAGCTGTCCCATGTGTCAGCTGCTCCGCATAGTAGAACTACTTTGTCTGAAATTCAGTTCAGGTCTGAATGAAATAGAACGGCTCTTGCACTGACAGCATTCTATGTCCTGCGTGAAAAAGTTGACCATAGAGCTCTCATCAGCGAACCTGAAAGTTTTATTTAAGGAGATGGCCACACCTGCTAACATTTTTCACCCACACTTTAATCAGAAACAACAAAGATATCGACAACTAGCAAAGCCATGGTAAAGAGTGCGTAAATTAGGCGACCATATATAAATTATCTGTAAATGACTAGACTCACATTAGACTTGCATAAATTGACCCAAATGCATGCAATCATCTCTGCGATTGTGGTAAGATAATAGATAGAATAGGCGAATCATATTTGCTACCATTACATGATGGTTAATAAAGTCCCTGTATGAGATCAAAAGTGTATATGCTGTGTTTGTACTTGTTAGTGTTAATTTGAAAGTGGAGGCCTACATTATATGAATATAGGCTAATGCACATAAAAAACAAATCTGAGGTGCACTATTGCCGGTATAATCAAAATCTCTACCGTTGGCCAAATTTATTTTGTGTATAGTTTAAACCACCCACCCCTAGTTCTGGCACATATCTCTTGATGTGTTTAGCATATCAATGTCAGATTTGGCGTGGGGGCCAATTTTTTTCAAGTCCAGAACAAGTAGCTATGCATACACTGTAAACAGTTGCACCACGGATTTAAGATATATAAAAAGACATTTGAGACAAGCTACATTCAGTGCACGTTTAGGCTACGGTCTACACATTATAGATATACATAAAGTGCAACAGACTATAGACAGGGCATAAGTAGACATGTAACAGCACTGATTGTTGTACGTTAGTGAAGTGGAGGCAGAATATATAGCACATATATAGCTCTTTCCCATTATGGAGGTCTGGGCAGTTATACTGCGGTTACCTCTACCTGCATGAAGAACAGTGCATCAGATGGGTGTGTTGTGTCCTTAACAATGCTTGTGGCTTTGCACAGACAGTGAGTCTTGTAGATGTCGTAGAGAGATGTCCCAGTGATCTTTTCAGCTGTCCTCACTATCCCCTGCAGGGTTTTTTTCTGCTGTTTCTCTGCTGTAGTAAAGTTACAAAACCACACTGTGGTTTGAATGGGCTCAATAGTCACCCTGTAGAAGGTTGTCAAGATGAGGGAGGGGAGGTGGGCCTTTCGCAGCTACTCAGAAATTAGAGGCATTGCTGGGCTTTCTTTGTAATGTATGTGATGTTCTTGGTTCATATGAGGTTATCTGTGATGTGTACGGCCAGAAACTTTGTGTCCTGAACAATCTCAACTGAAAGGTTGTTTATGAACAGTGGGGTGTGTTTGCCTGGAGGTCTTCTGAAGTTATTAGTTCGTTTGTTTTGTCCACATTCAGCTTGTTGTTGTTGAAGTTGTGAGCACACCAGTTGCTGAGCTGTGTCACCTCCTCTTTGTACAGGGTCTCATTGTGTCTGCTTATCAAACCAGTTCAGGATCCAGTTGCAGAAAGTGGTGTTCAGATCCAGCTGTTCCAGTTTCACTACCAGCTGCTGCAGAATGATGGTGTTGAATGCTGAGCTGAAGTCAATGAACAGCATTGGAAAGTGTCCTTTGTATACAGATGTGTGAACGGCAGTGGTGATGGCATCATTCCTGGGGCCATTGGGAAGATACGCAAACTGCATAGGATCCAGTGTGGCAGGTAGCAGGGACTTGATGTGTTTCATGGCTAGCCTCTCAAAGCGCTTTATGATGGTGGATATAAGTGCAGCTGGGTGGTAGTCATTGAGACAGGTGACTGGATTTTTATGATATAGGAATGATGGTGGTGGTCTTGAAACAGGTAGGGACAACATTAGTGCACAGAGAAATTTTGAAGACATCGGTCAGGACGTCAGCTGGTTGGTCTGCAGATTCTGTCAGCACACGATCTGGTATTTTGTCAGGCCCAGCAGCTTTCTGAGGGTTGACTCAGCAGATTTTTCCTCACTTTAGAGGTGGATAGATGTAGCACCTTGTGACACCGTCACATTAATTTCAATGTCCCTTTAAATTTTAAGATTGTTATTGCACATACATGTATTACATATAACATTTATGTATGATAAATGACTTTCCTATGTGTACCTATGTAGCATATCTATTGTCTACTGTGTGTTTTGGTACAGACATGGGGTGCCTCTTTAAGACCTTGGCCACCCACGATCCCTATCACCGCGTACCCAAGCTTACTTAGGTACTTGCGTTAGGTGAGGGGGGTGGTCCGTAGAGAGATTCAGCAAGTACCAGTGTGCTGTTTGAATACGTGGTGCCAGTGTTGTTTGCTGCTGTTTATGTTACCGTTAAAATAGGCGTCCTTCATTTTATGTGGTAGTTCGCTAAGAGCTAAGCCACAGAACTGCTTAAACTGGGGAGTCAGGAACTTTTGTCATTAAGGAAAAACTGCACTGTCTCTGTTTGCACTGTCACTGTCCTGCCGGCTTCCTGGAATATACAGACTGTAGCACAAGTGGGGGACTGGGCACATTGTTTTCCTTTAGTTTGGACTTTTAACTGTGTGGACTGAGGGAAGGAGGAAATTCAAAGGTTTTGGTGGCACGAACGGGTTGGTGCATGTACAATATACGGCGCTTAGCACATCCATTTAATTGAACTTGGTCGTGCATTTTTACTAGCGAGTGTTCAGCACCATCTGACTATTCACTTGCTGGGTGTGCTGCTAAGTGTTCCTTCAAATACCATTATTCATAACTGTTTGGTTGAGAAGGCATTGAACATCGGTGATATTAGTGTAACTTTATGTATTTGTGTTATTAAGTGTTACTTAATAGTATTGATGTGTTATCACTTTTAAGGAACCACCATTTAAAGGAACCCCTTGTGCGTTTAAAGTGACACAGCTGTTTGAAAAGAAGTTAAGGAGCTGATTGTTACAATCTGGTTGTTTTCCTTGCTACTGTACGATTGTGTTTTTTCGAATGTTGAGTAGAACTGGTTCAGTGCCTCCAGGAGGGAACTATCACGTCACAGGAGCTGGAGCTGGTTGCTTTTGTGCATTTGATTAGCACCAGGTATGCAGGAATTAGCATAACACCGATGTGGTCTTAATATCCCATGTGGGAGAGAGGTGCGGTTTGATAGGCACCAGTGATGTTTGAGTAAAATTAGTCTAGCATGTTCTCCCCTCTCGTTCCACAATCTTCCGCAATGAAAAACAATTATATGATTTCATAGAATGATGGTTCCTCCCTTTTAAATTCAACTTTATTCTGTTATTTGCTGCGTCGATGCGCCTCTAGCCTGGTGGTAAAGAAATCCATCAGCTGTGTTTTGTTGTAGACTTTCAGCCTATAGAAAACCTGGTCTTTCAGCACCTCATTGCGCTCTCCACATAAATGGTGTTGTTCCCTTGTGTTGGCAGATGGGAGCAAATACAAATTGCCCAAATTGCTCATGTCTGTTGAAAATAGATGTCAGATATTTGCAATATCGTGGGCGAAGCAATGCCCGATGGTATTAGGCCTTAAGTTCTCCTGGATGTCTTGCATACACCATAGCCTTGAAGAGCTGTAGCAGGTAGCAGGTTAGCGACTTTGGCACTGCATTCTGCGCATACCACAGCCACCTCTGCATCGCCTGTAAATTGAAGAATGGGGGGCTTGTCGCAATGCCAGGCAGTCAGTCACCACCACTTGTGGGCCGAGCTCCGGAGGAATGCTTTTGAGGAGCTGCAGTCCTGCAGTGATGACACTCTAAGACTCAAATGTTTTCATGACACCCAAGGGCAGTCCTTCAATAGCTGAGTGGGTCAAAAGTAGGAACACACTGCTATTTGATATTTTGCGGTTTTCAGAGGAGTACACAAAGACCGTCTCTGCACTCTCAGGGATCATTGCATCGACTCGCCTTATGAGGGGAGTGCATAATGCAATGATGTTCTTGACATCTGCAGAGATCTTCCCACACTCTGCTGCTTCCTTTTTGTTGTATGCATCAAATGATGCCTATAGGCTAGTGAGCATGGCCGGATAACTTCCTGTATGACCTCTTTAAAATGTTGTAATACAGCACAAGTTTATACAGGATTTAGTACATATCACTTGATAATAGTGATCACATTCTTAAAATGTTCTAATTGTATTTTTTTTACTTCTACTTACCTAAAAGATGAACTTAGGTCTGGACAAGTCGAGCGATCAGCAACTGCAGTAGGAGTCGTCCATCTCCTCCTGAAGGTTGTATTTTAGTGTAGTTAAAGCAGAGAAGGGAGAGTGGCCACTTTGAAAAGTTGTCTCTGGTGCTACGTCTTGGTGCCTCATAGCCTCAGCACACATGAGTTAAGTTACAAGATTATGTTAAGTCTAGTTAATGTTGAGACAATCCTTTTATGTGTAAATCAGCAGATCCGAGGGCAATAAAATTATTGTTACATATATTATTAGATATTTTTAAAAACTGACACAGAGAGTGACTTGTTACAAAACATCAAGCCTGTTTTTTGGGGGTAGCAAATCTATAAGTTGGCCCCTTGAGAACAACAAGCATCACAGCAAGGCAGGATGTATTTTTTAGAGGATGAATGCCGCATGTTTTGTCAGCATCTTAGGTCCACCTTCAAACACACTCAGTTAAGGTTTTGGCTCAACCCTTGCAAAAATACATGAATGCGCCAAATGGTGTCACCAAAGTAACAATTAACACATACATTCTGTAAACTATCTCTGCCTTAAGTTAGTTAAGGATGCTCTAAGCATGGATGGTATAAGTTGTTGGATCAGATGAAGGCAGAAAAATGGGCAAGCCTCGTCCACAGCATGTCTAACACTGACAACACCTTGCATACTAGGTGCACTCCATCCTGATGTTGGTACAGGAGAGCACAGCAGAATGGTGAAAGTCCAGAGAGCCATGCAAGGAAATTTTTGTCACAGGAGTTGGGTCAGTTTATCTCTGTTCATCCCTGTATGTCCTGTGACAGCTGCTCCAACATATGCATCATGGAGGCGCTCAGAATGCATATGAATGGCTCAACTCTGGTATGTGGGCCCAGTATCCAAAAACAGTATTTGTGGGTTGAAACAGCAGCCTGTGTGGATTTTGAATGCAGTAAGGAATGATGACATGCTCAGGATCTCAAAAGCTAATATTATCCAGTCCGCCGATGAAAAACTGAGGCAATAGTCCTAATACAGCCAAAAAGGCCAAAAGACATCAACAGGAGATGGGAGTGGGTCGCACATAGTGCTAGCATGGACATGTAGTCTGTAAATTAACTTGGGAAAACTAGATGGCTATGTAATGGTTGTGTTATGGCAGCTCAATGGCAGTTTGTGATACTCATATGATGGTCTTCAGTTTAAAGCCATGTTGATGTGCTGTTTAATTGTCATTTTTCATGTCTTTTGAATGTTATCTTGGCATAATTTTGGGGGACCCGATGGCCTTAGATATTAGATATAGCCTAATTAGCACATTTAAACATTATGAAAAACTTACAGTATATTTCTTATTCATATGAGTAATTCAAGGATGATTTTGTATTTAAAGATTTGTGCTTTCTTCAGTGATTTCTGTGGCATCTACATGACTGTTCATGTGTGTAATTATTGTTTCAGATACCTGCTTCATGTGTTTATGGAGGCTTGCTGTCTGGAGTGGTGTGTAATCATTGGATTGATTCTGAGGGACAGCAGTATTATCAAACAAGTAGTGGGCTTCCTGGAGAGTCCTGATGTCCTGCCTGAGACTGTTCTAAGCATCCGCAGTGGCCTTCTGGCAGTGGACGCTTGGGCCTCATCTGATTGGTAAGCCTACACACACCTAGCCTTCTTTTCAACCAATTTAATTGCAGTCAAGTGCAAGCAGAAATAACTATTTACTATATAGTGCACTTGTGCTACCTAAATGTTTACCACCTCCACAACCAAATAAACTTTCCACTCATCTTGCTTCCTGATGTCTGTTCGAATCTTTTCTGATGGTTTTGATTTGATTCGCTTTGACTTCACGGGTGGATATTTTCCTGCATGACCCCTGGCAATTGTGTTAGCCCCTTGAGTTGTGGATCTGCCAAAGGTTTCTTCCTAGACTAACTAACATAAAGGAGTTTTTCCTTGCCCCTGTTGCTCTTGGATGCTCCTTGCTGTAATGCGCCATGGTACAATACTATTGTAAGAAGCGCTGTATGAATACAATTGAATTGAGTTTGAATATGTATTCACTGTTGCAGCAGGAGCTAGCATTCAGTGCTTGGAGAATGTTTCCCTACATGCCTTCCCCACTGAAATAGCTTCAGATTTTAGGTGTAGGCCTATTGGAATTACTTCATTAGCCGTTATTAAAAGTTGGTCAAATGTTTCATGACACATGCAGATATTTTGCCATATTTGCAAAATTGGCAATTGTATTAGCAAATTCTTCTCATGTTTTGGAGCACCAATTTAATAATAGTAAATGTTTCTCCTCTTACATTTACTGATCACACATAACTTTATATTCAAGTGTTTGATTTTTGCAAATTATTATTATTATTTGTTTATTGCTGTGCTCTGTCTTAGATGAAAATGCTGTGAGACAAGTATGGGTGATGTGATAGTTGCTTACATTGGCCTTGTCATTGACAATTATTTGTCTTTGTCATTGGTAACAGCTTGGGGTACAAGCCATTCCTGAAGCTGATTCAGCCACAGCTACAGAAGCTGCTAGAGAGTGCAGCAGAGCCAGTCAATCCAGAGTCCTTTCAGCCTGCCAGTGTTACGAAGCTGCTAGAGCCAGCCATCACCAGGTTGGAAGAACGGGGTGGTTCAGTGCCTCTTGGGCTTTCCTTGTCTCTGGAGGCTCCTGGGTCAGGGCCTCTTGAAGACCGACCAGAAGAGGAAGATAAGGAACAAAGCCCAGAGGAGGGTACATATGATTGTACTCTGTCTTGACCCATAGCATTTCTGCATTTTCGCCTTGAACAAACAGACAGTAGTAAGGCCCAGGGGATATGGTTACAGGATGACAAGAAGGCATCAAACCTAGACATGGAGCCTTACACATCAGGTCCCTCACAATACTTTTTGTTATTCTGAGATGTGTTGTTTTTTCTGCTGTGCTATGCTAAGAGAGCATCCATGGGATTGCACAGGCACAGGCTGCTGATTGGTCTGTCTGTGTGACAGAGTTGATTTTTTCATCGAGGCGGTGCATGATTTTGCCAGGTATGGGATGAATGTTCTCTCTCTGTGTCATTCCTATTGGTGCTCCCTCCAGTTTCAGTACATTGCATTTATGCTACAGACTTTCACCACCTCATACCCTTTATCACAAGTGAGATATGTACAGAAATTGACTAGCCAAAGATCTCTTCTGGTTATAAGAATGTTTTGTACAGTGACCTCATTTGAAATTATGTTCTTCAGAGAATTTTGCGGAAGATTATTTATTGAAGCCCAAGCTTTGTACCAAAATACAAATATTAGATTTAAAGAAAACACATTTCTTAGGCACACAAAAACAAAAAGCATTTGTTTGACTCTTAGAAAAGCATTTTTGTTGCCCGGACTATAGACTAAATGGGAAAAATGTCTATTTAGTATTATCAGCTCGTAAATATGGTTACCAGTTACATGTATAGCACATTCCCCTAGACAATGCATGTGAGCCAATGTTATTTTAATTTATTGTCACTTATCTTTTTTAAGGCAACATAGTATGTCATTGCCGAAGACACAAAATCTATTTTGACCAAACCCGTAACAGTATTAATGATCAGTGTTAGTGCGCTTGAACATTGATAATTAATATATAAGTATCTAAATGAGATTGACTAAAAATATCTGTCCTGGCAATGCAACACATTGGTCAGCATGAGCAATTTATTGCCATAAATTTGTCACCTTATCAAACATTCCATATGTGTGTTTTCTGTGTTTCTGTGAAAAGACTGTTGAATAGAATAATCAAGTAGTTGAAGGTGGGATTAGTCAAACACAGGTAATCCAAAGGCGCTTTCTGTGATCAGCACCATTTTCCTTAAACATAACAGAGCTCCCTGGCTGTTCACTCTCTCTATGGCCATGTGTACAATACCGCTGCAGTCAAATACCATGTTTTCAAAGCATTGTCAAAACACCCTTCCTGTATTTTACACCATTCTTTATACAATATTTAATGTCTGTAGCTGGCTAGCTAGACTTTATTTGTCCAGAATTATTTACTTTTTTGTGTTTGAAACGCACTGCACACTGCATTTTTTTTGTCTAGAATTCTCAGATTCTCCATTGCTAAAGTAAAATGTTAGTATAAATGGTGTATAATTCTTCACTTGCCAGGATCATTAAAGGATTAAATACCTCACCCAAGAACAGTTTGTCATACTTTGAACAGAAATAGGGGTTTTGCCTGCATTGCAGCCATGAATTGTCTCATCATAAAATGCACACAAATCTGAAGCAAAACTATAGAGCCTAATAGGAAATGATAGTGTATGCTGTATACATTTAAAATAAACACACAGTGTGGGTAAACAATGGAATGACAAATGTGTTCTCCTTGGGAAGAATGACAATATTTAAACAGTCCTGATTTATGTAATTTATGGCTAAATCCAGTGGGCATCTTACAGCAACCTCTTTAAGCAATGAAGCTGCACAGCATTTCAGTTTGAGTGCAGAAGCATATGCAGGAGTGTTTAATTTTGGAACATAAACTTTTCCCCGTTTTATTTTCGTAAGCAAAATTTGACATGTGTTGTAAACGTTTTCATTTAAATATGGTTTCAGTGATTTATGATCAACACTTCTGTATAGTTTGTGTTTAGCAGGATCTGAAATCATGGTCCTCACACCTTGAATCTAGAAAACATTGTCGCCTACATCCTGCTTAAAGATATGTAATGGGCCATTCTACTTGTGAAGTAGGAAATTGACTTGCACCAGTATTATAATTATTTTGTGCAATGTGCACACACTTAACACTTGCCCATGCAGTCTTTGCTTCTCCAGAGAAAGTTAATACAAGCAAAGATTGACTGAGGCCAACTCCCTTTACTTACTCTGTCAAAGCTGGTGTCTGATGGTGTAAGTCACTGAAACCAAAGAGTATGCATTTCATAGTACTGATTGTGTTGGCATTACACATCCACAAGAAACCATTTGAAGTGAGCTCTATCTGTCTACGCACACAGATTAACACATTTATATCGTGAAGACATTTTCTGAAAAGATATTTCCGGAAACAGAAAATGTGTGCAATATTTGCTTCCTGCCAGTACTGTTCAAATTGTAAGGTTCATGCTTAAAATGCTTCAGGGTGGAAGAGAACCACTTTATTCCTGTGGACATTAAAGTATTACTCTGACAAAAAGTCTTTCTAGAGACATGGTTATTTTTGTCTCCTGTTTTCTTTTTTTCTATTCACATTAGTTTTCTATTTTCTGTATATAAAGAATAAATTATTTTTAAAAAATTGAATTTTGCCTCTGTGTTCAATATACAAAACCTTTTTAGCACATGATATTATCTAAGAGCAGGGGGGTTGGGAAAAATGTCTACATAAGAAAAATAGTTAATATATTATTATAATTAAAATATTATTTCATAGGCTGGTATGATGGGTTGGCTGTGTATATAAAAGGTCAAGTTAACTTTTGCATTTACTTTTCAAACATATACTTAAATAAAGGAGATGTAACCTGGGAACCAAGTGTGCCATACCAAAGGAGCAATGAATGTTAAAAGATGGACCAAATGGTGAATTTCATGAATTTCACCATTTTGAAAAGACAAAGAAAAAACTAAAAATTTAAATTAATCACCTAATTTGTTTTAACTTGCTTTCTGACAAAGCAGTTGAAGAGAAAACTGACAGGAAAAAAGTTCTAATTTTTCAGTAACACTTTAGAGATTACTAACACAGTTTTACAGATGGTAACTAACACAAGTAAAAATGATAGTAACTACAGAGAAATATAAACTAATGACTTAGAAATGACTTAACTATAACCAAATACTTTTGCATTAATGGGTAATTACTATTGGATTTATAAAAGAAATTACAGGAAAATTATAACCCAATAATTACCATATTAAAAGGAAAGATTATGACCCAGTTATTTAGTACTATCATCCAATATCTCACCTATGCATGTACTCAGGGCTGGCTCTATCTTTTTTTTTGGCTGCTAGATCTGCATTTTGCCACCTCTTTTCTTGAAATAGAAGTGAAAAACCTGAAGATTTATTTTAAAGGCTTTGCGATGCCAAATTTGGTGCCTTGGGCGTTTGGCCTATGTCGCCTATGTCAGGAACCGGCCCTGGAACTACTACTTTATTTTTATTTAAAAAGCCACTGGGCTGTTTTGGCTGGTAGTGGTGTTGCTTAAAACTGTGTACTTACAAGGAAAGCTTAAAGTGTTTCTACAAAACTGCATCCCCTAATAGCCTATCCATTAATTTAAAGAGTCACCCATGGTATTTTTTATTTTTAAAATTTTTTTTCCCTCTTTGTATATTGAAGTTTAGAATGTTGATAAACAATTGCGTCCTTCTGTCCGGAAGTATCTTATAGCTAGCCCTAAGTGTATGCCAGTTAGCATATGATTGCAGCTAAGCTATTAACAAAGTGAAGCAGATGGTTGTAGCCTAGCTTTTATCTAACAAACTGCAACAACCTGTAAAACATACATCTCAGTTAACAAGATCATGATAACAAAAGGTTCAATCGACATGAAGAGTTAGTTAAATAGTAATGTCATTCCGTCCCATTGGAGACTATGCTGTTTTTGTCACCCAAGTAGCACGTAAGTTGCCACATCCAGATGAAATGTTCTGTATTGTGAATTATACAACAGTTAAATCCAGTCGAACTATTCAGGTGTGTACACAAGCACAATATAGCCGCTCTCTTTGAACTTTCTTTCTCTCTCTCTCGCTCTCTCTCTCTCTCTCTCTATATATATAGATAGATAGATAGATAGATAGATAGATAGATACACCCCAACAATCTCACTCCCACTTGTTATATTCCTTAATTATACAACAGTAAGGTCCGGTCAGACGATTGATTTATTGATCATTGAATAATAGTCTGGGTTAGCATTACCTGATATTGAAAAGTCCTGGACATTTGCTTGACCGGGAAACATTGACTTGGTGACTGAAAAGTCATTGTTTTTATATTGACCGTGAAAATTTTGGCCTGTTCGGGCAATTGTATTGAACCTCAAGTGAATAGAACAGGCGCCGAACGTGATTTGCTGCAACAGTACACACATCATCCTTATCCTGAAATTCAGAACGGTAAGTTTGTGTTTACCAAAGTTTTTGTACTTGTTTAATGTTGAATTGTTCACTGAAATCAGTGTGTGTGTATAGGCTCTTTTTTCTGTTTCTTTGGTCAGCTAACGTTAACCTGCTGTTAGATTCACTGTATAGATAGTTTACATAAAGTACTTGGTACATTTATTGTCAAAAAGCCAGTGTGAAGATGGCGTGTACCAAACTGAAGTTAACATAAGTTTAGTTTGGCTAATGCTAGCTCATTTGTCTGTCATCACAACCATCCACAACTTGGCCATATGCTTGGTGTTTTTATGAAATCAGTGTAATATGACTTTAATGGAGATAGGTTTCAATTAACATTAAATAAAATATAACTTTAGTAAACTGCACAAGATATGAACCAAAGCACTGCTCTGGAAGCATGTCGGTTACTAGCAAAGGCAGCGGGGGCTCATTTATAAAGATCTTTCGCCCGATGTTTTACATCCAACACTTAGTCTTTGGCTGGCATTAAAACAAGGGCGTATCTTTCTGCTAAACATTTGGGGTGGGGGGCAAGATCTCTGTCTCTCTCTCTCTCCATATATATATATATATATATAAATAATTTCAACGCCAGCAGATGACCGTCATTTTTGTTTGTCGGTTCTTCGCTGCTGTTTTATCATGTATGGTATTTTCCAGACAGCACAAATGGTGAAATAGAGGCAGACCAACAAGCAGAACCAACGAGCAAAATGGACCACCAGTGGCAGCCAGCTGTCAGACCGCTGTCGCCTTGCTCTCTTGGTACAGTATCACTCCATGGGAACACTCATGCCATTAAATGTCATTAGTGTGAATAAGAAACAGCAAATGAACAAGATAATATGTTGTCCTTGTTAGAGACACAATTCATGATTTTATTTGTAATGGTGAATGATTGAAACTTTGTTTTTATTTAAAAAGCCACTTTATTTAAAGCAATTCGCCTATGTCACACTTCCTGCTCCCAGAACATTAAAAGTAGCCGAGCAGTGTACTCCCACTTCCAGTGGTTACCTTAGTTACGGGTTAAACTATGGCCGCCTCCTCTCATCATTGTTACTGCAGTGTACCGGGCTGCTCGACATCAAAACAAAGACAGCCATACTTGAGTTTTCATGATTTTCCAAAGGACGAAATCATCCACAATGCATGGGTGAGGATAATTAGGAGGGATGAAGGGCCGTTATTTCACATTCTCCGCAGTAGTACCTTTGTGTGCAGTCTCCACTTCGACGAGGAGAGCATATACGTTTCAAAAAGTGGCTGCAAGAGGCTTAAAACCGGTGCTACACTGAGCCGGTTTCCGTGGAATAGCTGGGGGTATAATCGATCAGTACGCCAGTTCGTCTATGATCGTGTTAGTATTACATGTCTTGGAGTAGCGGACGCTCGGGACTCAGCTGCGATGGAGGAGGACAGACAGACTCCGGCCGACTCAGACGACCAAAAGCCCACCACAGACCACAGCTACGCTCGCAACTCCGCTGGTTTAGAAGCTGCTGCCGCCACCAAAACCATTAGACAACTGGAAGCCAAAGTCAGGAGTTTGGAAAGTCAGCTGAGGGACTTGTCCTGTACAACACGAACCATCAACAGGTACTGTGCGACAGACGATGAATTCTGATTTTACACCCGGTTTCCGTCTGAAAAAATACTTTGGTCCTTTTGGAAATCCGTCGCACCCTCAGCCTCCAGTTTAGTCTGCTGGAGTAGAGCCCAGAGGACAACAGATGTTACAGCACTGGAGAAGCCTAGCCCTAACAGGAGTCTGGCACTCGTGGATGAGCTCTTTCTCTACTGCTGCAGAGTTGCTGTTGGCATGAAAGAGAAGGTGACTGCTAACATATTTGGCATCAGCACCACTACAGTGAGCAGAGTAATAATTACATGGGCAAATTATCTGTTCCTTGTTTTGGGGTCAGTGCCAACTTGGATGACAAGGGAACAGGTACAAGCAACAATGCCATCAAAGTTTGCAGAGTACTGTCCCAACGTGCGAGTGATCCGGGACTGCACAGAAATCAGATGTGAGGCACCAACATCACTCACCCTCCAGTCTGAAACATTCTCCACCTACAAAAACACCAACACCTTTAAAGGTCTAATTGGCATTGCCCCATGTGGTGTAATTACCTTCATCTCAAAGCTGTTCACTGGTTCAATATCAGACAGAGAAATTACACAGCAGTCGGGAATCCTCCGCCTACTTGAGCCTGGAGATGTGTGCATGGCTGACAAAGGCTCTGTCATCAACCAGATGCTGTCTGAAGTTGGAGCGACCCTCAATATACCCACATTTAAAAGAAGCACCAGGTTCAGCAAAGAGGACACTGAAAAAACCCAGAGCATCGCCCGTCTAAGGATCTTGGTGGAGAGGGCCATCAGAAAGGGTTAAAGAATATCACATCTGGGACACGACCGTTCCTTTGACCCTTTCAGGCTCTGTCAATCAGCTATGGGCAACTTGTTGCTTAATGTCCAATTATCAAGGCCCTCTAGATGTGAAGGGTGATATCCCAGTGTGAAACACTGAATATAAAGCAGAAGGTTTTGGGTTTACTGAATGTTCAAATACTTATTCAGTTTTGTTTACAGTTCTTTATTTAAATCACACATTTTATAAATAACTTTTACTATACAGGTAATTAAATTTGCCATCACCCTTGTTGACATTCAGGAGGTGTGCATCCATGTATGTGTTGAAATAAAACAGATCGAGTTTTGTTTTCATCTCAGTAACTAGGGATTTATTAAGCCAAATTCTCTCTACTGTCAGGTCCCTTTTTGTCGATGTTATGAAATCACACCATGGTAAACCAGTTGTGGCCAACTGGCCTTGCACTTGCCAGAAATACTTGTGGGTTTTGGTTTACCATCAACAAACTTAACATGCTTCACCTCCGTTATACTGTCTACATTTGGATATTTCACTTCAGCTAAGCCAAAGAGGGGGGCGGGGGTTTGCAGTGGGATCATATACTCTAGCATCAGAGCTAGCACCGAGGTAAGGCGCATCAGGATGAACAACAAATCCAGAAGGCAAGACATTGACATTGCACATGTCACTGTACTGGGCTGTGGGACTTCCATCCACATAGGATTCTCTGACTGCCCCCTTGTATTCTCTTCAAATATACTTGCCAATTCAGGGGTGACCTCTAAACTCTGCAAATGATAAAACTGGTGGTAATTGGGAACAAACGGTAGGTATCGTACTAATGTGTAGCCAATCAAGGGAAGTTGTGGGAGTGAGGGGGCTTCTGAATGTTTAATGATTTTACGGGATATTACTGGTGGGCACTGATAAGACAAAACTGAGCCTTGTGGGACTGGTCCAAATTGAGAATCTACCAAAGTTAGGTCAGACAGGCCACATAAGATCTTGCATATTCCAGGTTGCGGTTGAAGGTCTCGTAGTTCGGCTCCAATGGACAGCACTGCAGGATCAGGAAGGGGTCCTACACTCACAAGTAACAGGAACTATTTATCAGTAGATGTTTTACATATATCTGCCTGTTTTCATATTATGCACATGTTGTTATGCCCAAATTAATAAAATTATAAATTATGAACATACTTACCAGCATAGGCTCGATAAAGTGTAGATTTGACACTACTGCATCCAAGTGCTTTTGGCGTCCGGACCACAAGTTGATCTGTGGGTTCCGGACAAATTCCCTGGAACAACACGAAAAAAAAAGACATACCAAAAGGTTTCAGAGAATATCAGAAAAAAACAGCACACAAGTCATATTGTAGGTGTCCATTATTATCAGACGGCTGCTGCTCAGACATAGATTTACACACTTGAGTGTTGGTCATGTCAGTTGAAATACTAGAATTTCAAACACCACCACTGAGTATACAGTATGGCTGAGGGATCCAGACAAAACATACCTGTGTCCTTGGTCGATGCCATGACTGTAGTACACTCGTACATGACAGAGGTGTTGGTACGCTTTTGTCCCCCATGGTGCTGTAATGAGCCGCCTGAAATAGGAGTGCTACGACATGGTTGCACAGTGCCTCCCCAGCAGCACATGAGCAGGAGAATCCACTCAACTGCACAGGGCTAACTGCATGCAGCACAATCTAGACATGAAGAACATGTACTTCATGGAAAGGTTGGATGTTCAGGCTACAAAGAAAAAAGTGTTTAACTTATACTACTTGCTTTATACTATGTAAACTGTGAGACAATCAAGATTTACAACACTAACAGCAATGGAACAATAATTCTGGAAAATATGCAATTGCAGATAGCACAAACTGAACCGAATATGAGAAACAATCTGCAATATGAAGACATGAAGCAAGAAAAAGAGAGAGCAGTTGCAACAGCAACAAGAAAAAAAAAACTGTTGATGCACCTGAACTTGTGCAGTTCCGAAACCTACTATCTACTATCTATCTACACTACACACTACACAATGTAAATCTTATTAAATCCAAAGGTGACCAGAAATATTAATGTATAAATAAAGACCCAATGACACAAAAAAGATTACAGAAAGCCAGTTAAGCATGCTGATATGTAGGGATTAGAGCATGATTTCGGACTCAAGCCTGAGCTTCCTGTAACCTGCAGGGTGTGAGGCTGGTCATTTTTCCTCATAGACCGGTAGCAGGTCGCCTGAACTATCACTTCCTGTATCACTTCCTCTTTCAGTCTGACACTGCAGTAAGAGGGGAAAAATGATCATCATACAGCTAAATGTCTGAGCATAAACTTTTTTGCTTTAAGCACATATTACTTCACTTTAGCCTCTTAAAGTGCTTCAATGGCATATCAACATTAGCTGGCTAGAAAGTCAGAAGTTAGCTCTGGGATTAGTCAGGCAGAAACTTCTAAGCACTTCTAAGTTATTGTCGTGGAAAATCACCTCGACGTGGCAAAAACCCCCGAATCAATGTCCTAACCCACCCGGCACACTTGGTCAAAAACCAAGAACTTGCTGTCCACAAGTTTGAGTAGAGTTGTTGACAAAGACTTTCACAATTCCAATACCATATTCACAATACCAGCAAAGTATACAGGAGACAATTGCCTCACAGTATAAGTGCGTAGTAGAGTGAAGGAGATCCGCTGCAGATGGGTTACCGTTTACCTGAGAGTTGATCAAGCTCTGACTGGCCTTTTCCAAGCATCTGCTTTTATACTATTCGAATCACCCAGGGACCCCCCTGATTCACCCGCGTCGTATTAATTAATCAGGAGGCCCCGGTCTTGTTTATATTGGTGGATTTACCCACCCATTCTGTTATTAAAAAAACTATTATTCTTCCTTGCTGGGCTTTGTAGTCTGACGTGCACTCCTTATGTTGGGCTATTATTTTTGATTTACATTTTCCTCATGTACGCAGTACCCATTCGTACCATGGTCCTCATGTGAACAGCACCCATTCATACAGCGGACCCCATTCACTGGACCTTCCCCACATATCATGGTATCCACCCAAGGTATAACGTTCTTCAAACAACACATGTCATGGTATCCACCCAATGCATAACATTCTTCAAACAACACTTCTCCCAAATTGAGATATCCCAGGTTTTGAAGCATTTCCCTGCATTAAATCTCTGCTCTTAAACTGTCGAGGGCCCCATGTCCTCTGCTCAAACTATCCAAGTCCCCACTCCCTCTGCTTGAACTGCCTTGGTCTTTTGAGTTACCACTGACATGTTACAAACCACCCTCCTTTCATATGTTTGTATAAGCATAACACCCTAAAGTTGTACTACCATGTATGTATATAATGAACAAAACTGTTAGTATAAACGCTACACTCTAAAGTTGTGCTAGCATATGTTTATACTGAATGAACTCTCTAAACTTTCTGGTGTTATTAATTTCCACATTATACACCAAATTGAAATTGAAAAAAAATAATAATAATTTAATCGATAACCAGTCATCACCAGTCACACATGACACCGTTTTACTTGACACGCTAGTAATTTCCGTAACACCTAACAAGCTAGTGAGGAAGAGTCAACGGAATTCAAACACTTACCTCTAATTGGAGATAAACTGCTCATAAAAGAACTCATATCCCTTTTCTAGCATGGATGTTTTTACTGTAGAGTGTTCCTTGACGAGTTGATATACATCGTCTTGACGAACTTTGGGGAGGTCATGGAGCGACGTCCAACGATAATTTGCTGCCATCTCTAATGCAATACCTTGAAGCGTTACCGGAAGAGCGACCACACTGCTCGGAGGGGACTTCCGGTGTTCAACTGTGACCTGACATAGGCCTATAGGCCATAGCATTTGTGAGATGCACAACCAATGAAAAGATGCAAGAACAGTGCTTAATGCCAGCTGTCAAACATGGTGGAGGTGGTGTGATGGTCTGCTTGGGAATGATCCTCTATCTCTAAAAATGACTGCATCTGTCTCATTGATTTGCTATGTTTCCTAGTCACAAACTTTTGAGTGGTAGGCTAGTGTGTGCATGTGTGTTTCCTGTGCCGTCTCTCCCTCAAACCATGAACCATGAGCCACTCTCTTTCTGTTCTAGCTCTTTCATTCCAGACCCATGAATAACCAAAATGATTTTAACATATTCTATTTCATTGTCAATCAATCAAATTATGATTAACATGTTAATTTAATTTTAATTGCAGTAATGTTTATTACCTGAGAGAGAAAACTACTTGTTTTAATCAACAAAGTCCTATAAGCACAGTTATTTTGTTGCATCCTCCCCTTGCTTTATCTCATAAGCTAGGTTACTATTAGCATGCAAGCAAAAATCTGCTTTCAGTTAAGACATTGCATTTACATTCATGCATTTTGCAGATGCTTTTATCCAAAACAACTTACAAAAAGAGGAATTGTGCTACAGCACAATTAAGAGTGCAACTTGCTAGCATGATATTGGCAGAAAATAAAAGTGCAGGAGTGTGATAAAATGTTGAAGAGAGAGTCAGGGGTGCATTGTAAGTTTTACGAATTTTTTTTGCAGGTGGCGAGGGTATCTGTTGCTCTGGTAACACCAGAAAGAATCACCAGCCAACTTAATGATACAAATAATTCAACCGTGCCGTTCTGCCGTACAACTCCCTCTCTCTCTCCTTCAGCTCTCTCTCAATATTTATATGTATATATATATATTTTATACACATGTATGTATGCCCAAATTACACATTTGCTTTCTGATGTGTGAGCCTGGCCTAATTCACTATTTTCCTCTGTCCACAATTATCTTTGCTGAGTGTCATCCCTGCCTCATTCTGGCAGACTCCTCTCACCCTCCCCTCCTGAGTGGACTACAACCAACACTACGGGAGGCCCATGTCAGGACCGACTCCCCATCACAGAGGACCTTCCTGGACGCCGATGCTGGGCCCGACTCCCCTTCCTGAGGCTTCGTGATTGACCCCCCCTCACAATGGCGCTGTCAAATGGACCCTTACTGTTACCCCCATGACCCATCTCACTCCTTCGAGTTTGTCACTATGCCTGGCCGCTGCTACATTGTCCAGCCATAATTCCTGATAACCACCTATAGACTGATTACCATGTAATGTAAAAGTGGGATAATACTCTATTATGAACTATTATGAACCTTAGCTAAACCATAGGCAACTTATAGTCTGTCATGGTTACTACTGATTGTAATTTTTCTCCATGACCCCTGGCAGTTGGGTTAGCCCCTTGAGTCGTGGATCTGCCCAAGGTTTCTTCCTAGATTAACTGAACATAAGGGAGTTTTTCCTTGCCCCTGTTGCTCTTGGGTGCTCCTTCTGTGAAGCGCCATGAGACAATACTATTGTAAAAGGCGCTGTATAAATAAAACTGAATTGAATTGAATTGAATAATTAGGCTAGTTCATTTTGGGAAGGGTGTTTCTTACCTCTTTTTAATAGACACTAACAAACAGTAGCCTAATAGTTGGTTGCTCTTTAAGCACCCTTTTCATTCTCCTTCCCAAAACCTTTGTGACCAGTTAGCTTGCATTAAGCCAAACACACTGGCAAACTAGCGACAGTAAGTGAAAAAATGCCAAGTGGGGACAAAGACGATGGGTTAGGTTAAACCAAG
This sequence comes from Tenualosa ilisha, assembly GCA_015244755.2. NCBI lineage: Eukaryota > Metazoa > Chordata > Actinopteri > Clupeiformes > Clupeidae > Tenualosa > Tenualosa ilisha. The sequence goes on from PYXC01001128.1 coordinate 1,182,058, forward strand.
TCCTCTACCAGGGGGGAGACACCTTGTCAGATGAGTAAACATGTTTCTTCTGTTGGCTTTTAAATTAAATTAAATCAAGATAATCGACAAGTTATTTATGCAAGATAGTTAATAGTTATTTTTAATAAAGACAATTATATTCTTTATATATATATATATATATATATATATATATATATATATGTTATTATATTCTTTATATTGGTTGGATTTGATTTTTGCGTCATAACCCCCCTAACCCCCGTGGAAATTACGTGCCTGCATTAAAACAGCACCATTAGCATGTTGATTACTTTGTATACATTTGAAAACTCAATAAAGATACATTGACAAAAAAAAAAAACAGCACCATTAGAAGTTAACTTCACAAGAGTTGTTTATACCTTTTACAACAGTTAGGCTACACGTAAGTTAATTCCACTTGAGACATTTTTAAAATCTAAAACAATTGTGTTTCCTCTGTTTCTTGCAGATGGCCGTTCACACAGCAAAGTAGGTTGGTCACTCGAATGCCAGACTGAAGCATCGACAGACTTTGACTGATGGGTTTGAATTGGGAATTAAGAATGAATAAATAAACGTTCCTTCAAACGATTTAAGCTGGCCCATAATTGTGAATAGCTTAAATGTAGCCCACATTAGATATAAGTGTAGCATTTATCCTGGATAAGTAGATAAAGCAGGATATTATTTTACCATGTAGTAGTTTTAAATTACTAAACTATTTCTTCTGGTGTTATCAATTGAAATATAATTGAAATTGTATTTAATATAATTGATCTGTAGTTGCAATTTCAATATTGTTTTAATATTTACGTTAATTGAAATACAATTGAAATTCAGCTGATCTATAGTTTAAAAATCAACACTGTTTCAGTATTAACTGAGGGTGCAAACTGATGTTGAATCAACATCGAAATCCGACATTGATCAATGATTTAATGTTGACAATGCAACGTTGATTCTACATAGTTTCTACAACGCCCGTCTGCTATGAAAGCCGTTGAGATAGGCCATGTTGTCCCTAAAGTTCACGAGGTATGGCATTTTCCCCAGAGATCAGGTGATTTGTTTTTGAGCTATGTCAAAACCTTTCTTCAATACAAGCAGGAGGCTTGTATAACATAATAGGTAATAAAATATAACACAAAAATGTTTATGATTATATCACTGAATTTTATTCAGGTGGACCCAAGACATATAGTTATTGTATTGCCAAGGGTAAGACATGCATGAAGGTAAAAGGTATCACGCTCAATGCTGAGAACTCAAAAGTGGTCAAATTAGACACACTCCTTGAGCTTGTCGATCATTACATGGCCAATACAGCACTCGGCATGTTTTGGCTGGTGCTGATAATGTGCGCAGCAAGAAACACCTCACTCTTAAAAATAAATCCAATGTGAAGAGATTTCTTCAACACCCATTGTCTTGTGTGATAAGCGGACCCTCAAATTCAGGCAAAACATATTTTGTAAAACTATTGGTATTTAATATGGACAATATCATCAGTAACACTGTTGAGAGTATTGTGTATATCTGTTATTGTTGGCAGCCTCTTTATGATTAGTTACTAAAGATGATAGATTCATGCAAGGGATACCCGAGGCTTTAGATGATGATGATTTATTACCAGTGTCTAAAACAACTTGTTGGATATTGATGATGTGATGAAAGACGCAAGCAGCACTAGCTAATAGAAAAAGTGTTTACACAATACATGCACCACCGTAATCTCAGGGCTATATACTGGGTTTAGAATCTGTTTTTTTTTTTTAGGTCAAGCAAGACAATTAGTTTAAATAATAATATATATTTAGTTATTTTTAAAAACCCTTGAGATAGCAACCAAATTGCAGTTTTAGCCCATCAGATATATCCTGGCCAGGATATATCCTGGAATCTTATAAAAACGCCACTGAGAAACCCTAGGCTACCTTTTTATTAATTATAAAGCCACGACACCTGATGCAAACTGTCTCAGATTAGAAATGTTCGCAGAGCATCAGGTTGTGTATGTGCAGAAAAAGAAATAGTGATATGAACATGTCTGACAGACTTTGTAAAAATATGCCTCTTTTGAAGCATTTTACATTCTGCATCGGATGAGTTAATCTCTGTGAAATTGCTCTGAACAGTCTTAGGGGTACAATACCATACAATGACCATACAATATAAAAAACAATGTAAAAAGAAGACGTTGATAAAGTTAATGACTGACAAGATAGGCATACGTAAGAAGAGATTGACCATCAACCAAAAAGGCAGTTTCCTGCTTCCTCTCGAGTGTGGCTCTACCATTTATAACTGTATCAAAAATACCAGGCAGGCAACTTGGTAGATCACTGTAGTCTCTAATCATGACACCGGAGACAAGTTACCCACTCAAAACCTACACAAGGTGTGTTGAGTAACAAGCCTATTATCTTGGAGACTAGGATTCCCTTTTATATCCCCAGAGCACACATCACATGTCGTAAAACAAATTGCAGACCCCCATGCCCTTCTTTTGATCTCTTGTCCTTGTGTTGTTTTGGCTTATCTAGGTTTCATTATTTACTTTTTCTAATTTCCTGGTGGAGCCAAATCATCATCCCTCTGGTTTTCATCAGCACTTTAAGTTACCCATTAACCACATTTTACTTGGTTGGTTTTCTTGTCTCTCAGGGATAGGTTTTACACAGGGCATACATTCTGTATCACATTACTATTCTCTTTTGCTGTGTGAGAAATGGACCGTGCGGCCCACCTCCACATGCAGGATGGCAACAACAGAAGAGATGACCACGTAGAAATACAATGCAGTGGTGCTGATTTATTTACAGTGCACCCAACAGTGTGCTGGCAGATAACAAAAAAACTTCAAGACCTATATAAAAGAAACTTTCAAAACCAAACAAAATCCAACCAAGTGGTTAGCAAAACAATAATAAGCAATAATAACAATAAGTAATAATAACCCAAAAAACGCAATAATCAGTAGTCAGCCTCACCGCAAGCTGCCCTATTTGCAATACTCTCCCCAGCCTCCAAACCCAAGACTGAAAAAGCCTCAGCTTAAAAATGCTCATAGCTTTGTGCAGACAGTGGGTGTTGTAGATGTCGGAGAGTGAGGGAGGAGAGGTACCTGTGATCTTTTCAGCCGTCACAATCCTCTGCAGGGTCTCCCTTTCAGGCTGCAGTGCAATTACCAAACCGCACTGTTGAGGATGCTCTCAATAGTCCCCCTGTAGAAGGCTGTCAGGATGGGGGGAGGGAGGTGGGACTTCTGCAGCTTCCATAGAAAATAGAGGCATTGCTGGGCTTTCTTTGTTATCTGTACGGTGTTCTTGATCCATTTCTGAGTATGCCCAGAAATTTTGTGTCCTGAACAATCTCAACTGGGAGGTTATTTATGGACTGTGGGGTATGTTTGCTGGAGGTCTTTTGTTTTGTCCACATTGAGGGACAGGTTGTTGTGAGGTCACCAGTTGCTGAGCTGAGTCACCTCCTTTCTGTACAGGTCCTCATTGTCTCTGCTTATCAAACCCACCACAGTTGTGTCATCAGCAAACTTGATGATGTGGTTTGCGCTGTGTGTTGCTGCACAGTCATGGGTTAAAATTGTGAACAGCAGGGGACTGAGCACGCAGCCTTGGGGGGCTCCTGTGTTCAAGGTGGTGTTGGAGGTCCTATTTCCTATCTTGACTGCCTGCAGTCTCCACACTAGGAAGTCCAGGACCCAGTTGCAGAGGGTGGTGTTTAGACCCAGCTGATCCAGTATCTTTACCAGCTGCTATGGAATGATGGTGTTGAATACAGAGCTTAAGTCGATGAACAGCATTCTTACGTACATACATACATACTTACATACGTGTCCTTTGTATCCAGATGTGTGAGAGCAAGGTGAATGGCAGTGGTGATGGCATCCTCCCTGTAGCGGCTGGGGTGATATGCAAACTGCATCCATCCAGTGTGGCATGTATCTGGGACTTGATGTGTTTCATGACTAGCCTCTCAAAGCACTTCATGATGGTGTATGTAAGTGCAACTGGGCGGTAGTCATTGAGACAGATCACTGTGGATTTTTTCAGAACGGGAATGATGGTGGTGGTCTTGAAACAGGTAGGGACAACAGTGGTGCTCAGAGAGATGTTGAGGACATCGGTCAGGACGTCAGCTAGCTGGTCCGCACATTCTCTCAGCACGTGTCCTGGTATTTGGTCTGGCCCAGCAGCTTTCTGCAGGTTGACTCTGAGCAGAGTTCTGTGTTCTGTAATTCTGTTTTTCAAATCTTGAGAAGAACTGATTCATTATAGGTGGCTGCCTGCTTGAACACATCCTAGTCCATGCATTTAAAACAGTCTTGAAGTATCCTTAACGGCTGCCTTTGTGCGCTTGATTAGCAGCTGGTATACAGGAATTAGCATAACATAGATGTAATCTTAACCCATCACAACCCATTATTACCAAGATTTTTTCTGGAAACAATCTCACAAAAATTTGAACTAGTTCAAGTTCTTTAGTCATAAATATATTATGTGTATGTATATGTTTAATGGTCATCTGCTATCAAAAAAGTTCCCTTATCCTTCCCTTGATGCAATTTCTCTTGCATTTCTGTGTTGGCAGTGCGAGCGGTGGTGGCATTCTATGAAACATTCTGAGGTATCTTGCCAACCCAGTATCCCAACGGTTAGCCTCTGCCCTTGTCGTAGTTTTACTGGACTGTAATGGTTGACGATAGTAATATAGATATACATTTTTAGTTTAGATTTTAATTAAATACATGTACTTGGTAGAATAATGTACTTTGTTGATCACTAACTCTTGCAGCTCGTATTTATCACACTGCGAACCTTGGTTGATTGTTTCAAAGTTTGTAAGTGGAGTTGCTAACAGACACATACATACATGTGTATGTCTCTCATGTGTAGGTCACATGTGTAGGTCTACAACATAATGCACAATGATGGCAGCTCACTATCATTGATTTTGTGTGTGTGTGTGTGTGTGTGTGTGTGTGTGAGTGTGTGTGCGTGCGTGTGTGTGTGTTTGTGACAGGGAGAGAGAAAGAGAGAGATACAGAGAGGTCACTATTATAGAGTGTGGGTATGTATGTGTGAGTGTAATGTATGTCTGTGAGAGAGAGAGCCTGCCAATATTAGAGAGAGTGCATACATTACAGTTATTCTGTGTGTGTGTGTGTGTGTGTGTGTGTAAATGACATTTGTGATTCCTTCGCAATTCAAAATCAGTAACATCTTGACATCACGTGTTCCAAATTTGACATCATTATGGTAAACTGTCTACATAAACACACTTAACCAAAATTAATCATGTGTAAAAACACACATATTCAAAACTCCTGCTGGTGGCATTATACCAGACAGGCATATTGGGTGTCTAGCTGTCATCATAATAATATTATCTAATAATCTGTAAATAACGAATACATGTGTTTGACCTCACAAGTTACTTAAGTCCTGATGAAAATCTATTTTTTGAAAAATCAGTATGCTAACTTGAGCAGTTTTTTTGCAGGGTTTCCCACGGGAGTTGAATTTCAACATTTTAATACATGTTATTTGTTTACAAACATATTGGTGAAGAAATTGTTTGGTAACAATTTAGTTGGCAGATATTCACTTGTTTCACTCACTATAACATAGGCATTGCTTCAGTTGTAATGAAGCGGATCTCTAACGTTACACCTAGTCAAAAGCATCAATATGAATATGGTATTGTCAGTGAAGGATTTATGTCTGAAAACAGCAGATGCAACAGTAAACATTGCAAATAGCAATAAATGATGCCAAAATGTTACGGTGTAAGCAACGATAAGGTTACTTGATTGCTATAAGGTCTCTTGGTAATGAAGATGCTAATTTATAAACTGAAATCTCCCTCCCTATCAACTGGCTTCCACACTTGTCTTCTCAAGTAATGTTTCACCACCGTTCGTTTACAGATGCTGCCGCTCGGATTACGAGTTGAACATTCGTCAAAATACCGTAGCAAACTGATCAAACTGAAGATTTAAAAGTCAAAATTGTCCTAATCTGTGACGTTTGTCCCCGTTGCGCTTGCCACACAACATGGTTTATTCCCGCCAGGGACGTACAATGAGACGGTGTATGGATTTGAAAAGGGCAATGTAAACAAAAGTGTGTTTGTGATTGATCGATGAGTAAATGTTATTTGTCAAGGCCTGTTGAATAATTGATGAACGGTGGATTATGGGGCAAACTGCGTCCTTAGGACACATTATTTGTGAACAGCTTACTATTCATTTTTAACTGGTAAAGCATATTAGCGGGACAGTCTGCGTTTCTCTAGTGCGAACATTTAACATCGTAAAGGGATCCTTAGAACTGTGTTGCCATACTATTCCTACTGTAACAAAAGGTTCTTTACCTGTTCTCCTGTAGGCTATGTCTTCCAGTTGTGGGCGCGCTTCCACAAAGAAGCGCTCATTGGAGCAGGGTTCATTTTTCTTTTTGTGTTATTGCCTTGTAATGTATCTGTGATGCCCTCACATGACTGATAGTGAGTATAGTGTTGCGCAATTGCAGTCTATAGGTTAGAATGATAAGTCAATGTGTTCATTGATTTATAACCGCAATATGGTGACATATGGTGTATAATGTCAGCGGGTGGACAGACATTCAGATGGTCATGACGGTATGTTCAGTCAGCATTATCCCTATTTATTTTCTGTTTGTTCAGTGTTTGGTTTGTTCTGTTTGTTATGCTTTTGTTACGTTACTTAACCCTGCTGGTGACCTAAACTAAAAGAAAATAATATATAGGCTAAAACAAAACAAAACAAAACAAGACGTCTGCATTTTACGGTTTCCAAGCCTGACTTCTCCGTCCACTCGGACACTCATTCCGTTACATAAGCCTAAATGTTGGTATAGAGGGAAGTTCATTCATGCTTTGTTGTGCACCTGAGCAACAAATTCATCTATCTGGTTTCGGGGATACATTTTAACACGGTCGACATCTAATTTCTCATTAGAATTAAATACCTGGGGAATCTCAATAGGTGATTGCTGTCACAGGTTGTAGACTAGTTTGTGAACATATCGTCAATAAAATAGTAAAGTGAGAAAACTCATGGGAATCAAACGCTTGACAAAACTAGTCGTGGTTGAAAGCGTGACGTTCTAATTAGTTGGCTATCCTATCAATTAAAATGTCCAATGAGCAATTACTGACACACTAGATTCTTTGGCTAGTTGCTCTATGTCTGTGCAATCACACACAGCAAAAATATTTTCCTCTCAAAGGCAGACATTATTTTCGGTTGCCTCGCCTGACAAACATTGATTGATGTGCATATTAAACTTGTCTTGTGAGTCTGTCATTATAAAGACAATCGGATGTTGACGTATTAAAATGTATTCAGGAAATCAGATAACATTGGCGTGTCAGGTTAACTTGCAGCTAAGGAGTACGTCTACTACAAATGATGAAAGTAATTCTTTCATTATTGACCATTAAGCAGTTGCAAGTTCGCAAGCACACTACAGTTTTGATAACACCTGAGCCATGCGTTCGATTCCCCATGTTTGTTTGCTAATTTTATTTCTTATAAAAAACTATACCGTATAGGCATGTTATCTCATAAGCGCAAGACTTTCCTTTGATTTAGTGGCAGAATTTTAGCCTATGCGGGGGCATAAGACTATCTTGTATTTGTATCTTGTTTAGCTCTGTGAGGGTGCCTGCATGGATAAACTGGTAGGATTTTAACTGCTGTAATAATCACCTTGCATGTGACGTGACGTTTTGATAAAACAAATTAGACCTACTTTCTCCCTGTGTCCCAGTAGAATATTTACACCCGATTCATCCAAATTTGAGTCATCCGTCGGGTGCTCAAGTTGCTACTTAAAAAGCTCAGCAAATTCTAAAATAAAATACAGATTTTTCTTAGTGCCCAAACTCCTTCATACCACTACATCTTAATGTTTTATGGGTAAAAAAGTGTCATCACCTGGTTGAGCCAGACAGTATAGTGAAACAAACTTCTGTTCAGCCTTTGCAGTTTGAACCCAAGCACACTGCAAATCACTTTGGCTCAACTAATGTTGTTTAAAATTTTATATTTTTTAAATTCTTAATTACATAGGCCACCTAATTGCAACTTAACATGGTGACCCTGCTAATATCAAATTATCTAAGGCCAATGCCTAATCCCATTCAATAATATTGTTTGTATTCAGAGGCATATAAATTAGTGGTAGGCAGATTTCTTTTTAGTCCACCCTTTTTGAAGAATCAACAATTTGTCCATGGTTTTGGCTGAGCATCATAATAATTCAAGAATATTGTCCCACATAGCACATTATATGGCAGTCATGCCATAGGTAGTGTCTGTGTTTTTCCAAATCACATAGCATTTGATTCTTGTCAAGGCTAACTTAACTAAACTAGCTAGCGGCAGCTGGCAGCTTAAGTTAGGGTTACAGCTAACGGAGGCTACTTGTGGCTCGAAATGAATGGTGTAATAATTCTCTTTTTGGAGACAAAAGTTCACAAGGATGTCGTTTAATCATAATGGTGTCATGCTAACATTACCCACATAGCCTTCCCGTGTTAAATAAAACATTAGCGGCTAGCTAGCCTAACCCACATTGTTTAAAGCTAAATGTGACAAAATGTAATTTTCAGCACGAGCCACTTTACAAACGGCACCCCATACTTGATATTGTCTGTAAAGTGTCATGAGACAATACTATTAAAAAAGGTGCTGTATAAATATAATATAATTTAATTAAAATTTATCAGAAAACTGCATTTTATTCAGTGCGCAGGAAAAGTAATGACAAGAACAAATAGTTTAAAATATTAGTGCACCTCAACACATGTAAAGCATAACAGGACAGCCATGTTTTGCACTCAGCCAGATGAGTCAACAGATTAAGACTTATTTATCAATTTGTCAAATCCCATTTCTTCACTTCAAACATTAGTACAAGTCAAATCCCTAAATCATGCTTAAACTTTAGGATGTGTGAAGAAATTCAGATACATACGAGTGACAGCAAAACAAAGATAAGACATAGTTTTTGACAGTTTTCCAGTACATGTGCAGAGTCCTAAAACCATCAAGCAAGGAAACCCTTCACAGCATTAATTGGGCAAGGCAAGAATACACTGCCTTACTCAAAATTAATTTATAATCACCCATCACTCATGGAAGAAAGCAAGAGAGTGAGGCTTTTAAAAGGCACAAATATAAGAACAGTTTGCTGTAGAGTAATGTGATTACACTAATAAAGACAAACAATGGACAGTTTCACAAACCAATGGTGATGACATACGAAACAAATGTGAAACATTTTGTATCACCAACATACACTTTCATACGACTGAGTATAAAGTAAGGCATGTAGGTTTGGGGTAACTAAGGGGAAAAGTGCAGAGAAGGTTCAAAATGGAAATCGAGTACTCTCTATGGGTACCAACTGCACAGTAGTTGCTACAGAAAACATGATAAAGTAGCTAAAAAGCACCCATCCCCAAATTAATGAAACTGGAATTTGTCTACGATTCATCAGATTTTAATGAAGTCTTAGGGTTACTGCAAAAATGCTGTACATTAGAAATTAAAAAGGCATTAAAGCTTTCATCCATGAAATTTCTTGAGAATGATATGACTAAAAAATAACACATTTATGCAGAAAATATGTAATACTAGCATTTAAATGGAGAAAAAAAACATACATACCCTGGGACTGCTCATAATTTATAGTAATTTCAGATAGACCATTTAATTAAAGTTATATTGAAATTTAGGTTAAATAACTGGTTTAAAACAAGGAAAATTCAGATCATAAATGGATTGGCCACAATGCCAGAAAACATTAAGCCTTGTAAATGATTAGCTTTAAATGTAATAAATTTGAAACTGTATTACTCTCAACAGGTTCAGCAAAATAAAACATAGCTACTATCCTGCGACTATGATCAACCTTTACTCGAAATCATAAAGTGTTGTTTCATAAATATAACAAGACACTTAAATGTAGCTTTATTCCTTTTGGAATGCTTCCAGTGTGACTCAGAGCATCCAAATCAGACATGTCCTCATTTCTAGTTGTCCTTACCAGGTTTTTATTATTTGCAATGATGTAACTCGTGATCTTTCACTTTTCTACACTTACATAAACATCCTCACAATTGTCTCACCCAGATGCAGACTTGCTGTGGAAGAGTGCTGGGAAAAAACAGGCCGCCAGCGATCAGGCATGTAACCATGGAGCAGACAATGGAACTACAATCCTCTAGAGAGTGCCTGAGATTTCCACTTGTACAAATATGATCTGTTTTTTCTTGACAGCACGATTCAGCCCAACATCAGCTTGGTCTTCAACCCACCAAATTGTAGCACCTAACTGGGAGGTGGGTGTGCTAATAAGGTCAATCAGGGGAGGTATATATACTCACTGCACAACTACTGGACCTGCTGCTTCAACTTTCCTAAACTCCATACAAGAATTGTTCCAAGGTTAGAGAGGGACAAAATAAAACTCAGACTAGAGTGAGAATGTTAATGTCACATACTGGTTTCTTTTGTCCACATGCACAAACCCTGACATCATTTGCATAGTTTGCATTATGCATGTTTGACACACACAATTTGCCCTTTTCACACAGACCACACAGGAAGTTCTGACAGGAAACTCTCAAACAATAAGAACAACATTTGAAAGCTTTTTTTTAGAGTAAAAAAGACCTCTGCTGTATATTACAAATTATATCAAACAATGGTCAAACATATTAATGTTCCTGTGTAGCAAATTCAGAGATGTAACTTACAGTAAATGAAAGGTCTTACATTTCAAAAAGAGACACAGTGGGTGAGTTCTAAAACAACATTCAATAATAATAATGATAACAATAGTGGTCATCTGCAACCCATATAATCATTAAATTGCCACCACATACTCAAGTACTATTGCTCCAGAGTTACATCTTAACCTAAAAAAATGTAATCATTATCCAGTCAGGTCCCACATTGAGGACTTACAAGAACACCTACAAGAAGAACAAAAACAACAAAATTACACACACTGACCAGCATAGCTGCAGTTCAGAATGTAAGCAACAGACAGCAATACAGTCTTTAAGTCACGTCTTTCGACACTCAGATTTCACCAAAAGTAAGTTTGACAATAGATGTCCAACTGAATGCACAGAAATATCACTGACAAAAAAAATGAACCAATACATGTACCTAGAGCACAGAACCACTCTATTCTTCTATTAATCGTCAGTGGACTTGAATACTTTGAATGAATAACTTGAATAAATTCCTTAGATCAGAAACAGTTCTGAGCACTCAAAGTTAATGTGAGAAGCACCACCTGTGTGCAATTGCACTCTGAAACATGCAAGAAGATCAATTTAAGTAAGTTTAAGATGTGTGGTGTGTCAAAACTAACTTGTCCCCTCTCAAGCAGTTGAATGAATCAAAAGAAAAAATAGAATTAGATTATGTGAAGCTGTATCACTGTTTCATGTCAACATTCTTGTAAATCATGTGGTTAAGGATGTTCAGAGGGTGCTAAAACATATCTATTCTGTAGCAACAACCAGCTCACTACAGAAGAAGGTTTAGGTAGCAATTCTAAAGCACTTGAATCCTTTTGAGCCACTTGAGACCACAAGCCCACCTGGTAGGAGAGGAGTCTGGGGAACTGTAGTAGGGCAGTTTAAGCTGCCTCCTCCCTTGAATCTTTCTCCACGAGTTTTCGTACACATGTACATCATGTACATAACTTGACCAAGTAACAAGATGAAGCAGGGAGATGACACAATGCAATTCACATAGACACAGATGAAACTAAATGTGACAAAAAACATACAAGACTCAGAGAGGAGAGAGACCACACTGGAGAGTGAAAACAATGTTGGTTGGTTGGTCCTCTATAAATAAACTTGGTTCTGGCTTGGCTTTTTTGTTCCATACTACCTTAGCCTGACGACACAGTGATGGTTGCATTCGTATATGTTTGTATATCAGAAAGGGTGTTAGAATATGTACTCAGTACAAGCTTGTGAGTATGTTTCTTGTGCATTCGTGTATGGTCAACTCATCCAGTGAATGTTTGTGCAGCAGCATGTTGTGAATGTTTGTGTCTGTTAAATGACTGTGTAGGAGGGGATGTGATATATTGTGTGGGCAATAACTTGAGAAACTCTCAAGCCCTTTTATTGGTGTAGTTTGTGTATGTGTGAGTGTGTGTGAACATGAATGTCTGTATGTGAGAGCTCTTCAGTAGCGGTACATGTTGTAAGTGCTAACCCAAGAAGAGGGGAAGGCCCAGAGAGGGAAACGTTTCAGCATCATGTCGAGCTGCGGTGTTAGCTTGTCCTCCCCAAAAAAGTAATGAGATGAGATGGCCATTGAGATCATGCCTTCTTCTGATTCTGTGCTTGAAGGCTGCATATGACACAGTAAGTACGCAAACATACACAAACACATTAGATGAACATATAATGTACACAGACATACCAACCCACACATTTCAGCAGTGACTACAGGAAACTTAAAGTGGCTGTGGGTGGTTGATTTCACAGCTAGATGTCATAGTACTACATTCTTCACCCCTACAGTATACCTCTGTGCCAAGTACAGTGCCATATAACTAGAGACGCATGGAGACTTGCTGCCCAGTGTGACCTGAAGGGATGCTGTAAACAGTGCAGTGGGAAACATCTACAGGTCCTGTGTGATATCAAATCGAACCCCAGAGCAGCAGCTGCGTCAAAGACCGTTCATCAGTTTGTGCAGCAGGCCTATGGCAAAAAATCCCTAGTGGTTCGGGCATTCTGGCAGATCCCTCTTGGATACAAGTTCTGTATGTTTGTTATATTTTGAAAGTTTTGTTGAATTTGTTATTTGTCATATCCATTGTTATTGAGGCCACGAAATGACAATTAACATATGACTGTTCGAGTGTTCAGAGTTCAAGGCTTTGAACCAGTTCACAGAACAAAAATGAACCACATGACATTTTGCTAGGAACTTTTTTGAAATGTCCTATGCTAAACCCTTTATTCCCCAAATGGCAGATTTTCCTCCAGCGCGACTTTGCCTCTGCCAGAGGTGGGTGATTTGAGACACATGACTTGAGTCGCAAATCTGAGGACTTGCTTGACTAATACTAATAAAAGACATGACTTGACTTTTACTTGATCTTCATGACTTGAGACTTGACTTAGATTTGAGACAGATGACAAAAGGACTTGACTTTTTTAATATAAATAACTTAAAGTTAGACTACGCTGAAAAAATATGTTTTATTTTGCTTGCTGCACGAACAGTGGCAAAGAGGTTTCTGTTTGACAGCGGTCAGCAGGTAAACACAGGAACAAGTCATGGAGGCGGCTAGACTAAGAATAATTACATTTGGATTCAAAGATTATGTTGTCAATGGCCAACTTATTGGCTTGTCAAATGGTTCAAATGTAACTTTACTTTAGTCGATTGGTTTTTGTCTTATAGCCCCTGTCATTTCTGCACCGATGTGTTTGAACTAAAGAGTAAGCGTCACTTTTCGTATATAAGGCCATAGGGGCCAAAACGTGTGTATTCATCTGTGTTTTGTTTACTTAGCACCTATACGATCATGTATAAATGAGACAATGTTCATAGGAGGGGAGATGGTTGGGAAAGAGAAACACTGTTGCGTAGGCTATGGGCTTGGGTATTTAACAGATGATTCAGAAGCAATTCACTAGTTTAGGCTACTAGGCTTACTTAAAATAGAACACGTCACTCTTTTTGCACATGCAATGATTAAATTGAAATGCTCATGAGACAAACTATACGCTAACACTTTGTTATAAACACACTCATAAATGGCTATAATGCATTCATAAAGTCTTATAACTACTGTCATTAGCTTACACATCCTCATGACTATATCTAAGGCATTATGACGTTAGTGATGTGTGAGCCTGGCCCAATTAATTTGCTTCCTCTGTCCAACTACACCACAATAATCTCTGCAGAGTGTCATCCCTGCCTCCTTCCGGCAGACTCCTGTCACCTTCTCCTCCTGAGTGGACAGCAACCAACACTTCGGGAGACCCATGCCAAGACCGACTCTCCATCCTAGAGGCCCTTCCTAGATGCCCATGCCAGGACCGACTCCCCTTCCCTGAGGCTTTATGACTGCCCCCCCCCACCATGGCACTACACTACACTGTCCAGCCATAATTCTTGATAACCACCTATGGATGTATGAACTATTATGGTGAATCAATTTTAAATTCTCCTCCTAACCTACAAAGCATTCAATGGCCATGCTCCAACATATATTAAAGACTTACTTGTCCCCTACCACCCTCCTAGAACCCTAAGATCCCAAAATGTTGGTCTTCTTGTAATCACAAGAATATGAAAATCTATTGTAGGAGGATGAGCCTTTTGTTACCGTGCACCCCTCCTGTGGAATAATCCCCCCCCCCCCCCCACATCCGACAAGCGGACACTCTAAATACCTATAAGTCTAGACTTAAAACCTTCCTCTTTACTGTTTCCCATAGTTAGGGATGGTGCATGGTAAATCATCACATCTCATGGGTCTTTTGGGAGGGACTGTCTCTGCCCCCCCAGTTGTGAGGCACGGCAGCCACTGACCATCCCTGCAGTTGTACTGGTTTGCCATGCACCATAGTTTTTAATTAATAGCTTAAAGGTATAAAAGTTACAAAGATGAAAAAAAGCACACAAGCCATAAGAAAGACCTATGCAACACAGTTTTAAGTTTCTAAGTGCTGTTAGAAGAATAATACCTAGAGACACCTAGACACCTAGAGAATGTAATTCCAGGGAATTTTGAATGCATCAAATTGCAAACTGTAGTTGCTTGATGTAGATTTTTTGGCAAATAGTTGCAGTATGCAATATATTGGTAGTTAGTTTGTTAGTAGGATAGTTATGGTAGCGGCAATGGTAACTGGAATGTTAGACATGTTGGTTGCTAGGTTGAACCTGTGGAACTGGTTAATAGGGTGTTGCTAGGGTTTTTGAGATGGTTGCTAGGTTTTTGTGGTTGCTATAGTAACTAAAGTTTTTACTATGGTGGTTGCAAGGGTAATTGTGTTGGTTGTTAACTAATATTATTAAAGGATATCAACTGATAACCTACATAACTAGCATAACCATTGTATTCCATCATAAATGATCAGAAAACAAAGCTGTAAGTGTAAAAAATAAACTTGTCCTTTAATAGAGAATTATCATAATGAAGACTTATTTTGAAACAATTTTAGGCAGAGAACAGTTGACTGGAGGCATAGTTGATCACAACTTATAGTTACATGGGTGCATTATTTAAGTTAGATTATTTGATAGTGAAATAATGTAGTGAGGAATTTCATTTTTAAATAGTTGTAACCAGGGGTATACAGTTGGCAGGAGTGATAGTTGATGACAACTAACAGTTAAGTGCTGCTTAGCTGATGTTTCCTTGCAGTTATGCTGATGATGCTAATTAGGTTATTATCCCAACAATCCAAAATAGCTAACTGTACTAACAGTGTTACATATCTAACTTGGCTGACATTTGTTAGCAGTTATGCTAATAATGCTAATAATGCTAAGTAGCTAACTGTGTAACTTAGCTAACTAAGCTAATGCTAACTGTGTTAACTTACTACAATGGTTGCTATTTTGGTTGATTGGTAGGTGGTGGTTTAATATAGCTGTCTGGACAGTTGGAGTAGCTCAACAGTTAACAATATTGTTTCCTTTGTTGGTGTCTGCGTCATATTGCTCTAACAGTGACATAATGTTGATGGTTGCTTAACAAGTTCATTGTTAATCAATAATGTCAATGGTTGATGTTGGTTCCTATGTTGATTGCTCACTGTGGAAGGCGTTGCAAGTGTACCTGAGGTGGTTACTAGGCCAATCCTAGAGCTGATATGGTAGTCGCTAGGTTAGTCATGTTGGTAGCTGGGTTGTCATTGTGGAAGTGATTACCAGGAAGTTGCAGGAGTATCTGAGGTGGTTGCTAGGGTAGTTACTGTGGTTGCTATGCTGGTTGCTAGGTTAATCATGATTGCTATTTTGAATACTGGGTCATTATTGTGGAAGTGGTTCCCAGGAAGTTGTAAGGGTGCTTATGGTTGTTGCTGGGCTATTGCTATGCTGGTTGCTAGATTAGCCATGTTGGTTGCTAGATCATCACCATGGAAGTGGCTGCTAAGACCTTGCTAGTACTCTTGAGGTGGTTGCTAGGCTATTTCTAGGGAAAGTTGGTAGTTACATACTGTTGACAGCAAGGTTAATTATTGTTTGTTGTACTAAAAGGCTGATAAAACACCAATAAATTACAAAACATGTTTTAGTAGCTGATTTCCTGTGATAGTTTGTTAGGGAGAAGACAATAGGACATACAATTCTCAAGGAATTCCAAACAGTAGAGTGCATTTTCAATATCTTCTGACTGAGGCTGTATTTGATCCTATGACTCTACTCAGCATGCACTCTCCTTATCCACTTGGCTACCACCAATTGTTTATAGTTGAAGAGGTTAGCAATTTAGTTTCATTTTTATCATTCAATCATTTGTATCAATGTCGCACTACATTACTAAATATTGTATGCATGGACTGAATGAAGAATAGACAAATATGTTACCAAGAATATTCTCAGACATTTCACAGACAGAAATATTAACTTTCGCAGTGTTTTTTCGTGGATATGCACATGCATTTGTTATCGTGGGTGTAAATATCCTTTTATTACCCTATTGCCTATTACCAAATAAAAACTTGTGAGGCAGGAAACCTTTTCCATAGAAATGTATTTGAGTACAATTTAAACAGATGTTAAAATAAGTGTTTTTTTCATGATTTAGCAAATAATCACAATTACCGTATTAGCCCGAATATATATATATATATATATATATATATTTTGTCCTTTAAATGCTTTTGTGACTGTACTTGTTATAAAAAGTGGTGACATCATCTAATTAATCTAATCAAGGTGCAGCAAGCAAGCACATAGACACCATCAATTTTTAACCAGGTGATGTCACTTTTTACCCAGAAAGCGTTGAGATGTAAACATAAAAATGATCATAGAACTTTACTGATGCCCTTACATAAATATTAATCTGTATCCAACAATGAAAAATACACAGTATGTTAGTGATTTTCATTTAGTAGGCTGTAGTGGGCTTATGCTATTTCTTTTTTCTTTTGTTATTGCCGCATCTTTTCCATCTTCCAATCACTGCATATGCAGCGATGATGAACTTTGGTGCCATTGAACTGTGACTCATTATTCATATGGATACATGCATAGCTTACCTACATCTCTTTTGATGGCATCATTTTAAATTCTTTCACCACCGGCACATTAGAGACTTCTGTATCCCGAATAATATGATGGGGTATGAAGTGCCAGCTGTGTGCACATTTAAACACCGCATCCCGAATATTATTACAAAACCGGGTCAAGGGAGATTGAAGTGCATGTAAACCCAGTCATTCTTTTACACTACTCAAGGCTAATTTGAAATTTGTTCAAGAATCTCTTGCCTCTCCACCGTGTATGCCAATGAGACGCTGCCAGTTCATTTAACACACACACACACCAAAAAAAAACAAAAAACGTTTTTGCCACCCTCTATATTTTTGACACATTTTTGTCTAGTCTACGAATATAAGACAGCCTCCCTTTTTTCAGAAGTATTTACTGGACAAAAATTATATATATTCGGGCTAATACGGTAATCGCGATTATTTGCAACATTGTGAAAAAAAAACACGTATTTTAACATCTGTTTAAATTGTACTCAAATACATTTCTATGGAAAAAGTTTCCTATGAACATCACTGCAGACTTTAACTACATCATAACTTAATTTCTTGAATATATGCTTACATGTTCCATGCCAATTATAATAAGGCTCATCCTCTCAA